>CM077345.1:18267884-19467884 GCA_039655645.1 Ammopiptanthus mongolicus
TAACACCTTTTTAAATAAGTTTCAAATTTCTAACTTCTATAAAAAATCGTTTTTTTTTAAAATTTAACGAAATTTGCAAAACATATCTGCTTAAAACCCAAAACAACATTTTTTTTAAAAATAAAAGTTGTTTCCTTAAATTATAATCTTTATTCATATTTCATATTGTTGTGTTATTATACTTATAGGGCCAATAATACAAAAAGACACTAGACCGAGTTGACTATGAAAGTATGGAGCAAATTGAATTTTGGATTAAAGAAAAGAATGATACTCCATTGCTTGATTATGACGAGTTAGAGAAGATGCTCTATAATGACTTAACAAATCCAGTACTTGATTTAACAGATGATGATAGAGGCTTGTTTTAAAATTATTTTAAAATTCTGTTTTTTATTCTAATTTTAATTTTAAGGTGTTGCTCACAAAGGGACCTTGGAGGAGAACTTGATTTGGAAGATTTTTCTCAATAGGATGTGGATAGTCATACCGCATCTTTTGATGGCCATAACAATTTAGTAGCTAATTATAACAATGATACTTGGTTGGATTAGGATCTACTATATATATGACATTCAAATTTTGTATAAGTATTATTTTGAGTTGTTACCTTATATTCGAGACTTATAGTTGGTTTTTGACTATCAACTTTGAAACTTAATTAGTGGTAGGATGATTTATGATTTGAATCATGATTATAAGATTTTAATCTGATGTATTTTGATTATTTTTCTTACATTTTTATTAGTATGGCATGTTATAACTTATAAAATAATTTCATATATATATATATATATATATATATATATATATATATATATATATACACACGCACACATGACATCATCTAATTAGGCAATCGTTTTTTACTGTCAAAAACATTGTGACACCCTCAAACCCAGTGCCACCTTCGTAACTCAAAACCCTTAGTGAAACGATAAATAAAATTTCGCTGGTTTTACTTTCGGAAAATATATCTTTTGTATAAGCAGATTCTGGAAATCGTGACCAAAAATTTTTCTCATTAATTATACGTATGAACACCACTCTAGATAACACAGGATTACTCATATACAATAATTAGAACAAGGTATATATACATATATATATATGATGGACAACAAGTCCCTTTACAAAAGAACGAATGATTTCTAAACTTCTAAAAGCTATAAAACTAGGCAGCGGCAGTCTGGAACCATATCTCTAAAACCTATGGCCATCAGTAGCCGTTAACAGACTACCCAAAAACCACTGCCTCAAAAAGGGTCTACACCCTAAGCTGGTCCGACTAATGGAAACCATTGGACAATCCCCCGGAGGGAAGTCCAATGCTGGAACCAGAGGAAGAACTCTGGGAACCTACATTCCCGTTCCCCTGTGGATGGGATCGGAAGCATCCGAAGAATGATCCTCCGGGTCTTCCTGAGGATCTTCCTCAGGGTCTTCCTCCTCCTCCTCCTCTTCCCCCACATCTTCCACGACGTGCTCGCCCGCTACCAAAACAAAAGGCGGGGGAGGCGTCTGGGGTAGCTGTGGCTGCGGGGACTGTGCAGCGGGGGCGACCGACTCGATCACACCCTGCTCCATAAGGGCCTGCAGCATCAGCCCGATGGGAGGGAGAGGCACCTGGATGGTCTCCACTGTCCGAGTACTCTTCCGCGGTCCCGTCTCAGTCGTTCCGCTTACAGTGCAAACTGGTCCCGTGTACGCCGCACTTTCCACCCCTGGGTGGATAACCCAAGCGGCTGGGTCTGTCCTTCGATCAAACGTTAGGACGCGCATCCCGGAGTGCGCTAGGTGATCCGGCTCTGGCTCCATCTGTAAACACGATACAATATATATCCAAGGACAACCCGTCCAAAAACATGCAAGGGTGAGAAACCAATATATGAATCCATAAACGACAACTATATGCCCAATCCACACAACAGACTCAAATCATCATATAACATGGCATATATCATTAAATACAAAAGGCAGTAAAAGCACAAGGGTTTCGTACCCCACAATCAACGTTATCTCCTAAACGTATGCATGGCACTTCCATATATCTCAATATTCACACTAGATTACTAGATTTCCGGAAATCCCATCACCATTCGAAATGAGCTGATCAGGCTCCAATATTTGGCCCAAAAACGAGTACTTTGAATCCCATGACACTACGCGATTCTCACATGGGGGCGCAATCAGAAGTACTCCACAAGAAAACGGTCATACTGCATTGTCCAACTCAAGGCACAATACGTTCCCAGAACACGTATGACACCATTGTCCATCAAGGCACAATGTTATGACAAACAAGTCATCTCAGGTTCTCCCTGTTTGTCAAGGTCCCCCGTATCACGGCACGTCTGCCCCGCATTTAATGCATGAGAAACCTATCTAGTTTCCGATAATGGATCTTTGTCGCATCAATATTTCCTCGTTGTAGCATCAACGCTAACAACCACCATAATGTCTTAGACTCTTTAAGCCTCAAAACACATTTTCTCAAAACAGGACACTTAGCCCAAAAACAACTTAAATCCCAACACCCCTAACCGATGCACCAGTCAAGGACGTTGGATTCAAGATCATAAAAACATCCTCAAGCTTACAGGACCACAAAGATTGTCCCTAAGCCGACAGGACCATAACTAACACGGATCCTTGATCCACGTGTTCTGCAGAACCCTAGAACCCCGACGTCTCGGTTTCTAGTTTCTAAGCTTTAAGCTTTAAAACCACTTTCCTTGAAAACTCGAAAACCAAAAACCCAAAATCTCCGATACTTACACAAAGTCATCGGGATCGGTTTTCCATAAAACAAAACTTGGTCCAGAGACCATTTCTTTTTCTTTCGTTGTTTTTCGGTAAAATACGAACTTAAAACAAAACTTGCACAAACTCATTTTTCTTGAATAAACTCAGTATGACTTCGGAAACCACATTACTCAAAAGGGTTTTCTTATCAAATTAAGACATAGTGAAGGTTTCTAATGCCCTATTTGCTTTTAAACTTCACCTTTCCTTATCAAAACATATTTCAGACTTTTAAAGCTTTTAAGTTACACGATGTCGGATCCTAATCAAAATTAGGTCCTCTAATGCCTAAATCCCACAGCAGGGCACACATTACATCCATATAACTATTCAGCAAGTATAACATGCATTCAACTATATCAACAGTTACATCAATACATCAGCACATCAATGCATATTCCAATCAACAACAGTCAATCAAGAAATTAACTAACATCATGATATAACTATTTAAATACAATACAAATACAGTACAAATACAGTACAAACACCGATGCAGCACATAGCCGTCGGAAATGGAATTCCTCAGGTTTATCCCCTTACCTCTTGTAGCTTCCAGTTCAACTCGGAACACCCGATCAACTTGTTTCTCGTCCCAACACGCTGCCGATCACTACATACACGTAAAACATATCGGCATTAACTTACAAAACGAAGATTTCTCCTAATGCACCACCCCTAGGGTTCGGCTCTACTACGCTAAAAATAGCTAGGGAGCTCCAAAATTTCTCATTTTTCTGGATAACACCCTAACTAAGTGTGACATCCCTAGATATCAGATCAGATCATTAAAAACCAACCAAAACCCTACCCTACACCCATAGGGGGTTTCGGCCCCTACCTAGAAAACATAGCTAGAGGGATTTCTTGGCTCTAAGCTCTTGGATCATACAAGTATGTCATGAACCTAGGCCATAGAAACTGGTTTGGTACAGATACGATTTTCCTACAATTTTTCATGGATTTTCAAAGATTTTAGGGACAAAACCCTAACATCCTTGATCATGAAAATATAAGGAGAGAAAAGAGAGATTGAGTTGAACTACTACCTCCTATGAAGCTTTCCTCCAAGATTGGTGAAGATTACTCCACAAAAACTCAAGCTTTCTACCTCCAAAAATGGAGATTTTGAGAAGAAAAGAGAAAGAAGAGAAAGGAAGAGAAAAGAAGAAGATGAGGTGACTTTGGGGGAGGGGGCTGCCGAAAATGAGGGAAAGAAAATGAGAGGATGAGGGTAAAAGTTGTTAGATATTTAGGGTTTATTAGTTTAATAATAGGAAAGGTAAATTGGTAATAAAATTAACCAAGGGCAATTTGGTCAATTCACATCCCGATATTTGGAATCGTCCCGACACTCGTATGAATTCCTCAAATTACTTGATACAATTTTAGTATGAAAAACATCTGATCGTGGGTCTCGAAAAACCCTAAGACAGCTCGAATCGTCTCCTCGATCGATTTTCGGCCCGAATATAAAATATTATTTATATTTTGGACGTCAGGACACATTTTAGGAAAAAGATAGAGGAATATATTCTAAGACTAATGGTTTCGTTCGTTAGTCCAGATTTGGTCGTGATAGTAGAAAACACTATCATCTGAAAAACGTAGATCGGTTTTCGTTCGAGTTTTCGACCCAAAACTTAACCGAAAAATCCTACGATTTTATAAAACAAGACTATGATCTTAGTTTTTCCAAAATCGTTTTCTAAAGCACAGATAAAAATATAAACTCATTAATTGAGTTTATCGTCCTTAGAAAGCACGAAAAATCGGGGTGTTACAAACATGTTCTCAAAATTAGTGGCGAATCCAGGACCCTGAGTCAGTGGATGCAATCTATTTAAAAAATAAATAAAAACAATTATTATCATGCATATGAAGAGAAAAATTGGTCAAATAACACATATATCACAAATTCCCCAATTTTTGGCATATCAAAATCCTAACATATCAATATTTACAATAAACCACCATCAAGAGAAAACTTCATAAAGTCGATTTCACAAACATGTTACTCATGATCCTAATTGCATAATCAATCAACCAATTTGATAGAATTAGACCTATAAACAAAAACCCCAAATTTTAAGCTTTTACAAACCCTAACAATAGAGATTCCACCATTTAAACAATTTCAAAGTTTAGTGGTGAATTTGTACACCCTCAACTCTATGTAGGCTTGCTACTGCCCAAAATACATAAATAAAGGATTATTTATCTATTTTGAGAATGGTTGAACCATAATCTTTCGATTTGTTATAAGGTCCGACTTTAACGACATTAGTTTTATGTGTTTCAACTGAGATCCTAACCCCCAACTTCAGCGATTGTTACATGATATCTTTGTCCCTCCTAATGAGAGTCTGTCATCACAACTCGAAGACAACTACATATTGAATCTCATCTACAAATAACATATCTCATTATGTAGGCTTTTTTACATCTCTAGTGTAATTTCTTTAATTTCTTTTTGATATTACGCATGTAGTGTGGTTTTGAAAAATTTTACATGTTTGGGGAAAGTCGTGCTTGACATTCACGAGATTGAAAGGGAAGTCGTGCACCACATGTACGACTCCATATAATATTCATTAACATAAACAAAAACGAACAAATAGACAGGAGTCGTGTTCATAGATTACGACTTCATCTTTTACAATATTTTTAATGTGTCGTATGCATAATATACGACTGCATTGTTCCATTTTTTTTAAAAGTAAATTGAATGATGAGAAATAAATCAAATAGATTTTAAAGAGAGATGAAAAAAATAATATGATAAATATATATATTTTCTAAAAATTGTTAACTTGCACGAAAAAGAGTAAAAATAAATCAAATAGATTTTAAGGAGTGAATAAAAAATAAGATAGATAATTTGTATGGGGATAAGAGGAGAATTAAATCAAATAGTTCCCCACAAATATTTTAAACTAAAAATGTAAAATCAACCACTCCAAAATGAATCACCATTTTTTTAATAAGAGCAAACACCCAAATTGGGCCTCCACAAAAAATTAGGATGACATTTTGGTATCTGAGAAATTAAAAATATTAATTTGGTCCTCAAGAATATAAAATACGGGTCAAAATAATACCTGTCAAGAACTCAAATGTTCCTAAAAAAATACCCTAAAAATAATCAATTTAACGCGTATTTTGCATTCTTTTGGACCAAATCAATATTTTTATTTCTTAGGGACCAAAATCTCACTGTATATTTTTATCAATGATCAATTTTGGCCTTTACTTTTTTAATAAAAAAACTAAACAAATGTAAAGTTATAATTTTGAATCACAGCTTGTACTTTTTAAAATAAAGGTTGTTATAAAGTAAAAAAATAAAGGTAGTTAAAAAGTCGTATCTCATACTCACATCTCCAAGCTTTTGTTTAAAAAAGAAAAGAAAAGAAAAAATGATACCGTGATTAGGATATACGACTTTTATGTATTTTGATTTTTTTTATCATGAATGAATATAATAATGAGTCGTCGATCTCAATGATGACTTACATATGATTTTCGTATCTAAAATATACAACTTACATTAGATGTGTAATTTTTTTTCAAGCTATATTATTTCCATAATTTTGAATGTAAATTACACTGGATACTTAAAAAACCCCATTATGTAGGTATTATCTATTTTATTCGTTGTACTTTGACTTTACTTTTGAACATTTCAACATGTGTATATTACATTAAACTATTCACTCTTGAACCTCAGTTATTTTTCATTATTTCTTTATTCTTTAAAGAGTGTTTAGGTAAGATTTAAACAATTATTTTTCATAATAAAAACTATTTTTCAGTAAAAACTGGTATATTTGGATAAATTAATTAAATTTTCAAAACAATTGTTTTATAAAAACAACTGTTTTTATGCGAAAAAAGTTATTTTTAGATAAGTTAGAAGTTTGAAACTTATTTAAAAAGTTGTTAGATTATTTTGAAACTAATAACATTTTCCTATTTCATCCCTACAAAACTAATTACCAAACATATTATTAAATTATACAAATAATTTCATATCTTTTTTAGTAATTTACTATATATAAGTGATTTTTTACACAACTCAAACGAAATAGATTATCTTATAATCACTTTTCAATAAATACATCTAAACATAAAATTGATCATATTATAATCAATTATAATAATAATGGATTATTTATATAATCGAATTTTCGCAGCTTATCCAAACACACATTGTGAGTAAGCCACATGATATGTATCAACTTCATCAAACAATATTTTTTATTTTATTTCTTCATTTATTTTTAAATGTACTTATTAATGGTTATTATTATCAAATCTGTACATCATCTTTTTATTTCTATTTATTTATTTATTTTCCTTTTCAAGATATATACAAATCTACTAATTAATAGTCATTACTATAAATTTGTTGATCATTAGATTATTTCAATCTAATTCTTTTTATTTTCAACACAAATATTTCTTAAAAAAATATCTACACCTATAAGCTATTCTCATTTATAGAATGACACATGTCGTTCTTCATTCCTTCTTTTTAATATTTAAATTATATTTTTAAATAAATTACACATATATTAATTTAAAATTTAAATATTTTCTCTTTTAATTTATACATTTTAGATTCTATTTGAATTAATTATTTATATTATTTATAAATTATAAATTAGTTTTTTTATTAGATCTTTTTCTTTCTTCTTTTTCATAAATTTAAAATACACGTGTATTATGGGAAACTTGCTATAATATATAAATATATATATATATATATATTTAATTAATATGTATTGTCAGTGTAAAGATTTTTTACACAGACAACCAATCATAAATTGTCATATAAGCTAAAGTGTCTGACTCTTATCCTAACTACCTTAAAAATCACAGACATCATAATTTCTAATTGATTATCAGTATAAAAAACTTTACACTAACAATGGATCGTAATTAAACTCTCTCTCTTTATTTACGCCAATATAAGTCAAATATCTTCTTAAACTTGTGAATAATTTTTTACTGGATAAATTTCTTACAACATTCACATTAATCCAAAATTCATATTTTTTTAAACTCATATCATATAGATCATATATAAAAAAAGTTCACATTAATCCAAAATCATTTAGAACTTTATTGATATACCTCTATATTAACGTAGTATATATTTTTAATCTATATTTTTTTTGGCGCAAAGAAAGGGCCTAAGCTCAAACCAGAAACAAATTAAAACCTAAGAAGACTTTGAGATATGGAAGTCCTGAACACATTATCAATGACCAGTAAATCTAACTCAGGATTCAGATGAAACACTTCTTTAAAATCAAAATCTTTACTGAGGCTTCAATTAGCCAATCAATCAACACACTAAATTCCTTTAGGTAAAGTATGTGTAAACTTCACTTTCCATTGAGAATAGGCCTTTATTATATATAAAAATAAAAAATAAGAATGTTTAATTATATTTTTATTGATGTTTGAAATTTTCAAAATTCTGATGCAAATGTTGTAAATGATAAATAGTTATAATTAACAATGGGTTTGATAAAAAAAATATATCAAATTTAAAGTAGTTAAATAATAGAAATTTAATTTAATTTATATACCAAAACTACACTATATGGGAAAACGCGTCTGTACAAAAAACGCGGTCCGCGGCAGAATAAAGTAACGTGGAAATGTGTTTGTTTTGATGTACAAGTCAAATAGTCATTATTTAGTCACAAAAAAAAGAGAGTCAAATACTCGTTATATTATTGGTTTACGTGGATTCTACCTGGACACAGGCAAATCAAGTTATACGGATATATTTTATTTTAGGTGGGTTAGGATAAATAACTTAATAAAATATTTATATAATATATATATATATATATATATATATATATATATTTTAAATAAGTTAAAAATAATTTATTTTTATAAATTTTCGTGACAAATTTATTGGAAGATATATAAATGCTAGCAACATATTTTGTAAGGTTTTGTTTGATAAAAATGACTGATAAGTTAGCTTATGTCTGATAAACTAACTTATAGATGATAAGCTAATTTTTAACTGAAAACTTATAACTTATAACTGATAGATGAAAAGCCAGCTGATTGAATTTGAAGTGTTTGGTAAAATTAGCTGTTGAACTAGCTTATAAATGTAAAATGACATAAAAGGACATATTTATGAAAAATATATTAATATGAAAATTTCATTAAATGAATGAGGATAAAAATGAGAGAAAAGTCAATAAGTTATAAGTCATAAGCTAAATAAATTAGCTTATGAAGAAAAGTTATAAGCTCATGAGATAAGTTTGTTTATCAAACACTTCTACTTTAGTCAATAAGATAGTCAAATAAGTTATAAGCTAGCTTATTGGACATACCAAACAGGGTCTAACACTTTATTTTCAACACACTCTCTCCTATTGGTTGAAATTCATGTGGGTCTTAAAAAATTCAAGTGAGACCCACATGAATTAATGGAACCAATATGAATTTCAACCAATAGGAGAGTGTGTGTTGGAAAGAGAGTGTGTTGCTAGCACTCCTCTTATTGTAATAAGCTAAAAAGAAATCATAGAAATATCATAAATTATTTTTATTAGTTATTTGTATAATTTTATTTTCATAAGCTCAAATAAGCTTTTTATAAACACTTCCCAACATTATCCCTTTATATTTTTTAGTCTTATTGTACTTTCCATCTTAATTTATATAATTAAACATATAACACCCTACTTTATCATTATGTATTTGCAATATTCTATTTTTTTACTAAAAGTGAATATTGTTAATTAATAATTAACGTAAAGTACCAAAAATATCCTACTTAATTTTCTTTCTCCTCTCCGTGTGATATACAGGAGCTAGTACTGATCTCGATCTTACCTGAAACTATAACAAACGTGGTACTGGCGACCAGGTTAGATTTAATTAGATTTAAGCTCTCTATTCCACTATTAAAGGTAAGGTCCAATATTATACCTAGCTATGCAATGTACACTTGCTAAAACACAATTCTAAGTAAAGAAATACATTATTAAGGTTTTAATTTGTATTGATAACAAATGTAAATAAGAAGAATCTATGACTTATTTTATTATAATTGAGGTCTTTCTCAATTTAAATTGCTCCGGGATTCTCAAATTTGTCATGATCCAATTTTGAATGGTTATTCTTGCCACCCCAATCAGTGTTTGCATACACCTCGTACATGATCATGAGAAAATTTACAACCAATATACATCAACCTCTTTGGAAAGCTTAATAAACTTAATGTCAAGCATCGGCCCGAGGATCAAACAACTAAAACCCTTATTTTCAGCCTCAAAAATTTGTACTCACACTACAGGAAAATATTTAGCGTCGGTCAGAGGTTAATATAGTGTCGACTTGGCCTACATTATCTTTTCTTCAAAATAAAAAAAATTTCAAAAGTTCTCGTATCAAAATTTGCTTTATATATGCCTAAATTGGTGTCGGACCGACTCTCATAATGCCACAAGCCTCCCTTTTCTATTTGCTTTGTCTCTTCATTTTTCACACATGACACATCCCTATATTTATGGACATGATCCACCCTAATAGCTTTACCTAAAAGCATGTGCTTCATTTGGGTTACCACACCAAGATTTGTACTTCTTTGATATTCATATTAACCACATGTCCTAATATAGATGAGGTCAATTTTGACAATTTATTTTAATTGTTATTAAATATCATCTTATTTTAATAGAAATTTTAATAGAAATGGAAAGACTATAAAAAATAATGTTAAATTAGGGTGCATAGTACCTAGTTATATACATTAAGGTTGAAAATGCAAAGAAAGCAATATATTAGAGTGGTAAAGTGCATGTTACACCTGACACTTGGTTCTGTCTGGTGGCTCCTTATTATTGGTGTGAGTTCTTCAAGTAGGATCATGAAGACTGGCTAGTTAATAACCTGACAAGAAACTTGGGTCATACATCCCATCATCCTTAGAGTTTAACATTTGCTATTGCTCTTACCATGTTTTGGTACGCTCGGAACAAATTTGTCTTCGAAGATTGACTTGTTTTGGAGTGCCCAGGCTCAACTTAAGGAGTGTCAGTATACATTCAGCTTGGAAAGCCCTTCCCATACTCCTCATCAAGGTTGCAGTATAACTAGGGTGGACTGGCAAGCCCTTCTTTGAGTTGGTTTAAGCTTAATATTGACAGGTCAGTCATTCACGAGTTAGTAGACGGCTCATGTGGCAGGCTTATTCTTGATGTCTCGAGGAACTTTGTGGCAGGATTTGCTTGTAAATTGTGGTCCTGCTCTATCATGAATGTGGAACTGTATGGGATCTGGCATGGGTTGAAGTTGGCTACAAGTAAAGCATCCAATTTCTGGTGGTTGAATCTAACTCAACAAGTGCCATTCACTTCACGATGCATGGTTGAGACAACACTCACCCTTGCGCCCCCTCGTCCATGACATTCTTCGTATGGTTGCTACATTTATGGTGTCTTGGGAGCATGCTTACAGAGAAGCAAGCAGTTGCGCGGATTTGATGGCTAAGCATGGTCAATCGTGGCTTGGGTGTGCACATTTTTAATCAGGTTCCCCACTTCCTTTCCCTAGCTTTTCTTTCAGGCATGTCTGGTACTCTATTTGATAGGGTTATCTAGTTTTTTTTTTAGTTTGTTTTCTTTGGGCGTTGACCCTGTTTATTCACCGGAAAAAAAGCCCCTATTTTTTATATGATTTTAACCGACATATGATGCCTACATACTTTATAATCTATCTCACTAGTTTAGTAATGAAGGATCTTTACGGACATTTTGAACAAAAGTTTAAAGATTCAATGTTAGACTTAATTGAAATTCATCAGAACTTTAAATCTAACTCCTAATCATAATCTTTCAATTCCATCTCTTGCACCAAACAAAAAACTCTACCTCTAAGCAGCCTCATTTCATGCTCCTTAATCATTTTCTACAGGCATAGCCCCACTTCAGCATTGCACCACCTTTATTCATTGAAGATTGTTGCCTTATCTAAAACCAACACCACTTGTTGGCTTAATTATCTATACACATTTATCTCCTTCCATTCTCAATGTATGAGTTAATCTTTTAAGTATAGACGATTAGTTAAATACTTTGTCTCATAAATATCGTCCAACTATTTCCATATCCTTTTAGAAGAAGTCTCATTTTATTACTGTGTACTTGACTGTAGGAGCAAAGGGCTAATCTTAATGTACTTGAAGCTTTCTTTTGTATAGACTTTCACTTACTCTCTTTAATTTCTTCAATCATTTTATCATGCATCCAATGGTGGATCAAGACCTTGTTCTACCAAAAGATCTTGTATTGTGCACTTCCACATAGTGAATTACTATTACCATAACAAAAAAAAACAATATATTAGGTTCCATCGTGTCATGTGAAATTACATTCCTCCCTTGCTTAAAATACTCCTTTATTTGGTAAAGTTGTCAAAGCGCGTTATGACCTAGAAGCCAATCTAGCTCACTAGGTTGGGCTGAATTTTTTCTAGCTCGAAAAAAATCAATGTTAGCTCTAACCCAACTCACTTAATATATGTGTTAAGTGGATCTGAGCTGGATTGAATTAGGTTGGCTCATCGAGTTGAGAATACATAGGAAAAAATACTAAACTTCAAACACGTTTTCACTCAAATCTCATATTTGTCCTCTTTTTCCTTTAGAAATTCTCACCCACTCTACTAGAGATGGGATGGTGTTTGGTGGGTGGTGATTGCTAGGTCAGCGGCATTAGGTCACTGGGTGGGTGGTATCGCTCGCAGCTCGGCATTGTGAATGCAGTGCGAAGAAAAGGAGATAGGTCACTATGTGGGTGCAATTTTGGACTTTCGCGATGGTGAGGAGTGATCGTGCAAGGAGAATGACAGATGGTTATGGGTTTGACTTGAATGGTGCACTATGGTTTTTTGGAAAGGAATTAGCCAATAGTCATATATTAGTCAAAGTAGGCATTTGAATTTGATTTACAATACTTTTTATTTATTTTTTAAATTAGGTGGACCAATCCATTTAATCCATCAACTCACTCAAGTTGAGACAAGTGACCAAAATTTGACTCACTACTAAATGAGCCAACTCTATTATTCTCATTTTGTAAGTAACTCATGACGAACCAACCCGAATGAGTCGGATTGATCCGTTTTAATAGCTTTACTTATTGATTGCAATTCTCCTTCCTCATAGGACTAAAACTTTAGATATTAATTGCTAAGAAGGGAGATGAAACCATGACAAAAACAAAATAGAAAAGGAATGTCACTACAAGAAAAACACTTTTTAGTGGTTCAATATCTCAAACTCATCTTGGTGACTTTTATAATAGATCAAAATATCGCACTAAAGCTACAAATCTTCCTCATTAAACTCACCTTCCTATATTTCACTAAACTCACTAGGCATTGTGTGGTGATGCTCTATCCACAAGGGCTTATTTATATAAGACGTCTCATTAGGCTTCTTTGACTTGAACAATGTAGGATTTGAAGCAATTAACATAATGGTTGAAATTGAACTCCTTCCAACAAAACATCATATCAGCGAAGCAAATCTGAAGCAATTACACAACTTATGTTATAAATTGAGTCTCCTTTCAGCAAAACAAAATACTAGCTACGCATATCGGACATATATTATTGCACGCAAATTATTGGTTTAATGCAATGAGTTTATACTCGATTAGTCTGTGCAAGTTGTAACCGTGCAATTCCTAAGATAATTTTTAAAACTAAAATAATATAAATAGTATAAATAAAATAATTACTTTTTTTGGTGAAGAAAAATGATTAATTTTAAATAATTATTCTAACAATATATTCGACAATATCATTGTTACAACTTAGAACACACTTGGGATATTCTCATCCTACTGATATTGTCATGCTCACTGCTCGGTGACACTATTACCTATTTCGTTGATGTCAAATGTCAGTGGAGGTTTCGTGAGACAATGAGTGTTTGAGGTGGAGAAGAGTAAAGAAGAGCGAGAGATTTTCAAAATTCTATTGTCTGGGGAGGAATTTTAAGTTGCTTATTTGTTGGTAATGAAATATCAAATTAAAATACCTTTAATTTTTTACAATTATCATATTAAACATCTAACATTTCATCCTTAAAAATTTTAAATGATTCCAAAAACAAATACATTTCACCCTCAAAATACACACTCACAGTTGACCAATATGTGACTTTGGTAGCGTTTGGTCTAAATTTCTTCTGCTTTAAAAGCTACTTTAAAATAAAAGCTAAAAATAAGAGTTCTAAATTTAAAGTTAAAGTTGTTTGGTAATTTTGTTATTTAAATTAAATTTCTTAAAAGCTACTTAAAATTATTTTCAGAAATGAAAAAGAACAATGGCAGGGAATTTATAATAGGAATATTTTCAAATCAAAGCATGAAATAGGAAAGAAATAGTTGCACAAAGAGCGAAAAGGGACTAATAAATAAGAATTGAATTTTACAGCACAATGAAAAAGGCACAACAGCCACAAGAACCCTCTTTTGCAGTGCCTCTTCAATCCCCGGTCGTCCCACAATTACTAGTCGTGAGGTTTACCTAAAAAATCCGGTCGTCCCTGTAACGGGATGACCCCACTTACGTAGGATAATCCCATTAGGCTTAGAACCCACTTATAACATTAACTATACTTAACAATATTATTAAGCACATATTAAAAACAGACGAAGTAAAACAACGAATATACAACATAAGCACGTAAAATAAAACATGCATAAGAGTAAAGCACAACGGGAAAGATAAAACATGTACATGCATTATATGAGTATTTACGTAGTTGCCCCCTCGGTAGGGCTATTGTAATACATACATAAACTGTACACTGCGAACTGAAAATAAAAACATGCCCTCACCATCAGTGGTAGGGATGACCTGAGCTACCATGCCCCTCTCCGTGTGTACGCCTATAGACCCGCGTAGGCTCGTACTCGGAGGAGGAACTCGACACTACAATACAGTGCCTCAGGGCCGCCCTCAAATACCGGTCTGAACGTCTCCTCTGGCCTCTATACACGAAGCCCCTCCTGCTGGATACTGCTGACGTCTGTGTTGCCACCTATCTGTAGTCCTGCTCTCTCTGGCTCGGTGGTCGCCACATCCGTGGGAAAGGAAGAAACAGATAAACACGATAGGGTCTGATGATGTCTGCATACGGTGGAGTACCTCTCTTGAAGATCAAGCTAACTGGTCATGTGTATGCTACCAAAAAGGTTGAGGGGTCCACCCGCCATCCCCTCTCGTCATGGTACACGATCTCAATATCCCCCAGCACCGGCATCCGCGGTGCTCCGGTGATAAACGGGTGACGACTCGGGTCCATCCTGTGGCTCTGCTGGCTCGTCGTCTTCTCGTAGCACGAACATACATATACAAGAAAAGATAGGGAGATAAGATATACAAAACATCAAATATAGGGATGATGCAATGCAATATATATAGCAAACACAACCATCTCTCGATGTCTCGACACCACGGTTGTTCCCTAGCTAGATGTGACACATACTCTTTACATCCATGCCGGCTGGTACTAAACACCCTACTATGGGCAAAATCTCGTCCGCTCAACGGACCACAAGTTGGTTTATTTCGGTAATCCGTTCCGCTAGCCGTGGCCCATAAGAGTGCATCACCGCTCAACTGTCCTAGACAAAGAGGGCTAGCTGGGCCTCCTCGGATGATCAACCGGCAACTGGAAAGACTCAGGGTCCATTCGGGATAGTAGGACGTGCCCAGGACCGCCACGACACGATAGGAGCCACCTTATCGGTCTCTTGTGGGTACACCTGTGTCCAGTATATCCCTAAGGTCACACAGACCTTCCCTTCCATTTTCGTACCCGCACTCGGTGCACCAACCTCGTATACCTCATGGCATACGGCTCGCCACTTGGCATCATATGCATATGCTATGCATGTCATCCATCTTCTTGGAGCTGATATAACGACACATACAACTTTGCTTTCAGCAACACGAGCTCCAAGCTCCAACTGTACCATATGAGCTCCAAGCTCCAACTATAACGATACGAACTCCAAGCTCCCACTGTACCGTATGAGCTCCAAGCTCCTATCATAACTTACGAGCTTCCAACTCCAACTATAACCTCAATATCAACTATCAGCTCAAACGTCCACCACGAGGTCAAAACCCTAATCAGACTAAACCTCCGATTCTCATGCATACATGTATTTCGAGATATATACAGCAATTCATTAAAATCAGGATGTTCAGTGCAGCAGTAAATATCTCATACAACAACATGCCATCATATCGTGCAGATATACCACATATCACAGTGAGCAGATAAGCAGATACTCACAAAGCAGCCATACATACATCACGTCAGTCAACATAAATCTACCATCTTAGGGTATCAACATAGCAGTGCTACCCCGAAGTAGACTAAACCTAGGGTTTAAGTACTTCGTCAGGGCTCAACCTCACGTAGGGTTTAGGGTTCCCCTACACACACGAAACATACGATAGAACTATATAGTCTACGCTTGCCTCCTCGACGTGTGTAACTCTTTTTCCCCACCTGAACAGCTGTAGCACAAACTTCCACGAGATCGAACAGCCCAAGAACAGCCGCGGCTCCTGCCTCCGATCCTCGCACACTAACGAGCACGAACTTTGTCCTAATCACGAGCGCAACACATACACAATAGTGTTAGCTCTAGGGCAAGCTTAACAGATCAAAAACAATGGTAAAGACTCAAAGAATGCCAAGAACACGAAGAACACGTGTTAGGGATTCAAGTTTACCTATGGCGAATCGAGAAACTAATCCGCCGGAGTTGTAGAAAACTTCGCCGCGATCACAACTGTATAGTCGGAATTGCGTTCCTGCGACTCGATCACCTCTAACCTCAAGCTTTCTCTCTCTAGAATCTCAGAGCTCCTCTCTAACAACCTAGAAAACTCCCAAAATTCCTGCAAGTGAGAAGATGAAAGTGGAAGCTCCACTTATTGTTCCTGTTGTCCACGCTTAAGCGTGGTTCACTTTGCACACTTGAGCGTTGCCACGCTCTAACATGGGCTCTCTCCACGCTTGAGCGTGGAACCTCGTCCACTCCGCCTGCTCCCCGGTCTGACACGTGTCCTACACGCATCCAAACTCAGCACGGCTAGCACAACGCACTCAGCACGCTGAAACGTCCGCCTCTTCCACACTTAAGCGTCGCAACGATTGAGCTTGGATTCCTCCCACGCTTGAGCATCAAGCTCAGCGAGAGAAGAACTTCCAGCCTTTTAACTTCCCCAGTTTCTCGTGTTACACCTTGGGCACTTCCAACCTTGTTCAAGCCTAATCTTAACCTTCCAACTAGGTGCCAAACTAACACACAAGCAATTACACAATCATACGAACACCCGATCAATGTCATCTACCTTAATTAGGGTTACAGAAAATAGGGATGTTGCAGTCTCGCCGAATTTTGCAGCACAGTGTGTCGCCACAAATACTAGACGTCCAATTCCAACACAAACCCTCTTTTCATGCCCCTTCAATCCCTCTTTTCTCATCTTCCATTCAGGCAGTGATGATAAGTGGCAGCTATATAGAACAATAACACTTCCTTTTGCTTCGAAGGAGAGAGGGAGAGTGAGAGGAAGGGTCATCCATGGGGAAGAAGAAGAAGAAAAGAAAAATAAAAAAGAAAAAAGTGTGAGGGCTGGATCGAATAGGGGTACAAGGTGGGAAGCTACGCAAAAGTTAAAAAAAAAAAGTTCCTTTGAGTAGCTTTTCTGTAAGCTTATTTCTTGCTTTTGTTCTTTAAAAATAATAAGCTCCTTAATTTTTAAAGAGCTTCCTGAGAAAAGTGTTTGGCTCACTTTCTACTTTTAAGAAGAAGATAAGCTGGAAAAAAGCCGGGTCAAATGCTACCTTTTGTCTAGCCTCTTTTGTGTGTGTGTGTGTGTTTAAGGGATGTCAATATACTTCCTACAATGATAAAAATGTCAAATATATTTAACCTAAATTTGGAAGGAGATTAGTACAATTTTCCCAAATTTTTTCGTTTATCACCTACATTATTTTTTGCACTCATGTACACACGCTAGTTTTAGTACCCTGCAATGCGCGGGTAAACAATTATATATTTTTTTCCTTTAGTTGTTTTAACAATCAAGCGAGTAAAGATAAAAAAATAACCCATTAAATCAAGCAACAAAGCATCGTACTACTTTTCTGACTAACATTGACATAATAATATTTCTTTGGTAAATAAATATCACACTACAAAGCATCATACCACTTGCAGCACCACATCTAAGAAGATATACTTTCTTCAGTTTAGGATGATTTGTTTACTTTATTTTCAGTTCCCTGTTTTTATTTCATGTTTTCATTAATAATTACAAAACTTCTACCTTGTTTTCATTATGTTTTCGTTTTCAAATATTTGTATAGGAAATAGGGAACAGAATAAACACAAAGTAGAATTTTTGTAATTATTAATGAAAATAAAGAATGAAAACCAGAATTGAGAATCTTCGAAAGGATCCAAATAGTTATTAATGTAAATTCAAAAACCAACTCATGCGTAAATGAACACCAAATAACAACTATCAACTAATCAAGCTATTGAGTTTTGACTATATTACTCAAAATTGAATTATACTATCCTTGACGGTTGAAAGGTTGTACAAATACTTGCAAACTAAAATTATATTTTAAATCATTAATATTACAAAACCTTGTTCTGATTTCTATTTGATTTCTATTTGTAGCAGCAAAAATGTTCAGCATTTTTTACCGGCCCTCTAGTTTCATGACAAAACAAAAAATTTGGTGCATAATAAGACCATTAAAAGTAATAATTCAAACTCATAGTCTCTGATTCTCAGCGCAAGAAACTAAATTGACACTGGAAATGAAACCCTAGAAAGCAACAAAATTAAAGGACAACCAAAATTTTATTGCAAACACAATATTGGTGATAAACGAAAGAGGACATTAATAATACTAGAGAAAAAAGGCAAACTTTTAATGGGGTCGAATCCAGAAACGTTTATTTCTTCATTCTCACTACCCTCTTGAAGTTCAGTTTTCTTCATATTGAACTAGATGGGTATCTTACCAGACATTAATAATACTAGTTATTATGTGCCTTGTGAATAAGGAATGTGATATAAATGTGGTAAATAGAACTTGCTAACCTAAGGGATGTCTGGTATTATCAACATAACGCTCCATTGAAATTGGAAGTTGTCATATGTGATGTATTATGCATAACTAGTGATAAATTGAAATATGAATTGTGGGTGAATATTTGGATTGTGGTTTGAGCTTTTATGACTAGTGATATGACATGAGATTGTGTTTGGGAGGAAAGTAACAGAGTGAGAGGAATGATGTCATGTTGTGTAACCATGATTATCGATCGTTGTATAGCAAGTATAGCCATTAATTTTTCTGCCAAGGACTTGTATACTGTACCCATAGAACGTGTGATAAATAAGTTGTTGTATGATTAATAAGAGCAATGCTAGTAAAATGAAAGTGACAATATGACCTCCAATCAAAGCTGAGTTGCAAGATGTAGTAAGTCTAGATGTGTTGCTATATATGGTTACCAATCTAAGGCGTTGTCTTAAAGTGTTTGATTTTGTACGATCGTGATTTGTTCGAACTCAATTGATGGTATACTGATTTAAATTGATTATGAAAATTTTACAACATTGGTAACATGTTGATAAGGAAATTGTTTGTCATTTTTTCTATTGAGACTCTTTTTTGTGATTATTCATTGTGGTGCAGAGAGTTGTGTATATGCGAGTCTACCATAGTTGCCTGTGTTGATTTTTTGGTTGTTGAGGAATAGATGATATTTGAGGCGATGCAGTGTCGAATAATCATCCTTAACTATGGACGTCAACTTGGCGGGCAACATTATGTACAAAGTTATATAATACAAGTGAAAATAAAAGATGACATCAACTTGACAGCGCGACATTGTGTCCAAAGTTATATAATGCAAGTGATAACAAAAGACGTGTGTCAACTCAATGGCGCGACATTATGTACAGAGTTATATAATGCAAGTGATAATAAAAGATTGACGTCGGCTCGACGATGCGACATTATGTACAGAGTTATATAATACAAGTGATAATAAAAGATTGATGTCAACTTGACAGTGCATCATTATGTACGGAGTTATATAATGCAAGTGATAAGGAAAGATTACGAATAAAAAACATATAATTAATTGTTTTGCGTATGGGCGTATTTGGGTTGTTGATATTTTTGTATGTGTTATGGTTTATTTAATGTTATTATTTAAAATTTAGGTTTAAGTGATATTTTGGTCCTTATATTTGGCATTGATTCTCCCTTTAGTCCCTATACATAAAAAATTATTAAAAAGGTCCCTATACATACATTTGTTACTAATTTAGTCCTTACCGTGAATGAAAATGCCTTGTAATTTAGTAAAATCCATTTTAATGTCTTGTAATTTAGCAAAATTCATCTTGAAAGCCTTGTAATTCAGCAAAATCCACCTTAGTGCATTGTAATTTAGCAAAATTCACCTTGAAATTTTAATGGATAGGGACTAAATTGGTAACAAATGTATGTATAGGGACCTTTTTAATAATTTTTTATGTATAGGGACAAAATGGAGAATCAATGTCAAATATAGGGACCAAAATATCACTTAAGCCTAAAATTTAAAATACTTTGATATTGTATTATTTTGAAATTAGTGGACTATCATGATTGTTTTTCCGGTTACCGCGCCGGCTGAAAGTAACATATTTTCGAAAAACCTTTTAGAATTGTGTTTGCTTACCGAGATTATAAATCTCATTAGTGGTGTTGTCTTTTAGAATTCACAAGTGATATCTGAGACGACGTAGTGTCGCAGTGGAGACTTTGGAGTCTTGAAGACATTAGTTTTAATTTTCATTTTATTTATTTTTTGATGTTTTAGTTGCCCATGTTTTGAGGCTAAATTAATCATTAAAGAGTTTTTTTATTTTATTAAATAACTTAAAGAGTTTTTATGTAATAAATTGAAAGCTATAATTTATCGTAGTTTATGATGCTATGAATGAATAATTATTTTTGTTTAATTATCTATTTGATTGTAATATATCGATAAATTACATTTATTTACAAAGTCTATCAAAGTTAAGGATGATTAAGTGTCAGGTATTCGATGAAAAAGGGGTTCGATATAGAAAAAGAAGGCGGCGTTATCCCCAAGTTTGACATCATCCAATAAGGAGCCACACATGTGCATTAGAATCACGCATGATATTTGACAAATGATGTACATGAAAATGAAGATAAGTAGTATAATCCTTTGTTTCCAATTAAGAGTAAACCATTACTTAAATCCTTCAAAGATCATAATGTCTCATATGTTGTCAATGTTCTAAGGTAAGTGCCTTATGCACCTACATATGATAAACTAGCACTTGAAGAGGGTATGCACCAAGCATCTAATGATATAAGGCTAGGTGCATAAGACATTAGGTGCATAACCTCTTCAGATGCTGCATCATCCGACGTTAGGTGCATAAGATGCTTGGAGCAAATGTTGCTTCTCTTTCATTGACAATGGATCTGATGCCAAGGGATTTTTTGGGTTTATGATATTTTGCTGCATAGTAGAAAATGAGTTTTAACTTGAAAAAGAAAAAGAAAAAAAAAAATCAAACCATGAAATACAAAAGACATATTTCCCATATATACTCGAATCATCGTCACATAAGAGTGGCCTATGTAAGATTGACAGTTGTGGACTCTCCTCCATAGTAATCATTTCTATCCATGTGCAACATTTGATTCAAAGAATAAAATGTATGAATAAGAGTACATAGACAATAATCATCGATATTGAATCCCAATAGTAAAGTCGGGAAAAAATGCTTTATGATAATGAATTGAAATATACATACAATGTACTTTAAGAGGTTCAAACCAAAAAGGACTTTCATCAAACATGTGGTGCACTATAGTTATAATGTTTATAGAATTGTTCAGAGCTCAAAGCATGTGTTGACAACCGAATCCAAACCAAAAGCCAAATAACCAAGGTGGAAAATGAGAACACATAAAATATAGGAAGCAAAAGATCCAAAATTTCAAGGTTACGAACTCCTCCAACAGGAGAATTTAGTCATCCATGTGATACCAACCAAGTTCGACACAAACGAGAAATTCGAAAACATGCTCCATCTTCATGATTTCTTAGATCTGCGAAAACTTCAAAAGAATAATTGGGAGGAAAGATTCAGATGAAATAAAAATAAGCAAAAGACTTAGTTTTATCATCAATGAAGGAGAAGATTTGACATTTGAAAAAAGGATGGGGAGGTATCTAACAAATTTCCTTTAGCTAACCTCGGTAAAGAAAAAACTCGAAGAAAGATAAAATCAAAGTCTTATAGGAGAAGAATATGGCACTTAACTACTCTACTAACCCACACCTACACAACAATTGAACGCCCTACCCTAATCACCTTTAAGTATCTTAGTGAAGTTTTCGCTAAACTCAACTTCAGAAGCCCTCTACTTACCTACCATAAATGGATATAAGATCGTTGAAAATTCTGTCTCAAACGCTCAAATACCTACGATAATTATCTTATTCCCCTACTATAAGTTTGTCGTATACTAATCGAGAAGGAACAACCAACACTAAACACTTGCTTATCACATGACCCCGAAAAAGCGAAGAAGTTCTCAGAAAAATTTATAATTGTTTACCGGTGGAGCGGACACTCCAAGTCGGTTCGCGGGAGTGTCTGAATGGGGAGGAGAACATTCTGGTTCCCACATTATCACTCTCTACCCATGCTATAACATTAACTTAGTGCGGAATTACAACGGAGAAATAGGTCGGTTGACATCTCCCACATGTTGCAAGATCAACTTTCTACTTGCCCTTTCCATTAAAAAAATAAATTCAATAATAAGCCAAAACCCTATAATGGTGAGATAAGGGTCCTTTAAATCGTGTTTGTGTGTAAAGTGAAAAATTAAGGGTGTATCCATCATTGATTAACTAAAGTGAGTGGAGGTCTCAATATACTTTAGCTAATCAATCGTGTATATATCCTTACTTTCACACTTCACACTCGTATTCACTTTGAAAGAGCTTTATCCGTAACGTTGGCAGGTAAATGTCATTATACTTCATTGTAAGTGTGTGTTTGGATTAGCTGCGAAAAATTGATTATTTCAATAATCGATTATATGCATAATCGATTATTGTTATAATCGACTATAATATAATGAATTTTATGTTTGGATGTTTTTGTTGAAAAACAACTTTAGATAATCTATTTCGCTTAGGTTGTATAAAAAGAATCATTTTTATATAATAACTTACAAAAAAATGATATGAAATTATTTGTATAATTTAATAATATTTATTTGGTAGTTAGTTTTGCAAGTATGCAATGAGAAGAATGTTTTTGGTTTCAAAATAATATAACAACTTTTTAAATAAGTTTCAAACTTTTATCTTCTCAAAAAATAGATTTTTCTCATAAAAATAATTATTTTATAATTTAATCAATTTATTCAAATATAATAACTTATAACTTATAATTCAAAAAACAACTTTTATGGTGAAAACTAATTTTTTTGGGGTAAGATTAACGCCTTGTTAACATGTACCGACGCATGCCACAAAATTAAAGCATGTATTGGCTGGCACAGAATTTGTTCATAAGTGAAGAGAGCGAGAGAGAGAGTATGATCCACGCGCGAGCGGGAAGCGTGAGGAGATGACAAGACATCTAAGTAGAAGCGGGGAGTGAGAAATGAGAGAATTGCCCTATAAGTGGCGTTGTTCACAGCGTGCCGGTCGAAATTCGTAACAACCAACCAATCATCTTCACTTCCTCATCGCTCCCTCACTCTCCCTTCCCTTGTTCTTTTTTCTTCAACTCCACTTGCAATTCCATCACTCCAAACCAAAACCCTTGCGCTCTCTCTCTCTCTCTCTTCTCACCCTCACACCCCCAATTCCCATTCATTCTTCTATCTCTCCCCTCTTATTTTCAATTTTAGGGTTAGGGATTTTATCTATCTATCTATCTATCTATCTATCTATTTATTTTTATTTTTAATTTCTTACTGAGACTCACCCACTGGGTGGACAAGTGGGGGAACCTTCGCGATTTCTCAATCAATGGAGGCCACGGCCGCCGTTGCCGCTGCCTCTGCCGCCACCGCTCGCAGCCCCTCTCTCCAGATTCCGCCGCCTCCTTCCCGAAAAGAATGGCGCGCTGTTTCCGACCATCATCATTCTGCACGAAACCCCGACGACGAGGTACCTATTCTTCGTCCAAACACTTCACATTGTCTTATGCTGTTGTGCTTCAGAGAATAACAATGAACATAAAACCTTGTCACAATATACAGCTTTCTCTCTGTTAAAATTTCGATTTTTAATTTTTACCCTCCAAATTGGGATTAGGTTTTAGCATTGTCGTTTGATGTGAGTCCATGCCTCTCTTTCTTTTTATCGTTTTAAAGCTCTAAGCGTTTGTGGGTTGTATCTGTAACAAGCTTTGTGAAAACAGATTGCAACAAAGCATTTCAGTTTAACTGACTTAGTTTAGTTTCTATCGGGTTCAGTTGTGTTTTCTCTTACTAGTACTGAACTCAAAAGGTAGTTCAGTAACTTGAGTTCCGGTTTGTAGTTTTATTTCTATCATCGTTTTAATGTTAAACCCCAAGGCACGTAAAATGTGCGTGTATTTTGAAGTGTATAGATGATTCTTTTGATGATAATTGAATCAAATGACTTTTATAGGCATGTTGGTAATTTTCAAAACCAGACAATTGGAAACGCTGAACCCCAGCCACGTGAACAGCATGGTCTTTTAGTCATCAGAATTGAGTCTGATAAGTCATTTTTTGGTAGAATGTATCACATATTGATATTGTTAAAGTTTGAGGTTTCAGCCTTAATGGGTTTGAACTTGAGTGTCACATATTTAACCCCCCCCCTCTATGAGCTAGTTTCTAGGATGGAGTTAGGCCTAATTATTCTAATATGGTACGAGTGCCTACCACCATGTTGGGTCACCCACAGATGTTCATTGCGTGAGGGGCTATGTTAAGTGTCAAAGTCCCACATCGGTTGAATATATGAGCAAAGAATCACTTATAATAACTTGGGCAACCCTCTCTCTATGAGCTAGCTTTTGGGACGGAGTTAGGCCCAACTATTCTCACAGAACTTTTGCTTTTGTTAACAATTGTAAGGTTGGAGATATCGTAGGAGGTTTGATTGCTTTCTTTTTTCTCATTACATATGGTTGTATATGGTAGAGGGAGCGTTAATTTAACACTTTTCTGTTTTGTTATTTGTTTGATTGACAATGGACATATGTTGATGTGCAGGAGATAGAAAATGCAAAACTTGGACAATCTGACGAGAGAACCATATATGAGGTAAGGTGATAGCATTAGAAGAGTCTGCTTTCTAGTTTTAAGGAATTAAGAACCTGAAGATGATTTCCTCCTGTTTTTCAAGGTGCAGCAAGGAAGAGAGCCTCTTGATGTTGATTTTTGTTCAATAACAGTGGACGGAACATTAGACAATGATATCTTGCAGCAACAGATTCATAATGTTGTTAGACAAAGACAGGATCTACTGCAATTGGAGATTGAACTCAAAGCTCAAATGATTGCAAGAACTGAGTTAATGGAAATGCAATGCACCTTTGATGCTCAACTCAAGGAACATGCTAATAATGCCAGCAAGCTTCAGGTGTAAATTCAAACACTTATATGTATATAATGGACTCTAGAATCTGAGCTGATCTACCTCCCCAACTTCTGAAAAATCGGTTTTTCTCAGAATTTACAAGAACATGCTTTTAGACATTTACTTGTGCCCGTTTATGGTAACAGCTAGGGGATTATGTCAATTTCTATTGATATGATAGTTTGGTACATCAGTTGCAGCTGTTTTACTTCGGTTGCAACAGGGGACATTTTATATTTAAACATCTATATTTGAAGTTACATGATTTGCTATCGCAGGAGGTCAGTTATTGGTAGTCTACTCTAAAACTCATTTACCTGGCCTTGCAGGAGCAACTTTGTGAAAGGGAGCACACAATCCATGAACTGGAAAGGAAAATGGAAGAGAAAGACAGGGAGCTGCATACTATTAAATTAGACAATGAAGCGGTTTGTTGAATTGCTGCTTTCTTTTTTTTAAAGAAAATGAGTTTCACTGGATATTAATTTGGGTGATATTTTGTTATTGAATGATATGCCTTCTCTTAGTTTCTAGGTGTTTCTTTTGTTGTCTTCATATGCTGATATATTATCCTCTTTCATTCTACTCTTCTTTTCTTCTTTAATAAATTTTCCTTTTTATAAAAAATAATGTTAGGCGTGGGCTAAACAAGACCTTCTACGTGAGCAAAGCAAAGAACTAGCAACTTTCAGGTTTTTCTTTTGTCCAAAACTCCAAATATATTTATTTGGATATTTAGTCTCTGCCTCTGGGCAACATGCTTCAATGGAAAAATCTTTTTGCAGAAGGGAGCGTGATCATTCAGAAGCTGAAAGAGCTCAGCATATAAAACAAATACACGATCTTCAAGAACATATTCAAGAAAAAGAGAGGCAGCTTATTGAGTTGCAGGAACAAGTATGCTGCTTAAAAATCTAATTATTTATATTTTCTGTTTCCAAATGAGTTTATTTAAAAGTTTGTGGTTGGTTTAAGCCTGAAGATGATTCCTTCTTTCAGCAAAGGGTTGCTCAGGAGACCATTATGTATAAAGATGAGCAGTTGAGAGAGGCCCAAGCATGGATAGCTCGTGTTCGTGAGATGGATGTTTTCCAATCAACAACAAACCAGACATTACAGGCTGAATTGCGAGAGCGCACAGAGCAATATAACCAGCTCTGGATGGGTTTTCAGAGACAGGTTGATTCTCCATCCTTTTTCTGCTTTGAGGATTATTTTGTTTGGTTTTTACACACATGTTAATGTATTTTTGTTTTGTATTTTGTGTCCATAAGTTTTACGCTAATAAATGCATATTGACCAAGTAATTTGTTGTGATTTGATTTTGAAGATTCTTTGCATGTCATACAATGCCTAATCACAATTTATGTCATATGATATTATTAGTATGCATGAGCTGAAATAGTAGCAGTAGTATACATTTATTTTCTTTATTAGTAATATAAGATTTTTTTTGTCCTTAGTATAGTATTTTGTTTTTTTTTAAAACAATAGTGGATCTGCATCACTCTGTTTAGTTTTTGGTTTTGTGTTGTTAGTTTGCAGAGATGGAGAGACTTCATTTGCATACGATTCAGCAGCTACAGATTGAGCTGGCTGATGTGAGAGAGAGGAGTGGAAATTACAATGATGATTCACGAATGTCCCAAATGAATTCAAAAACGAATGTAGCTCACTTTGGACAGGAGAATGGAAACCAATTTGACTTAAATGGAGGCAATGCTTCAGGTGGAAATAATGGTCTTCTTCCAAATGAAAACTCAGATAATGTTACACCATTTGCATCTGCTGGCATTGCTACAATGCAGGTTTGTTTTTTAATTAATTGTTTGATTGATGACCAGCTTGTTGTTTACTTGGTTTTATTCCAATAAATTTAATTTGCCGATTGTTATGTTAATGCTATGCATTTTATACTTCAAGCAAATTGAGAAATATCAATTGAACTTCTAATGTTGTAGCTTATGAATGACTGTTGTATAGGGTTCTTTAATGGATTTTCGTTAATGTCTTTGATTTAGACTTTTTTACATTCGATACTTTCTAACTTTCCTGATACTTGGAGTTTTGACATTGATTATATATTCTTTAAGATTGTATACTGTGCACACAGTTGATGAGTTGTTGAAATTGAAATATGAAGATTGCTAGAGTGAAAATGTTACGTAGTTGCAGTGATGCTAATTGAATTGGAAAGAAAAGGATGTTGACATATTCAATTTGTTATGTGATTGCATGTAATGGACTACTATCATGGAAAAAACATGGTTATTTTGATGTTTGCTAAGCATGTCAATGAAGAACCATATTGATGTACAGATGTCACGTGTTCAATTATTGACATATTTAATAATCGATAACTTTGCTAATTTTTGGGTAACTCAGTGGTTAAGATAACATGTATTTTAGTGCTAGAACGCTGACCTTGCCCTTTCATGGTATCCAATTAAAATTTGATGCTGAGATTGACAATATTTGTGAATGAGCTAGGAACATCGGGGAAAAGGAGAGTTGCTTATTTTGGTCTGATCAGTATTGTGTCAATGAGTTGATAATTTGTTGACAAGACAAGGAGGTGTAAATTGAATTTGATGTGATGTTTTCCAATACGGATGTTGGATGAATGAAAGAAGTATCTAATATAGAGTGAAGAATGAGATAGGTCTCAAACATAAATATTGAATCTTTCAGTTGCCAGAGATATAGTAGTTTTTGAGGGAAAAAGTAGTAGTGCAGAACTGCATATACACAATGGTTTAAAGTGACGATATCTCATTGGTTCTTTTAGTATAAATCTTGTAATTAATATATTTAAATGGATACAAAAACTAGTATTGTACGCAGTCATTATTATTGAGGAATTGAATTTTATAAAACTAATGTCTACTCTACTTTTATGATTTGTGAATGACATCAAATAATTCAATAAATCTTACCTTTTGTCATTTTTTTGTGTCGTTATTTCTAGACTGATCATGTTCCTGGTGTTCCTATTGCTCCATCATCTCTACTTGTCCCGCCTTCCTATCTCCCCCCTGGCCAAGTAACTTCATTGCATCCATTTGTTATGCATCAACAAGGAGTGCCCAATTCAGTTGCATCTCATGTTCCTCAACCACATGTTGGACATTTTCACCCTGTTCCGGCAATGTCACCTCTGCAGCAATGGCAGAATCAACAGGTATTGAAAGATACAAATATTTAGGCAGTCCGCATTTTTTGTTTTCATTTTTGGTGTTGCGCACCCTTGGTTTATACTCGTTTCTTCAGGCGGTGTCAGAGGGATCACAAGTATACATACAGGATGACCCTTCATCGTCCCAAAATGATCAAAATTTGTTGACTTCAGATGCTAAGTTTAACTATGAAATGTCCGTTAATGGACAAGCACTTCATAGAGACTATTTTGATGCTCACATCCACCAAAGCGAGGAGCCGCAAACTGTGATTTCATCATCCACTGGGGAAACTAAGGTTTTATAGTTTATGATCTGTTATTCACTTAGTACAGTTTACTTTTCATGAAATTTGTGTAAGATACTAATGATAATTAGTTGAACTTTTTAAAGGTTCTCCAGTCAGTTGATAAAGGTCAAATTGTAGCTTCCCAACAAGATCAACACTTGCAACAAATTTCTTCACAGTTCTCTGATGCCTTAAGAATGAACTCTTCTGAACCAAATGGTGAAATTAAGGTCTGTTGCTACTTTTATTGCCTGTATGATCTTTTTGTTGTATTGCCTGTCCTACAGCATTATTTCGATAAGCTAAGTTTGTACGGCTTGTTATTTGTCAAATGCTGCGTCTTAAAGCTAATCATAGAAGTTACAGCTAGTAAATATTTGCATTTCATGTTAATTGCGTGAAGATGTATAGATTTGTTGGGTGCAACTAAAAGTACGTAGTAGCTTCTGAATACATCTCCTGTCATGCTTCTTATAGCATTTTTTAGAAGGCACTGTAACATATTTAAAAGTGGCTTTTGAATAGTTTATCAAACACTTCAAATTTTTTACATGTGTCAAAGATGGGTGCTGAGTAGAGTGCACTTACAAAATGCAATCTTGAAGTCTGGTTCTTGTTTCAGCTAAGATGAAAGCTAATCTTTTTTGTTATGCAGGAGCAGAATTCTGTGACATTAGCTAATGATGAACCTGAGGACCAAGTGGCAGAGCAAGCAAATTCTTCTGCAAATGCATCATCTGTCACAAGTCATTCTGTTAATCATAATGAAATGGTACAGAGCAGTTCTACTGAATCAGTCTTGCCTGGAGCATTTGCCTCCACTGGGCAGACAACTTCAGCAACAATTGCAAAGACTTCAGAGACTTCTCTCCTTGATGAAAGGTCATTATTAGCTTGTATTGTTCGCACTATTCCAGCTGGTGGACGGATTCGAATCAGTTCAACGGTTAGTGAGCTTTAAGTGTGAAATATTAGGCTCTTCTTGAATGATGACTGTTTTGTTTCTCTAACTTGATGTAATTTCCATGTATTATGTTTTCAAATGCAGCTCCCTAACAGACTGGGCAAGATGCTTGCACCACTACATTGGCATGATTATAAAAAAAAGTATGGAAAGCTGGATGATTTTGTCGCTAGCCATCCTGAAGTAAGTTTTTTAGTTAAACTTTGGATGTATAGAATTTAGAGTACTGCTGCATATCCTAAAATTATTAGTCAGAATTTGAGGGAATTCAGCTAGATTCAAGGATTGTTGTTTGGTGGAATACAGTGGTAGGGACCACTTGTCCATCCAAAGAGTCGAAAAGCATGCCAACTCATTTTGTCAAAAATTAGGGCTGAATGTGTGGTCTTTCAATTTTCAGGAAATTATCTGCATGTGCAACAGTGCAAGTTCATATTATATATTGGCAATGTATTTGCATTACAGCCTGACAACTTTTCTTTTTCCTAATAATTTCAGTTATTTTTTATTGAGGGTGACTATATTCAGCTCCGTGAAGGAGCACAAAAAATGGTAGCTGCAACTGCAGCTGTTGCCAAAGTTGCTGCTGCAGCTGCTGCATCATCTCCTTATTCTTCTTATATGCCAACTGTGGCAGTTACACCAATGGCTCAGTCTCATCGCTTGAAGAAAGCTCCTTCAATTGATTCCAAAAATATCAAAACTGACAAGACTCTTCAGGAATATGCTGTCATCTCTTCTAATATGGGTGATGATCCCCTAAAACTGTCAGTAATTCAGCATCAGCAATCAAATGGTGTGTTTAGTGTTGCTGGAGGTCTATCCAATGTCAAAATTTTGAGTAAATCTAAAGATTCTCGGGAAATGAATGGCCCTGAAAGCAGGGCTGTCCACCAGTCTTCTGTACAATTAGCTGTTGGCAATGGGGGAAGCCTTGACAGATCAAGTATGAGCAGTGCCCAAAATTCAGGGTCAGCAAATGGGAGACTAGGTCCAAGCTTTGCTTCGAAACAGCAGTCCAGGTATGCCTCTACATTGTCTGCTGATGATAATGTCTGTAATTATGTTGTCTCATTGTCTGATGATAATAGCTACAAGAAAAAGGAAATCGTGCTAATTGCTTTTTATGACAGGGCAACTGGTGCTGTATACCCTTCTCGAAGATAGTGAGTCTTCTTACTGACACTTAAAAATGCTATTTATGTTTTCTCCGAATTTCCATGGATGGGTTAAATACTTTTTCCATTGTGTGCTTCATTTTTGCATCTTTAGATTTAATTTGGATTTTTTTCTTCCTTGCTTTATTGTTCATTAGTTTTGACATGTTGGAATATACCCATCCATGTGTACTCTGTTTTAGCCAAAACCTTGTGCCTATTGTTCTACTTATTTATCTATTTAAGTGTTTGAACATGTCCTCCCATTTATGAAGTAATTTGTCAATTTTCTCAACTTGAACCCTTATGTTGAATAATAGTTTAGGATTTCTTTTCTGTATGTACAGATACATCACGCACATGCAAGATTGATTTCTTGTAATGAGGAGTGCATTCTGGATTACTCCATTGCAGTTACCTAGATTCTTATTCTTAATTTAAGAATGTATCAGTGCATTCATGGATTTTTACCCAGGATCAGTAATTGTATGATCTTCAAGATTTATCTAATATTACTATTACCAAAATAATATAACTGTTTATTACAGAATGCAAGCTTGAGGTATTCTTAGGGTGCGTTTGGGTATACAACTTATTTAAGAGCTTATGCAATAAGCTCTTTTGTAAATAAGCTAAAAACAGCTTATTTTCATAAGCTTCTCTGACAAGCTTATGGAAATAAGCTAAAAACAGCTTATGGAAAGATCATAAACTATTTTCATAAACTATTTGTATAAGTTTAATTCCATAAGCTATTTTCATAAGCTCTCCATAAGCTCTTCCAAATGCACCCATAGCTCAGGCCACGTGTCTTTAAATATTGTTTGAGGCCTAAACTGCATGAGTCAGTTACATTCCATTTCATTTTACTTACATTGTATGTTATTTCTGTGCTATGTATTATTATTTCCATGCATTTGTAACTTCAGTTGCTGTTTATATTGACAGGAAACATGGAGAGGCGTAGATTATCCTGTCTCATCAGGGTGCGGATGGAACCGTGTATGGTGATGTTGATCGGATTTGTGGGAGAATGTTTTTTAAAGCACTGACGGAGCAATCTTGTGTCCTGAGCAAGTTGTGATTTTAATTGTCGGTGCTATCTCCATTTTCTGTAGTTAATTAGTTTCTCCCTCCCTGGTGTTTCAATTTGGCGTGCTTTCATTAATATGGGCCTCATTCTGTGATATTCATGCGTACAATTGCATCTGGTAATTTTTTTGTCAATGCTTGGAAGATTAATCAACACAGTTAAACATTTTCAGTTTGCATGCTTCTTATTTCTTCGTTCGCTATTGGTAGTTTAATTACTGGGTTTGCAAGATCCAAGAATTATTCGCCCATCAAACGAAATCATAGTTGCAATGCTAGTATGTGTTCGATTTGAGGTCGTTGTTCAGGAATATTTTAGACACTATCTTCTAAATTTCGGTATAGAGGCTCAAAAATTTAATGTGTTTGAATTCTTGACTCTAGTAGTCTTCAATTAAATGATTGTGTTGATTTATATTCGAACTAAATATGATTTTCTGTTTCTGCAGAGAAAATGTTAGGATTTGATTAGTATGTTTCATTAGTGTAAGTTTTTTTATAATGGTAATTAATGATAAATTTTTGTATCATTAAAAATGTTTATTTTTATTATAACTAATTTGAAAGTCATATATAGGAGGATTATTGGTGATTAGTTGATAATGTGAATTTTTTTAAGTTTAATATTATAGCAAAATTTATGTACAAAAAAAACATATTATATCAAAATTAAACTTAAAATGTTAAACCTGTCTAAGACATCCGTTATTTAAACATGATAACTCTATACTAATTACTGAATCCGTGAAATTACTCAATATATGTAAAATTATTTAATACATAAATCTGGCACATTGGTGGCAAATGAATATTAATTTTTTTTTTTGGAAGGACAAATGAATATTATTGAGGGTTTGAGTTTTGGGGTTGTTATTCAGGGATGAGTTTTATTTGAAATTTTATCAAAAAGTAATGTGTATATAGATACACATTATTATACATTTAAATATTTTTTACTATTTTGATTGCAATTTATTTCATTTCATTATTATAATTTATCTCACTTTGTTTTCTCATACATATGTTTTGATATTGCTTTGATGTGGAGTAATGTCATTCTAAAAAACTGTGTATCCAAGTATTTTCTTTGTGAAGTTGGTAAAGATCGAAATATTACACCAGCCACAAATGTTGTTTGGAGTCTGTTTGCTGTCCCGGCGTACATTTCAAAAGCAATTTGTAACGGAGACGTTGCAACCGGAGTTATAGAATGGAAAAATGTAGGCGATCGATCAAAATGCGACTTCAAAATTCAATAAGTAAATCTTGATTTGATCCTTAAAATTGTAATAATATATCAATCTCGTTTTTGATATCAGCGAAATTTCAAAAACGTCTCCAAAATTATCAAACGTTAATCAACTTAGTCTCTTTATCAATAATGTCAGGGACTAGATTGAATAGGGTTAGAAACTAAATTTATTAATATTTGACAACTTCGATGATGTTTTTGGAATTTCGTTAATGTCAAAGACGAGGTTGATAACTTGATATGATGTTACAATTTCAGAGATCAAATTGGGAGATTTAATCAAATTCAATGGTCAAGATATTAATACTCTTGGCTATTCATTTTTTATTGGCCACTCATATTTTTAAAAGGAAAAACTAAAATTTTAATTTATATCAAAGAGTGTGAATAGACAATTAGGAGTGTGTAGTCAAATGTTGATCATATAACCATACATGGATGATCAAGATTAAAAGTTATTTAATAATCAAATGATCACTTCACATACATTTATCTTCTAATCATGATCATTCAAGTAAGATCCAAAGGTCAAGATTCACTATTCTCACATTTCACAACAACAAAATATTCACCTTGTAGGGTCCTTATATATATATATAGCATTCGTTGTCGGAAGCTGAGAGAAACAAATCTTGATATTATACATAGCCAGTAAAGATTAAAAATTAGTGGGAACCACCTGATTACTTAAAAAAGTCACACACACCTATTTTCTAATATTGATCATTCTTGTAAAATTCAGTAGTTAATTTACTCCGCTCGCCTCATACAATAAATACTTCTCTCACTAGATATGCTCGATATGTTTACATGAATTTATCCCTCTCACCTCTTACAATAAATACTTTTCTCACCATTATGTTTGATATATCTCCGTGTGTTGGGGGGAGTTCAATTTACATCAGCGTAAGACTAAACTTTCTTACACCACCTAATAAATTTCTATACAACACAATTTTTATCATCTAAACGTTCAATTATAACTATTTGTCATCTAAATTATTTATCTCAAATTTTGAAAAATTTGAACATCAATAATCAAATAACTTTTATTTTTATATATTTTAGAAGAATATATTATGATAAACTTGATGTATGTCAATCAAGTATTAATACATTTGACTTACACTGGTCTCAACTAATCCCTCCTCATATATACATATGTGTGTGTATCATATCACATATGAGAACACATTGGAGAGAGGAGTGAATCTTAATCAAGGAGAGAGGAAAGAGGTGTGCGTGTGCGTGTGTGTGTGTGTGTGAGAGAGAGAGAGAGAGAGAGCAAGTAAAATGTGATTTTTGTTGACAAAACCATTAAATTATACACATAAAATCAACAGTAGTATATACACATACACTAATGAGCTGAGAGCACCTTGTTATTATGAAAGGAGGAGTAAATCTTAGCGAAAGGAGAGAAAAGAGGTGTGTATGTATGCGAAATATGTTTTTTTGTGGACAAAACCATTAAATTATATATATATATATATATAGAACTAAGAATAGTATTAGTATCCCGTTTGTAGACATTATTTTTCACATTCAAACAGATTTAATGTGCATCTAATTATTTATTTTTTTGCAATCATGAATTACCTAGAGTTTTCAATAAAAAAAAAAAATTACATGTCAAGAGATTAGTATTTCACTGAACCGAATGTATTTTTCAAGTGGGAGAAAGAAATAAAAGATAGCACTAACATTAAAATATATTCACATGGATTTAATTCGGCAAAGGACAGTTATAAAAAAAATGTATATTGGTACTGTTTATAGAATATGACTATAAGGTAAATTGAAACAAATGTTCATTGGTCTTGCATTTCCACTAGTAGGGTCCATATGGTGACTTCCCTAGAGACCAAACAGGACCAACATCCGAGCTAAGTTGGCTGCTTTCTGGCGTATCTGACAGTCTGGTTGGCAATGTCTGATAAATGCCACTATTGGTACCAGGAAAGCTACCCATTGGTCCTGGGCTGAGTTGCTGTTGTTCCTGGAAGAAAGCTGGCAGCTTATGTTGTTGCTGCTCATTCATCTGAAAAGACAACTTTGAATTAGAAACATCATGTTGTTGTAGAGACATTGCCAGATGTTGCTGTTGTTGCTGCTGCTGCTGCTGTTCATTCATATCAAAAGGCAAGTTTAAGGTAGATAGATCTGATTGTTGCTGAGACATTGCTACATGAGGATGCTGCATGCCTTGCCCCTATTGCACAATAAATGAGGATCAGAGCTGCACACTTTTCACTAAGTGAGCAAAAGTTACAATTCATAACTATGTTTAGTAGCTGGATCAATTAATCAGCTTAACAACCTGAGACTGTATCTGTGCCTGACTTCCAGCATCAGCAAGTTTGGCTAGATAAGTCAAGTTATGCTGAAGCTTAGCTTGAAATCTGTATCAAGTATTCGGGTAACATGTCATAAGCCAGTGCACGTGCTTGATTATATTATATCAATGTATAAATGATAAAGCATAGACAACAATTGAGAAGGCAACATTAATACTTGCAACAGAAACAAATTCAAATATAATAACACCTTAAAATGACTTTAACATTCATCAAATGCAAAGGGAAGGAGATAATTTGGGACAACATAATATAATATTTCGGTTTATGATAGAACTTCAATAAATATAACAAGTTGTAAGAAATATGAGAATCTTGAGAACCTACTGCAGCTTTCTATATGCAAGATGGATAAAAGCCAAATCGTTAAGAGGCTCAGGTGGCACAATCATGTGGAAATCAGCTTTTGGTATATGATTCTCATAATAAGCATAAAAATAATAAAGGAAGAATGTAAAAGGTACAAAAGATAGAAAGGTTCTAACAGAAAGAAACATTATTTCTACAATATGTGTTTCATAAGCATGCGATTTATTTAATTGCACCATTCTGTTTCAAAAGTTTATCCCCCACAGTTATTATACAATTAAATATTGGCTACATATGGAAAATAGAATTTTTTACATACTTTCCCATCTCAATCCCGTTTACACCTTAACTGAGTTCCACTTCATCAGATTATATGTGCTGTAATTTAATACACATCACTTAGGTAGCCCTGTTTATTCAATGCAAGCATACATTGGAATTTGTCAACTTAAACACAGCTTCAATAATGCAACTGCTAATGGCCTTACAAAGTGAGATATAATCTTGGGTGGGGGAACAGGGACGATGAAGTAGAAGGTTAAAAAGCTAACTGCCATAGATTAATAAATCTTATGCAACTGCAAGAGAATGCAGAAGTACAAAGAAACCACTTGGTACCACCTAGAAACAAACATAGGCAAAGAAGAAAAAAAAGGGTACTAACTGGGCGACTTCAGCAAAGTTTCCCAGATTTTGACCTTCCAATGCTGCCAGGATCAGCTCCTTATTCTCCTCCAAGTACTGCACCAAAGATAACAAGTGGTCTATATGAGATAAGCTGACACATAAAGTCTAGTGACCATATTCTTTCAATTAAAGGTCCAATCTTTTTACCAAAATGCATTATGCATTGTGTTCATGAAAATGGATCCTCTGCATTCAACAAAACACATATTCACACATTCATTGTGTATCATTGGATCAATCACTAAAAGTGTTGAGAAAATCTAAGATTGATCCAACGGTGTACACTTAGTGAATGAGTGAATGTGTTTTATTGAATGTAAGGGATCCAGGTTGGTTCATTCATCCGGCATTTGAACAAGAAATTTTTACGACCCCACATTCCTTTCCAAAAGTTGATGCCCCCTGGGTTACAAACAAGGGATATGCATAGGGTGCACCAAACCACACTCATAATGTGAAGTTCACATAGAGATACGCCATTCAATACAAGGAACTTATATAATTACTGTTATCACGTACATTCAATTAAAAAAATGTGGAAAATTTAATCAAAGCGGAGAACAAAATCAATAACTTAGGGTACAAGGAAAGAGAAAGAGGACAGCACCATACACATTTGGTGCCATTCATTATTGGACGAGAAAAACGCAACACAGGCAAAGGTCACATTTTTATGAAACCCCAACACGAACATAAGTGCAGAGATAAATGTAGAACCTTAAACAACATAATGTGACATGGGTGATGAAGCAGAGCAATAGGTCATGAAAAAAAGTTGGCACCTTTTGAATCATCTCGGTTGGCAGGTTGTTTACGGGTTGCAATGGAGGATCACCGTTGAACATTTTCTTGCTGCTTCTTCACAATGGGAGGCTCGGAAAACACACAAAATTCAACCTGAGACCCTAACCCTAGTTCTTCCCCATGAATCAGCCTTGCAAGTTCAAATATGTAGTGTTTGCTACAATTTGATGTTTTTTGTTTTTTTGTTTTTCTTTATATAAATGAAAGGATTTCAATTGGGTTAATATGTCAACCTATGAATTTTAACTAACGCGGCCCAACCTATGCCCAACCCACGATTGATGAGTTTATGGGTTGGGTTAAGGTTAAAAAAACTTGAATTGTGTAAAATGTGTCGGGGAACTTATAATATCGAACTCAACATGTGTTTGGAGTTACATCCAGTTTAACGCTCAGTTGATAATGAGAATACTGCAATCTTTTTTTTTATTCTATGTCTAAAGTAGCAAAAATAAGAGCTTGAATACCGCTTGTAAATGATCCAAGGAGGTTAGCGGGGGGTATGCTAGATAGACATTATCGAATAGCACCTTTTGATGAGAGATATCAACAAGAGGCTTCGAGAAAACTAGTATTTTCTGAATTATATGAAGTTTGACGCAGACAAGGAATCTATGTTATATAGCTTTCACGTTTTTCCGCCAAAATAATTACATTCTTGCCATTTAGAGCGTGAGTTCAGCAACTATTATCGCAAATCCAAACATATCATCAATTGACATATTATTTTATATTTTAAAATAGGATCTTCGTAACTATATCTTTAGGGCTCTAGTTATAAAATCAAAGATAGAAACTATTTATTAAAAAAATAATATATTTAATATATTGAGATCTAAAAGTACCATTCTCATAAAGACTTTCTACTTATTTATTCTTTAAGTAGTAGCATTTACTTTCCTTTAGCCAATTAAGTTTCAAATGTGTTTACTTATCTCACCTCAAATTTGACAAAAGAAATAAAGATTATAAATTAATGAAACATGTTAAGTACTATGATAAATCGATGTATTACTTAGCTAATGTTTGGTGTGTGGACAGAACAAGATGTCCTGCTCTATTCTCTTTGGTCCCACCCCTTTCAGTGGAACTAAAATGTTTTACTTTTACTCCTTTTGCCTTCTTCTATTTAAAGAATACACTAAACACATAACAGAATCCATATGTTTTGTTCCGCCCAATTTTGACATGTCTGTCAAACGTTATCTTAGACTCGTAAGACTCATTTCGTCCCACTAACTTGCCCCGACTCGAAGTTACTTACGAGAGGTTCGAGTTTTAGAAATTAGACCTGATGTATTTTCATGTCAGGGTAAAGTTATGCCTTGGGTTGTCTCAACCCGTCCTAGTGTCCTACATTTTTTTAAAAATTTATACTTTTTCATAATTAAATATATGTAATAAGATTTTTAACTTAAATCTATAATCTTTGGCATAACATGATAATATATTTGTATTGATATTATTTATTTCGAAATATATTATTTAAAATAAACTACAATTTTAATTCCCTACTTATTTTTTATGCTTACTTTTTTTATAATAATTTAACTATGCTTATATTCAAATTTATATGTTATGTTAAAATATTAAGTTGATTTGGGTTTGACCAAGTATTATCGACTCATGATCGGGTTGGGTTCGGATCTAAGCAAATAGCCCTATTACAATATCAGGATAGGTTCAGATCAAACTAAACTCATCACTACCTATTTCATGGACACCCCTAACGTAGATGATGCTAAGGTTTTTGAAAAAAATAACAATGATGCTAATGATTATAGGGAATATGCTATATATAATGATGTTGACATCAATTGACTCATGTGGTTTGTTGTTTAAGACGTTTAAGATTTATTATTTTATTATAGTTAATTTCATAGGTATGGTTATTTTTAACTTGTTATGTTAGTTTTTAATTTATTTAAGATTTAAGATGTATTTTTTATTAAGAAGAAGGGTGTCTGTTTGAGTAAAGATTCTTTTCATTTGTCATGAGAAATGAAGAGCTCCATTGCTATGATTTTGGGGTATATAGAGGGTATTTGGACCCCACCCAATATCACATTATCATGTTTATACCCTTAAAACTATAGTAATGGAGAGGAAAAATGGAGAGAATCTCAACCCGTCTGCTAGGTTGGGCGGGGGAGTTTTGTATCATTTTTGGACCTTATCTGACTCGTCAAACCTGTTAATCCAAAAGCTATTGAAGTGAGCCATGACTCGTGAGCCAACCCACACTTCAAATTTGAGAAGGGATGAATTGAGGTTTTTTTTATCTTGCATAAATCTAAGTTGACTTTGACCCACTCACTTAACCTGCGGGTTAAGCAGCTTTCATTTGGGTTGAGAAAATAAAAAAAATGAGGTTTCCCATTTATTTTTTCATTTCCTTCAGGCTCGTTTCTTAGACACCACAAGTCCAAAACTACTACCACAAAGCTAACATCTTTAGCCTCTGCTCATCGCCCATAGTTATAAGTTGGTCACCGCCTTTATTCACAACATACCAGAGCCACAAAGAATGCTCATCAACCACTGCATGCACGACCTCGAGCCAGATGACATGAGCTACGTGATTTAGAGTCCACTCATAGTTGTCTGTCGACCATCGCCTTCCCTCCATCACCGTCGAGTTCGCTTCCTCTCCCTCTCTCCCTCCATTTTTTTCTCTATCTCTGTTTCATTTGTTGCTCGTAGCTCTGCATCTATGGTGGATGATCGATAGCACTATAGAAGAGAAGAAATCTGGAAAACTTCTTTCCACTCTGTTTTTTTTTTATAAAAGTTATGTTGAGTCAATCCGTTTATTCCACCAACCAGGGTAGGTTGAGTTGAGTCGGTCATTTTTTGACTCACCAATAAAGTGAGTCAACTTGGCTCATTTCAATTTTTTTAACAACTCATAGTGAGTCAACTTAGGCAAGCAACGAGATTGGTCTGTTTTGATAGCTCAAGTAGGCCTAACATGCATAAAACAAATTGTCCAATGAAAATAAATATGGAACTATTAAATCAGAAACTTCTTATACATATGTCCCAAATAAAGTAGAAAGTCATACAACCATTTTTACATAAACATCAAACAAACTAAATAGTCATAACAAATCATAGTAAGTTAACATAAGATTTAAATAAATTAAGTTAAAAGGTTTTAAAAGTTTCAAGAGTCATGAACAACAAATCACATAAACTAACTTAAATCAATGTTATCATATATAGTATATGAATTGAAAAAATTATTTATGTTATTTTTAATTTTCTCAACATACACTTTGTCATCCAAATGACTCATTGAATTTTCTTCACAATGTTTCATTATTATATATTTTATATAAGTTTCTCATATATATTATCTCTGTGACATTCTCAATATAACTGCAGTATAATCACAAGTTGGACACCTCTAGTTAATCGCAGTATTCTCAATTATGCTCCCAAATTTGCACGGCTATATATTTATGATACCCATAATGAATTGAGCAATAGAATGAGCCATTTCAGGTTTTATTTAACATCATTTCATCCAAAATACATATTACATCTTTACTATATTATATAGATATATACATATATTAATTATATTAATATATTAATTATTTCAGATATTTCAAAAAACAGATTTAGTATAATTTATTCATATTATCATAATCTTAATTGTTATTGTTATTTGTCTGTGTTTTTTTTGTCTTTGTAGTTCCACAGAAGATACTCAATCATATGATCCTTCTTTAGTCCAAGATTTGATGAAAATGGTTGATGAGTTCAACTCCCTTGCTAAGTCTTTCAGAAGGGTCAGAGACTTTTTTAACCAGAATAATACTTCTAAAGATGCAAGAGTATATAATCTTCCTACTACGGATGAGGTTGCGGCTTTAATTATAGGGGATGATAACAGCCTGGACAAAAGAAGAGACATCATTGTCAAAAAAGATGGAAAAATCACTAGGCTACATGAGACACCAACTTCGTTCATTCCTCTGCAGTATCCCTTGATATTTCCTTATTGAGAAGATGGATACCAAGAGGACATTCCACTCAGAGGTTCTGAAACTGATTCTGAGCTGAGAAAAAGAGACCGAGTTACTTTGCGAGAGTTTATTGCATTCAGGATTCAAGAAAGAGATATTGAATTTGGAAATATCGTGAACTCAAGAAGATTGTTTCAGCAGTTTGCTATTGATTGTTACATTATGGTAGAATCTCAAAGGTTGCAGTTTATTAGATTAAATCAGACAACAATAAGATGTGACATTCTAAGCGGATTACAAGAAGCAGTTCACCGAGGAGAAACTGATCCATCCTCTGTTGGAAAACGTGTAATATTACCATCCTCTTTTACTGGGGGTAAAAGATACATGTTCAACAATTGCCAAGATGCTATGGCTATCTGCAAGAGATTTGGATATCCTGATCTTTTTATCACTATTACTTGCAACACAAATTGGAATGAAATACGGAATTTTGTATCCATGAAAGGGCTCACAGCATCTGATAGACCAAATATCGTATGTCGGGTTTTCAAAATGAAATTGGACCAATTGATGGTGGATCTAAAAAAAAACATACTTGGAAAATTTGAAGCAGGCAAGTCAACAGATTCCATCTTTTCTTTATTGTGCTTATATGATTATATGATTTCAAGATTTGTTGTTATTATTAATTATTAATTATTAGTTTCTAATTTTTAATTCAATATTTCTTTGTCTTTTTTCTATTCTTAGGCATGTTCACTATCGAGTTCCAAAAAAGAGGCCTTCCTCATGCTCATATCTTATTGTGGTTGAAAGATGCAGATAAGTTACAGTCACCTACTGATATTAACAAGTTGCTCTTCGCTGAATTACCAGACCCAAATTTATATCCAAGATTATCTCATGTTGTTTCAAGTTACATGATTCATGGCCCGTGTGGAGTTGGGAATTATGGAGCTCCTTGCATGAAAAATGGCAGATGTTCAAAATTTTTTCCAAAGAAATTTAAATCTACAACGACCATTGACGATGAAGGGTATCCGAGCTACAAACGTCAAGATTCTGGTATTTGTATAAAAAAAAATGGAATTCTGGTAGATAATCGCAGTGTTGTTCCTTACTGTCCTTCTCTTCTTATGAGGTATCAAGGTCATGTTAATGTCGAGTATTGCAATAAATCTAACTCGATCAAATATTTGTTTAAATATGTCAACAAGGGTCCTGATCGAGCTTCTGTAGAAATCACGTGCACAGAGAAAAATTCTAAGAAGCTTGAGTTGGTGGATGAAATAAAACAGTATTATGACTGTAGCTATTTATCGGCATGCGAAGCGATATGGAGCATATACGCATTTGATATTCATGAAAAATGGCCTCCAATTCAAAGATTATTATTTCATCTTCCTAATGAGCAACCCATTTTATTCAGGGAAAACCAAAGTATTGACAGTGTTGTTACAAATAATGAGGAGGCTGACACAATGTTTATTCCGTGGTTTGAGGCAAACAAAACTTTTGTTGAAGGCAGGCATCTAACTTATTCAGAATTTCCAAGTAAGTTTGTTTATTTGAGGCAAGAAAAGAGATGGAAAATCAGGAAACAAGGTTTTTCGGTTGGGAGGCTAAATTATGTTCCTCCCGGAACAGGAGAGCTTTACTGCATGAGGATACTTTTGACGGTTCAAAAGGGGTGTACTAATCATGAGATATTAGGACAGTAAATGGGAAAATCTATTCAACTTTCGAAAAGGCATGCTATGAGTTAGGACTATTGCAAGATGACAGGGAGTTCATATATGCCATCAATGAGGCCAGTGAATTGGGTTCTGGTAACCAACTCAGAAAATTATTTGTTACACTTCTGGTTATGAACTGCATGTCCAAACCAAATGTTGTTTGGAAATCCACGTGGAATATATTGTCGGATGGAATTATCTACCAACGAAGAAGAGATTTAAATATGCCAGGTTAAATGACATCTCTTCAAAATTTGGTTTATGATGTTGATCTTTTATTCATTTGATTATGCCTTTTACATTTTACTGATTACATAATTTTATAGCCTACTATATATATATATATATATATATATATATACACACACACACACACACAATTTCTTTTGCAGATCTTCATATAGGAGATGATGAATTAAAAAATCTTTGCCTTATAGAATTAGAAAGGTTGCTCCAAAGTAATGGTAGATCTCTGAAAGACTTGTTGTTTTCCCTTGCCAGAGATATCTGATATCTTGAACTTTGAAAATAATTTAATTGCTGAGCAACCTAACTATGGCAGAGTTGAGTTGGCTAAATCTCATACCCTGCTATTAAAATTGTTGACTACAGAACAGAGGGAGCTTTGCAATGAAATAATGGAATCAATAATGAATAAATCTGGGGCATTCTTTTCTTTGTATGGCTATGGAGGAACTGGCAAAACATTCCTTTGAAACACATTGTCAACGGGTATTAGATCCCAAGGAGAGATTGTTTTGAATGATGCTTCAAGTGGGATTGCTTCTTTACTATTGCCTGGCGGTCGAACAGCTCACTCAACATTTTCCATTCCATTGGTTGTTAATTAAGATTCAACATGTAACATTAAACAGGGAAGTATTCATGCAAAGCTTCTTCTTCACACCAAGCTAATCATTTGGGATGAAGCCCCAATGATGAATTGCTTTTGCTTTAAGGCTTTTGATCGCATCTTAAGAGATCTAATGAGGACTCAATCGCAGGAAAACTTGAATAAACCTTTTGGAGGAAAAGTTATAGTTTTGGGAGGAGATTTTAGGCAAATTCTGCCAGCCATTAGAAAAGGATCAAAGCAAGACATCATCGGAGCAACGATCAATTCCTCTTCAATTTGGACACACTGCAAGGTTTTGAGGCTTTCTAAAAACATGAGATTAACAACTGCAAATTCTCATCAAGAAAGTAATGATATCAAACATTTTGTTGATTGGATACACAACATTAGGGATGGTAGCTCCAACGAGAATGAAAATGGTGAAACTGATATTGAAATTCCGCAAGATTTGTTGGTTGATGACTCTGAACATCCACTTCTTTCATTGGTGGAGTTTGCATATCCAAATATAGTACAAAATATGAAGACATCCAATTTTTTTGAAGATACTGCAATTCTGGCCCCAACTCTGGAATGTGTTGAACAAGTCAATGATTTTGTACTTTCTTTACTTTCGGGTGATGAGAAGGAGTATCTTAGTTCCGACACCCCATGTCAATCGGATGACGATTATGAAATCCAGAGTGATTGGTTTACAACAGAGTTTTTAAATGATATCAAATGTTCGAGAATTCCAAATCACCAGCTGAGACTTAAAGTCGGAGTGCCTGTCATGCTTCTAAGGAACACTGATCAAACAGCAGGTTTATGTAATGGAACGAGGCTACAAGTCATTGATTTGGGACGCAACATTATAATAGCTTTTGTAATGACTGGCAAAAATATAGGGGATAAAATTCTCATTCCTAGAATGGATTTGGTGCCTTCTGATCCATGAGTACCGTTTAAATTTAAAAGAAGATAATTTCCATTTACTTTGTGCTTTGCGATGACTATTAACAAAATCAAGGACAGTCCCTTTCTAAGGTAGGGCTTTATCTTCGAAGACCTGTTTTTACGCACGGACAACTGTATGTAGCTGCTTCAAGAGTGAAATCTAGAAAGGGACTGAAAATTTTGATTTTAGATGAAGAGGGAAATATATCTTCAACAACCAAAAATGTTGTTTATAGAGAGGTGTTTCAAAACGTGTAAGTCTTTCATGCTTCCTAATGCTTCCTTATACTGCAACTCTATTATTTGCTTTTGTAATCACTTTGGTTTCCTGATATTAAAAATTAGTTCTTTTACTTAAACAGTTTGCTGATTACCTTCTAATACTGTTTCTATTATACTTACTCTTATTACAAAATTGTAATCTATAATTTAATTGTATTTGTAGGTAGTAATCTGTCAAGCAGTTTTGTGTCATAGCCATTTCAAGTATTTTGTTATATTGGACCTTAAAAATAATGTTAGTAACCTGTTTCTTTTGCGGATGATAATTTGTTTTTCCTACATCTAATAATTTGTTTTAATCACTACTTTTTTTAAAGCATGAAGATGAAGATTGTTGATGCCAATTTTGATCGTGAATGTTTGTTATGAGTGCCAATTATTTGACTCAATGTAAAAATTTGATATTTCTGTATTGGGGCATGTGCGCAGTTTCTTGTGGCTGCACTCAGGATGCATATTGCATGTGAAACAAGATGATGTTTTATTAAGAAGGATTGCAGCTGTGAATGAGATGTTTGGCTTTACTATTTTGTAGTGTGTTGCTTTGCTTTGTGTAATAGTCTAGGATATTTTAGGTGTGTTGGGGTTTTCAGTTTGTATTGAGGAGCTATTATACTTAAGTAGGGAGTTTTTACAAATTATGATCCAAGAGGTTGTAAGGGATATTTTCCTTGTTTTTTTTGGTATTGACTCTTGCAGACGGATGTAATTTTGATGTCTAACGTTGGGTACATGATAAGGTGTTGCTCTTCAACCCTTCCTAGAAGATGGGAAGAGTTTATACTATGATGCTTGAGTTTAGACTTCTTAATAAAATCTTATAATTATCAGGAAAAAATGTATTGAGGCATGTGAAATATTATTATTATGATTTTTTGGTTGACAAAAAGATCTTTATTATGATTAAGATTATGGATATCATATACATCATATATTTTACATTTATATTTATATTGTCTATAATATTCTATATTGTTTGGATGTTTTTTTCTAATTGTATTTCCATTTTCATTTAAACTTCTTCTTTTTACACTCTTATTCAAATAAGTTACATTTTTAAAGGTTTCAAAATATTTGTTAACCCGATGCGTTGTACGGGTTCTTACACTAGTTCTCAATATAACAGCAGTATAATCACAAATTGGACACCCCTAGTTAAGTCATATTATTTATAGTGAATTTTTGATTTCATGTTTTAACATTTGTTTTATGTAGTTGTCTTTCGGATAAGATTCCTTTAAAATGAGATACTCTATAAATTGAACAAGTAAAATGATGATTTTTATCATTAAATAATTTAGTGAGTTCAAATCTTTATAGATTTTATCAAATCAAGATTAAAAATTCCTTCTTGACTTGTTTACTTTAAAAAGGATCACATCTCACGGGGAGCTTTTTTCTTTTCTTTAACGTACATCAACGAATTAGGTGGGCGGGTTAAAATTATTATTTTTTCTCAACTAAGAATAGCAATTAGCAAAGGCAATAGGCATTTATTGTGATGCTTCAAAACGACGTCGCTGAAGTGAAAGGGGGAGTGTAGGCACGCACGCGCGCCTTGCTTAAAATTAAATGGTTTTAAGACGGCGTCGTTGAATGAAGAGATTGTCAACAAGTTATTAGAAAGGAAGAAGGAGAGAAAGAGAGAGAGGAAGGGGGGGAAAATGGGGTATGTGCTAAGAGTGAGATTGGCGTCGTTCTTCACTGGTGCTGCAACGGCGTCGTTTGCTGGTCTCTACATCCTTCACAGGGATTACAAGGTTGCCCAGCAATCCTTTACACGACAGGTACATACACGCGCAAATAAATCACATCAATTTTCGTTTTTTCGGCATTTCCGATTATTCTTCGGGAAGATTTATGTTATTTTTAATTTTATTTTATTCATTCATTGGAAGAAGTGGTTGGTTGGTTGGCACTGTAATTAGATTACCCTTTTGGATTTTTGGTTGAAAAGCAACGAATAGAGAGTGTAAAGGATGGTTGTGACAATTGTTGAATTGAATAATACCGGTGCATGAATCTGATCCTTGTTTAAGTAATAACGTGTTGTGCAATCCAGTGCTGATTCTAATGATCCAGAGGTAGAAATTTGAGGGTGGCTTTTCATTTCTTCAAATTTGGATGATAATTATTGTGGTCTTTTTGTTTGGGTATCAAGGGAATTCCTTGCACTAATTGGAGGGAAAATTCTCTACGTGGTTTAATTTGGGTTTATGACTCCACCCTGGATTATTTTCTATTGATTTTTAGCGGGATTTTTTTTTATAATTTTTTTAGGTTTTTAGGGCTTCAGGAAACTCTGTTGGGAGAGGATATTCTTGATGGACATATTGAGTTTGGATAATTAAGAGGCAATCGTGATATGCTGTTGATATTTGCTTTCCATTGTGCAGAATGAGGCATAGTCTCTTAGATATCCAAATTCTCTAGAGGTCATTCTCTGTTGCAATAACCTGAGTCTTTGGTCTTTACTTGTTAATTGCAGATATGTTCAGCCAATATTTGATATCTCCTCCCTACTTAATACGATCCTCTGATTTGTGCATTTAGTTTTTTTGAGTTTGCCTGTAGTTTGTGCAACATGTTTAAGACTGTCTGCTCTTCCTGCTGCCAGGTTTGTTGCGTATATTTCCCACCCAGCTTTGGCCTGTTTCTCCCTGGCCTTTTAACAAAATTATTTTAGTGTCATAAGATTCCTTCTCTTGTCTTGTGTCATAAGTCCATAAACATATTTTCTCTCCTTGTTTTGTTTTCTGCAAGGCCTCCTCATGTTGTCTAGCAGATTTATTTTATTTCTCATATTTTGGCTCCAGTGGTTTTCTATCTTACCTTCTTGGATATGCAAAGTTTCAAAATGGTCTTCTTTTTGGTGACTTAATATTGTTTGCCGGACAAATAGACCAGGGAACATTTTCGTGAGCAGTGCTTCTTATAGACTTTAAATACAAGATACAACAACAACTAAGTCTTTTCCCACTAGGTGGAGTCGACTACATGGATCGGATGATGCCATAATGTTTTTTTGTAAATTATGTCTATAGACAAACCATTGACATTTAAGTCCTTCTTAATAGTTTCACCTGTAGTTTTTTTGGTCTCCTTCTACCTCTAGCAATTGGGCTACTCTCCATCTAATTTACTCTTCTTACTTTAAACACAGGATAGATCTAATTAAATAATCCTTATATCCTTTTGTGACATTCTTTGATGTGATTAGCAAATGCTATGTTTCAGTTGTTGTGACATTCTTTGGTGTGGTTAGCAAATGCAATGTTTCAGTTGTTGTCATCAATGAAGTTTCTATGGCATGTGGAAGTTTCTCTTGAATGAGGGATGCAATGGGAGCTGCAAACTAGCATCATAGTTCATTGTTGTATCCTTATGATTGTGGTCTTCCCTCTATCATGGTTCAAACTGTAAATATGTTCACTGTCAAATTAAGAAGGTGTAGTTGGTTTCTTTTTCTAATTGTTCAATACTGCAGCAAAAACATGTTTTGCTGCCAAATATTTGGGATTACTCTATTTGAATCATTATTCATTAACCCAAATTACTTTTAAGTCTGCTCATTGAATTGAACTGGTATCGTTCACTTCAATCCTATTTGGAGTACATTCATCACACTTCTGTAATAATCATATATCTATATAAGATTTAATTGTGATGCACTATTAGTGAAAAGATTTTTTATACTATCAACCAATCATGCATTCTTATATCATTAAGAATGTTTGACTCTTGAACGAACTACCTTGAAAGTCACACATGTGGTGATGTATAATTGGTCAATAGTGTACAAAACTTTATATTGATAGTGTATCAAAATTAAACTTTATATATATATATATATATATATATATATATATATATATATATATATATATATATTGTCCGTTCCGCTTATGTTGCATTAATGGTTCACAAGTAGTTACTTAATTAAATTTTTACTTTAAGCACATTACTCTGGAGAATGATGACAACAATTCCTCCTGAAAATTGTGAATAATTCTCCTCACGCTCCATGCTGCTGAGTCTGGCATGTATAGGGTATCAATTTGCAAACATAGAACGAAGTCCAGTGGCACAAACGGATTTAAATTGACGGGGCGATATTCCATTGCATGGCACAATTTCAAAGTTAGAGGTTGGGGTATAGTAGTCATAAAATATGGCGTTTTTTCTACAAAACGAAGTTTTTTCCAATTTTCCTATGCATTAGGCTTGCTTTACTGTCTCAACCCTGAAGTATGTCTAATCCTTATTAATTATTGGCCTTAAGCTTTCTTGCATATTAGCAGCCCTCTCCTCTCTCTCCCCTTCAATTGATGACTGAACTTTCTTTGCTTTTCCAGATGAAAGAGCTCCAGGAATCACTGGACAGTCGAATTTCTTCATTGGAAAAACTGAAACAAACTGAAACTTCACAACAGGTGGAAGCAACAGAATAAGTGTCCGGACTGGCTTCTGAGGCATTCATTGTAGTTAATTGTTGAAAAAAATTTACTGGATGTACTCACTACGAAAAGTGTCTTTGCTGTTTACTTTCCTCAGGAATAAGTTTAATATAACTCATTTAATGGCACCTCATCTGGCTGAAGTTTTTCACCTGAAGAGTGAAGATCAGTTCTGTATCCAAATGTAATTTGGATTATTTTTTTGGCCTAGAGCATTTAGCTTTTATCACTATTATCTGTGGTGATTAATGGATATCTGAGAGAATTTGTGTTTTCGTTATTGTTTCAATTGACAACTTATGGCTTAATGCTAACTCTACGCATTGATTAGTTACATGAGTTTAGTTGATCAACTTTGTTGAAAATAAATGATTTCTCTAGGGCAAAATTTATAGTTTAGTATTTTATATTCTAGTTTTGGGGGAGGGGGTGGACTTTAACTAATTTTAAGTGAAGTTAGGAAGATTCATTTAAGGAGTTAAAGTTATGTCCGTGATTATTTTTTTCATTTATAAAACTTGAGTATAAGACTTGAGTCCAATGTTTGCACAAAAGGAATCAAACTCTTTGTCATTTGGATTTCATCACTTGGATCAATTGCCATTGGTCTCTTTTTTCGTCCTTATGGGATTAATCAAAACTGTTTTTTTAGTTGAATTGTTGAGGAAGGGATATTTTTTAAATTAACTTAAACATTAATTGAGATTAACACTAAGGTTTATGAAAGAAAATGGGAGGAAAGAAAGTGAAAGTAGAGAACAAGTGTAGAAATGAGATGATTGTTTAGTAGGAGAAAAAATGAACATAAAAAACTAAAATTTCTCTCTTCTCTAGCTCAATTGTGTAGAAAGTGATAGGAAAGAAAAAAAAATATATTTATGAAATGACATAGATACCCTTTAATAAAAATGAGATGTAATAAGGTTAGGGGTGTTTACATTTTTTTACACTTTCTCTCATCTTTTCTTCTCAATTTTGGAGGAAATTTTTTTTTGATGTGGGACCCACAATTTTTTTCTTTCCTTCCCTTTTTATTTGTCAACCAAACAAGGAAAAATGCATTTTTCTCTTCTTTCCCTTCTTCTCTTTTTCTTTCCTGCTCTTTTCCCTCAAAGCATAAATCTCCTATTGGAAGTGAAGACACCCCTAGAGTTTAATTTTGATATGCTCTTTGTATAAAGTTTTTTACACTATCAATCAATCACAAATCATCCTATGTGTGACTTTTATAGTAGTTACTATAAGAGTCAATCATTTGTAATGATGTTATAATTCATGATTGGTTGACAGTATAAAAAATCTCTATAATGATGGTGCATAATAATTAAATCCTAAAACATTTAGGAATTTTTTTATGAATATTGACTTCAAAATTTAAAATTCAAGAAGTGAATATAAATGGCACACCTCCTTAATTTATTGCTCAATATTAATAGTTTTTTTTTAAAAAAAAAAAAAAAAAACAAAGATACGACATCTACGCCCAAATCTAGTTTTGGAGTAACTTCATGAAAAGAATCCAACTAAATAAGTTAAGGCAAATGGGCCTGACTTTAACTCTTGTAGTTTTAGGTGGGAGATGAGACGAGTAACATGTGGGGCCTAAGTGATTTTAAGTCACAATTAATTGTCTTGTCCAACCCATTTCAAATGGACCGTGGAGGGAAAACCGAAGTATTATCAGAGGGCCAGACGCCTCTCATAATAGTAATGCCAGTCTCGTAATGGACTGACAGTTCTTGGGCTTTTTATTTGATAATTTAGTCAACAAAAAGATTATAAATAAACAACTAGCTCATCATTAAGACTCTTGAAAGTGAGATCGACTTTTAAGCCAATAAGTAAAGATGTATATAACCATAAATTGATAAATTGTATAAAGATTTCAACTTATTAAATAATCTAAAGATAAATGTATTTCTTTTTTTTGGTAATAACAAAGTTTATATTAGGGGAAGGCACGTCCTCGTGCAAGGTCAGGAAAATAAATGTATTTTTACTTGTTTACTTTAAATATAAACTCACTTTAGATTAGCTTTTTCCCAAACATTGTACATTCTCATTAATTTTATAAAACTGAATCGAATATCAACTCTGTCAGAGCACTGAGTTAATGAGTTACTAGTCGAACCAGTAAGTCACTAGTCGAACCGGTTGACTCGGCATATTATTATTATTATTATTGCTCCACCTAACCTGTTAGGTGTATTTGTGAATCAGTTTTGAGCAAAAAAGTCATCCGATCCAAAATAAAAATAAGATGCGGTTCAGTTTGAACTGAATTGATTCCCAAATCAAAACTAAATCAATCCAATCCGATTGAAAGCGATTTGGATTGGATTGGATGATTCAGTTTTTATCAACACAATAACTAATAGATAGGTCTAAATAACATCAACAGATTTTAACATATAACATATTAAAAAAATAAAACATTACGAATTAACAAGTATCAATTTTATATTTTAGAACATTAAAAATAGTAGAAAATTACATTGCATCAAACTAATAGATATTATTAGGAAAACAAAAGCCAACAAATAATAGTCAAATATTGCTTCACATACTAATAATAAAATGAATAAATATTAAATTTTATATATGTGATTTAGTTCGATTCCAATCAATTTTCACAAAAAGATCCAAAAAATCAAATAAAAATCGATTTTGTTCGAATTTCGATTTCTTATCAGATTTGATCTAAACACTCCTGTACCCTGTCCACCACAAATTCAATTTGTCACTCAAATATATATATATATATATATATATATATATAGGCCCAGAAAGCTATAATTCATCTGGATCTCTCAGAACCCGCTAGTTATATACGAAGAGTTCAAAGACCCAACCCAATAAAGGCCAACATAATTTTCACAACTCCAATATGAGTGTGTTTGGATAATTTGTACTAACAATATATATCAATTAAATCCTTATATTTTATTTTACATACATCATAAAACTTTTAATCAATATATAATAATTAAATAAATATTAATTTTAAAATTTTTTTGCACAAGCTACTATCTAAATTCAGGGTCGGTCCAAGGGAGAGACCATTAAAGCCCTTGTTTTAGACCTCCATCCAAACAACTTATTTATTATATAAATGTTAGGCATATTTTTTTCATTACTTATATCCTAAAAGTTTTAGGACATTATTGAAATATCTATTTTTTCACCATTATAATCACAATCAATATATTTGTTAAAGTTCTCGTATGACGTTGTGCTCGCCCTGTCTAAATAGTATAATCCACTTTCCTAGGAAAACAACAAAAGAAAAGTATGTTGATGTGGGAGCATGTGGGGTGGTCCTTGAGGTAGAAGTGGCCATCCATATCGGTTGCATATTGAGAAGATAGAAATAGAAATGGTCCCTCCTCTATATCTACGGGGAAGGCAAATTCTAAATTATTATCAGAAAGGCAAAATGGAAAACCAGCATGCAAATTAAGAAAAGGAAGAAAAAAGAATTCAAATGGAAAAATCATTGCAAAGTCGGTGCTTCCTTGGCGGTGGTAGCTTTGGAATCAGCAAGGGACAAAGGAGCAGAGCGGATTAGATGGGATTAGAATAGATGTGATGACACACCATACAAATCCCAAGCAGGCCATGCCGTCGTGATTTGTTCCTCCCTCTCGGACACATATTCTGCCATTACTCATTTTTAATTGGGAGTGAGAATAGATCAGATCGTTCATTGAGAATTATATATTGTCAGAGATCTATGATTTAATTTATTTAAGATTTATCTAGGTCTAGCCTATTTAATAAAAAAGTCAGGTCAAGACTTTAAAAAAAGTTTATTAAATCTATCAGACCGATCTATTTAACACGCACATATATAATATATATAATTTAATATATAATACTATAATATATTATTTATAGTATTTATAACTTTTGAAAGTAAAGACTTATTAGCCCATTTAAATGTAGAGATCTATTTGTATATTTATTTGTGAAGACCTAATGACCTACTTATCAGTATAGGTCTACCAACCTCTTTATCATTAGAGGCTTACAAGCCTATTCACAAGTGAAGGCCTATGACTTATTTATAGTTGGAGACATATTTAAAGATTTTGTTGAAAAGTAGGCTTTTAAATAGGCTTTCAGGTCAGGCCAGACTTTGAAGTAGGCCAGACCAGACTTTAAAATGTGGCCTATATCAAACTTATAGGCCAGGCTCAGGCCTTGAGATTGAAATACAGGCCAAGTTCAGGCTTGTCAGGACCTAACTCGGCTTAACCTATTCTCATCCCTATTTCCGATCAATGTTTTATACCGTATCAATAGGAAAAGTTTTGGGTTTAAGTTGCAAATATATTAAATAACAAAGAAATATATATTTATTCCAAAACATAAGTTTAATTATTATGTATTGATAATGCAAAATTTTTTATATTGTTAATCAATTATCAATTATGATATAAATGACTTTTAAGATATTTAAGATAAGAATATAAAAAACTTACTGATATGATAATTTATGATTAGATGTCTGTATAAAAAAGTTTTACACTATCGATGTATATAAAATAAACTCCCAAAACATACATTTCCCCCATTATTTCTCTTCTATGTTTTTTTCCCCCTCTTTTTAATTATCAAAATAGTTAATAAATTTCAAAGTTTAAATACAAGAACAAAACAAGGAGGAAAAAATGGCAAAGACATATAAGGGAAGTCGGCCAATGGAACAAAAAAAATATAGAAGAGAAGTCGGCTTTTGAGATATCAACTTCTTAATAATTGAAAAAAAAAATAAGTAGTTTGGGAAATAACATGAGAAAATGTATATTTTAGGAAATAATTTTATTTTATTATTTTCATATCTTTGTTGTTTAAGTTCAATTCTAGTTGATTAAATTATTTTAGAGGTGAAGATGGCCATTGGATCATTGGCTTTATGCATTATATTGGGACCTGTACTGTCATTATTGTAGAGTTGTGGGGCATTTTTATCGGACTCAGTTTGACTTGGAACAAATAATATAGGAAAATTATCCTAGAAAGTGATTATCAAACCGTTATTCAAGCCCATGACAAGCCTTCTGTCTCCCTTGGTTGAAACCAATTGTTCATAATCATCAACAACATTCTTAAAAGACATTGGAAGATAAAGATTTGTCACATTATGAGAGAAGGAAATATGTCAACAGATTTTTTAGCTAACAAAAATTTAGTTGAACCATTTGGTTATAAGGAAATTCCTCTTCTTTTATCAGATCGTAGTATACAGCTTATTAGTGATATCTCAGGGGCCTTATTACCCCGTCTTGTAACTCATTAGATTCTCTTTTGGGTTTTTACATCGTCTTTGAAACCAAAAAATATTTTTTTTTTACTGAAATTAGATAACTTTTAAATACCTAATATTTTATATATAATTTATTATTAAATATAAAAATTTTATATATTAAATTCATATATTATTATAATAAAGATAAAAATTATATTGACCTCTTAGACTAACTTAATTACATGGGGAATTTTTCTTATTCCAAAAAATATTAATCTTACGTTTGTTCGGGTCTTACTAATCGGTAGGGATGTTCGTAGATTGGATTGAAACGATCTTGAACTAAAAAATCATCTAATTCAAAGATAAAAATAACCTATGGTTCGGTTCGGTTTGTTTTTTTAAAAAAAAATCTAATCTATTACAATCAAATGTTGGATTGGAATGAATGATTCAATTTTTACCGATACAACATTATATACAGGGGTGGCCCTGAGGGTGTGCGGGATGTGCGACCGCACAGGGTCCCATTTTTTAGGGGGCATCAAATTTTTTTTTTACTTCGTATATATATATATTTTTAAAAATAAAAAATTATATAATTAACATACATTTAATTGTTTTCCTAATTCATGCATAGCTTATAGAATAATATTAACTATTTCCGTTACTATTGCATCTGCTGAGAGGAGTTTTTCAAAATTGAAATTGCTAAAATCTTATTTGCGATCTATAATGTCGCAAAGTAGATTAAATAGCCTTGCTTTATTTCTATTGAAAATGATTGTTTAAAGAATCTTGATTATGAACAAATTATTAATAATTTTGCAGTAAAAAATGCAAGAAGGATGATATTCATAATCTTGATTATGAACAAATTATTGATTTCTTTAGCCCTTGTGATTCATGTGCTATCGATGGATGATGTTGTTGGTGTGGGATGCTACTCAGATTGCTACATGTTCGGATTAATAGATACATATATAACTCTACTTTTGCAATAATTCAATTGTAGTTTTGGATTGGTTTGAGCTTTTCAATGTTGATGTAATCTTTAACTTTTCTTCTATGATATTTTATTTCACTTGAGGTTATATTAAAATAATTAATAATTAATTTTTTTGCACCTCTTTTATTTTGAAAGCTATATGCATTTGATAATCTATATATATATATATATATATGACTTATAAAAAATAGGACATCAATTTCATAGTTCGCACAGGACACCCAAAATTTTAAGGACAACCCTAAATTTATATAATTATATTATGTCAAAGAACATATTACAAGCTAAATTTAACAGAAGAACTAATAAAAATTCATTAAGGTGCTGCAGTGTGAAGGAAGAGATAATAATACATGTGAATTTTAGAAGCATGCTTATAGTATTAGCAATGATAGCAAAAGGATTCCCCAGGTTGCTAAATCTACAATAGTTTCCTAAACTACCAAGACAAAACCTTCACATTTGCAATACCAATGAAAGACATCAAGTAAAGCAATTTCCGAAAATGGCATCACACGATACAACATAAGAATTTTACTGACACTAAGGAAAGGATCATATTTATATATATATATATATATATATAGGAATTAAGGTAATTTAAAGAGTAATATTTTATTTATATAGGTAATTTCGGTTCAGTTTGGATTGGATCGATTTTTAACATAGGAATCGAAACCTAATCCAATCCAATGAAGAAAAATAATTTTGCTGATTTTCGATTATGATTTTTTCTATTTGATTACTGTGGTTTGTATTAGATTGGATCGATTGATGAATACTCCTACTAACTAGTGTCTCGGGATACCAATAAAGGTACTTACGTTTCTATTCAAATATATCATTTTTTAATAAAAAATTATTTTTTTAATCTTAAGACATTAATTAACATTTGTCCAAAAACTTGCCAGTGAGTCCGGCGGGGAATTTACCACGGTAGTGTAATATGATTGAGAAATTACAAGAGTGGTGTAATTTTAAAAATAATTACATAAATCACATATGGGTTCACCGACTTATCTGTAGAAGTTGTATATCATACTCATGAATCACTTTTATAATCACAAAATTAAAAAAAAATCAATTTACATGAAGTAATAACACCATATACGATTTCAGGGATTAAATTTTTTTTTGAAGAAGAAATGGTAAATAATAGGTGGAAACTACAACTTACCTTTTTATTTTTCACTTTAGGAGAAGGTCGTCGGTTATATCCATGATTTTAGAATTTTTAATTTTTTTTTATAAAAAGTTGAAAGTTGTTGATGACATTTTTTTTTTATATAGTAAATATCCAAATTAGTCTTTGGTAAAAAAGGTGATATTTTGGTCATTGAGAAATGAAAAATATCAATTTAGTCCTCAATATAAAATGCTAGTCAAAATAGTCACCGACAGGGACTAAAATGTCCCTAAAAATTATCCTAAAAAGGACCAATTTGACCTGTATTTTATATTCTTGAGAACCAAATTAATATTTTTTATTTTTCAATAATCAAAATGTCATCATATTTTTTATCAAGAATCAAGTTGGACCTCGATTCTATTTTTTATTTTTCAAGAACAAGTTACGAGATATAATTCTTAGGCATGTTCATCAACTACTTTCAATTTTTTATTAAAAAAATTTAAAATTCCAAAGTGGTGGAAATAATCTATGACATGCTATTAAAGTGGAAAACAAAAGAGTAAGCCGTGATCTTCACCAACGACTTATCATTTCTTCATTAAAAAAAAATTTTAACAAATAAAATCATATATGATATTTACGATTTTATGTAAATTGATTTTTTTTTAATTTTATGATTATAAAAGTGATTCGTGATTAGAATATACGACTTTCATAAATAAATCGATGATCCCGTATATAATTTATCCCTTTTATGTAATTATTTTTATAACTACACTACTCATATAATTTCCTAATCAAATTACACGATCTTTGTTAAATTTCTCGAGTCCGGCCGATAGATCCAAACAACAACGTTTCCTTCCAACTCTCTCATCTTTGGAAAAGAAGAAAAATTTGTTTCTTCATTTCCTAACACCGAAACAGAATTATTTAATCATAGTTATTGTAATTTTTCCAATAAGTAATGTTATATATATATATATTTATATATAATTATTGATTTTATTTTCATTCAGTAATAATTATAATTTTAATAATTTAAATTATTGAATGAAAATAAAATTAATGATTAAAAGTAAATATAAAAAAAATAATATATATTGATATAAATCAATCCATCCTCTTTTATCATACATAAAAATGTAAAAGTAGTATGCATAAAAGCGAAGTGTTAATATTTGGATTTAATTATTATATAATATTTATGTAAAAATATTTTATATTTATTAATTAATTATAAATTATTATATCTTTAAAATTTGATTCTTATAATGATTACATTAAAAATAATCCATAAAATAATTTGTGATGAATTAACATAATAAAAAAATTATACTTATCCTCTATCAAAATTAAATTCTTAATATTTTTCTTGCAGCTGTGCCGTAAAAATCTCTTTAGTCAAACTTGCCTAATCCGAGTAGTCATAGTGACGGCCCATAGAGTCCTCAAAGCCTAATACAAACAAAATCATAGTGAAAATGGTTGAATGATTGATTCACGTCCGTTTGATTGAGATTTTAATTGAATTGATTTTTAAAAAAAAAAAGATATTAAAAAAGTTAAGGTTAAAAAAATTGGATTATATTTTATAATGATATTTTAAAAGTTAATTTAGAAGAATTAATTTTATTTGAATGTTAAAGTAAAATCTTTTTTGATGTGTAAATATAAAGAATTTTATGAGTTATATACCTATAATCAATTATATTCAAATAAAAAGTTAGAAATTCTTACTTCTCTTAAATTCAATTTTACCTAACTCAAAATCTATATAGACACAATTTTGTAAAAAAAACATCTTTATAATCCTCAAGCCATTTTTTTTACACCTAAATTCACGTTTGGGTTGCCCAAATTCTTAACAAAATAGGCACTCCATCCCTACAAGGCTACAGCTCTTTTTTTTTTTTTTTTTTTACTTTTTGGGTTCTAAAATAGGATCCGTCGTTATACATCACTCATACTTATTTTTTACAACTTAAACAATTTATTTCTTCAATTCAGCATTTTTAAATTTTTTATTAAATGGACTCCATAAATTATCCCACATCATTACATTTTATAAACAATTTTATTAAATGGACCCCACAAATATGCTTTTAAAGTATATGGATGATCCACTTGTTTAAGCACCATGTGCTTATACAAACATCTCACTCAAGTTGGTGTTTATGAAGCATCTCCCTCCAATGGTCTGATTTTATTATGCATCAATAAGATACTATTGTATTTTGCCTTTACATTTATGATTAATGTAATTTAGAGCTTTGTTTTTTAGGTGTACATTAGTTATTAGTATCTTTTTGGTGTACATTAGTCATTTTTTTGGTGTAATTTAGAGCTTAAGGTACATTAGTCATTAGTTATGTTTTTGATTAAAAATAGGAGTCTTTCATTATATTTATCATTTTTAAGCTATTGTACTTTAAATGAATTGTTAAATTTTTAATTTTTTTAAAGTACTTATTTTAAATTAACATTTAATGAATGGTTGACAATTCACTTTTTTTTTTGGTGCAACGACAATCCACTTTTTAAAATACTAAAAACATTAACATACTATAACAATTCCCCCAATTACATGCTCAACGTACTGCTAGAGTCCTTGTTTTTTGGGTACAGATGCTAATTAATTCACTCCTTCTACTCTTTTTCATGTTAGTTTCTTTTAATAATTGTGGTATGGGTATTGTTTAAGAAATTTAAAGTGAAAATTTTTTTTATTGAAAAATATAATTTTTGAATATTTAATGTATTGAATACATCATTTTTAACATAAAATTTTTAGGATTTGATTGGCATACACTGTCAGTGTAAAGATTTTTTATACAAATAACCAATGAGAAATTATCACATAAGCTAAAGTGTTTGACTCTTATCCTAATTATATTAAAAGTCACACACATCATGATTTCTGATTGGTTGTCAGTATAAAAAACTTTACACTAACAGTGCATAACAATTAAACTCAAATTTTTATCTTTAAATCCTTAATCAATACCCTTAGGACACTGACTAATATTTGACCAGAAGTAATGAAAGTGGCATACCACATTTTCTTTAGATCAAGTGGAAATGTAATGTTAATACTAATTGCATTTTATTTATTTGGATCTTATTAATTAGTATCCTAAAAACACTAATTAAAGAATAAAAAAATAACAAAATTTTATTGAAAAACTAACAACTACATTTCCCCATACATTGGCTACACCATTTACTTATAGAAATTTATCTTTCTAACTTCTTAATCAATGTCCATAACATTTCCAATTTTTTTTTGGTTACTAATTTCCTTTTTTTTTTATTACATAAAGTTTGTATTGTATTCTTATCAACTGGACTCATCTTCATTGACAGCATTTCTTTTTGTTATTTTACTTCTTTCGTTTCAAATATTTTTATGAAGAATACTAACCAGTGCTTTAAAAGTATTGATTAAGAAATTAAAAAAATTTAATTTTTTATTAAAATATGATATTTTTAATATTTTAATATATTAAACACTTAAATTTTCAATTAAAACTTAATTATCATGAATTCCTTAACCAAGCGATACCCAGATTTTATTTGTTTAATTAATTCATTTGTTAAACCGATAAAACTTACTAATGGGATGGAGATGATGTGTGACAATGACATTTTTGTTCCCTAACTTTCAACTCATATGTTTCGGTTAATATTATATGTAAAAATATTTTAAATTTTTTTATCAAATATATAAGTAAAAGATAATTATTTTTTTTCTTATTTAATAATATTATTTCTAAAATACTGTTTTTATTTATTACTAATTTTATTTTTTAATAACTCATTTTATTTCAAATCTCAAGTCCTAAATCCCTTTATGAAAAATATTTTAGATAATAAATCTAATTTTTTAAAAATATTAAATGAGATTAATCAATTTTTTTAATATATATATTTTATTAAATTTTTATTTATAATTTTGACAGTACGGAATACGAACGTTGGATGAAAACCATGATACATTTCGTACTCGAAATCTGAACTCACGTTGCAACCTCACACCGATAAAGACAAATAGCGTAGAGGATTGGGGCGGAAGAGTTGTTATAAGAGTTCCGTTAAAGCTTCGTTGCGTTTAGGCCAACGCACCATTAACATTAATGCTCATGCTTATGTTTAAGCTAAGAACATCTTCAGGGAAAATTTGAAAGGAATTTTTTAAGAATAAAATATTATTATAATATATTATATATGATTTTGGATTTTTTAAATTTAAAATAACTTTCTTAGATAAAAAATCTAAAAAGAAAATTTTATAATATTTAAATATTTTTTTGTATTTGATAATATAAAGATGAAAAAGAGAATATGAAATATTGAAAAAAGATAGAAATTATGAAACTTAATAATAAAAATCTTTCATTAAAATAAAAATTAAATGAGTCTTATAAATTTAAATTAACATATATAAATTAATCTAAAAACTTAAAATGAATTTTTTAAAATTTTATGGTGAGAGATGCCGTAAGCAAGCACTATTAATGTTAATGCACGTGCTCTACGACTCTTTCTATGTGAGAGTCTGAGAGATATAGAGAGAGTAGAGTGCAATTCACGGTTAGCAAATTGGGAATGGTTTATAGCAAAGAAAAGTAAAATTCAAATTGTCAAATGAGAGAGAGAGAGTGAGACAGAGGTGGTTGGTTGCTGTGAATTGTGATGCTTTGCAAATTGCAGGTACTGAACTGATGGAGACAGCGTGCTAGCATACTACAGCTGTCTTCCCTTTTGGCCTCTCCCTCTCCCATCCACGGGTTTCTGACTCACTGCCATGGCTCTCTTGGTCTTATCTTTCTTTCACCAAATACTTGATTTTGAAATTATAAAATTATATTAATTTAATTTTTTATATTATTAATATTTTAAAATAATTTTTGAAATTTCAAAATATAATAAATAATTTATTTACTTAATTTTAAATATATCTCTAACATTATTAATTTAATATTATTATAATTATAATTTATATAAATATCAACATAAGGATGAATCTGATTAACTTTCTATAATTTTAGGAATTATTTTAAAATATTGATAATATAAAGGATTAAATTGATATGATCTTATAATTTCAGAAACCAAATTAAATATTTACACATCTTTCTTTCCACCCATATCACTTTTGACACCCCCAAACTCAAGTTGCTACAGTAATTGGAGTGTTTGAGTGCTAAAAAGCGTCACAATAAAATCGTTTTTGGATTAAGTAGAATTAATGGTATAAGAAGCAAAAAAAAATTATCTGTTGAGTAGAATTAATTTCACATGTAAGATTTATAAAATTATTTATATTTATATTTTAAAAATTATTTTACTTTATCATTTAAATAAAATCAATTCTTCTAAGATTATTTTTAAAATATCATTACTAAATACAAATCAAATTTTTAAACACAATTTTTCTAAAATCAATTCTTTTAACATCACACGATATGAAGTTTTTTTTTATTTAAATAATCATAAAAAATATTTGCACAGATGCTCATTGTGGGAGATTATTTACCAGATATCCATATTTAATTCTTTATTGTACACTAAGAGAAATTGGCATTTTGGTTGTCCACTTCTCATCATGAGTTTTTTAAATCTATAAGGGAAGTCAACAATGACCAAGCCAACATCCCAACGTGATTAATTTTTTTAGTCTGAAGCGAAGTGGACAATGGCCAAGCTGACTTCCCACCTTGTATATTTTGTTTAATTAATTTTGTAATTGTGTGGAATTGGTCACTCTGTAAGAGATTAAATTTGATGTATTATTTATATTAGTCTTGCAATTAAATTTTAGTATTATTACTGTACTATTATATATTTATTTTTAATACTAACAGAACACCATTTAATTACAATTTTGCACTATTAAACACAATTTAACCCCTAAAAACAATTAAAAAAGTTAATTTGGCTTGACCATTACTAACTTCCCTTATAACTTAAAAAAATATGTTGAGAAGTTGGCTTTGGTGTTGCCAACTTTTCATGATATACCAAATCATGACTATTTGTGTAAACAATTGTGAAGGGTGAATATTTGGATAAATAATTTTGTTATTATTTAAATAAAAAACCTATGCAGTCTTAAATAATAAATCGTTATTTAAAAATACAACCAAGCAATTTAAAATATCAAAACAATATTTTAAAATAGATTAAATTACACTCCATCAGTTTGATATTTATTAAAATAACAATAAATCCCAATCTTAATTATAAATTATACTTCATTGCATTTTTAGTACTGACTAGAGTTCTTTTAATCTGCGATCCGTGTGGGTTAAGACTAGACAAAATGTAGACCCATTTAAATGCGAGATTATTTAGCCCAATCCGTTTAACCCACAGTTTATAATTCTTGGGGTCCGCGGGTTAAAGGGTCGGTCCGCACACCAGGACTTTTTTAAAAAAAAAAGCGAGTGGGCCAAGGACCCAATCCTTTCCAAATCCACTCTCTGCAAGTCCTTTTCTCTCTCTGTTCCAAATCCATTCGATCTCCCCAATCCAAACAAGCACTCCAACAAGCAGCCACCATTCCACTCTGCCGCACAACCACCGCCGCGTCCTCTCCCCTTGAATGCTACTAGGATTGTTCATGGCTAGTAGGATTGTTGGCCAACTGAATTACAAACTTGTTGTCACATAAAACCATAACTGATTGCACTTGTGTTTCAAATGCTCGCAGAAGTTGTATGATCCAAAGCAACTTAGTGGTGAGACAAGCAAGAGCACGGTACTCTACTTCAGCCGATGAACGTGCTACTGTTAGTTGCTTCTTCGAATTCCAAGATACAAGAGAGTTTCCAAGCAACACACAGAACCCTTTAATGGACTTGTGGGTGACAGTGCAACTCCTTCAATCTACATCAACAAAGTGTTTGAGCTAATCATGAACAAGTTTGAGCTTGAAACTGTTTTGAAAAAATGTTTGAGTTTGCTGAATCATGTGAATGTTTGGACCTTCTATGATAATGTCATCTACATATACAAGTAGAATGATTAGAGAAGATTCAGATCCCATGGTGAAGAGGGAGTGGTCTGCTGAAGATTGTGTGAAACCATGGCTAGTGATGGTTGAGGAAAAATTTTGGAACTGCTGTCTCGAGGCATGTCTAAGTCCATACAAGGACTTCGTGAGTTTGCAAACTAAATTCTCCCTTTTTTGGGATAATCAAGAGGTAACTGCATATAGATTTCTACAAATAGATCTCAATTTAGGGAACTTTGACTGCCTAATTATAAAATCGAGGTTCAAATATGTCGGAAACCTGTAGGACATATTGTTGGTATGGTTTGGAAAGGTTTGCATAGGTGAGATGTTTTTGGATTGGATGATTGATATTGAAAATGCAGTCTTGCAAATAGGTAGGTGGTGTATGTGGTGTGGTTGATTGCCTTGTAGATCTACGTTCAGGGTGTTGGGGCTATGGTAGTGGGGACTGAGGTGGGGAATTGGTGGGTGGAATGTTAGGTGCAGTGTTTGAGGTGTCTGGGTAGGGTTTGGGAATCAGTAAGTCATGAAATATATTTGAAGCAGTTGGTGGATTAGGTAATTGTTGCTATAAAAATGGTTGATGTGTTTGTGCAAGTATACACAATCGTTTAACAAGTAATAAAGTGTAAGTGAGATTGTACCCATGAGGATTATATGGTGAATCAAGTACAAATTTGAATTAATGGTTCTATTAATCAAGATTAACAAAGAGTAACAAATAATTTGTGTGTGTATCCAGGACAGCTTTAGTAAAAATAAATGCTACAGCAATAAAAACGGATTTGTTAACAGAATAGTTAAAACAGCTACGGGGAAGTGTTCCTTGCAACTTCAGTCTAGTTCAGTTATGTATTTGCAATGCTACGGCAATTTGGCTTCAGGAAATGAAAGTTTGTTTTCCAACAGTTCTGAGATGAACTTCACTAAACGTTTCCTATTCCTAGGTCCAGATTAGTTACATTCACGCCTCACTTAAGCTCATTTCAGCTAGCCTAAGGGTTAGAATGTTCATTCCTAAATCACTCTTCATCATAATTTTCTAATTAATAATTTTACTCTTATCTATAAAACAGTTCTGCTACACTTAGCTTTTCCAAGCAGCCGTGAGCTCAGGTTCTAACTAAGGTGATCAAGCTCAATTAAAACACAACCAAATCAGATTTCTAGAAAATGCAATAGCAAGGCATAACATAACATTCACTAGAAATCCATTACAAGTTCAACATCCCGTAGCTACAAGAGATTTCGCTCATATTGAGCTTACAAAAACAAAGAGAAAAATAAGAAATGGAAGAAGAAGCCACTACAATGGAGGGGAGAGAGAGAGAAAGGCGCAACTCCTGTCCTTGCACCAGTAGGGAAGAAGAAGATGTCTGGTCCCTTCCCTGCTGTCCTTCTTTAGGGTTTTTCTGCCAGCATATCTCAAGTCCCTTTCCTCTCTCATCCTTTTTGGGCTAAAGACTGATTAAGACAAGTGTCATTGGCCCAGTTCCCTGACTTTAATGCACCAAATATCAGTCCCCACGTGTAGGACACTGTCCTTATCAGCGAAGGACAACTCAATGTGTAAGAGAATGTTTTGAGACTTTGTCCTTGTCCACCGCCAGCTTCAGCTATTATTGCTACAGCATATCCCAGAGCAACATTTCCAGTTTAGCGCATAGATCTCCACAAATTGCCTTGCACAGAAAACTCACACTCAAATACTAAAAATAATTCCAAAGGATACCAAAACACTAAAACTCACGAAAGACTCTTATGAAACACACTTCACACAAAATTACACTAAAACACTAAAAACATAAACTCAAAATACTTAAACACCACAAAAATACAAGTGAAAAAGGTACAAATAACTCTTCATAAAAAGAGTTATCAGTAATGTATGGAAAGGGAAAATGGACTCATGGAAGGTGACATCTCTAGATATAAAGAATTTCCTGGTGGAGAGATCATAAAGTTTATAGCCTTTGTACCCAAGGGATAACCGAGGAACACAAGCCATGGTTCTAGGAGTGGATTTGAAACTGTGTGGTGCCATTGTTGAAGTATAACAGAAGCAACCAAATACTTTGAGTGATGAATAGTTTGGTCGTGATATAGAACCTTATATGGAGAGGTGTTGCGGAGAACAGGAGATGGAGTCTTGTTGATTAGGAAGATTACATTGGCTATACATTCACCCTAGAAACTGAGTGGAACCCGAGATTGAAACAATAGTGCCCTTGCCACATTGAGGAGATGTTGGTGCTTTTTCTCTACAATTGAGTTTTTCTCAGGCCTATATGGACATGAGAATTGGTGTTAAGCACCAACCTGCTAGAGGAACTCAGTGAGGGTTGGTTCCTTGACATTGGCTGATTTAATAACTTTGATGGTTTTATCAAACTGTCTTGACAAAGGTGAAGAAAATTTTGTATCAAACCAGTTGCCTCAGACTTGTGTCTCGTGAGATAGATTCACGTGAACCTTGTCTAGTCATCTACTACTGTTAAAAAATATTGATTTCCATCATATGTAGAGTGATGAAATGGTCCCCATATATTACAGTTGATCATATCAAATGGATTGCCATAAAAATTGTTGTGTGATATAAAAGAGAGTTTCTTTTGTTTAGACAAAAGACAAATATGGCAAAAAGAATTACTATAGCTAGAAGGCAAATTAAAAGGGTCTTTATTGCTTGTTACTTTCAAAATTCTATCTGACAAATGACCAAGCCTAGCATGCCGTAAGTTGGCAACAATATGGCTAACAGGGATGCATTTGTTTGTGTTTACAATACATACAATAAGTGCATTAGAGGTGGGTGACTCAATAGGAACATTGGCTGTGGGAGATTCTTGGTAGACATAGAGTCCTTGATAAAGGCTACCCTTTCCAATCATCTTCGTTTGCTTGATGTCCTGTATATAGAAGGAATTGTCATGAAAATAAATAGTCTGGTTAGGGTTTTGTAATAATGCACTTACAGAGATAAGGTTGACATGGAAATTAAGAATGTAGAGAACATTTGTGAGTGTGAAATGTGGTCCTAGAGAAATAGTGCCTATTGCACTGACATATATTTTGAAGTTATTTGGAAGAATGACTTATTTATTTGACAGTGGTGTCATATTTATTTGATAGTGGTGTATGTGTAGAAAAATGTTGTAACGATGTTACTAGAAATTCATGAATTACTTGCGGATTTTCCTGCCGATTTTTTGTAAAGGAATTTCTCACGAATTTTTCTGTAATTTTTTTTAAAAATAAGGTTTTTTATCGTAAATTCAATTTTGTAGGAAATTTTGACATTTCCTACAGATTTTCCTACGAATTTCAATCTTTCCCAAAAAAATTTGCAGGAAATTTCCTGCGAATTTTAAAATTCACAGGAAAAAAATTAACCACGAAGGTATTATCTATGGACAAAAATTCATACGAAAAACTGTAGGAAACTTGTTTCCTGCGAATTTTTGTGTAAAATCCACAAGTAATCAGAAAATTTCTAGTAGTGATAATGATATGTGCAAGGTAGCACATGAATCAATTATCCATGTATTAGGATGACTAAGGGATTGAGAAGTGTGAGTGGAAAAGCTCATACCAACAATTGACCTATCCATTTGATCATGATCAGGAATAGTGGCTACTCGTAGTAAATTAGCTAGGGATGACAAAGTGGGTCAACCCGCCCCGCCCCGCCATTAACCCACCCAATATGGGACGGGGCGGGCCAACCCGTTTTAGACATATGGGTTGAACCCCCAACCCACTCCGCCTAATGGTGGATTAGCGGGTTGGCGGGTTGGCCCGCCAAACACATAAAAACATAATTTGGGTTGGCGGTTTGGCCCGCTATAAAAATAAAAAAATTAACAAAAAATCGTATAATATTTCTTTTTTTGGGTAATCTTCATATCCTTTCTTAAATTATTATTAAAAAATTGGAATAATTTTATCTTATAACATACAATTTGTGTTACAAAAGTAAAGACATTATTTTTGTAGTATGAAATAATTTCAAGTAACAATTAAATTAAATTAAATAATATTAAATAATTAATAAATTAATTAAAAAATTATTTTTTAATATGACGGGTCAACTCGTCCTGCCCCGCCACCAACCCGTTTTCGGGTGGGTTAAGTGGGGCGAGTCAAAGTGGGTTGGTGGGTTGAGAACTCCAACCCACCCCGCCAAATTCTGACAGGTTGACCCGCGGGTTACAACCCACTTTGCCATCCCTAAAATTAGCCTCGTGAATAAGGAAGCAAGCTTGCTGGTGTGTTTTTTTCTCTATAAAAGGGCTCTTATAGAGAGAGTCACTACAACATTTTATGCTTTTGACAACACTTTTTTCCCAACAGCTATAAAATGTTGTCTAAAACTATATTAGCCAACATTTTGCAACTGTTGCCATAGAACCTACCTTTTACACAACACTTCTTTCACAACATTGAATAAATGTTCCCTTAACATTCATTGGGAACAATTTTAAACTGTTACTACTATAATTCTTTTGCAATACTTAATAAATATCCCTTCATCTTTGATAAGCAACAGTTTAAAAATGTTACATTATTAATTATAAAAGGCTACATTTCAGAACCATTCGCTTATATGCATCTAGACACTAATTCATTATTTTTCCCACCAAAACAACGCTAGCGGTAATTCACAACACTTTCAGCTCAAAATTAAAAAATTTAAAAAATTAAAATTAAGAAATAAAAACTTTCAGCTCCAAAAACATAAACATTCCCCCTTGCTCCAAAAACATACGCCCTTGCTCCAAAACCTCGTCGCCGTTGTCTCCCTCAGCAATCTGTGCGGCAAGTTTGCTCCGTCATCTCCGTCGTCCTCCTTCTTTCGTTCTTTCATTCTTTCTATTTTCAATTTGTGCGGTGGTTTGCGCCAATGGGTGTCGTGGTTAGTGCTTTGGTTCAGTCTGTGCGGAATTGGGAAAGCAGGGGAAAGTTCTGAGACTGAATTTCTCGGGAAAGCAGGTTGATCTTGTTCCAGGAAGTGAGCAATTATAGCTTGTTCAAAATGGAGTTAGCAAGTTAGCAATAATAGAGTTTTTTATATGAGTTTGTACAGAATGTATAGTCATGTTTGTATAGTCAGCTTCCCAGTTTGCTATATTTACTATTCATTTGCATTGGCGTTAATTTGAGCCTTCTGTTTCTGCATAAAACTCCCATGACTGGTATATAATTAACACCCTTTAGTTAATATTATGATCTGAAATTGTTGAAACTTTGATGCACACTGAATTAAGCTGAACTTATATCTAGCTACTTTAGTTTCACCGTGGTTGAATCTGGTCTTGCTATTCAGTGTTGAAACAAAGAGCTATTTGTCATTGAATTTTTTGTGGCTATTTGGATCCCGTTCTGCACACTAAGTAGACGAGTTAAATACCACAGACGGGTTCAATTAAATCATTGAATAACTATTTAATCTCATCAAAAATAAGGTAAATGCACATCAGACATTTGGAGACTCAACAATCTCCCCCTTTTTGATGATGACAAAACATGTTAAATGATTTAATGAACTTTAAGAAAATTCACATAAATTAGTCATGTATATGATTAGTCAGATTCAAACATTGTTACATAGTTATAACATATTCAGACAGATAAGCATCTAACTTTTTATCTTAGTCTTATCTTAGTATTTTCTCCCCCTTTTGACATTATCAAAAGCAATAGAATATAGACGGAGAGAAAAGAAAAGATACATCATATTTAAAGATCATATCAGACAGTTGTAAGATTAACATTTTTCATTTAACTTTCTCCCCCTTTTGTCATAATCAAAAAAGAGAAAAGGAGGTATTTGACCATCATGGGCTGTGTACAAGGGTCTTTTTAAAAAAAGAAAATTACACATAAGTGTTAAAAGATCAAAAAGAGTTAAAAGCAAGTTTGTCCTTTGGTTTTGCCTAAAGGCTTCTTCAACTGCTCCCCCTGAGCAGGTGCAGTCTCTTCACTAGAGACAGTCTCACTCAGTATAACTTGAGAAGATGCAGATCAGAATCCACCACAACAAGATCTTGTCTCTTGGGAGTCAGCTTCCTCTTCTTCAAGGAGAGAATAGGAGCACTTTCTTCTGAAGAAAGGGGCTGGCTTTGGCCTGCAATCTTTCCAGAGGGTTTGCAAATATGTTCAGATGCAGAGGCCTCAAACTCATTGGTTGATTCAGCATGAGTTTTACTCTTCTGCTCCTCTGATGCTTGATTTGAAGAGGATGGGACAGGGGTTGAGAACCTCATCAAGGAGACAGTCTGTTTGGCTAAAGGTCTAGCCATATCCACAAAGGTGACTTCTTCAGGGACAAAGATTTTGATTCTAAAGTGCTTGGTCAGAAGCATGCCATAGGGATATGTAGGAGAGCTAGGTCTCTTAATCAATGACACGAAATGTTTGAAAATGAGGTCATTGATGTCTACCTTGATTTTGTGAATGAGATGAAAGAGGGCAAACGAATCCATCTTAGAGATGTAGTCTCTTGAGCCCTTCCTAGGTAGCACACATTCTTACAAAAGCTTGAGCAAGAAGCGGCATTTGGGAATAAGGTTACTCGATTTGAGATTTGTAGGGTTAGGGTTACCGAAAAGGGCGATGTTGATGTCGCTCTGGCTTACTGAATCTACCCAGTTGTCTGTATAACCAGCACCATGTCTAGGGCATCCAGTTACCAGTTCCAGAGTGTTGAGGGAGAAGGAGAAGCGTTGGTTGGAAATGCGAGCTTGAATCTCCGTGGGAAAGCCACTTGGAGAGTGAAGAACGACGGCATTGGTCCAGAAGTCAGTGACCAACTTGGGGTGCACAGGCTCCTTCAAGTCGAAGAAAGGAGTCCAGCTGGAGTATTTGAGCTCTTCAAGCACATCTAAACCCGACCGACTTAGAGCCGAAAGGTCAATAAGCTTCCCTGGGATGATTTTGTGAACAGCTTCAACATCAAGGTCGTAACGCTTAGCAATGACATCAGCAGAGAGTTGTTTTGGGGGTGCCATTTCAGAGAAGTTAGGGTTAGAGAAGTTTGGGAGTTAGAGAGTGAGTGAAGAGGGAAGAAGATGAAACGAGAGAGAAATAAAAGAGAGTGATTTTGAAAAACGTACGGATGGAGATTTTATAAGGAAAAAAAGAAAGGTTCAGATTTAAAGTAAGACAAAAACATCCACGTACACATTTTGCCTCAGATAATGAAACGACACTTAAAAGAAAATGAAATACCCATTTAAAAAAAGAATTTTTAAAAGAAGAGCGAATGACTCATAAGGTCAGACGATTAAACATAGACGGGTACCATAAAAACTCATCAGACAGGTTATCCAGCAAAGCAATGTATATTCAAGTTGTCTCTTATAAACTTAAACCTATCCTCGGCTAAAGGTTTTGTAAAGATATCAGCTCATTGATTTTCAGTTTTAACAAACTTAACATCAAATACACCTTTTTGAACATAATCTCTTATGAAGTGATGTTTGATTTCTATGTGCTTAGCCTTAGAATGTTGTATGGGATTCTTGGTTAAGCAAATAGCACTGGAATTATCACACCAGACAGGTATATTATGCTCAAATATAGAGTAATCTTCTAGTTGATGTTTTACCCATAGTAGCTGTGAGCAGCAACTTGCAGCAGAGACATATTCTGCTTCTGCAGTTGAGAGGGCGATAGTCATCTGTCTTTTGCTTGACCAGGAGACTAAGTTTGCTCCAATGAAGTGACATCCTCCACTGGTGCTTTTCCTTTCAAGTCTATCTCCAGCAAAGTGAGCATCACAAAAACCAACTAATCTGTAATCTTGTGTTCTCAAATACATTAAACCAAGATTAGTGGTTCCAAGCAAATATCTAAATATTCTTTTAACAGCTTTAAGATGAGATTCTTTGGGATCAGATTGGAATCTAACACACATACATACACTAAATTGAATATCAGGTTTGCTAGATGTTAAGTAAAGAAGAGATCCAATCATACCTCTGTAGACAGTTTGGTCTACCTTTTTACCTTCATCATCTTTGCTTAGATTAGCATTAGTTTGCATTGGAGTTTTCATGATCTTTGAGCTATCCATTTTATATTTCTTTAGAATCTCCTTGATGTACTTTTGTTGATGGATGTAGATTCCATCACACGTCTGCTTGATTTGTAGTCCAAGGAAGAACTTCAATTCTCCCATCATGCTCATTTCAAATTCTGCTTGCATCAACTTAGAGAATTCTTTGCACAATTTTTCATTAGTAGCTCCAAAAATAATATCATCAACATATATTTGAACTACTATGAAGTTATCTTTTGAGCATTTCTTAAACAAAGTTGTATCAACTTTTCCTCTTATAAAGCCATTATTCATAAGAAAAGAACTAAGTCTATCATACCATGCTCTAGGCGCTTGTTTTAAACCATATAAAGCCTTTGTAAGTTTGAAAACATAATCTGATTTTTCATTATCTTCAAAACCAGGGGATTGTTTAACATAAATTTCTTCTTCAATTATTTCATTTAAAAAAGCACTTTTTACATCCATTTGAAATAAAGTAATTTGATGTTGTGCAGCATATGACATGAGTATGCGAATAGCTTCTATTCTAGCTACAGGTGCAAAAGTCTCAGTATAGTCAATACCTTCTTGTTGGTTGTAGCCTTGAGCTACTAACCTTGCTTTGTTTCTGACAACTTTGCCATCTTCATCTAGCTTGTTTCTGAAAACCCATCTTGTTCCAATAACAGACTTGTCTGTTGGTTTGGAGACAAGTTTCCAGACATCATTCCTTTTGAACTGATTAAGTTCTTCTTGCATGGCAAGAATCCAGCTTTCATCTTCAAGAGCTTTCTCAATATGCCTTGGTTCAATTTCAGATAAAAAGGCCATATTGTTTGACTCTCTTAAGACAGATCTGGTTCTAACACCTTCAGAGGAACTTCCAATGATAAGATCTTCAGGATGATGAGCTTTGAACTTCTAGTCTCTTCTGAGATCATCATTTTGATGTTGATCTGACTGATGACTCGTCTGCTCCACTTGTCTGAGAGATTCCTCAGCAGACTCAGTTTTTGATACGTCTTGCTGTTGACTCGTCTGATGGGTAAGATCAAGTCCTGCAAGATCATCTCCTAGATCTGATAGTTCCCTATCAGTCTTTAGATTATCATTGAATTTTACATGAATAGATTCCTCAACAATAGAGGTCCTAGAGTTAAAAACTCTATATGCTTTAGACACTTCAGAATATCCAATGAAGATGCCTTTGTCTACCTTGGAATCACACTTTCCAAGTTGATCCTTGGTATTTAAGATGAAGCATTCACATCCAAATGCATGGAAATAAGATATGTTGGGTTTTCTATCTTTCCACAATTCAGAAGGAGTCTTCTTTAGGATAGACCTTATAAGTATTCTATTTTGCACATAACATGCAGTGTTTACTGCTTCAGTCCAGAAGTACTTAGGGAATTATTTTCATTGAGCATTGATCTAGCCATCTCTTGCAGAGATCTGTTCTTTCTCTCAACCACTCCATTTTGCTGTGGAGTTCTTGGTGCAGAGAAATTGTGAGAGATTCCATTCTCTTCACAGAACAGTTTGAATTGCTCATTTTCAAATTCTCCCCCATGATCACTTCTAAGGGTAGAAATACAGAAACCTTGCTCATTTTGTACTTTCTTACAGAATACAGAGAAGGCCTTAAAAGACTCATCCTTGTGGGTTAAGAAAAGTACCCAAGTAAATCTAGAATAATCATCAACAATGACAAATCCATATTTCCTTCCAGCTAGACTGGCAACACTAACTGGTCCAAACAGATCCATGTGTAACAACTGAAGAGGTCTAGAGGTTGATACAATGTTTTTTGATTTGAAACTTGATTTTACTTGTTTACTTCTCCGACATGCATCACATAAAACATCTTTCTTGAAACTGATATCAGGCAATCCTCTCACAAGGTTATCCTTTTTCAATTTTGAAATAAGTTTCATACTAGCATGTCCTAGTTTCTTATGCCATAACCATCTTTCATCCTCTTTAGACATCAGACAGGTTACACTTTGATCTGAGAGTTCAGTTAGCTCAATCTTATAAAGATTTTGCTGTCTATTAGCTGAAAAGAGGGTCTTGCCACTCTTGTCTTTGACTATGCATTCATTCTTAATGAAGGAGACATCAAATCCACTATCACATAATTGACTTATGCTAAATTGTGTCTTAGTCCTTCAACCATAAGTACATTTGAGATAGAGGGAAGAGGGGGTTTACCACCAATTGTACCAACACCAATTACTCTTCCTTTTTGATTGCCTCCAAAGGCAACAAATCCACCATTCTTAGACTGGAGGTCTTGGAACATAGACCTTTCTCCTGTCATATGTCGCGAGTAGCCACTGTCCAGGTACCAGCAGAGGCGTCTGCTTTGTCCTATTAAGGATGTCTGTAACAGAAATTATTTTATCTTTAGGTACCCATATTTTTCTGGGTCCTTTTCTGTTAGTTCTAGGAGTCTGTGAAGACTTCCTCTTTTTCTTGTGAAAACACTTAGACATAACATGTCCAGCTTTTCCACAGAAGTTACAGACGGGTCTATGTCTAACTGGAATGGGTTTAACATAGTTTGTTGATACTTTATGATCAGCTTGATGATCATATCCAATGCCTTCTTTGTTAAGAGAGTGTCTCTGACATCCTAGCAGTTTTGTCAGATTATCTCTGCCATTAACAAATCTAGCAAGATCAGAAGTGAGCTCCTTCACTTTCTGTTAAAGTGTGAACACTTCTTCAGAATGTGATGTTTCACTTGAGATCGAAGCTTCATCAGACTTTTCAGTCCTCAGCTGGCTATTCTCTTTGGCCAGCATCTCACACTCTTGAGATTTTTGTTTATGCTCACTGAGGAGTTTAACATAATCTCTCTTGAGGGATTTGAAGGCCTTAGATAAGCCTTTGGATTCCTCTACCACCTCATCATAAGCATCATGCAATTCCTCAAGTTCAGAATGTACCTCAGTTTCAGGTTCTGAATCTGTATTGGCCATCAGACAGAGATTGGCTTCCTCTTCTGTCTCTTCTCCTTCAGAAGATGAGCATTCAAGATCTTCCCATGTGGCCATCATTCCTTTCTTCTTCTTTCTGAAGAATTTCTTTTTGGAAGCTTTCTTCAAAAGAGGGCATTCAGGTTTGATGTGACCAGGCTTCTTGCACTCATAGCAGACAACTGGACTTTTGTCTGTTGATGTGGATTCTTTGTGAGATTTTCTGAAGGGCTTCTCCTTTCTGAACTTCTTCTTTCTCCAGAGTTTTTTCATCTTTCTGGTCATGAGAGAAGTCTCTTCATCATCATCAATCCTCATCATCAGACTCGTCTATGTCACAGTCAGACTCGTCTGTCTTTGAAGCTTTTAAGGCTTTAGCTGCCTTTAGATCACCTTTAAGAGCAATGGCTTTGCTCTTTTTGATTGACACATCTTCATTGAGCTCTTGCTCATGAATAGTGAGTGTGCCAAGAAGTTCATCCATAGTAAAGGAGGTGAGATCCTTAGCTTGAGAAATAGCAGTGACAAGAGGTCTCCACTGCCTTGGAAAACTTCTGAGAATCTTAGCAACTTTCTCATCATTTGTATAAGTTTTACCAAGAGATTTCAAACCATTAGTAATAGTTTGGAATCTACCAATCATTTGAGCAACAGATTCACCTTCATCCATGGTGAACAGTTCATATTTTCTAACAAGAATAGAAATTTGAGATTCTTTTACCTTTGCAGTACCTTCATGTGTGACAGATAAGGAGTCCTACATTTCTTTAGCAGAATCACAAGCACATACCTTTTCAAACTCTTCTGGACTGAGAGCACAGATTATAGCATATCTGGCTTTATGGTTTAGATCCCATCTTGTCTTTTCTGCAGGTGTCCACTGAGCCTTAGGATTGTCTGAGCCATCACTATTTTGAGGAGTGTAAGGTCCATCAGTAATGACATCCCATACATCAGAATTTGTTGACAAGATGAACCGGTGAAACCTTTCTTTCCAGTAGTTATAATTTGAACCATTGAAAAAGGGAGGTCTGGTCATAGAGCCTCCTTCAGGTTGGGGGTTCCCAATTGAGCTTGCTCCAGAATACATTGTCTATTCTTCAGGATCTTTTCTCTACACTGTTAGGTGCTCAACCCAGAGGCTGAGCTCTGATACCAACTGAAATAGACAGATGCAAACACTAGAAGGGGGGTTGAATGGTGTTTGACAAATATATGCGGAATTTAGAAACTTTTTCGCAAGCACAGACGGGTTGTAATAGACGAGTAAACACAGACAGGTCAATCAGACTGATAACTCGTCTGAAGGTTTTCACAGAAAACACACAATCATGCAAGATAAGAAAGTTTTTGATAAACACAATTATAAACCCCTTTAGTTAGATGATAGTTAAGACAAATAATCAAACTAAAGAGTTAAGGGAAAGAGAGATCACTCAGCAGGTTTTATCCTGGTTCACCCCTTAACAATGAGGCTACGTCCAGTCCTTGGCAGCACCAAGTTTTCTCACTATAACTGATTTAGGTTACAGGACAGACAAGTATTATTTTCATACCTAGCCTCTTCAGGCTCCAGACGAGTATTGTTTTCACACCTAACCTCTCCAGGCTCCAGACAAGTATTGTTTGCACACTTAGCCTCTTCAGGCTCAGACGGGTTTGTTTGAGAGAAGTTGTAAAAAGATTACAATTTGCAAGTCTTTCACAAGCACTCAGACGAGTGTATTAAATGTGAAGTTCTAAAAGACTGCGTATTAACTTCAAATGATTGAAGAATAAATAATGAAAGAATGAAGATATAAATGCACAGAGTAATTGCTCTTTGATTACTTTGATCGTTCTCTTGTGTCTTGTGGAATCTTCAAAGTCTTCTTCATTAAATAGTCTTCAAAATTTAAAGCCGTTGGACACAAAGTCTGAAGTCTTTGGCTTCTTGCAGATCTTCAATAAACGCAATAGAGTCGTTCTGATCAGCCATTAAAGCATAGGGAACTTCGCTTGTTCTCTTTCATCAGAGTGATGCAGACTTCTGATATACCTTTGTTCTCAGCAGGTCTGTATACGTGCTTTTTGTTTGCAGAGGGAAGACTTTCTCTTTTGGTGTAAGATGCAGTTGCGTTCAGGCAAAGCACTTTGTTGAAGTTCTTTATCAGGGTCGAGACAGCTTTCATCCAATGTATTCTTTAACGTTAGTCTTTAGACGGATGAGTAGCTTCATTAGACGGGTTGACTCTTTAACAAGGAGATGACGTCAGTTGCAAAGTCTTTTAGACGGGTGAGTCTTCCTTTGATCAGACGGTTGAAGACTTCATTAGACGAGTGAACTTCTCTTGGTTCAGACGAGTGAACCTTAGCTAGTTCAGACGAGTGAACTTATCTTAGTTCAGACGAGTGAACTTTAGTTAGTTCAGACGTGTGAACTTAAGTTAGTTCAGACGGGTGAACTTATCTAAGTTCAGACGAGTGAACAGTTCATATAGACGCTTAATGTTTTAATCTGTACACTAAGTAGACGAGTTAAATACCACAGACGGGTTCAATTAAATCATTGAATAACTGTTTTAATCTCATCAAAACTAAGGTAAATGCACATCAGACATTTGGAGACTCAACACTACCAACATGTTCTGTAAACATCATCGATTAATCTTTTGTTTTGTGCAGCGTGCAAAGGAAAATGCAAAGCCCTCTCAAGCAAAAGTGTTTATTGAAACTCGAAAAGGAAATAAAGGAAAACAATTGGATGTAGATACTGAAAATGCAATTGTAAGTGCTGAAAATTATCCTTAAAGTAAATTATAATTTGATTTATATATTCATTAGACATTGTTTATATTAGTGGCCGGATAACATCTTATTTTAATATGTTGCTAGACCCAACTTGAAGAAACGATAGAGAATAATGAGGAAAGTAATGTAGATGCCTTTCAAGTTGTGTTCGGGAAAGAACATCCCGGAAGTATGCGCTGTTATGGGAGAACTGTCACACAAGCTTCTTTGAAGCGAAAAGCAGAGATTAATGCTTTGAAAAAAGCACATAATGAAGAGGTCACTGTATTAAATGAAAAAATGCAGAATATGGAAAATAAGATGAATAAATTTCAATATGCTTTTAAGGTCATGATGCAACATTGTAATCCTGAAATTAGTATGGAATCACTGGAAGATATGTTAGGATTATCTCCTGAAGATGCAAATAGTGCCCAAAAGGTGAGTGGACAACCATATGTACATTCTTCTACATCAACACATGTTCCAAATTTTGAAAAGGTAATCCTGGATGATTGTGTGGGAATTGTACATTATTTTGTAGTTTCTATTTCTTGTACCCATTATTTTTTAACTTAACTATGGCACCTCTCTTGTGCTATTTTGTAGTTTAATAAAATATTTCTTATTTTATTATGCAGCAAGGTCCCAATGGAGGAGATACAAATGAGGAGTTGCAAGATGATACATTTTGATTTTGATTTCCTCTTTAGATCAATACTCATTTTGGATGTATTTTTTTTTTTGCTAGACTCAAACTTCAACGCATGATATTTGATCAAATTATGGTCTTTTGTTGACTATCATGTATTTAGATTGATGTTCAAACTTAATATATGTCAACAACATTGCAAAACATATTTGGTGTTGCCCTTGAATGAACTCCTTGTTAAATTAATTATATATGTATATTTAGGATAAAATTTAAATTGAGATTATCAAATTAAGGTTAGATTTACAAAATAATGTGATTATGAAATTAAGTTAAATTATTCTGAAAATTTATGAAATTAAAAATGACGGTTGTCCAAAAATTAAGGTTACATGTATAAAATGTTGCTTTAGGCTTTCAGGCTACGATTGCTAGTGTATTTCAAACTGTTGTCCATACTTTATGCATACTGTTGAAAAATGTTGTCTATAAACTATGACTACAATTACGAAATGTTGGGTTTGATATCTTTAGGCAACCGTTATACTTGGTAACATTTAAAAAATGTTGCGCTAGCTTCGCGCAACAACTGTTGCGTATTCATATAGTATAAGCAACAGTTTTTGAAAGTGTGGTTATTAAGTGCGAAAAACTGTTGCCTTAGATAATAGGTAACGCTTGAATAGACTACCATTGAAAACTGTTGCCTATAACTTTAGGCAACAATTTTGTCAGTTTTGACTACACTTTTTAACTGTTCCTATAAAGCAAAAATGTTGTAGTGAGTGTCTGGAGTTGTATCATGTTATGGTTCTTATCATAGTTTTTTTTTAGGATAACAAGGGGATGTGTGTTAGAATAAAAAGGGGCTTGAAATGAGACTTTTTGGTAGTTTTTTGGTTTCTAATGATGTAAAGGGACTCGTTTTTTGGAATTTTTTTAATTAGGAGTACATGATTATGTGTTTGTTTTCCAATCCTTTTTAGAAGGTGGGAGAAGTTAAGAGTTATGATACTATGGTTAGTATTTTATTATTAATAAAATTACCAATTATCGAGAAAAAAAAGTGGCTGGGGATATGCAATCATTTGCTAATTCTATTGTGGACTCAAATTGAGATTATTTTCGGTTGTTGGTTGGGTCAATGGCTCTGAGACTTGATCTACCATAGGTGTATAGGAGGAAGAGCGATTCTTTTTGTGGCCTGGAGGATAGGGATAAAGTTTGAAGCACTTGTCTTCCATATGACCAAAAATTCCACATTGAATGGACAATGGTCTATCTTTCTTGGGATGTTTCTGTGACTATTGAACAACATAAGCAAGGGGATTTTCAGAGGTACTCGAGCCACTTTGTATTGCCTCCTGTAATGGAAAATGTTTGCTAAAATTTGATATAGTTCTTTCAAATCTTATAATATAAATCTTTTAAAATCCAGCAGACAAAATTTTAATTATAAAAATCTTTTAAAAAAAATGTTATAAGTCGTTACATTTTTAAATTGTCTATTAAAATTCACAATACATTTTTATCCCAAATTAATATGTTAAAATCCTAATACACACCCTAAAAGAGGCTATCCTAATCGTGTGAATTCACACATATGGTTTCAGCGTGAGCTTTTGCTGTAACAACATAATGGGTAGCGGTCCTTCTCCGGGTCCGTATCCTCTGCGGTAGTACAACGGTTTGTTCTACAACTTACCGCATGCGGTAAGTCCATAAAGCTACGGTGAGAGGAGTCCTCTCACATCTCATAGTCCATGAATTTGGCTGTAAAGAGACATCTGCTGCACAGGATCCAATTTGACCTCCTCCTCGGTGCCATTGGTTACGCCTGCTATCTATGCCTTTTGTCCTCCTCATTCCTAACGTTAATCCAACGCGCCTTCTCACCACTTTACGCAACACACGGTTCAAGGGTTCAATGCAATGGTGAACTGCCTATAGTTTAACGACAAAAACATGACACCGTTTTGGTTGCTTTTCCTAATTATCATTTCCTATATGGACTCCACAATTGTACGTCAACCATTCAGGAAGACAAAATTTAGGTTCAGATTTTGATGTTCATCATAAAAAGACTACGGATTGCGTTAACTAAAAGAAACTACTCATAATAAAGGTTTGGGCGTTTGGCTGGGGAAGTAAAGACACTCCACTAGTTTCTCATATATTTCCCTGTACTTTTGACCAAGTGTAGCTAAACAAGCACCTTTTGAAACCAAGATGTTTTAACAAATTTTGGTGCCCGAAATTAGGACATGTACTTTTAATTTTAATTTCAAGATGAAGGAAAAGAGGGCACTTGTCCTTCACTTTTTCTCATACCTACCTGAATGGGGTTAGACACCGTCAATATTCATCTTAGTGATGATGAGCGGTGTTTGAAGTTTACAAGCAAATTACACAGGGCGTTACAAGTTTGGCGGTGCATGTGGCATTGTATAATTAATTTTTACCTCAATAATAACTCGAAAATATGAAAGAAAAAACGCAACTTTCGGGAGAAATAGCGTTTTGCAATTAATTATTAGCTTCTTTTGTGGGGTACATTAATTGTCATTGGTGTCTAAGCCCAGGTGATGTGTCGTGTTTCATATTTGAAACACTAACTACTCATATAGTAAGTAATACTTACTCTCTCCAGTTTCATATCTTTATCTTTTTGACAATTTGTTTTTGTTTTAAAACGATTGGGGTTTTATAAATCTAAGGTATAATTTTTCCATTTTTTTCATATATACTCTTAATTGATTTTACGTCTTTTTAGGTTATGCTTCTTGATTAAATGCTTCATTTAATTTTTTACTGGATATTTTGATACATTTACATATAACTTAATGATTTCTTAATTTATGTATAAAATACTTAAACGACTGAAAAAAAGAAACCGAGCGAATATTAATGACTATGATCTTGACATGCTCATTAATAGTTAATAGAAATGCTAATTCTTAATTCATCCTCTCTCTATATGTCTACATCACACGCCATTTTTGGTGTTCTTAACACCTCCATACACTGAGCCAATATTATTTATTTCATAATTAAGAACCCATGTGACGGTCACATTTCACCATGCCAGTAAATATGTCAAGAGCAATAATATTCACAAGTTAAACCTTAGGCATAGACCTCATCTTGCAATAATACCAAAATTTACATATGATAATGGGGAGGGTGGCATTGCAGCAAGAATCTCGGAACATGCTCACCTAGCACATTGAATCCTTCTTATATATGGAAATTTGAATGTAGTAGAAACTGCAACTTTGGAATTTACTCGTGTCTTACTCTTATACACTGAATAGTTGATTGAAACGTGTCCAATATATATACGGGAAAGCAGAAGGTTGCAACTTCCCTAAGAACTTTGCTCACTGATATAAAATATTCTGCTTTTCCAGCATGTTCTTAGCATTGTGTTTATTGTCAATAGTTACAAAGACAAAAGCAGTATGATTCGTACTTCCTTTGGTCGAGCTGGAAACTGCAGTGCTTATCAATGAAAAGAATTGAAGGAGGCTTACAAAGAAGAAAATAAACCCTGATAGTCACCGAGCTAGCTAGGAGACAGGTTTATAATCGTCAATCGTCATAGAATAATATTTTCGTATTAAATTTTAATGAAAAGAATATTTTAGTATTTATTAATGATAAATAAATATAAAAAATATCATATTAAATTTTATAGATACTAGTATTTAATATAACATTGTCATATATTAATTATGTTTTTGTAGTAATTCTCTGTATTTCTATGTCCAATTATATTTTTTAGTAGTAGTAGTAGTAAATTGTATAAATAAAAAATAATGTGTATATATGTAACATTTTTTTCTCTATGAGATAGATTTCAGTATTAATGCAGAAGATGGGATTATGCGTGTCTTATATAAACTAATTAAGGCCTTCTTAAAAAGTTTAGAATCAAAAGCATACTGCTGTGAGGAGAATGAGTTCTGCTAGGGTTTCTGAACCTTCCTCGACAGAACGGGGAAAAAGTATCCAGGAAGAGGACCTGTTTCATCGTAGTAAAAAGAAAGTAAGACCATGGGAAGAGGAGGGTGTTGCTCAGCCTTTTGAATTCACTGCATGCAAAGTGCAGGAGGATAAAACTGGCCAGGCTTCTTCTTATAAAGACAAGCTTCTCAACCTGTTCGGGGAGGAGATGTCGAAAAAGATGGATGCTTATGCATTGAAGGGACAGCTTAATATTGATGTTGGTAAGGTTGAGTTTATAGAACGGGGAGATAGCTCTTTTGTGGAGATTCCTTTGACTGATGAGGAATGGGATAAGTGGTCAAAGCCATGGCAGAAAACGTTGGTTGTCAAACCGCTAGGAAAGAAGGTGATGATCAGGGCTCTGCAGTCCTACTTGCAGAGGAAATGGGCACATAGAGGAACTATAAAGATTGTGGACATGGCAGATGGGTACTTTTTGGTCTATTTTTCCATGGAAGAAGATTACAATTTTGCACTATTTGAGGGGCCATGGATGGTGTCTGATCACTACCTAATCGTTCAAAGGTGCATGGCGTCCTTTTTTCTTACAAAGCGCAGAAGTGTCAAGCAAGGTGACAGTTTGGTTGCGGGTTCCAAAACTCTCGTTCGAATTAAGTAATCCTGAGTTTCTATGGCGTGTAGGTGCAAGTTTAGGCACGATGCTCTAGATTGATAGGCTAATCTCTATTCACTCGAGAGGCAAATTTGCACGTATATGCGTGGAGAAGGATTTGGCTGAACCTTTAGTTTCGTACATTATTATTCGTGGCCAAAAACTCTTTATTGAGTATGAGGGACTCCACCAAATTTGTTTCAGATGTGGGAAATATGGGCATAAGATGGATAAATGTGTTGATCAACTTGAGCTTTCTGATTCAACAATGCCTCCATTAGCTTGTACCACAAATCCTACTGCTGCGAGGACAAACCTTAACACTATGGAAGATAGGATAGCGAAGCTGACAGATGATGTTCCATCGGAGCTGGGTGCGGCGGCTAACCCTAGTGATTCAAGCAAATCTGGTGGTGAGCCATCAATGCACCAAGAGTTAGTTACGGAGAAGATCGTTAATAATCCCATGAAATTTGGGATTCATAATATTGCTCAACGGTATTTCCGCTCAAAGAATAAAGGGGATGCTTCTTTTAAGGGAAAAGCGGAAGCCAAGGAATCTAAAATAACAGCGCCAACGAAGAAGTCAATTTTTGTTAATGGTCAAGGCTCTAAGCCAACAGGCTCGAGGTTCCATGTTTTGGCCCAGGAAGGAAACGTTAGTGTCGGCCCAAATAGCCCTTTTTCTAATAGAGATAAGTTATCAGGCAGTCATATGCCAGTACAATTTAAGGGAGTCCAACGTGTGAGGAATCCTTTGGGTGGTAAGAATCCTCAAAAGCAACACGTCATGCGCAAGGGATCGAAGCTGATTGAGAGTGTTACGGGAACACAGAAGTCTGCTAAGTCTTACAAAGCTACTACTAAGCAGACCAAACTTAAACCTCCTCTGAAGGAGTCCATTTCTTCCTCCACACCTCTGTCTACTCCGGCTCAAGACATTTCTAAAGATAAAGAATATGAGAAGGAATATATTCGCATTCTTCAAAGAACTCAACAGGGGACTGCGAATGTATCTTTCCCATGGAACACACCTCTTCGTGAGGCAGCGGTGGAGATTGATGAGGAAACCCTTAGATTTGTGGAGATGCAGAGGAAAATCAAGGATAAGACCCCTGCTCTACCTGCTAGCAATGAAACAGTACAACAACCACCTAGTATCTCTAATGATAATGATATGGAGGTTGAGGTGCATGCCAAAGGGCCAGAGGGGACTGAGTCTCTTATGGTTGATAATATTTCAAAATGAATTGTTTAATTTGGAACTGTAGAGGGGCTGGAGCGAAAGAATTTCCAGCTATCATTAGAGACAATTCCCAGATTTATGGTTTTGATTTCGCAGCAATTTTGGAACCTCGTATCAGTGGCTCTCGAGCTGATAAAGTTATCAAGAAAATAGGTTTCCCTCATGGAGTAAAAGTGGATGCTAGAGGCTTTGCAGGGGGTTTGTGGTGCATTTAGAGGGATTCTTGTCCTCCAATATCTGTTATTTATACTTCTCAGTTTTGTATTCCCCTGAAGATAAACCACAGTTCTCCGGACTCCTGGAACCTATCAATTGTTTATGCCAATCCTAGTCTTCAGCAAAGATTGGAAGTATAGAAAGAATTAGTAGGGCTTAATTCTAACATTACAGAGCCTTGGTGCCTAGCTGGTGACTTCAATCAAGTTCTTTACGATTGGGAGAAGCAGGGTGGGGGTCCTTTTAATGCATCTGGTAGTGCTGCATTCTCATCCTGCATTGATGAATGTAGATTACCAGATTTGGGTTACAATGGGCAACCATTCACTTGGAGAAAAGGGCAATTATAGGAAAGGTTGGATAGAGCCTTATGTAATGCTAAATGGCAATATTTATTTCCTAACTGCTCAGTTACTCATTTGCCAATTGACTCATCCGATCATTGTGATCTTTGGCTTAAGTTAAACACTGGGCATGATGTGGTTAGGAGAAATTACTTTAAATTCTTGAGCTCTTGGATTGATCATGAGGACTTTGAGAATCAGATTAAGACTTCTTGGGTCCACTCTGACAGCTGGAATGATAATATTGTTAGAGTCACTTATAATATAAAAGCTTGGAATAAAGATGTCTTTGGTCATATTTTTAAGAGGAAGCAAAGAATTATTAAGCGACTGGAAGGTATTAATGACAAGCTTCTTATTAATCATAATGGCAGATTATGGGAGCTTAAAAGAACTCTTTGGCATGAGTATGTATCCATCACTCAACAAGAACTTTACTGGGAACAGCAGGCCACGTGTAAATGGATTTCTCAGAGGGACAACAATGCCAAGTTCTTTCACCATTCAGCAGTTATGAGAAGAAGACAGAATAGAATTATGGCCCTGATGGATGAAGAAGGTGGATGGATTTATGATGATCAGCAGCTGCAGATTATGGTAAATGCTTTTTATATACATCTCTATGCTTCTGGTGGTAGACATGTTCCTAGTTTCTTTACTGCTTCGTCATTTCGCCATATTAGAGATAATTATATGATTTCTTTGAGGGCAGAGGTGTCGTTAGAGGAAACTAGGAAGGCCTTGTTCAGTATGAAAAATTTGAAAGCTCCAGGTCCGGATGGCTACCACCCTCTTTTCTTCAAGTCCCAATGGCACATCCTTGGTCAATCTATTCATAAATTTGTCTTAGAGTGCTTTCAGCAACCTACCAAGATCCACGAGGTCAATAATACTCTTCTTACTTTAATCCCAAAGTGTGATGATCCCTCTTCGGTTTCACAATTCCGACCTATAGCTCTTTGTAATGTCATATACAAAGTTGTTACTAAAATCATTGCTCACAGATTTAGATTATTCATGCCATATGTGGTGTCAGATAACCAAAGTAGCTTTATTCTTGGGAGGTCCACTCTTGATAATATTCTAGTGTTACAGGAGACAATTCATTCTTTCAGGAACTTGAAGGGAAAGAAAGGTTATATGATTATCAAGTTGGACTTGGAGAAGACATATGATCGGCTTGAATGGAACTTTGTGTTGGACTCTTTGAATTGTCTTGGTATTCCAATGCAGATTCAGTCCCTTTTATATGAGTGCATGGCTTCTATTTCAATGAAAGTGAATTGGAATGGAGGAACCACTACCGCTTTCACTTCCTCTAGAGGTCTACGGCAGGGCGACCCTATATCTCCCTACCTCTTTGTTCTCAGTTTGGAAAGGCTCGGGCATAGAATTATGGATGCAGTTTCTGTTGGAGACTGGAAACCTTTCAGCTTTAGTAAGGGGGACTCACCAAAGTTATCCCACATTTGTTTTGCAGATGACTTGATCCTTGTGGCTGAGGCTTCTCAGCATCAAGTCAATTGCATAAAGGGCATTTTAGAGCAATTTGGAAATGCATCTGGCCAAAAGATCAATTTCAGCAAGTCTCAAGTTTTTCTCTCTAATAATGTGGAGGAGGAGCATGCGGCTATTCTTAGTGCTTCCCTTGGCATTCAAATTACAAAGGACTTGAGGCGCTACCTGGGTGCACCTATGCTGCACCAGAGAGTGTCTAAGGACTCTTATAACTTTGTTCTTGATAGGATGCGGCAGAAACTTAACAGTTAGAGAGCAAATACACTTTCCTTTGCTGGGAGAGTGACTCTAGCCCAAGCTTGTATGATGAGTATACCTGGTTATGTGTTCCAATCAACTCTCCTCCTTGTTTCTATTTGTCTTGAGGCAGAAAGATCTGTAGAGACTTCATTTGGGGGTCCAATTCAGATGTGAGGAAATGTCACCTTATTTCTTGGGAGAAAATTTGCTGTCCCAAAGAGGAGGGTGGTTTGGGTTTTAGAAGCGTGAGGGTGCTTAATAAAGCCCATATGATGAAATTAGCTTGGACTATGTTAGTCAATCTGGATAAATTGTGGGTTAGGGTGATGAAAGCTAAATATGCCTGTGGCATGCATGTTATTCCTACTTTTACTATTAAATCTCAATCTTCTAATACTTGGAGAGCAATAGTAAATGCTTGGGAGGATGTTAAAAACTATATCACTTGGGTTGTTCGAAATGGCCAGAATGTGAAATTCTGGAAAGACAGATGGGTTCCTAGCATTGGTCCTCTTCATGAATTACTGTCACTTTCTATTCCTCCTAATGAGCTAAATTTTCCAGTTAGTCACTATGCTGCGAATGATTGTTGGATCTGGAACAACATTCAGAGGGTTGTCCCTTCTCATATTTGTGATAAAATTGCTGTGTCGAGGCCTCCTAAGGCTGGTCAGGAAGACTTTCCCTGTTGGAATCTCACCTCTGATGGATACTTCTCTTTGTCATCAACATATGAAGCTTTGCATCAATCAGAAGCTGCTGTTGAAATTCGTTATCCATTGTTCAATAAGGTGTGGAAATGGGCAGGCCCTAGCCGCATCAATACCTTCCTATGGAAATTAACTCACTCCAAACTGTTGACTAATGCAGAGAGAAGACACAGAGGTATGACTGCTGATGATATTTGCCCGCGACGTAATTCATGCTCTGAATCAATAATGCATTGTCTGAGAGGTTGTGAGGAGGTCAGACAGCTTTGGACTGCTGTGATTCATCCGGATCAATGGAGCAGGTTCTTTAGTGCTGGTATGTACAATTGGCTCAGCTGGAACTTGACAAATGAGGATATTGGTATGCAACATGGTCATTGGCCAATATTTTTTGGGGTAGCAGTCCATGCCTTATGGAGAGATAGAAACAGTTTGGTTTTCTCCCAGGAAACTAAGTTGGGTCCTCCTCTTCTATTTCAGATCACTAGCCAATCGCAGTTTATTTGGCAGCAGCTCATAAACAACAAGCAGCATGGTGGTAATGATCTAAAGCATGTTGTTGAAGTATCTTGGCAATACCCTCCAAATGAGTGTTACAAGGTGAATGTAGATGGCTCGTTTAAAGGTAACACAAGTAGCAGTGCTTGTGGTGGCCTAGTTCGCAGCTCAAATGGGCACTTCATTAGGGGTTTCTATCATTGTATTGGAGCCTGTAATGCAACTTGGGTAGAACTATGGGCCTTGGAATTGGGTATCACCCAAGCAAAAGCCTTGGGTCTCCCTTGGGTGGTTTTTGAGTTGGACTCCAAAGTGGTTGTCGATATGGTGAATTTTGGAACTACTCATATCGTTTTTCTCCAACCTTTCCTATAAGAGGTCCTTTCTATTTTCCATCTCCCTGAATGGAGAACATCAGTTGTTCGAGAAGCCAATAGATGTGCAGATTTCCTTGCCAATAAGGGCCACTCTTCGACTTATGATGGTGTAATTTTTGATGTTGCCTGTCCTATTCTTTCTTTGTACCTTTTGGACGATGCTAGAGGGGGTCCTACCCCCCGGCTTGTTAGTTAATTTTATCTCCTTCTTCTATCAAAAAAAAATTGAGGCCTTCTTATAAGCTGCAACGTCTATCACTACAACAAAATGCACTTTTAGCGGCAATTATTATGACCTTTAGCGGCAATAATAATGGCCACCAAAACCTTTACCGGTAATTATTAATTAGTCAGCGTATCCAGTGTCGCTAAAAGCTTTCCCGGCAATTATAGGAAATGCTGGTAAAGCCCCAAATAATTGCCGCTAAAAATCAAAAGTTATAGCGGCAATTATCATGGCCTTTAGCGGCAATTTTAATGGCTACTAAATTTTAGAATTATCTTCTAAGCTCATTTACCAACTTTTTTTATTGCCGCTAAAAGTTCTAGTTGGTTTTTCCCAGCAATTACTATTGCCACAAAATATTAAGATTATTTGCCACTCAAAGCAGATATGATTTGATTAAAGAAAGTTTTAATGACAATAATATTTACTCATAAAACACTTAAATCATGACATACAAATGTTCCAAATAAATCATACTAAAATACATTTTATCAAAACAAAATATATTTCATTAAATCCACAACAAAAATAACAATTATCATTAACTTCAAGAGTGTCATCAACAAAACAAAAAGAATTTGAATCTAATAACTAGTGTTATTTTGAGTCCAATAACTAGTGTAATCACATAGTCATAATACAGTCTGTTCATTGTCATTGAAAGGCTTATGGATACAATCTGTATAACACTAAAAAAATATAATCAATTCAGTGCTATTGAAAGACTTATGGTGTAAAACAGTAAAAGAATACAGTGCAGTAAGATTGAAGCAATCGAACTTAAACCTGCAAGAACCAAAACAATACAAGTTACTCAAAAATAAGATTCAAATGTGAAATGTAATCACAAACCAAGCAATATCCAGTCAAAGAGTGAGAACATACCAATATCAATGAAAAGACTATTCTCAGGCTTTGGATCTATCAAGTAAAGGAAGTAATTCTTTCCTACTTGGATAAAAAATAAAATGTTCAATTTTGCCTCTTGAGATGAAGAAGTCAAACAATTGGAACGAAACTAGTAAAGACATGACAAAAAGTGGATATTTTTCTACAATCACAATATAAAATTTAGTAAACTAAGCAGAATAAAACAGTAGTCTCTTCATGAAAAATGACTTTAAGATAGAATAAAATAAGAATGCAGAAGCAACAAGACTAAGTGATATAGAATTATAAACATAAGTTTAATAGAATCGTAGTAACTTCATCATGCAGAGGCTAGAACTATAAGCATAAGACTAGAACCACCATCCTAGTGAAACCACAAAATTAAATATTAGTCCTGGAACAAGACAAGAACTATAGCAACTCAACACAATAAAATAGGCTTACATTATTTGTATCTACCTCACACATTATTTCCTTAATTGTGAATAAATAAATAAATAAATAATTAATTAAATAGAGGACAAATATGGTAAATCAACAATAGCTCATTGCTTCCATAAGCTGCTGCACTTTAGCCTTCAGTCTCAACTAATTTTTATGTTGTTAGTGTCATAAAGAACAAATATAAGCATCAATTAATTTGACTCAAACTGACTTTTCAGTTTGCCATATACTAAAGGTACAAATCATACAAGTGCATAATGGAAATATATATCTTTTAGTTGTCTCAATATATCAGCTAACAAAATATACTTAAGCTTCTAAATTTGAGTACTTGATATTCTACCTCCAGTCAAGACGGCAATTTCTTCTAAGTAGTGGCTCTTGCACTCACCATAGTCAAAAGCCTTAATTGCATCTACCTTCAGTACATCCCTAAGTTTATTTTTAATAACTAGAGCCAGAGCTTCCAACTCAATGCCTTCAGCAACTATCACAATTGGGTATTTCTCTTTCACAACACTGTTCACTATGTTAAACATGTCCTTTAGGTTTGTGATTTTTTTATCAACCAAAAGCAACTATAACCAAAGAATTATGCACCAAAAGCAACTATAACCAAAAACTAATGACACAAATAGATAAAACTAACAAAGGCTCATTTATTCAATTGCATAGGCATTGATATTTCAGATAAGTTAACAGATTATTTAAATTATTAATTAGTAGTTCATACCTGCAAATTCCACAGTCACTGCAATGGTACTCATTCAAAGGCAGGGACTCAAAAGAATGCTTAATTACCGAAGCAGCTTACACACTAAACACCAATAGTTACTTTACTGTTGGAAGTAGAATACATTGATTATGAAAGATTAAAGAATTTGAAGAATAAGTGAGCAAACAACTTTAAATAATTTATATTATCATGTTTCATAGTTCTCAGATCAGAACTATTAGTAAACAATCAAGATTGGAGTAAGTCTATTTGTGATTATAGCCCTTCTTAATGCAAAAGTTCTGAAAATTCTAGGTACCATAAGAGGATATCATCGAGTTTAAAAGCTTGACATCCAAGCCATTCATTTGTCTAAAACATATCAATCAGATGAAGCAACTTGGTATACATATTAAAAAATAATAAAAAAGAAAAAACTAGTTCAAAACAGAACGTTACTGATTCCAAACAACTGAAATATGAACAGAACAAAACCTAAAGTAGAAAGCTTTGACCTCACCTAGAGAAACAAAGAATTCCCATTAGTAAGAGACAAACACATTCTTTAGTAATTTGAACAAAACTTATATCCAAAAGAGAATAGATATAAATACACACAAAAGATACTACATTCTTAAAGAATATACAAAGCACAATAAAAGATAATATCATCTACTTAGAGTGGTACTTGTATTCTATTTTCTGGTTTGGTTTGATTTGATTTTTGGTAGGGGAATGTCGTGTCTATGCTTCTGATCAATGTTGATATTATTCTGCAAAAAAAACAGCACAATAAAAGTAAGTTTCACAAAATCAGTAATGGTAGCAATGACAATGACAATGAGAGAATCAATAATATTATTCTTCTCTTGCCAGCTTCTTTCCCTGCTTTGAAAGTCTTAACTGAGTGAGCACATCTTTGAGCTCTTTTACATGAAAACTAATATGTCGCATGGTTTGGAGAAGAAGATGCTGCAAATGAAACTCAAATGTCATAATACATAAACTATTTATGTCAATTTCTGAGAAAAATTGAAAGTCCAATCAATGGAGAAGGCACAAACTATGCTTGGCAAACAATATTGAAACATTGTATTCAGAAGCAATATTGAAGCAACCCAACAATAACAGAAATATTGAAACAAATGCTTCAATCCAGAAGCATCATAACTCATAATTATCAGCCTATAGAAACACGAAATTTATGAATTATTCTGATTCATAAATAAGGATTGACTTCATTTGGAGAAATTCTTGATTTTAATTATGTGCAAATTGGTTGAAATACGATTAGGTTTGAGTGAATTTAAATTTCGAAATCAAATCAATTCTTTAAACGCAACACATTAGATTTTATACTGATATGAGAAAGAAAGAATATCTAACGACAACTAAAAGAAATTAGATCTAAGTCGAGAGTGAAAGTGAAAGGAGGTAATGCATTCAACAAATTGAGGGTTAGAAAACGAGAAATCTGACATGAAAGTGATCTTGAGGTGAAGAAGCCACAAAGGAAAAAGGAAGTGCTGAGAATAGAGAGGTTGAAGCTGGGAATCGCTGAGAAAATCTCCAGAAAATGTTGAGCAAAGATCGTTGTGGTGGTTGAAGCTGAGAATCGCTGAGAAAATGCTTCATAAAATCGATGAGAAATTTGGTGGGATGAGTGCGTTTGGTTCAACGATTGTTGAGCAAAATCGTTGAGGTGTTATCTCTTCCTAATCAAAGAGGATGTTGAGCAAAAATCATATAAAATCGATGAGCAAAAATCGTTGTCTTGAGGTTGCGTCGAGTGCATTTGGTTTAGTGACAATTCATAAAATAGCATAAATGATTTATTAGTGGCTAATATCTATTAGTCACAAAAATTTCAATTTATTGAATGAATTAGTGGCAATTAATTTATGGCCACTAAATAATTGCCACAAAAATTGAATTTTGGTGTAGTGTATAAGAGTTATATTATCTTTATATATAAAAGTAAAGTAGTGGTTGACGTAAATTTGTAAAATCATTTCATAATGGTTAGGGTATATTTGGTATTTTTTTGCCTAATAGAGGGTATTTATGTATATATGTTTCAATATTATATTTCTTTTTTTAATTCCCTTAAAAATGATCCTCCTCAAGTCACTATTTAATGGGTCTTTATTGTTATGAGCACCCATTTTTGGGTTTTATTTATGTTTTAATATGTAATTTTAATTTTAATTTAAATATATTTTTCAAATTTAATTACAAATTTTCATTTTATTCTAATGTTTATTTTTAAATTTATTTCCAATTTAAATTTTATTTACATTGTCATTTTAAGATTTTAAATTTAATTATTGTTTCTTTGTTGTTGGTGTCTGACACATCTTGTGCTTTTGTCCACCTTCCTCTTTTATTTAATTTTAATGAAATTTTGCTTTTAGAAAAAATATACTGACACTCGAGAAAAAAGTCAAAAAACAATCAATCTGATCAACTTGTTTGTGCTTTATCAAAACAGATAAAAGAATAAGCAATATTATTAAGTAAATTATTTTCTTTTGCAAAATTCATATTTCTGTCTCACTGTCTTACTTTATTGTGCTTTATTTTTTTAATTTTTATTGTTGTATTCCAGTTTCTATCCATTAATCAAAAAGATTTTCTCAATTTCATCGTAAAATCTAATATTTGTCTCTCAAAACTTTCAATAGAATTTTGCTTAATTTTATTTTATGTGAAAAATATTTATGTGATAGAAAACATTTATAAAACATATTAAGATTTAGATATAAATACTTGCATCATATAGCAATGAAAATTTATATAAAACACATTAATTTTAAAGTCATAGAAGTGAATATAAATAAAAGCGTAATAACCTAATCTACAAAAAAATATTAACATATATATTACAAGGTAAAAGTATACCGCATAAAGAAAATATTTATGTTTAATTTCACTTTTGGTCCCCCTATTATTGACCATATATGATTTTGGTCCCTATAATTTTTTTGATGCATATTTGGTCCCCCTATTTTTTAAATGTTGCAAATTTGGTCCTTCTATCCAATGTCTGTTAATTTTTTCAATGATCAACATAGAAGAACCAATACTCTAAGTGCACAAAACCTTTGGTTGAAGTCCTCCCTTATCTGGCTCTCCAATTTAACATGATTCAATGATTCTTCTATGCTATTTACTGGTTTTGTCCCTACTTTTCGGGACTTTTTTTTAGTTCCACCACAGATCTCATACCATAAAAGCTCAACCAGATGTTCTATGCGCGTTGAGCAATTGTCTCTGCATGTTAATCATTGAAAAATTGATGGACATTGAAAAAATAGAGGGACCAAATTTGTACCAAAAAAACTTTAGGGACCAAAATCGCACATGGTCAATAATAGAGGGACTAAAAGTGTAATTAAGCCAAATATTTAATTAATAAAACAAAAGACGTACTTTTGAAATAAATATTTTTTTTATGGTTAGAAATTTTTAAATTAGTTAGTCTTTTTTTTCCATACATGACAATTGATAAAACTTTAGGTAAAGATATTAATATACATTATAAAATTTATATCATCAAATAACAATTGTATAGATTCAAATTTTTTTATTTGTTATATTATAAGATTGGATATATATATATATATATATATATATATATATATATATATATATATATATATATATATCGATTATTCATTATTAATTTTCTACATTTTTTAAATATATTCTCAAATATATATTTTTTATGTTTTTATTATACCTTAATCTTAATATATATAAAAGTAAGGAACGCTTGAGTATTTTTTTCCATCTAATTGCATATCTTTATTATATATCGTGCATAAGTATATTGTTCTGAAGAGCTTAGGATTTAAGGTATTATTATTTTAGTGTATCCGTATGTAGTAACCATTATCAAATAATTTACATTTGAATATATGGAAAGGTCTAATTTCTCTACATTTTATGCTTTAATTATAATAAAAATATCTAATTATTAGTCTTTTATATATTGTACGGACAATAATGTGTGTGAGTATAATTATGTAATATTTGAAAAGACAATAAGATTTTGTAAGTAAAAAATAATAGCGTGATTAGCACCAAAAAAAAAAATAATAGCGTGATTAAAACTGCAGAGTAATTAATATTTGTGTTATATTTGTACTGATCCAAATAGATCACAAATCTTCTAAGTGATGTCTTCAATTTGTTGAAGGATATTTTCTTTTACTTCTTTGGATTTTCACTTTTGACTGTTCTCGGAGAAAATATCTGTCACCAAGTTCCTTATTACATTTATAATTCTATCATTAAAATCAAAGAAATATGTCTCTCGACTTCCCTCTTCGATCACTTCCATGTGCACATCTTCTGACTGATCCTCTCTGTTGCCATTAAGTAAGATACTAGAACTTGAGAGGGTTGTAAAAGTCATTACACTGAGTATTTTCATTTTGCTTAAGATAAAAAAGAAATCCTCAAAATTATTCTCCTAAAGTGATTCGTACTGAACATCCTTTTCCACTTTCTCTTGGCTATAAAATAAAATGAATTAGTAAATATATCATAGAACATCAAAAAAACATTTAACTACAATACTATACGTACATGTTCTGACTGACAAAAGATAACAATAAATCAAGTCTTCAAAGGAAAATAGAAGGTGGAGAGCGAGTAAGAAACTCATGAAAAAAAGGTTGCTTGAATACCATACAATAATTCATAATCTACATATAATCATTAAGGCATATAAATGTTCATACAAATAGTTTAAGAAATGCTAACACTACAATAAATTTGCCATATACTTAAGGACACTTTTAGTGACAAATGTTTAAAACTGTAGGTATAGGTATTAGCGTCAGTCAAACCGTAGGTAAAGGTAGATGGACCGTAGGTAAAGGCTATTGACAGTCAAATACAACTATTGGTAAATGTATGAGGGTCGTAGGTAAAACCTATAGTGACAGCCATTTTCCATTGTTATTCGTCGCTTATAATGGACGGTTGGACTGACCATAAATAAATGTAAGTTTTACATATGCCAACGAATTTTAAACATATAGTGATAGATTTTGTCTGTCACTGAAAGACAAATTTCTTGTACTGTAAGAGAGAGCATAAGATATATATTTTCATTAAACGAAGGGATTTATGAAGAGAAAGTGATGTTATTGATAAGACAGCAAACGAATTTTCATTTTGCACTTGAACCAAGTATTTATGTTCATATAAGACAACAAAAGAATTTTCATTTTGCACTTGAACCAAGTATTTTCAAAATATTGATTTATATGTTCTGATTTACAGAGGGTACAATTAGGATATTGATATATGAATGTTCATAAAATGAATTCTCTATAATTCGAAAGAAGAAGGGGTTAAAGGAAGGAGAATAGGACACCAGTTAGTCCAAAGAGAAGACAAGGAGAAGGAGGAGGAGGAGAAGATAGAAATTTTGCAAAAGTGATGACACAATTAAAGAAAGGACAATAAGACACCAATTAGTCCATGATTGAGAGTTAGAGAAAGCAAAAACATACAATCATAACTTTTATGGTGCAACAAGATCAAACCAGAGATAGAGGAATTATTATTGAAAATTAGATATGACCCCAAAAGAAATTTTACAATTTATTACAACCTAACAAAATGATGGCAAAATTAGGTTTAATATCTTATGGAAAAGAGCATTATATTGGACAACATTATTTTTTTGTGGTTTGATTCATGAATTAAATTATCTTCAAAAGAACAACGATCGTAGAGATTGTGAATAATGATATGTTAATATTTTATTTTTCTATGAAAAAATAGTGATTTTTTTGGGTTTGGCTTCATTGGTCAAAGCTGTTGTTGCTGTAAACTGGTATTGGGGTTGGTCCCTATGAAATTTAGGGTGTTACAAGGACGACCGCTGATTTTGCACCAATGGAGATGCAAGTATTAGAATGGACTGTTAAAACTGCGCCTTTTTGGAATATCCTTTGAAGTTTTGTACTTTTATTTGCACTGAATGGATAATGCAATGATTAGAAATAGGAAACTAAAATTATATCTTATCATTTTTTATGTTAATTTTCTTTATATAAAGAAGCAAACATGTCAACAACGATAGAACAACCATTCAATATTAGTGGGATAACTTAATGAGCATCTAAGAGAATGTCAATTTGCAAACCATAACGTCGTCTTAAAAGTTATTTACAAAAGTACATTTCCCCAATGATTTTATTTTAATGACTCAAATATACAAACCTCTATCCCGAACCATTCAAATACAATACAAATATGTATTTGTTCATCTTTTAATGTGTTACTTCCTACATTTTAAAAAAAACGTTCTAAAAAATAGAAAAACATGATACATCCGTGCATTGCACAGGTTGAAAAGAACAATATACCAAACAACAATCTTTTTTTGTGGTTTGATTCATGAATTAAATTATCTTCAAAAGAACAAAGACTGTAGAGACTGCGAATAATGATATGTTAATATTTTATTTTTCTGGGCAAAAAAATTGTGATTTTTTTGGGTTTGGCTACATTGGTCAAAGTTGTTGTTGTTGTTATAGACTGCTATTGGTGTTGGTCCCTGTGAAGCTTAGGGTGTTACAAGGACGACTGCCGATTTTGCACCAATTGAGATGCAAGTATTAGAGTGGACTGTTCAAACTGCACCTTTTGGAATATCCTTTGAAGTTTTGTATTTTTGTTTGCACTGAACCTATAGTTCTATGATTAGAAATAGGAAACGAAAGTTATATCTTATTATTTTTATGCTAATTTTCTTTATATAAAGAAGAAAACATGTCAACAACGATAGAACAACCATTCAGCATTAGTGGGATAACTTAATGAGCATCTAAGAGAATGTCAATTTGCAAACGATAATGTCGTCTTAAGAATTGTTCACAAAAATACATTTCCCCAATGATTTTACTTTAATGACGTAAACATATAAACTTCTCTCCCGAACCATTCAAATACAATACAAATATATATATTCGTTCATCTTTTAATGTGTTATTTCTTTGATTTTTAAAAAAATGTTCAAAAAAATAAAAAATATGATACATCCATATATTACACGAGTTCATGATCTAATTTAAATAATATTTTTGTTTAATCTCCATCATCCTATCACATAGGTGTACATCAACACAAAAAAACGGGAACCTCTCATACCGTGTTAACATTTTGATGTCCAAATAAAATTTTCCGTTTATAAATAACAAACGGTGGCTGTTAAAATGAAGGGTGTGCCCCATTCCTATCTACTGTCCGTATTCCTATCTACTGTCCGTTTTGTTGTGTGCTACCTTCCCATTAAATTACATGTAAGATAAGAGTATCTTGTGGCGGGTTTAGCTTTGCAATAATATTTTTTAATTAACGTCCAGATTTTACATTTTTTGAAATATTAAATTCTTACTTAGATAAATTAAATATTGGTATAAAAGCAATTGGACCTTACATATCTTCGATATATTTTTACAATTACATTAATCACTTTTAAAGTTTATATTACTATAACTTGTCATTAAATTTACCTCTTAAAGAAGTTGAATTCAATTTTTACTATTTTTAAATGTTCAAACTTTAGCTACAGAAAGTGATAGATAACATACCTCCAAATATTTCCTTAAAAAAACACACGGTGATACGTTTAGTCTTTAAAAAAAAAAAAATTTAATAATTTAATCCTTGAAATTTTTGAGTATGAGACACATTAGTCCTATTTTTTATTTATTTGATTCCGTTTGAGTTAATATTTTTTTCTTATGGCTTAATTTGATACTTGAAATTTTATCGTATTCTAATTTAATTTAATGACTAAATACATATAGTTTGATCATTCTTATTGTCTAATATATTTTTTTTATTGAAATGAGTGATCAAATTATAAGAGCGATATAATTGATCACACCAAACCTTAACTTAAATAGAGCTAAAATGGATGAAAGATCATATAGAAATTAAGTGCATTTTTGAATTACAGTTTGTATTTGGTAAACGTGAGTTAGTGACTCCAAATTTATATTTGTAATTTTTTTTATGATGTTTGATTTCTTGTTGGAAGAATTAATTTTGTTGTTACTTTTGCATTTGTCAAAACTCAGTTTGAATTTTTCAATTACTACTTTTATCATACTATCCTTAAACATTAATCACTTTTCATACTCATTTAAAAGTGGAAGGAAATTCTAATAACTAAACATTCAAAAGTCAATTGGAATGATACAATCGAAATAACATCCATTCTATCAAAATTATTTTTATCAATAAAATATTTAAATATAAATCAATTACTATTAACTTATTTTTAATCAAAACTCAATTTATAAAATTTAATTCATTAAAATTCAGTTTTACAAATATTCAACCAAACAGATAGTAAGATGTTTGGTGTTTGTAAATTTGAAAGATTAATTATTGAGAGCAATAAATAATACCTTTGTTTTTTTAGGAAGATGTTTGGAGCTTTATTCAATAGATAATAATAATGATGAGAGATAAAAATGGAGGAAGACTGAGAGAGGGGGGGGGGGGTTGAAAAGAAAAGAAACAAAAAAGAGTGACTTTTTACTAATTTGTCTGGTAGCGTGTGGTGCGAATGTTGGAAGCATGGAAGCAAAGCAAAGGCCGAGAATGGCGGCAACCCATAACTCAATCATAAAATCCCACGTCAACCTCTCACCTCTCTCCATTTACAACACCTGTCACTCACTTGCATTGCAATAGAGAGAGAAATACTGATTTTGCGTGTTATTATTATTCTTCTTCTTATTATTATTATCATTATCATTATTATCGTTAGATAGATAGATAGACATCCAAAGGCCATAAACAGAAGTATCTTCCTTACCTCAGTTACCTCATAAGAGTTTGTTTGGTAGGTGATTCTTTTTATGATGGATGGGAAAGTGGTTTCCTCTTTAGGCAATTAAGTGTTTTTGAGTTATGGGTGAATTTGGCGTTTCAGACAAGGAACCTAAAACAAATAGCAGCAGCACTAGTAGTAGTAGTCGTAGTAGTGGTGTTGTTGGGTTGGGTGTGAACAATAAGGTGCAGCAGCAGCAGCAGCAGCAGACCCTTGAAGCATTCCCTAGTAAGAATATGATGATGATGATGATGGCTCATCATAATCATCACCACCGTTCATTGTCACCACCCTTTGATAATGATTCCTGTATAGCTGCTCCTACTGCAGCAGCTGGTGATGGTGATGGTCCCACTCCCACTACTACTTACATGTCTAATTTGACTAATCATATAAACGTTGTTACAACAACAGCAACTGGTGCTTATTATTCTGCTCTTGGTGCTACTGCTATTGATGGTGCCGTTGCTGCTTCTGTACCTGTAAGACCTTTGCAGCCTTTTGACATTTCTGCACCTTATACTTCTGCTACCACCACTTACCCACCCTTCAAATCCCCCCCAGGTTTGTTCTTTCTTTATAATTTGTGGTTTAATTTCTTACTAATATTATCTTATCCCAAAGGTTGCATCTTTTATACTTGAAAAATAAAAAAGGAGAAGAAAGTTATACAAGGGTCAGAAGAGAGAGAGAGAGAGAGAGAGAAATGAAAGTAAGGACTATTGTGTCTGAGAATAGTCTGAACATGTATCTTGGACTTGGTTGTGTTTGTTTATAGCAGATGTGATGGCAGCTTCTTTGGGGTTTCCTTTCACGAGTGCACAATGGAAAGAGCTTCAAAGACAAGCTATGATTTACAAGTACATGATGGCTTCTGTTCCTGTTCCTCATGATCTTCTTATCTCAACTGCTTCTCGCTCTCCCTGTATGACCCTTCTTGTTCTTCTTCTTATTCCCTTTCATCAATTGTTAATATCTTTGTGGCTGTTACTATTACTACTTACCTCACTTTCACAGTTCATTCACAAACTGAGATATGAAGATACCCTCATGCTTTTCCTGCCTTTTTTAGTCTATTCATCATCAAAAGTTTGTGCCTTTTGCCTCAAATGCTTGTATTTGTCTCAAAGATTATGCCTTTTGTTATTCCATCACTATGACCTTTTTTTTATTCATGATGTGTTGCTTTCTTTTAGAGTTAGTAAATGATGTCGGTTTCAGTTTTGTCTATTTCACTGTTTCTTGAAATTTGCATTCTTGTGCTTTTTTTTTTTCCTTTTCTTTTTTGAGCAGTGAATGGTGGTTTCAATTTGAGGTTATCAAGCAGCACTGATCCTGAGCCAGGTAGGTGCAGGAGAACAGATGGTAAGAAATGGAGATGTTCAAGAGATGTGGCACCTAACCACAAGTACTGTGAAAGGCATATGCATAGAGGCCGTCCCCGTTCAAGAAAGCCTGTGGAAGTTCACACTAACAATAACCAGCAGCAGATCAAGAGGGCTCGCCATGATTGTAGTAATCCTTTTCCTACATCTGATGTTAGTGTTGCTATTTCTAACCCCACAACCAGAAAAGATGGATCTTCTTCCCAGTTTGTTGCAGCTTCTGCTATTAGTCAGTCATACCTTGAATCTTCTTCCCTTTCTCTTCATAACTTTGGTGTCAAAGCTGGAAACTTTGACTCAATGGCTTCTGTTTCTTCAAATAAGGAACCCAGGTGAGTTCAAGTTTGGATTCACTATGTCTTTGTTTTTGGAAGGGTTTCCTTCTCCCCTGAATGTTTTGCAGTCATGGACCTTTGGTTAGTGCAAAACAATAATAAAAACTAGATAACTAAGCTTAAAATTTTGCTATATGAAACTCAAACTTACAATCATCACAACAACTTTAGAGTGGTTAATTAGTATTCTCCTTTAATTCCTTTTTTCATCAAATTTTTCTGAATTTTTAATTGTTGTTCTAAACTTTGAAGGCCATAATATAGGTAACAATTTTTGTCATAAAAGTTTTTTTTTTTTGTTGTTAATATTGTGTCTATATGCTTTTACTCTTAAATTGAGTTGCTGAGGAAATGCTTTATTTGGTCTTGTTCTGATGTAATGGACTTAGTTGACTACTCGGTTACTAATTTGGTGTTTGAATGTGTAGGGGCCTGGAGTGGATGCTGAATGGAGATCCTATTTCCCTTGGTGCTTCTGACACAGAATTGCAGTGTCTGATGCATAACAAGGTTGGATTGACCACAGAGAGCTCCTGCAATAACACACAGCCTCAGTATCTGAATTCATTTGCACTGTATAGTTCTGGAGTACTGGATCAACAGAACAGACGCCCTCCTATGTTCCTTAATCCTCTTCTTTTTCCTATGGAGAATCTCCAATCCCAGAAACCAAGGGGTTTCATTGATGCCTGGTCTAACACTGAAACAGAAGAAAACAATGCTAACACCAACAATAAGAGCAATGTTTCATCAATTGGTAAATTATCCCTTTCTTCTCTTGATCTATCAATGGGGGGTGGTTGTGTGCATGAAGAAATAGGTACTATTGAAATGGGTTTGGGTCTAATGGAGCCTGATGGAAACACACAACACAATGATACTAAAACCCATCTCACAAATTGGCTCACCCCAGCACCTTGGGTGCCTTCAACAACACCTGGGGGTCCATTAGCTGAAGTTCTAAGGCCAAGCACTGTCACTGCCACTGCCACCAATCCATCATCTCCTGTCATAACCCATGCTGAATCCAGCAGCCCTCTGAGAACATGGGCCTCATCCCCATCTGGTGTTTTACAGAAAACACTGGCTTCATTGTCTGATAGTAGTAGCAATAGCAGCCCAAGGGTTGCATCATCAAGGACCAATTCTGATATTGCCTTGCTCAGGTTCAATCAAAAGTAAATTAAAATTAGTATCTTCTACTTTGGTTCATTTAAATGGGACAGTGTTTTTGTAATCTTATTTTGCTTGCATAATTTATTTAACTATGCTGTGCATTTTGGATAGCTATATAAGCCTATTGTTCAGGGCGGTTTGTTATCTAGTACTGAAAAAAATGTGATGATCAACAACTTCTGTATCTGTTTTATGTGAAGGAAGACTGTTTGTAGCTTTAAATTCCATCTTCATGGAAACGTAACGATGTTACATATCTCTACCACCGAGTGAAACTAATGTCATGGGGTTGGTTTGTCATGTGGTCCTTAGCCCAAGTGGTCGGAAAAGACATGGATCTATGTAACTTTGACTATGTCAACTATGTACCTATTCAATGTTCTCTCTGCTCGACAATAATATCAACATTTGTCTATCAACATACAGCTACTTATTTTACTTTGGTCTTTCATATATGTGCTCATCTATTCGGTTGATTTTTTACAACAATTTAAGTTCAGGCAATAAGGTGAAAATTGAAGTGTAGTAGTATAGGTTTTTTTTTAAAAAAAAAAATTAAGTTAAAGAAGCGTTTGACTCATTATGGTCCAGCTGTAGAGTCTTCTATCTATAGCACTTCTAACTTTTTTAATGTCGTTATTTAAAGATGTAAAATATTAGGAAAAAAAGAGACAATTATGCTTCTTTTATTTGAAGTTATTTATTATTTATACATTGATCTGTGTTGTCCCTATCAAGTGTCTTAGAAAAATATTTTTCTTTTGTTTTTCTGGAAAAAGTACTAGCAACCGAGTTGCATATATTCACGGAGCCAAATAATTGCAACGAGTATCATTTGTATGACTAGTTTCTTTGCCCAGTCAGCTGAAATTAACATAAATCGTACTTTGGTGGAGCCCAAATGGATTTAGACTTCAAGCTGAAATGACCGATAAAGAGACTGGATGTTAAAATCTTGCACCCTGAAGCGTTACGTGTACAAAATGAAGAAGCACTGTTTGTGAGGACAAAAATCTTTCAAGTGAAAATGAATAGACAGCTTTCAACAAGTGGGGGAGGTGGGATTAGTGTCCTCCACGAGATATTGAGAGACGTTAGACACCATCAATCGCCTTCGAACAGTAGCACCTATGCCAAAGCTTTGTTATCTTTCTTGTAATTTTCTTCCCACTAATCACTGCAATAATTACAGTTATCTTACTTTTACACAAGTACGAAGCACACTTCTTCCATGTGAGGGGATAGACATATATGCTGTCTCATTTTGATAAATTATATTTTATTTTTATTAATAATATCTTAATATATATATATATATATATTTTTTTAAATTATAAGAAATTTTAATTTATATAATAAAATATTATTAGTGGGATAGAGAGTGATATAACAAAATAAGGAGATGTGTATAATACTCTTCAAATTCAGATTTGAAAATGAATAATGATATCTACCTATACTTATTGGGCAATTCTAACATCCTCTTTTTTTAGTAAGATTAATGATAAATGATTAATAAGATTAATTATATTAGTCATAAGGAAAAAATATAAATAATAAAATAATAACATTTACAACATTAATAACACTAATATTAATAAAGTGTTAGAAAAAATATAATGATTAATAACACTAATTATATTATTCATAAGAAAAAATATAAATAATGCTAATAATCACATTAACAACAATAATAACACTAATATTAATAACACTAATAAAATTAAAATTAAGAATATATCTTCAAGAGCAAACTAGATGAGTGTGAGAAAAGGTCGAAAAAGAGAGAAAGAGAAGTGTAGAGTGTGTGACAAGAAGATGCTATATATAGGAATGACAATTATAGCCGTTAGGTGGGGGGTTTATAGCCGTTGGACAGACGCCTACCCAGGGCGCCACGTGGCATGCTCTGGGCCGTGTTAATTTAGTGGCGCTACTTGCAGTAGCGTCTTTGCCCAGAGCGCGTCACATGGTGCCTCGGGCAGCGGCTGTCCCCTGGATTGATTTTTTATTTTATTTTTGGATCAATAAGATAATGTCACGTGCCATATCTGATAAAAACGCTACTCTGACTAGCGTTTTCCAAAGACGCTAGTCAAATAAACGCCTTTGATGTCAGAAAAAAATATTAAAAAAAATACCACAGTGGCAAAATCCGGGTTACTTTGGTAAATAATTTTAAAATGAGGTTATTTTGGTAAATAGTGTTTAAAACAGTGTTAGTTTGGTCAAAAAGCATTAGACGGATTGTCCCAGCCTATTATGGAAATGGATTTTTTGCAGTCAAATTTTCCTGCACTCACTGCATTTAGCAGGTCAGAATCGTTGGACGAAAATCAAATGACTCACATTCCGAGTTTACTTTTTAAATCCGATTTACCAAGCTTAAAATATGAATCGTTTGATCCTCATCGAACGATTCCAATCTACTGAATGCGGGAATTTTGGTTGCAGGCAATCCGTGTCCACCTATTACTAACTTGTTTAACTTCTTTTCCGGCCAAGTCCATAGGTCAATATTTTTAAAAAAGTTTATTTAGCTAAACAAGTCAGACTTTAGACCTTTAAAAAGTTTAAAATATTATATAATATAATTAATTTCATAAATAATATATTTTTGAAAAGACCCATTTAAAGAGTTAGTCTTCTAGCCTATTTAGGGTATTATTTAAAAACTTTATTATAAAATAAGTCTTTGAATGTACTATAATTCAATCCTAACTTTTAAAAAGGTCAGGTTATAGACCTATATAAGATAAAATGTTGTATGTGGCAAATCAAATACCATGGCTTACTAACGAACCATTCAGATTAATTGATAATATTAGTTGATCATTATGTGAAAGCTTCCTGTGAAGTAAAAGGTTTCATTAACTCCTAAGTCGAGTAAATCAGGTCAGACTACAACCTTGCATATGACAAACAAGTCGATTAAGATAATGTGTGGTTTGTCTGGCATGCAATACTACCTTATAGTAATCAGTTTACGGGAAGAACAAGTTACTGAGAAGCGTATATATACATACAATAACATTGTATTTACATATGAGCTTATCCCTTTGTGAAATATTTATATGGGTTTTGTTAGTTAAGGAAGTCAAAAAAAAGCAAGATTCCATTGGAAAACTAAGAATATCACTAGTTAAACTATTAAATACATCACTTCCCAATGAAATATTTCTTTTCTTGATTCTTTAACTGGCTTAGTATTCTCCTTACATGTGGTTCTTTAAATAGCATATGGGCATGAGATCAACTTCACAAGCCCAGAATAGACTGCCTAATTCCTTGCAATTTTGTTGAGGCCTGTCTCATGGTCCAACGATCTTTGGGCTGTTGAGCTGTACAACGCAAGCCTACTCTTATAACTGCAGTTGTGCACTCCTCAGCTTTGCACATCCAATGTGTGTTACCACTATTAGAGCTGTTGCCTCTAGAGCCATTGTTATGATAATCAGTGCTTGAGCTTTGAGTCGAATATACATAATCGTCAATAAGCCTTCGATCAACGACCTTCAGTACTTGATTCTCATCCAGGGCCGAGGCAAATTTGTTAAGGCTTAATCCTTCTTTGAACATTTCATCAATTGGTTTTTTCCCTATGAACATCTCTAACAGTAGGATCCCGAAACTGTAGACATCACCATAAGTTGAAGCCTTGCCGCCTAGGCCATATTCTGAAACATATTACCCAAATATTAGATAGCCATATAATATTTTTAAGCATATAAGTGAAAGTAGCAAAAAACTTAACCATTAGACTTTATGTCAAGACTAAAATATAAAGATGTGACTTTTTAAAATGATGATATCACCTTTTTAAGAAGCAATGTTGTATACCTGGGGCAATATAGCCGATGGATCCCATCAGTCCCAGAGTGCTACTCTCTTTCTGTGATGGATTTTGAGAAAGAAACCTGGCCAATCCAAAATCTCCAACATGTGCCACCATATTTTCATCTAACAGGACATTGGCAGGTTTGAGATCACAATGGACTATTGGTGGGTCACAATCATGGTGCAAGTAGTCCATGGCAGAAGCAACATCGATGGCAATGTTTAATCTTTGCAACAAGGTTAGAGCGGATCCTGAGTCATCATCATCTTTGGGGTATAAACTAATGTCCAAATTGCCATTGAGCATGAATTGCATAACAAGGGCCTTAAAGTCATCTCCCTTATGATCAAGGCTGGAACAAGAGGTGATAACCTTCACTAGATTCCGGTGCCTAACATTTTTCAAAGCTTCACACTCTGCATTGAAACTCTGAGAAGCTTTGCTTTGGTGCATGTCCAGGACTTTGACAGCAAGGGTGGTGGTTTCACCCATGCTGAGGCTGAACACACCCTTATAAACAGAACCAAAGCCTCCTTTTCCAATCAAGTTTTCAGCTGCAAAGTTGTTTGTAGCAATCCGAATATCACCATATGATATATTTTGAGGCAACCCCTTGAGAGGGGCACGTGACAAACTAGTTTTCTCTTCCTCGTATTTCTTTTTTCTGAACATTATCACCCACAGTAGACACAACATTGAAATGAACAGAACTGTAGCACCTGTCACTGAAAGTATGATAGGGAGTAAAAATTTTCTCTTCTTTTTACCTGTAGTACAGAAAAAGACTCCCAGCTTCTGCACAATTTCCTTGTTGAGGCCACAAAGTTTGTTGTTTCCTTGGAGATCAACCTGGCTAAGGTTCATAAAAACACCTTTCACAGGAACCTCACCTTCCAAATGGTTGAAGGATAAATTTAATCCCACCATATACTTGAGCTTTTCTAAACTTTCAGGAATTGGACCAGTGAGATTGTTTGAAGATAGATTCAAAGTCTCCAGGGATGCTAAATTCCCTATACTATCTGGAATTGAGCCACTGAATTTGTTTCTTGCCATTACAAGTGACTTCAAGCTAGTACAACCCTCTATTTCCTTAGGAATGTAACCTGACAACTGGTTGATGGAAATATCCATGATCTCTAGCTGCTTCATGGTGTTGATCTCTGAAGGAAGTGATCCATGCAGTGAGTTTCCTTTTAAGTACATGGTCGTTAAGCCAGAAAGCTGAAAAATCTCCTTTGGTATGGTCCCACCAAGCCTGTTCATTGCAAGGTGAAGAAAATTTAATCTCTTGCATTGTCCAATACTTGTGGGAATTCTACCTGAAAACTGGTTATTTCCCATTGCTAGAATATATAGATTTGTAAAATTGCCAAATATGTCTGGAATTTTCCCAGACAACCTGTTCCTGTATATCAAAATCCGCACCAGCTTATTTAAAGTTCCTATTTCTGATGGTAACTCTCCAGTGAAATAATTTTTTTCAAAAGACAAGGACACAAGATTTTGAAATTTGTTCATTCCTTGAGGAATGTTTCCAGTTAGCCAATTATTAGCAACACAGAATTGTTGGAGATTGCTAGACAGATTTGCAACAGAACTTGGAAGTTCCCCAGCAAGATGGTTATCATTGATCATGAGAATTTCCAACTGAGTAGAGTTTCTAAGGGAACCAAAGAACTGAAAATTCAATGAAGTGTTTGATGTGAGAGAATTATTACCAAGAACCAGATGGGTAAGGTTTTTCAAGTTGTGGAACATAGGTATGGACCCATGAAATTGGTTGTTAGCAAGATCAAAGTGTTGAAGATTTGAGGCATTGGATATGGAATCAGGAATAACCCCTTCAAACCTATTGGTTGCCAGAGAGAGATTCCTTAGATTTGGAAGGGAATGACCCAAATATTGTGGTAACTTGCCAGACAGATTATTCTTAGTCACAGATAAGAAGACTAATGAAGAAATGTTGAATATAGAAGTGGGAAACTGGCCTGTGAAATTGTTCTCAGAGAGTTGAAGTTTGGAAAGATTGTGGAGATTACCAAGTTCACTTGGAATCTCACCAAGAAAATTGTTCCTTGCCAAAGCAAGATACTCAAGAGATAAGAGATTACCAAATGAAGGAGGGACTTTGCCTGTGAGATTGTTGACAGACAAGTCCAAACTTCTTAGATGGTGCAGAAGGCCTAACTGTTCTGGAAGTATACCAGAGAGGCCAAGTCCTGGTAGGGTGAGAGATTGAACTCTTTTTCCAACTTTGGAGCAGGTGACACCATACCAGGTGCAGTGATTGGAATCTTCAACCCAACCAGATAGAGCATTTTTTGGGTCAGTCACTTGGGATTTGAAAGAAAGAAGGGTGTCTATGTCTGTGTCATTGTTGCATGTGATGCCATGAAAATGAAGTAGGAAACAAAGGAACAATATAAGCCGAATGTGGATCATGATAAGTGAAAGTAAGCAATGATGGTTACTCATTTATGCAAAGCTTAATGAATTATGAAGATATTTATAACTCAATGAGCTTTGCTTCGAGGTTGGAACCAGTCATGGCTGAAGCACACCGACAATGTTTTAAACTATGGTCAAATTTTGGGTCAGCGGTCGTTGGGAGTGGAATTATGAAAAATGTCATTGTGACATACAATGGCCATGCAGAAACTTCCTGAATGATAAATATTGAATTATACTGTACTTTGATACGTGTATAAATTTACAATTAAATTTATGCAAATTCTATCGTATCCATGAAGATCTCGGGGTATCGGTATCCTTAGACAGAAAGAAAAATCATGAATCTATTAGAAAGAATTGATAAAAAATATGAAGAATTAGAAAAAGTATTAGAAGAGATAAATAAAAATATGACTCAGTTAATAGAGATTACTATCAAAATTGCGAAATATACTTATAAAAAGATATCCAAAGAACAAACAGAGATAACACATATATATGATACTTTAAATAATATAAACAAAGGAAAAGAAATAGAAAATGATGACAATTGTAAAAAAATCAGAAAAATATTAGAACGGTTAGAGAAACTACTCAAAGAAAAAGAAGATAATAAATGCCTAACAAAGAAAGATTTAAAGGATTTATTAGAAAATCATACTAAAAAACTAAGTCATGAACTCTCCCAAATATTGGCTCCAAAAAGGACATGGAGGGGTTAAAAACCGACTATATTGAAACAATAAAAAGGGCAAATGACTTAGAAGAAATTCAACAACTCCTTGAAGAATTAAAAATAATCGAAAAAGAACATAATCAAGTACAAGATACAAAACAAATAAATCCTTTAAATGAAAATGAAGAAGTAGTATTAAATTATAATTCTTCGTCAGATGAAACAGATTTTAACGAAATACGTATGCACCATGGAGAAACAAGTAGTAGTGTAATACCAAAAAGAAAAAGAAAAGAAATATTTAAAATATGGGAAAATATGGAAAAAGATGCTATGCATAATAAAGGATATGTTAAACATAAAAATAAATGGTCCAAAGTTCAAGACGAATTTAAACCGAGATACGAAGTACAGAGATCAGAAGGCAATATATTAAACCTTGACCGCGTAAAAAACAAAGAAGAAATACTTTTACAATGGACTAATGAAATAATTCTTTTGATTGCTACCGATCAAAAATTTAATAGCTTGAACATGTTGTCAATAAAAAATTATATTCTTTATAAAACAACAAGGAATGTACAAAAATACTTAAATAGTATATCAGAAGAACAATGGCAGCATTATTCAACTTTAACAACAAATAACCAAGACTTTGCAAGACTAATTATGAGTCTTATATATCAAGAATTTGTAGGATTCGCTAGTATAGAACACAATGCAGAAGTAAGTAAGTTTTTGCATGAAAAAGCTTAGACACACTTAAACCAAATGCAATTATGCAATATGTGTGAAATAGAAAGCTTTATATGTGAATATCAAAAATATCATTATCAACTAGATACTCCAACAAAAGAAATATATAAAGAGATATTTATAGACAAACTATCATATCCCCTCAATATTAAAATGAAATTAATATGGGACTTAAATCTTAATGAAATTGCAAATATTCTAGGAGGTATTATTATTCAACTCCTATACAAGGAATTAAGAGATCAATGTATTGCTCGAAAAACTATAAGACATCTAAATAGAGGAAAAAACGTAATTTGTTGTGATATATCTGAAATAGAATTTCCAGGAAAATATGGATGTAATAAACCTATAAAAAGGAGAAAATATTACAAAAAGAAACCAAAATTAAGAAAAACTTACCCTAAGAAAAAAGCGTATAAAAATACAAAGAAAAAATATTTTAGGAGACGACAATCACCTAAAAAGTATTGCCCACAGGGGAAAAAGAAGTGTAGATGTTGGATATGTAATGAAGAAGGACATTATGCAAATGAATGTCCAAAGAAAAGTGAAAAGGAATTCAAAGAAAAAGCTAAATTAGTAAAACGTATATACAAAATATATAGCCTTGAACCTTTAGAGGAAGAATTAAGCAATACATCTAATAGTATTTATTAATATTTTGAACATGATGAATATTCTGAACATGATGAATTATCTTCAAAAGAAACAGAATCCGAATAGTACTTATATCAAAATTGTAATTGAAAAAGGTAATAAAGAAACAGAAGCCTACATCGATACAGGAGCAAGTATTTGTTTAGCTACCAAAGCATTATTTGATAAATGAGAACGATTAGAAAAACCATTAAAAATACAAATAGCTGATGAATCAATTCACTCTTTATTTTGGGTAATTAAATGAATAACGTTACTTATACAACATAAACGTTTCATTGTCCCGACAATTTACGAACAAGAAATCGGAATCGATGTAATTCTTGGCAATAACTTCTTACGTCTTTACGCACCGTTTAGCCAATATTTAGAATATATTACTCTACGCACCCCTTATATACGAAATATCCAAACTCGTGAGATACTTTCCATCCCAATCCACCATTCCTCTCCATGTACCTACTCCTCTAAATCATCAGAGTTTAGCAAGCTGAACTGTGGTGATATATTTACTATCCTTTGTCAAAAAATGCGCTATGCTCTAATTGTTAAAGAACTTATGTCAAAATCTTCCAGAATTATATCATCCGTCAGATGATGACTTAATTATTATTGAAACAGATGCCTCGAATGGCTACTGGGGAGGTGTTATGAAAGCAAAACCCCCTGGACAAAAGAAGGAATTACTATGTCGATACATGTCTGGAACCTTTTCAAACAGTGAAATTAATTATCCTACTCATGAAAAGAAACCCTTGCACTTATTCGAATGTTGGAAAAACATCGAATTTATGTGTTTGATAGAGAATTTATTGTTAGAACCGATTCTACTTACGTTGCAGGTTTTAAAAATATTAATCATAAAGGCACCTATAAGCAAAGAAGATTGATTCGATGGCAAATGAAATTATCTGAATACAATTACTCAATATCTCATATTAAAGGAGAAAAGAATGTCCTTGCAGATATACTATCCAGAAAATGAAGTGCGGAACCACAGAGATGCTAAGAAGATAAAGAGAACTTAAGAAGGCATTCGGAGATCAAAAGCTAAAGGAATTAGACTTACTTGAAGCAGACACCAAAGTCCTGGACTTACAATTAGAAACTGAAAATTTCTTAGAAGAAACAATTCCAGCAGAAATTAAACAACAAGAACAAAGAGAAGGAAATCAAAAATGGTACGCCATTTTTAATGGACCATTTCCCAGAATTTACGACGAGCGGCACAAAGCAGCCCCCCATTGTCAGAAAATTTTAGGAGTTATTCATAAATCCTACGCAACAAAGGAAGAAGTAGAAAAAGCTCTAAAGGATTTTCAGATTGCCAAAGATAAAGAAATTTATCTTGGACAAAGAACTTTTGCAGAAATCACTACTCTAAACCCAGAACCAAGGAAGGCTCTAAAAGTTATAGGAAGAATTCCTTCTTCCCTAGACAATTTCCCAATAATAACGCGAAAAGAACATGAACTTCAAGTCCAATTTTCAAAAGAAAACTTTTATAAACACCTCAAACGATTAATCTATTGGACAGGAAAAGAAAAAAGCAACTGTGTATACATGGTTGATAGGAAATTATTTGCTACCAAGGCAGTACGTACACCGGGAGCCCCATCAATTTTAGCGTTCAATTTGTTCCAATTCGGACTAATTGAATGTCTTTACTTAAGTCCCAATCTTGAAGAAATTAACTTGTTTCCCTACTACTTCAAAGAAGCAGTCCAAATGTTTCGAAAAAATATTGCTGGTGAAAGAACTATTTTCTTAAAATTTTACTCAGCCTATCCAGATTTCATCACCAAGCAACCAGCCAAGCACTTAGTTTTTATTGGTATCAGCAATAATAACTTTCCATTAATGGATAAACCTACGGGAGTAGACTATGATGAAGATCAAATTAATAACTTCATAGCACATCAATTAGCCAGCATATATTCTTAATGTCAAACCATTGGAAAAGAATCATTTATTAAAACTCTGTACAAAGGACCAAATACTTTGCTTCTAAGCAAAACAAGCGGAAAGCTTATCAGAGAAAAGGACTTAGCATTACTAACAAGCTTCGAGATGCCTTTCTATGCATTCGAGGGACCCGCTATGAATTATTGCCCTGCTTTCCTCCATAAACTGTGCTCAATAATTAAAGAAAATGGTAATCATGCATGTGAGAGGTGCATAAAGCAAGCTACGTCAGAAGCCACTACTAGCTATCAGCCACAAGGGAAAGATTCCGAAGACGAAGCAATAATTGAAGAATGATGTAAGTAGTGACGACAGCATGTAAATTATTAATTTTCTGATGTAAGCACTTACGTGCTATAAGGTCAGTAATGTAAATAGCTAATAATCCCTTAGCTTATAAATAAGCCCTCTTATGCTGAGGCAAAGTAGAGTGAATCAAGTTGGAGAGAACTCTCACCCGAGCTTCCCCAAGTCGAGGAAAGCTGTTAGTCTCCTCTTAGAGGATACTAGGTATCTGAGAATACCACCCCTGTAACCACTTCCATCAAATAAATTACTCTTTTACTTATCTTCTTTCACTTTTGTTTACTTTGCAACGTTCAATCATCTATACCAAGAATCACTCATGTACTCATTCAGAAGCAGTGAAGGCGAAGTAGATCCATCAAGTACTCAAGAAGCGCAGAAGCAGCACTTGATCAGAAAAGCACTATTCAGTTAAACCCAATCAGGTATGACAAAACCTTACAATCTTTTACAAACTAGTTAAAGCATTATGAATTCTGAACCTGCGATAATTGAAAATGATGATGTAGAACACCTTCAAAATACTGAAGAAGATTGAAATTATCAATGAAGTATTCTGATTAACCCTCGTTTATTTCAAAAAATACAAAAAGAAGAATTAGATCTTTCTAAAACTGCAAATATGAAGGGTAAAGAAAGATTAGGAGGAATAATGAAAAGGTTTATTCAAAAGGAAAATATTATTTACTATGGTAAAATAATTACAGAAACCCCCATAGATATAACTGAAGATCAAGGTCTCACAAATATACAACTATTAAATCGAAAAAAGATTTCAGAACTAAGACAAAATCTAAAAATAGAAACACATAGAAGAAAAATAGGATATATTCATATAGGTGCAGTCCAGATCCTAATAAAAGCAACCTTCCAAGAAGGAATAGATTCCCCAATAGAGTTAATCTTGAAGGATGAAAGAATAAATGATGTACGAGATAAAATATTAGGAGTTATAGAATGAAACTTAGCTTATGTAAAACTAAAATTTGAAATTCATCCGAACATAGGAATCCCCCTAAATACACAAAGACTCGACCAATCATTAACACTAGAACATAAGTTTTTAAGAAAAAACTTAATGAGACCAGGAGATAAAATATTTTCAGTAATATACTGTGTAAATTACGCCTTAACGAATTCTCATCACAGCATTATTTTTAGAAATAATGATCGAATAGACGTCCCTCAATTATTTGAAGATATTGGCAAAATTTATTATCCACGAAGAAATGAAATAACAGAATTAGGAACTTTTTTTAAAGAAATCTGAATCTTTAAGAATATCTTATATACCCAGGCCTATTACTTTTATAGAATCTAAAAGAAATAACTCTGATAATATTAATAAAGTAGTAAGCCAAGTTAACGATTTAACTTTGTATATAAAGAATAAAATATGATAAATATAAAATATAGCCAAACGCACACTCATATAAAATATAGCCAAAATACTCATATAAAATATAGCCAAACGCATACTCAAGACTTACACATCTAGGCAAAACTGGTATTAGAGCGAGATAATGAAAACTGCTAGCTATATCATAACAATAAATAATTTAAGAAATTATTGCAAAACTTTAAAGGAAATAAATGAAGAAAATCCTAACCCCCATAATTAGAGATCAAATAAGACGAGTTGAAACACGTATTCAGATTTTTAAACAACGATTAGAAACAATAATAGCATGAGAACCGACCTCACTTTAAAACAATGGTTACAAACTAATCGTAAAAAAATAATCTATTGGCAAGAAAATGAACCAATAACTTTACAGGACTACTGGCTTAAAGAAAGCATACTAGAGCATCACTTAAAATTAGAAAAATGGATAAAGAAGAGACTTATAAAATTAATAGCATGAAGACAATTACTATGTTTAAACAATGGATAAAAGAAATTAAGAAAGAAATCAAATATTGGAAACAGCAAGAAGCTGGAGATTTTATTGATGATTGTATAATAGAAAGTATAATAGATTATAAATCAAAAATGTTAAAAAGAATCAAAAACGAATTAGAAAACTTTGTAGCATGAATCAAACTCAAATAAAAGAAAGGATACAAGTAATAAAATTACAACTCAAAGATGAATATGCATATCTATCTACCTTGTTAAAAACTAAGGAAGAAGATTATATAGATGAACAAGTGAGAAAATTAATTGAAAAATGTATCCTTTGGAGAGAAAATAGATTAATCCTTTTAGAAAATCAACTAAGAAAATAATAGAATATATAGAAGAGTTAGGCCTACATATGTCAGAAAAAATAATTACACTTATAAAAAAAATTTGATGTTATCCTAATATACGATGATAGGGAAACTATGAATTATCTTAGAAAAAAGATAAAACATTTTGAAGGAATTATACCACACGAAGAAAATATTGCTCTTAAAGAAATAGAGCAAGATATTCTGACTAAGACAAAAAGAAAGTTAGCTTATATTTCTCGATATAAAAGATAAGATAAAAAAATATTTAAAATCATTAATACCTTCAAATAATGATACACCAGATATCAAAATATACGGGGTAGCATTCCCCATAAATTTAACAATTAAAAGATGTGATGCAGATGGTATTGATATTGGATTTACTTGGTCAACTTTTACAGCTATGTATGATTTTCATAAATACACTTAACAAGGCGTAGCGAGATGGGACAGATTTTGAACACTATGGCGTCCTCAATCAAAGGTGGTCCGTGAATAATAATGCATGACTGAGTAGGGGGACAAAATAGATTGGATCTGATGGATCAACCCATTTAATTTATTTATTTTGACGGATTGGGTTGGGGTTCTTAATCCATCAATTCATTTTGATCCGTCCCGTTTAATCCATCAAGAAGGCTGATCAAAGGCGGGGGCGGGGGATGGACGGGTTGGCTTGCCAACCCACCTATTTTAAAAATATATATTTTTTAATTAGTTTTTTAATTATTTTAATAGTTTGAAGGCAGGACGGGACTGATTGACCCGCCAACCCGTAATCCATTTTTGATTTTTATGTTTAAGTTCTATATTTAATAAAAAAAAAATTTGACGGATCAACCCATCAATCTATTTTTTTAGTTTTTTTGTTTTTTACGGATCAATTGATCAACCCGTCAACCCACCACTAAACGGAATGACTTAGAAGATCTAACTCATTTTATTCAAATGGATCAATCTATCCCATTCATTTTAGATGGATCAATGATGGGACGGGACGGATTGATCCATTTTGTCGTCCCATTGCCTGAGTCAAAGGGGAAAGTAAGCATGTCACATGAATGCTAATGCAGTTGGCCGGGTCAAAGGGGAAAATAAGCATACAATTGACATTTATGTGGTTCTGTTCCAGGGTACTAGCGTTTCCCTTTGGGGCAAGGCTAAATTGGTCCTTCAGTTCGTGAAATACTGAAACATTCTTTTCAGCATGTATGTTGAGAAATTAATGTATTTATTACTAATGGATTAAAATGACATATCGTAAAGTTTTAGGGCTCGTTTGGTGGTCAGGATAGGATAAGGATGGATAGGATATGAGAGCTGGATAAGGATAGGATAGGATATGAGCATGATAAGCTCTTATCCTGTCCAATGTTTGATATGCATCAGATAATGACAGGATATGATATAAAATATCCACAAATGATAAAATTATTCCTATATCAAAATTACATTTTTTTTCAAAAATAAATTTTAATATTACGTGGTTGTTTTATACATTTAAATTAAAAATATTTAATAATATATATTTTTGGCTTTTTAATTATAAATTAGTCCATTTTTTTAAATTATAAAAAATTAACTTTTTTTTTCACTTTTTATAAAAATTGTTAATTAAACCACATATTTTAATTAGTATTAAGGTTGACTAATTAGGTTTGAAATCGTAATTAAATAATATCAATATTAAAGGTAAGAAATAAAAGAAAGCATTTTCTTATCCTATCCTGTTGGTTCTAACCCAGCTCCACCCTCAGGATAGAATTATAACTAAGTAACAGGATAGGATAAGCTAACAGGATAAGCTTATCCTATCCTGCTGGTTCACCAAACTACAGATTAAAACAGGACATGATAGCTTATCCTATCCTGCCTCCCTTATCCTGACCACCAAACGGGCCCTTATGCGATTTATCTTTCTTTCATTCACTCGCTCTCACACAAATACGTAATATTAACACTTGGTTTGGTATGATGAAAAAAAAAGAGAAAGAAAAAGAAAGGAAAAAAAAAGAAGGGAAAAATTAATTTTTGCTTGTTTGGATTGGAAGGAAATTGGAGGGAAGGGAAAAAAAACATGTGGGGCCCACTTTAATTTTTTCTCTTCCATATTTGGGAGGAAAATACACAAACCGAGGGGCCAATCATTGTTTCAGGTAAAAATATCAAAAACCTCATTCTTTTATTTATTTAAATATTATTATATTATGTGGGGATATTTATGTCATTTTACAAATATGTTTTTTCTTTCCTCTCACTTTCTACTCAACCAAACAAGAGGAGAGAAAAATTTTAGTTTTCTTTCCTTCCATTTTCTCTCATATCAAACAACTAAACCATCCTCTTATTTTTCACTCTTTTTCTTTTCTCCCTCTCAATTAAAAAAAAAAAATTACTTTGTATTTTTTTATATTATATTTTTCATACGTTTGATATATCAACAAACATGAACTAATTCATTTGGTATGAAAGATTATCATTAATTGCAAGGTTTTGAGATCAACTCTTGATGTGTATATTTTTGAATAAGAAAACTATTGTCATAATTTGTTATTAGTTTTAAAAAGGTTTCGCCACATAGTTGCCTTTAGATCTCATTAGGTGTTGGGTCGGTCCTGAAAGTTTAATTAATTGCAAGCAATCACAAATATTATCAAACAATTACAAATCATCATATATGTGACTTTTAAAGTAGTTATTATAAGAGTCAAATATGTTTAATGATGTAGTAATTCATAATTGGTTAAAATGTAATTTTTTTTTGGATAAATTTCCTCTACAGTGAGTTCCATGTAAAATAAAAAAGTAAAAGTGTATTCATCCAAGATTAGTTTAAGTGAGTTGAGATCTCAATGCAATCAATGATATATACACTCTTACTTGCTTACTTTACATTTAAGTTCACTTTAAATAAGCCCAATTTTTTATAGATTGATAATGCAAAACAATTAAACGCTGTTATAATTAATTCGATTTCTTAGGAATCTTATGCATATTACTCAAACTCATTTACTTCTTGTCTTATAGGTTTTCGTTGAAGGGTCTTGCTAACAAGTATCATAAGGATATTGTTCAAGGAATCGACAAAATGAAAGTTTGTATTGGAAAACTAAGTGAATACTTTTTAATCTATTAAATACACCATTTTTTCATACAAAATTTCCTTTCTTAATTCATTAAATAATGTCTTATGGGCACTTGTTAGCATTCTACTTCTTAAATTTGTTATAAACTTATGCTTCTTCTAATGTGTTAGTTTACACATGCACTATTGACTCTTAATGCTTATTATCTTATAAAGTTGTATTTAAATTTTCAACAAATTACATACGTACGATTGTGTTTGTGCAAATATTATGAAAATAGCTTCGTGCTAAATGATATTGTTCTTCAATATCCATATTTTATACACGTTGTATTAATTCATTCTTTTGACCGTTCAATTTAGAACCAAGAATAATAATATACAACTTAATTATTTACTTTCATACCTCTTTCGTCCAACATTTAACAACTAGTTTAACGAAGAGACGGTTAGAATTTAAAAAATTCACGAGAAGACAAAGTACAAAGCACAAGCTATTCATGCTGCCTTATTTGCTATACTGTAAAGTTTACAATTACGTTTGTTTGTTTTGATAACAAAAGTTTACAATTACGTTTGGTTTGCTGCCGGAGGAATATTTGTATGATTCGATGTCGAATAGTCTTCATACATTTGATCCTATATTGTTGACTATTACGCATCGTTTGGTCAGTCAAGTAGGCATCCCTTTTTCTTGGTGGTTGAATTAATCAATGGTCGTCACGTCACATAATAACAGCAATAATAATAATAATATTATTATGCATGATAATAAAAGTATTAGACTTTTATCATAATTAAAAATTAACAATGTTATGTCACGTGACATCATTCAAAATATTAGATTTTTTTTTTATTATATCAAAAATCACAAAAAAAATAATTTGTAATTGATTGATATTATAAAATGCTTTATATTAAAAGTATATCAAAATTAAACTTATAATAGTCAGTCGTGTCCACTACTAAAAAACAATGACTCTCATACCATTAATTCTAACAAAGTCACATATGATAACAATAGATATAAGAATTAGTCAAAAAAAAAAAAAAAAACAATAGATTTAAGAATATGAATTAAGCTTAGGTGTGGAAAACCGAAAACCAAAAGAATTAGTGTCCGTTTGGTTTAAATTATTTTCAATGCAAACGTAAAAATAACGCTTCCCGAGACAATTATTTTGAAAGCTATGTGAGAGGAGTTTTCTCCCGATGTGATTTTCAAACATGATTTTATCTTTGCAGAATCTAAAACAAACATTCTCGCGGGATGGTGACGCTTTTTAAAGATGTCTGTGATCGATCTTCATCTATAAATACCAACCCTTCCAAGTATATGCTTCCCATCCCACAAACTTGCAGTTAGCTAGCTAGCTACATAGATCATGAAGATGGCCCTCCTCAGAACCAGCTCCAAGTTGATGTCATTTGCTACTCTTTTAGCAATACTTATATTACTCATCTCCTCTATGCTGGGAGCTGCAGCCCAACCTAATGTTAAACTCGGTATGTCACCGTATAATTTGTTGCTGCATGTAATTTTTAATTTACAGTTGTGAGAATCATATACTGAACCATATACAACCATATGCATATTCATGGCTTTCCTTACTGTAATTTTCCAACTTAAAACATGGGATTGATTATTTCTATGCATGTTTTATATCCTTACTTTTTTTTTTCTTGTTTCATTTATTTAATATCTTACTTTTTATAGGGCGAAAACTTTTCCAAGAAACGGATGACCCCATACCCTCCTACTCTCCATATCCTGGCGGTGGAGCATATACGCCTCCATGAAATTGTTAACCACGAAGGGGAAAATAAGTTAATTAAATAACCAATGGCTACCAATGCTGGCCAGAGTACTATAAACCGTCCCTGCGGGATCTTTTGGAGATGTTAGCGTCGTTTGTAACATTATGATATGATTTCTCACGAGAGATAAAACTTATTTTTATATACCCTCTTTTTCACCTTTTTCTAATCTTGTCTTTTAAAGTTAGGATTTAATTGATATGCATATTAGTGTAAAGAATTTTTTACAGTGATAACTAATCATAAATTATCACATCAATATCAATATTTGATTTTTATATCAATTACTTTAAAAGTCATCTATGTCATGATTTGTGATTGATTGTATTGTAGAAAACTTTACACTCATAATACATATCATTTAAACTCGTAAAGTTATCGTAGAAAAATTAAAAAGTTAAAAACTGTCTTGATAATAAATAAAAGAAATTATACTTGACTCAATTTTCCATCATTACAATGCTTAATTATAATTTTATTAAAATTTTCTCACTTAATAATATCATGAGTAACGTCAAGAAAAAAATTAATATTTTTTTTGTCTTTACTTGAGTATCTCACGAGCAAACCGTAAGACTAACCCTCTAATCGAATATGATGGCCAGATAAAACTCTCACCAAAATTCAAAAAGAAGATTAAAAACAAATGGAAATATATCCAACAATATTCTAATAATATGGCATTACTTTGTAGGATGATGAACACTTGTCCCATTTTGATGTATCATATCATGTTCCAATCAATAATATCTTAGTACGTTAAAATTTTATTTAATATTAAAAAAGTAAAATACATAATAAGATATTATTAATTGGAACATGGTGTGATATACCAAAATGAAACAGAAGATCCTGATCCTACTTTGTAACGCAACAATATAGATTCTGGATCAAAGTCATCTCCATTGTTAACCGTTGATATTATTTGTTATCGATCAACTATTAAGATGATAAATTGTGGGCTATGAAGCTCACATACTCGGTACAACATGGGTACGATACGACATGGATATGAGGATACGAACAATTTTTGGAAATTTAAGATATGATACGGCCTAAATACGTTAAACAAAATTTATACAAATATATAACTGTGGTGATTTATATAGATGTAGAATATTTGTAAAAGAAAAAGACATTGATCATACTTATTACTATATAACTATGGTGATCACAATTTACAAAAAGATATTTGTGATCATAAAATAATTACTTTTTCTACCTATATCAGAATATATTATTTTACCTATATCAGAATATCACAAAAGCATCGTTAGTAGAACTCAATACAAGTCTAGACCTCTATATAATAGCCAACAATTCAAAAATGTATTTACTAAATTAGTGTCTAATGCTAACTAATTCATTCTCTTCTCCCATGTTACCATCATCCCAAAAAGCATAGTTTCTAAGTCTGGTTCATCATGAGATTACTGATCTACTGATTCAAGAAGTCCAACATAATCATCAAATAGATCAGGTATATATTTGGAAGTATCCTAACAAGTATGCGGTAAAAATTAAAATAAAAAATAAAATAAGGGGATACTCCTTGAATACATATCCAAATATATCTTATTAGTGTCGGATATAGGTACCACATTGATACTTTTCTATTTTTAGAGTATCCAGGCTTCATAGATTGTGGGTGGTTATGCACATTTTCTTCGTCAACCTTTTTCCAGAGTGTTCTTCTGTGAATTGTGGGTGTGCTATTTTTCATCCCTTTCCATCTTAAAGTACAAAAAGTTACCTCGTCCCTCTTTTTTGCTATTTTATGGAAGTTTAGTTTTGGCTTCGGTTAAGCAGTAGCAGTTCCAGAGAACTTGACACCAACGTGGGCTATATTGCTTATGTCTACACTGTTTTAATCTTGATATCCATAACTATGGAGACCGGTCTTTTAGAAAATGAAAACGGTATTCACCTATTGAGTGCATGTTTGGTTTACGGTTATGAAACAGTTTTGTTCAAACATACCAACTTTTACTGCTTGATGTCTATATCTCTGATGGAAGGATGACTCTGTACGCAAGGAAATATGGTCTGGAAGCAAGTTTCAGGAAGAATGAAGAATGGTGTGCAGACCCTATAATGTCCTTTGGTGATTTGGAGCTATAAAGGTGGTTGGATGGCTTTGTAATGGTTTGTCTTTAGAAAGGAATGTACTCTGGGGCAACCCTCAGTTTTTAGTCTAGAATTAGACCAATTATTATAACAGTAATCAATCTTTTCAACGCCTCTATGCTCTCTAATCAATTGGATTTCAGTTGAAACCGTAGTATATTAACATTTTCTATAATTATAGAAGTCGTGCTTGCAAGGTTTACCTACAAGGCGCTAGAAGTTTCACATAGTTTCAGCTCTTCCCTCCTCCATTTTAGTTACAGCCTTGTTTCTATCCAGCCATGGCAGCATCACTAAACAATAAAAGCTTCTATGTTCTGGTGTACTATAGTCTTTGTTCTTTTAAATGTAAAAGCAAACCATAACTGTTGAGTATGGCTCATATAAATACTGACAGTTGGTACGTATTAGGGTTAGTAAAAGGTTATTAATGTAATTTCTATCGCAGTGGTGATCAGTATAAATACTGCGCTTATGTAACCCTATTCATATATAGTAAAACACAGCCGTAACAGCTCCCGTGGAAGTAGGCACTATTCGCCGAACCACGTAAACCTTGTCTTCTTTTCTTTCTCGCGTGTGTGCCTGTGTTCGCTGTTGGTTTATCTTTAACAATCCAAGAGCGTATGTTCCAACAATTGGTATCAGATGAGTCTTAATTCCGGTGCGAAGTTCGATGTGGCCAAGTTCGATGGGACTGGCAATTTCAGGCTATGGCAGAGGCGAGTTAAGGACTTGTTGGCACAACAAGGTTTGCTAAAGTCGCTGCGTGTGGCGAAACCTGCTACAATGGAGGAACTGGATTGGACGGAGATGAAGGAGAGGGCGGCTGGGACTATACGACTATGTCTGGCGGACGAGATAATGTACCACGTCATGGATCTGACATGTCCGCTCAAGGTCTGGGAGACATTGGAGAGTCAGTACATGTCCAAGAGCCTAACGAACAAGCTATATCTCAAGCAAAGGCTTTACGGCCTGAAGATGCAGGAGGGTTCGGATTTGCAACAACACGTCAATAACTTCAATCAGATCATCCGGGATTTGGTGAATCTGGAGGTGAAGGTCGATGACGAGGATAAGGCGATAATTCTGTTGTGCTCTTTGCCGAGTTCTTACGAACACCTGGTGACCACTCTCACATACGGGAAAGACACCATTAAACTGGAGGCTATTACCGCTGCAATTCTGTCTCATAGTCAGAGGAAACAAAACGCGGCAGAGGGTCCATCTCAGGGGGAGAGTCTGTATGTGAAGGCGAGTCACGACCGTGGGAAGCAACAAGGCAGAGATGGCAAGAAGAAGAAGAAGAGATCGAAATCCAAGAAAACATCAAAGTGTTTTAGTTGCAACGAGATCAGGCGTTGGAAGCAGGATTGTCCAAATCAGAAAAAGGGGACAACCAGTGCTGCGAATGTGGTCCAGTCAGATGACTCGGACTTCAGTGAAGGAGACATGCTCTCAGTCTCGTCTACTCAATGCACAGATGCGTGGATACTTGATTCAGGATGTTCTTATCACATGACTCCAAACAGGGAGTGGTTCACCACTTACAGGTTAGGTAATTTCGGTTTTGTTTATTTGCGCGATGATAAAGCTTGTGCTATTGTAGGCATGGGACAGATCCGAATTGCAATGGATGATGGTGGTGTCAAGACGTTGTGTGAGGTTAGACATATTCATGATCTGAGAAAGAACTTGATTTCCTTGGGCACTTTGCAAGCAAATGGCTTTAGCTATAGGGCAGATGGAGATAAGGACATTCTCAGGGTCACTAAGGGCGCTATGATTGTGATGAAAGCTAGGAGGACAGCAGGGAATACATACACACTGTTAGGAAGTATAGTTGTAGGTGGAGTTGCTTTTGTTGAGTCGGATGATGATGCTACTATACTGTGGCATATGCGTTTGGGCCATCTCAGTCAACGTGGGATGGCAGAACTTCATAGCAGGAATCTGTTGAAGGGTGTTCGAAGCTGCACGATGGGATTGTGTGAGTACTGTGTACTTGGGAAACAGACCCGAGTTCGCTTTCAGCCTGGAAAGCATAAAACTGAGGGTATTCTAGACTATGTGCACTCTGATGTATGGGGGCCCACTCGTGAGCCCTCAATGGGAGGATCTAGGTATTTTGTAACATTTGTTGATGATTTTTCTCGTAAGGTTTGGGTTTATTTTCTCAAACAGAAGTCAGAGGTCTTTGATAACTTCAAGTTATGGAAGGCAGAGGTCGAAAATCAGACGGGCAGAAAAATCAAGTTTCTGAGATCAGACAATGGCACAGAGTATACCCACAAGCAGTTTCGGAAGTTCTGTGCAGAACATGGTATTCAACGGCACTTCTCAGTGAAGAAAACACCACAGCAGAATGGTGTTGCAGAGAGAATGAACAGGTCTCTCACAGAAAGGGCTAGATGTCTTCGATTGAATGCTGGACTTTCAAAGGGATTCTGGGCGGAGGCAATTAGTATGGCATGTTATCTCATCAATCGCTCACCAAGGGCCTCATTGGAGGGGAAGTTTGCAGAGGAAATTTGTACAGGTAACCCAGTTGATTTTAATAATTTACGAATTTTTGGGTGTCCTTCTTTTGTGCATATATTCAGTGATGAAAGATCTAAACTTGATCCAAAGTCGAAAAAGTGCATTTTCGTAGGTTATGCTAAAGGTGTAAAGGGGTTCAAGTTTTGGGATCCAGTTTCAAAGAAAATGGTGGTCAGCAGGGATGCAGTGTTTGACGAGCAGTTCATGTTAAAGCAAAAAGTTGCGACAGATGCTCCTGCCGCAGTGACAAATGGAGTTGACTCTAGCTCCAAGACAGTTGAGGTGGAGGTGGAAGAGCTACCAGTGGCTCGTGGTTTGCCAGTGCTTCAGTCTGAGCCAGTACATGCGAGTGTACATGAGCAGGAGCATGAATCTGCGGTTGAACCAGCCAGCGCAGATGTTTTGCAGGACTATAATCTTGTAAGAGATAGAGATCGTCGTACTACCAAGGTACCCTAGAGGTATGGTTATGAAGAGTTGGTTTCTGTTGCACTTCTCATTAGTTCAGGTGATTCGTCTACTTTTAAAGAGGCAATTCAATGCCGAGAGAAGGACAGATGGATGAGTGCCATGATGGAAGAGATGGAGTCTTTGTATAAGAACCAAACTTGGGAGTTAGTTGAGCTTCCTAAGGGAAAACGTGCTATTGGGTGCAAGTGGGTGTACAAGAGGAAACATGCAGTATCAGAAAAAGAAGGGGAAAAGTTTAAGGCTCGTCTTGTTGCAAAGGGGTATTCACAGCAGAAGGGGATTGATTATGATGAGATTTTCTCTCCGGTCGTGAGACATACTTCTATCAGGGCAGTGCTAGCCTTGGTAGCCAGTCGGGATATGCATTTAGAACAGATGGATGTGAAGACAGCTTTCCTCCATGGTGAATTAGAGGAACAGATTTATATGAAGCAGCAAGAAGGATTCGGTGCAGCTGGACAGGGCCATCTGGTTTGTAAGTTGAAACGTTCTCTATATGGGTTAAAGCAGTCTCCAAGGCAGTGGTACAAGCGCTTTGATTCTTACATGCTTAGAATTGGCTACAGGCGTTGTGAGTATGATTGCTGTGTTTATGTGAAGAGCCTTGATGATGATTATTTTATTTTTCTGTTACTTTATGTTGATGATATGCTGATTGCGGCTAACAGTTTGCATGATGTGAATAAGCTGAAAATTCTGCTAGGGAAAGAGTTTGATATGAAGGATTTGGGGGCCGCTAAGAAGATTCTTGGGATGGATATTCACAGGGACAGAGGAGCAAGACAATTATGGCTCTCTCAACAGGGCTATGTTCAGAAGGTGTTAGACAGATTTGACATGAACAATGCTAAGACTGTGAGTACCCCATTGGCGAATCACTTTAAGCTCTCAGTGCAACAGTGCCCAAAGACAGAGGTGGAAGCCGAGTACATGTCGAAGGTTCCCTATGCCAGTGCAGTTGGTTGCTTGATGTATGCTATGGTTTGCACTAGACCGGACTTGGCACAAGCAGTAAGCCAAGTTTGAAAGTTTATGTCTAATCCAGGTAAGCAGCATTGGGAGGCAGTCAAGTGGATTTTCAGATATTTGAAGGGCACTACAGGCCATGGTATAATGTTTGGCAGTCAGCGGAGTGATCCTTTAGTAGTTGGGTATGTGGATTCAGACTATGCCGGTGATTTGGATAACAGAAGGTCTACGACTGGGTTTGTTTTCACCCTTGCAGGTGGACCTATATGTTGGAAATCGATAGTTCAGACTATAGTGGCAATGTCCACAACTGAAGCTGAGTATATGGCAGTAGCTGAAGCATCCAAGGAAGCCTTGTGGCTTACAGGCCTAGTGAAGGAGTTGGGCATTGAGCAAGGTGGAGTCAGGTTGCAGTGTGATAGTCAGAGTGCCATCTTCTTGGCAAAGAATCAGGTGTATCATTCCAGAACAAAGCACATTGATGTGAGATTCCACAAGATCAGGGAGTTGCAGGCATCTGGACAGATATTGCTTGAAAAGGTTCACACTTCAGAGAATGCAGCTGACATGTTCACAAAGCCAGTCACTGTTGACAAGTTCAAGCATTGCTTGGACTTGTTACATGTTTCTCAATGCTAAGCAGGACCTGAACCCCCCAACCCGGCAGTAGCTGTTATCTTCAAAGGGTTTGATATTCGCCAAGGTGGAGATTGTTGAGTATGGCTCATATAGATACTGACAGTTGGTACGGATTAGGGTTAGTAAAAGGTTATTAATTTAATTTCTATCGCAGTGGTGATCAGTATAAATACTGCGCTTATGTAACCCTATTCATATATAGTAAAACACAGCCGTAACAGCTCCCGTGGAAGTAGGCACTATTCGCCGAACCACGTAAACCTTGTCTTCTTTTCTTTCTCGCGTGTGTGCGTGTGTTCGCCGTTGGTTTATCTTTAACAATCCAAGAGCTTGTGTTCCAACAATAACATCTCAAGAGCCACAAAACAAAGTATTCATGTCATCATGACAATAAGGTATAATCGTATAGCATCTTAGAATTTGGGTCTGAGCCTAACTCAATGCCAAAAGTTAGCTAAAAAACGCCAGCTCATAGGATGAGGGTTGCCCCCCACTTATAAATACTACTCAAGCAGTGGCGGAGCTTGACTAAAATTTTGAGGGGAGTCGCGACTAACTAAAATTTAGTCCCTGAAAAGTGAGTTTGTTTTGATTTTGGTCACTGTACTTTTTTTTTCGTTGGTTTTTGTCCCTACAATTTCCAAAACTCTGGCGTTGGTCCCTGTCTTCACTATCTATCTGCTAAGTGTGGACATGACTAACAAACCGTCATGCCAGTATTGCTATGTAGGCTAATTTTATAATATTTAATATCATGTAGAATTAAATATTAATTTTTTAATATTTTTTTATAATATTTAATGCCACAGAGGTATTCGGGAACCCTAGAAATGTTCATGAATGTTGTTATTTTAACCTTTCATTCATTTAATAAAAGTTTAAAAAACAAATAATGACATTATAATAAAAATAAAATATTATAATAGCCTACATGACAGTGCTGACGTGACGGTTTGTTAGCCACGTTAGAACTTAACTGATAGATAGTGACGACAGGGATTAAAACCAAAGTTTTGGAACTTGCAGGGACCAAAACCAACGGAAAAAAAATGTAGGGACCAAAACCAAAACCGACTCACTTTTTAGGGACTAAAAACTTACTTAAACCTTTTTTTTTATAAACTAAATATTTATATTAATAATAATGGTATTGAGTATATCATAAACCATTTATAATGAAGTCCCCCAAAAAAATGTGACCTAAAGTAATTATCAAAATGAATTTTCATTCCAATCTAAACTTCTAATGTCAAACTGCATGATGCATATAGCAAAAAACAATCTCCTATTCTCAAGAACGTGCATAACCATAGTAACAATTCAAAATTTTATCAAAACAAAGCAATAGTAACACAAAGCAATATATAAAAGAAAAAAAAAACCTGACAGGAGCCGGGCACCTGCGGGTCCCTTTGATGATCCGCCACTGTACTCAGGCCATATCACTATGTAAGGTGGACTCCAACAGAGCAACACTTATATATCACTAAGTTGATTATTTTATAACTACTGTATATATCTTGCATTAAAATGATTAAAACAAAAAATTGACGTCCTTTGATCTTCTTGTAGCAATATTTTATGGTTGTTGATATGAGAACCGGTGCTTTAAATTTTTTAAGAATTATTTAATATTTTCAATTAAATCATCTTTTTTTTTTTTGTTGCTACATTCTATTAAATCATCTTAATTCTTGAAAGAAAGGTATCTAATATTTTTAAGACTCCAAAATATTAAGTTTCTTTTTTTGGGTGAAAAGTTATTCCATACTTTATTTTGAGCTGGCAATTGTCGGACGGATGAGGGAAAGAGAAAGATGTTTTTTTTTTTTGTACGTGAGAAAGATAGATTTTAAAAAATAAAATTCTCACACTTATTTTTACACACTAAAAGTGTTTCCGAACTAAGAAAAATAAATTATGCTGATAATTGATTATACGTATATCAGTTATAATTAGAATCTAATTTTGTTTGGGCATGTTTGCTAAAAAACGATTTTAAAATAATCTATTTCGTTTGGATGATACAAAAAAATCATTTTTATATAATAAATTATCAAAAAAAGATATCAAGTAATTTGTTTGTATTAATAATATTTGATTTTTTTAACATTTAAACTTGTTGAAATGTTTATTTTTTATATTTTTTCATCAGTTATTTTTTCTATTAAATTTTTTGAATAAAAACATTTTTTTAATTATAAAAACATGTGAAAATATATTATTTTATGAATAGTTATATAAAAATAATAAATATTTCATTTGGATATTTCTTTATTACAGTTATATTTATTTTGAAGAAAGGGGGTGGATTAAGAAATACATAAAATTCAAGTGTCTAGCTGCAATAACTCATTGGATGAAATCAAATTATTAAAGACCATTCTCGAAACCTTGAGAGTGAGTGAGTGAGAGAAAGGCACAGACAAAAGTGTTGGGTCCAGAAATTTCGTACTTCCTCTCAAGCTCTCAAGACCCTTCTCCCATTTTCACATCCACTGCCTATATATTCAGTCAGAATACTCTACTCACCCTCATCAACACTTGAACTTTGCTCAATAATATTCATTTTCCTTTTGTTATAGCTATGGCTCAAGCAATGTCTTTAACAACTACCTGTCCTCTGCTGTCACAAAAAGCAGGCTACTCTGCTAAACTAGACAACAAAGTCATTGCACCCTGCTTGGTCTCCTTTCCATCACCAAAGAGATCATTGGCACGGGTGGGAAGGGTGAGAGCTCAGGCCAGTGGTGATAACAAAGACAATTCTGTGGACGTGCATGTTACCAAGGGTGAGGGTGATCAAGGTAAAGCCGTCGAGAAAAAGCCTCGCAAAGCTGCCATGGACATTTCACCATTTGGTAAGTCTCCCATTCTTTTGCTACCAAGCAAATCCATACAAATATATGCTCTAGCATTTCTTAGTTCACAAATATATAGTGAAAATTTAAAATGAAAATTTCAAGTTGGAGTATATAATTCATAATCATTTGGATATTCCCAATATGGTTTTAAATTGTGTTTCTCCTTGGAGAATAAGGAAGTTCCACGTTGGTTGATAATATGATTAAAAAGTCATTTATAATATTTGGAAAAGTTTTTTTTTATGAGTTAATTTTTAGAGTGGAATTAGGTGCAATTATTCTAATAGTTGTAATCTGGGTTCTAATATGCATTACAGTTGCTATGATATGATATGAATTGTGGTCATTGCGGCATGAAATTTTTTGTGACTAAAAATTGTTGAAACTGGTAACTTCAGTATTAATTATGACAGCATTGGAATTTAGAACCTTGATGCCCTTTGTCATACTATTATTACAAAATTATTATAAATTTGGCATGTAATTCAATTGGATATTGATTCGATGATTATTAAATGGTATTTACTCAGGTTGTGATTCTGTCATTGGTGGTGCTTCACAAATATTGCAGTGGTTGTTATTGTCATCCACTCCATCATTGCCATTAGAAGAATTTTCAATAGTATTTTTCCCCCCTATTATGTTTCAACCATCTTGCTTTTGTGAGATAATAGGATCCCTTCGCAACCAAGTTTGGCATGATAAAGAAAAGAATAACTGTCATGTTGGACACATAACTTGGCTTCACATATTGGTATAATCTTTTTGGGATTATTCGATTGTGGGTTTTCTACTCATACTGAATGAAAATGACTAGTGAGAAAACTTCATTAACCAAACCCAACATTTCAGGCAGAAGCCAGAAACCAATAAAAGCAAAAATCCTAGACATGTCAGTACTAATAGGCATCCAAAATGTAATCAACTTTTGGGGTGACATGGATGGAAGTTTTGCTATCCTGTCATTGAATTAGCTCTCTAAAAATTTTCAGTGGTTAGGTAAACAACTTAATCAGTTGTTTATTACATAAATCTTTATATGATAAGATAAGTTTAAATAAACTTAAATAAGCTCTTCAAAATGCTATTAAAACATGTATACTGATTTGAGGCCTATTTGCAGGTCTGTTGGACCCTTGGTCACCCATGAGGAGCATGCGCCAAATGCTAGACACAATGGACCGAATTTTCGAAGATACCTTAGCATTCCCTGTAAGAAACATGGGAGGAGGTGAGATCCGTGCCCCTTGGGACATCAAAGATGAAGAGCATGAAATCAGAATGAGGTTTGACATGCCTGGTCTTTCCAAGGAAGATGTGAAGGTGTCCGTGGAGGATGATGTGCTTGTCATAAAAGGTGACCATAAGAAGGAACAAGGTGGAGATGATTCTTGGTCAAGCAAAACCTATAGTTCCTATGATACCCGTCTAATGATCCCAGATAATTGCGAGAAGGATAAGGTTAAGGCTGAGTTGAAAAATGGTGTGCTTTACATAACCATTCCTAAGACCAAAGTTGAACGCAAGGTTATTGATGTGGAAATTAATTAAGTGAGATGTTAAGGCTTTGTACAGTGTACTTCTGGAAAACTCTGTATTTTGCTCTGTTTTCTCTTCTCTAACATGTACCCATTATAAATAAATAAAATAAAAGAATTTGCTGCAATATAATTGTCTGGAAATATCAGTTTCTTCCTCTTTTATTTCATTATTAGATGAGAATTCATGATTCCTTTAAATGGAACTTTAACATAAAAATTGTGTTCCTTGGTTCTTTATCATAAACATCCAAGGAGATGTCAAAAGGTGCTAATACTCAACTCTCAATCATGTGCATCTCTTAATTAGAGAGCACAAATACCTAAACTCTATTCCAAGTTAAAAACAAGCACATAACAATCCTTTAGAACAAGTTAATAAGAAGCTTGTCAATGCAAAGTGAATGCAAAATTTAAAAACCAACCTGAACTACTTATTTATACTAGGTTCTATGTCTTCCTTTACATTCTTCCTTTCTTTCTGCCCTTACAACCAAAGCATTACAACAACATCCATGACATGACTACCACAGAAAGAAAGAACTACATCAAAGGAAGGAAGAAGGGAAAGGAAAGGTTAAACAACCAGAAAGTATTTCATATATTTGTCTACCACTCATTTTCTTCAGGTATAGGGTCCAATTTTGGCTTCTGATTGTTTGGCAAATCAACACCAACTGTTTGAACCTCTGATAGTATATCCTCTATGGAGATCTGTTTGGTCACTAACTGCTCAAGCTGCTGCTTTGTTATAACAACTTTGATCCTCTTTATCCCACTACCTGGCTCTGTGGTCCCTAGTGTTGTAAGATTTGGAGGGGAACACAGAGTTGGAAGCAAGTGGTACAATCTCCCTCCCTTCAATTCATGATCTGGGGAGAGAGATTCTGTGGCTTCCTTGGAAACACCAACACCAAAAGCAGGAAAATTTGTCAAGATATCCTTCACATGGATTGGGGAACTAAACTCTAGAACCTTCCCATCTGGTTTGGCTACCCTCACAACTTTACCATGCTTTGATAAGTAAGATCCTGAACTGGGTTTACAAGGAGCAAGGCAATTTCCCATTTTGATAAATAGCTATAGAGATAACTGCATGGAGTAAAAGAAAATATGGGCAGGCTTAACAAAATGTGTGTGTTTTGAGTGTGTTAAGAGAGAAAGGAAGAGAGTTTTGAGAGGAAAATGTGAGTTGTGTGTTTTGCGGGTTTGAAGGGGAAGCAAGTGAGATATATAGTGAGGTTGGTTTTTTTAAAAAATAGAGGGGTTTGTTTCGTGTGGAGTGGAGTAGAAAGATGTCTTTCCCTTGAGTAGAAAACTTATGAATAAGGGCAAGAAAGGAGTGAGTGTATATATGATATGATAGGTTTTGTGTTGGGAATGGAAAATGAAAGATTTGTCAACACGCATGCAACATAGTCGGTTAGTGGAAATTGGCGCAATTGCATTGCTCATTTTACTATTTGATTTTGTTAAGCCTCTCCATCCCAATGGATGCAACTATATTCCTATACTTATGGTTGTGACATAAATAGTCTATGCCATGTGAAATATGAACTTCAAAAATGGTACAGGTGGCATTGTGCGGTTGGGTGGGCATGCAGCTAGCCATTGCTTTTGGACTAAAGTATCATGTCCCAATTGTGGTCGGAAAAAAAAAAATCAGCTAGAACCAAATAAAATGGAGAGGGATATTTTTGTATCTTTATGTTCTTGCATGAGATATTATACTTTTAAACCATAGATATGATCCTGTTTGTTTATTCTTTTCAGATTGCATCAGTCTTATGGTTTTGTTGATGTCAAAGACAAGTTAAATAAAAAAACTGGCTCTAATTGTCTGATACTGATATAATAGACGCAAAGGTGCAACACAACAAGGAGACGCAACAAGGAACCCTCCCCTTCTTCCTTTTGTCTTTCGGCGAAGGAAAGGAGGGTTGGATATAGTTGAGTTGGAAGAGATAATATTAATCTATGTGTCATGTTGAGGCAGTGACGTATCAGAAGCAGTTCATATGACATGGTTTTGGTAATATAAAGCCCAGGAGTTAAGGTAGGTTGTACTAGTTTTATTTATTATTTATATTTACTAGAAATTAGTTAAACGGCTAACTGCTATTTTTGGCTGTTTCGCTGTGTATATATGCATGGCTAATTCTATATTGGTCATGTAATGTAACAGTCTGCATTAGGCAGTAGCCAGTATATATGGGTACTCATACTTATACGGTTACAATACATCATTTATATTAGAAAATTTTAAATGTATCTATGTCTGGGCAACATATTGTATATGAAATTACATGGCAACTACAAACATAAAATGATCCGAGGATCTAAATTCTAAGCACATACAGCATAAAGGGTCCCACAAAGGAAGAGGACTCTGGTTCATCTCCCATTTTTCCACATCCCTTGCTAGGAAATCTAGCTTTCGGTACGTTTGTTTAAGATTATTTGATGACAAAAATAATTTTTTGAAGTTAAAAATCATTTTTAATTGTTTTAATTATGTTTGTTTAAGATTTTTTAGGAAATTATTTTTAAAAAAAATCACTTTTATGGCTAAAATGAGAAGATATGTTTGTTACAGATTATGAAAAAATGATTTTCATATAATCACTAAATTATTTTATACGAAAATCAATTTTTCATAATCTGTAACAAACTAACTATCTCCAAAAAAATTTAAAAAACAACTACAAATATAAAATGATATATCTTATATATGCACCTTAAAGCGTCTAAAGCATAATCAAAATCTTGTAACAAGGCATATTCCTTCTTTACTTTAACATGGTATTCAATCTACAATTTTGATCCAACACCTACATCTAACCATTCATTGAAAATACCGCTTTACCTGGAACCCCTTCCCTCATTTTCATTCAAGATTAAATACATGCATAGTTACATACTTACATCCTTCCATTTATCTGATTTAATGACTAACAAGCCCTGAAATTGGGGATGAATCAAGATTTTTCTCCACAATCTGTATTTTAAAACAGAGCCATAAGCCTGTTGCTTTGTTAGGAGTCCCACATCGGATGGTTAACGAGTCTGTCCATTACTTATATAGTTGGATAAACCACCCCCTCATAAGCCGGTTTTTGAGGGGATCATTCAGATGCCTGAATTCTTCACATGATATCAGAGTCACGTTCTGTCCGGTGGTGTGGATAGTGCTGCTAGCTCTCGCTTGTGGTGACGAGCCCAGGCTCGAGGGGGTGTGTTGCGAGTCCCATATCGGGTGGTTAACGAGCCTGATCATTGCTTATATAGTTGGGTAGACCACTCTCTCATAAGCCGATTTTTTAGGGGACCATTCGGATGCCTGAATTCTTAACATGGTATCAGAGCCACATTCTGTCCGGTAGTGTGGATAGTGTCGCTAGCCCTCGCTTGTGGTGACGAGCCTAGGCTCGAGGGGGCGTGTTACGAGTCCCGCATCGGGTGGTTAACGAGCCTGGCCATTGCTTATATAGTTGGGTAGACCACCCCTCATAGTGCCGCTAGCCCTCGCTTGTGGTGACGAGCCCAGGCTCGAGGGGGTATGTTATGAGTCCCACATCGGGTGGTTAACGAGGCTGGTCATTGCTTATATAGCTGGGTAGACCACCCCCTCATAAGTCGGTTTTTGAGGGAACCATTTGAATGCCTGAATTCTTAACATGGTATCAGAGCCACATACTGTCCGGTGGTATGGATACTGCCGCTAGTCCTCGCTTGTGGTGACGAGCCTAGGCTTGAGGGGGCGTGTTACGAGTCCCACATCGGATGGTTAACGAGCTTGGCCATTGCTTATAAAGTTGGATAGACCACCCCCTCATAAGCCGATTTTTGATGGGACCATTCGGATGCCTGAATTCTTAACATGCTTCATTGTGCACTTTGCAATGGATATGGATTCATTGACTTTCATATGTGGCGCTTTGGTGTCTTTAGGCATTTTTTGGAGAGAGAAAAATGAGATAGAATATGTCAAATAAGAAAGAAAGAGACAAATGCATCAAAGATATCAAATCTCAAAGTCACTGAATCTATTTCTCCCTCTGCCATGCATACATCCTTAAAAACTAACGTTACTATACCGAGGAAAACTCAAATATCAGTGAATGAGAGCCATGGGTACATAAAATAGTTATAGGTGTTGCTCACTTGCTAAGTATGCACTTACTAATAAATAAACCGAAAACCAATAAACAAATCTCGCTGCTTTAAGTGCTCGTAGGTAGCCTTGGGCCCAACTCAACAATGTCGTTGTCACAATTGATAAAAGGATCAGAAAAGATCTTCTAAATCCACAAAGCTCCTTTTGTTATAAGTTTATTGAACGTGCTGACCTACCAGCCCCAGTTAATTACTAGCCTCTTCTCTTGTTGTTGTTTTTACTATACTTTCGGATGCGCATCAAATGGACCTCACCTAACCCTCCATCAGTGTTAAAGACTAAAAGTCTTCCTTTCAACACATTTAATAATTTAAAATAAAATAATTTTAATAAATACATAAAATTTAACCATTTCAATTTTGAATAATAGTGAGAAGAATGTGCGTGTAAAAAAATGCATACTCTATTAGTGCATGTTTGTTTGCACTTCCAGGTTGAGTGGAGGTGGAAGTTACAAATTAACAAACTACACACTTTGTACCCTTCAAGTTGGAACTTTCACGTTATATAAAAAAAATTAGGTTTAATTAAGTTTTTATTCCCTGAAAAGTTAGTTAGTTTTGATTTTATTTATTGTATTTTTTTTTTTTTTGATTTTGGTCCCTGTAAATTCCAAAACTTTGGTTTTGGTCCCTGTCATTACTATCCATCTGTTAAACGTTGACGTGACTAACGGACCATCACGTCAGTACTGTTATATAGGCTAATTTTATAATATTTAATGTCACGTATGATTAAATATTAAATTTTTTACATTCTTTTATAATATTTAATGTCACAGAGGTATTCGAAAATCCTATAAATGTTCTTGAATGTTATCATTTCAGTCTTTCATTCATTTAATAAAAGTATAAAAAATAAATAATAATATTATAATAAAAATAAAGATATTATAATAGCTTACATAGCAGTACTAACGTGACAGTACGTTAATCATGTCAATATTTAATAGATGAATAATGATATCATGGATCAAAACCAACGAAAAAAAGTATAAAGACCAAAACCAGTATCTATGTCATCACAAAGGTGATTCTATGACTACACACCGTGAATCCAAACGAGTTATTACTCTATAGTCTATACTACAACAATAACAATCATATATTTCAAGCATGCTTACATCTCTCATTAGTCTGCAGAAAATAATACGGGGCTAATTGTAATGACAAAGTTTGTCAGATTGCAGCCAAATAAAAAGTTGTGTTTCCTTTTAAAGTGAAAAGTACAAATTAACAAACTACACACTTTGTCCCCTCCGGGACCCAGAGGCAGACGGGACGGTCGGATGACATGATCTTCGAAACATGAGTGCCTTTATATATATATATATATATATATATATATATAGTAACTCTCATAAGATTACAGAAATACCCTATCGGAATATCTATATTGTATATATAATTAGTGATTCAGTGGTGAGCATCCACATACTACAAGAGTAATTATTGTCATACTTATTTCGTTTAATAACTTTTTATAGATATATTAATTTATTAATTTAATAATTGAATTCAAAGATCTCAAAGTAGATCTTGTATACAAAATTACAAAAATTTTAAGAATCATTTGATATTTGATCGCATAACTTAATTTTAACGTATAATACTTTATTTAAAATAAATATAAATATCGACTATAAGATTAATATCTATAAATATCTAATTTATTAAAAATTTAATATATATGATTATTAAAGTAATATTATGGGATTCAACGGTGAGGTTTGTTAAATTTATATTCTATAAAAAATAGTATAAAACTTACTTATGTAGTTACCATTTATTTATGTCAGTACTTTGGCTATGTCATACGATTAAGTTTTAACCTGTCTCTCTTGTTGAACAATTAAATAAAAGACTTTGTTTATTGGAAAAGGGAATTCAATAACAGAATTTGAGATCTCTCATTTGATATTGATCTGTGAGTCCCTTCAAGAATCTTATAACATAATCTTGATCCATATACAGTATTGTAGATGCAGATGCAGCACAATTGCAAGGAACTTGACAAACACAATTTATAGTCGGTCTATAATTGTCTGGTTCATTCTATAGACTTTTAAGTTGGATGAAATAGCTGGTAACCAAAAGATGACATGCATATTTGGATTACAATTGAGAAATTATAAATGTACATTTGAGATAAAGTAAGTATAAAATTATTTTGAGACAAATGTATATTTAGATTCAAATGTACATTTGTAATAGTAAACTAAATAAAGCCGTAACTTGCTTGAAACTACTATTGATCTCTTCCTGCAATTTTGCAATACCAAGCAGGTTTTCATGGGAAAATCTTTGCTCGAGTTACAGCAAAGTTGTAGAAATTTGTTTATAGTAGTTAATCAAATAATTTTTTGTTATTTATTTTTGCATAGACAATATATATATTAAAATAATATACATGGTTATGGCACTGTCCCGGTCAAGATTCTTAACAGTCTCTTTGTTTGGATCCCAAAGATTAAAACCAAAAACATAAAATAAAGGAGTGGAGGGGCAGTTAGGGCCATGGGGCCATATGTCTGTGGAAAGGGCCCTGTGGTGCTGCGTTATTTTGATCTTGGCATATGCATCTAGAGGCATCCACTTCCATCTAGGACCGTGGTCCACACCCCACCCCAACAAGGTCATTGCTTGCAAAATCCAAGTACGATTTTTCAATGAATTTTCCTAGTTAGTCACAGACAAAGATTCAAAGAGCATGATTTGCATGTAACCATTTTTCTTGCTTAGTTTTCGTGCCCTATATAGGAGCTACAATTCCACACGCTTCCTTTTCTTTGTTTTGCTTTTCATAATCTTTTTTATTACATTAGGTTAGGCTCCTTGAGCAAGCTCTTTCTACTTTCTAATGCAATGGGTTGTTAGAGACAAAAGGAGATGGTGGCGAGCCAAACCAACTCAATACAACAAGACAAAAGGAAGAGGGCAGTTTATTAAACTTTAAACTTCAAAACTTCAAAGCTTTCTCTTCTGTTGGCCGAGTTAGATTATGTTTGATTTATCGTTGCAAACGTATTTTTGGGTCCAAACATATATACATTTACCACAAAAGAATTCTATAAATACTTTGCTTCAAACATATGTTAATTTACAATTTCTTAACGGTAAATCAAATATGAACTTAGTTTTTGCTCACGTTTTAATTCTTGTCCCACTTCCATTTCCCATCTTCATAAACATGTTTCCTTGGTATTATGCGTTAGGGGCTTTGGAGTGAAGTCCTCTGCTTGTTTTTTTCTTTTGAGGAGAATGGGGTGTTCTTGTTCTAAAAATTAATTACAGTAAAAAGGATCTGAACACCAAATCATGTGATTATAGATAATGATGTCCATAAATGACTGGCCCTCCATTTTCAGTTACCTTGCTGATGTGATAATAGGAAGACCGCTTGTGTAGATGAAATTCTTAAATTAAATCTCACTTTATTGCCGGGTCTTGAGTTGATTCAACCTGTTGAATCAATAATTAAACTGGATGATATCATGTCAAAAAATAATAATTTTTTTTGTTATAATAATTTACAGTTTTAAAATACACATATATATATACCGAAAAAGATTATGCCTAGAAATAAATAACTATGAAAAATAAAAAAAATAAAAAGAGTAACAATTAAACATAATGTTCAGTAAAAAACAATTAAACATAATGTTACAAAAGAGTCTAAAGATAAAATAGAAACCAAACAAATAAAATTCACTTATAGGACTCAACATTCAACAGGGAATGTAAGAATCAACAGTCTACTGTCCATAGAATCGTTGCTTGTGTCCAAAAGAGCAATAGAAGATGATAGCGTTCATTAACTGGACTCACTCCAACAGATTGCCAACTATCTCAACTACGGTTTAGGCCCAAAGTCCTGTTTTTACCCAAAAGAGGGGTTCAAACACTCCTCGCCCTTGGGAAAGAGAGATAAGAACAAACAAAATAAATTTATAGGCTAAACCCTCCTCTACTCAGCTGTACCCCATCATCCCAATACGAAAATTTCGTGATAAAACATCGCGCGGCGGCGTGGTGGTCAGACGACGGCGAGGTGAGTTGGTGTCGTGGACAAGGGTGGTGCGGTCTGGGTGTTTGAAACACAGAGGCGCGCGATTGTCTCCGGACGAGGGGCGGTGGCACGGTGGTCTGATGGAGGTTGTGCAGGTGCCGACATGGTTGTTAGAGTGCTTGGATGCGGCGGCTTGCTATTTTTTTGGTGTTTTTCTCTCTTTTTAGGTGGGTGAGAGAGGAAGAGAGAAGAGAGAGAGAGAGGAGAGAGAGAGAGAGAGAAGAAGAAGAAGATTCCAGCGAAGTTTTCTGACAATATTTCCATATTTCGATGAAGTTTTCCAATGAGAAGAAAACTTAACGGTAAAAAAAGTATCAAATTGTTTAACTTTTGACAAGTAGGGACCAACTTGAACTTTTTTAAAATAGGGGGGACCAAGTTGAATAATTTAAAACAAATGTGAAATCAAAAGAGTAATTTAGCCAAAACTTAACGTTGAACTTAACGAAAATGACCAAATTACTTAACGTTTGGTAAGTAGGAGACAAACTTGAACATTTTTAAAATAAAGAGACCAAGTTGAATAAATTAAAACAAATGGGGGACAAAAAAGTAATTTAGCCAAATTTATAAATGCATCAAAAGAAAAATAATATTTTACAAATGATCGTGCTATCTGGTATTTTCCGTTGGAGAATAATTCAGATTAGGTATTTTAGTTTAGAGTTAGTTTTATTAGTTAGTAAAAGTGTAACAAACTAAGAATGAGGTTGATAAATAAAGTGGTTAAATGATAGTTAGTTTGTTAGTGAAAAATAACTATTTTAATGTGCATTATAATGTAGTGTAATATGATTATACATGTAAAGTGAATAAAGTTTTCATTCTAATGTATCTTTTTTCTTCTTTCTTTCAATATTCTTTTTAAGATGTGCTTGCAAAGTTTCAACAATCCCATCACATGACTTTGTTCCACACATTATAGTATCATCTGAATCCAACAAAGAATGCTAAGTGATGTCACTTAAATGAAATAATGAATATCTATATGCGTTAATAATTGAATTCGATCATGATTAAAATGCTGACATATATTGTAAGATTGACAAGTAATTTTTTTGGTAAAAAGATTGACAAGTAATTTATTAATAGTTAACACTTTTCTTGTTTAAAAAAGATATTATACTGGAAGTGAATTATGATCTCAAATCAACTTTATTTGTAATATTAAATGTTTCCATTTTAGAATCTCTACATTTTCAGAAGAGTTTTATCTAATTAATTTGAAATTAGGAGAGCAATTTGTTATAGAAAAGTGTATTATACCAAAAGAATGTATATTTTACTTTTATTTAAAAATATAAGTTTATTTTGATACATTAGCAACATAAAATTTTTTACATTGTCAACAATCACAAATTATCATATATATGACTTTTAATATAATTATGATAAAAATAAATATTTTTAATGATATGATAATTTATAATTAATTAACATATGAATTTTTTTTTTTGTAAACAACGGGATCAAGGCCCAACATAAAAGAAATTAAGAAAGGGATACATAGGATATGGATGCCCCAACTAAATCACCAACAATATTTCTCGCAAGCTCGACAGGCGGAGTTTCAAGAGCGGTGGTTCCTAAGTCTTGATCTAAGCTCTTATTAGCTATCCAATTCATTCATAAAAAAAAAAAAAATTAGCCATCCAATCTGCACATATATTTTCGATAAGATAAGTATAACAAAAATGCATATCAATTAATTGAAGCTCAATGGACTACAAATTAGTTTAGGGAACAAAAATTTATGAGAATAAGACGTCCATTTTTATTTATTTATGACAATACTAAAACTGGGACAAGTGGTCTCCCTGGTCTCTGCAGCCTTGCTGTGAGTCCCAATTGTCTCTTTTCAACCCCAACGCTAAAACAAACGCCACTAAAATCGATTTTGATTCATGGAATGCTATGTAGAAAAATCGAAATCATTTTCATCTGTTTTTTTTAAATAAGTTTTTTAAAAGTTATATTTATAAGGATTGAAAACAGTTAAAAAAATTAATAGAATTAAATCCAATTAGACTTATAAGTAGAAAATTTTATTGAGCACCAATTTAAATATATTTTTTGTTGGTAAAATTTAAATCTATTTTTTAATCCCTTTGATCCAATCAAGAACGGTTCATGACGATGTCAATGCAACTTTATAAAACACCACTTTTCCAAACTGGAAGTTATTCTAAGTGGCTAAGTTTAACCCAAAAGGGGTGACATCCTTTTTTCTCATATTGTACCTTACGTAAAAGGCTATACCAAATTGGGGTTGACAAGAAAATTTAAACGGGTAGAATTCTCTCTCGTTGCTGCATCGTGCAACAGTTATTTTTACAATTTATTGCATGTGGTAAGTCGAGTAATAACAACTCTCTCACATCCCCGTCCTTAGAGGGCTGGAGAGAGACATGTGCGGCAGAGAATCCTATTTTTTCAATTTAAACCCAAGACGCAAAACAAGGGAGTAATGATGTGTTTGAAACAGGGATAATTCTCAACAAATCATGTCCGTATCCTTTTACCCTGAAAGCTTGTATCTAGCGGTTTCACGTTTTAATTGAATTTTTTTACATAAATAACACTTTTATCATGAAAACACTCCAACTTGATTTTATAAACGTGCAAACTAACCGATGGATTAAAAGATACATGAGGTATCGCTATTTATTCAATTCTCTTAGTATTTCATCTATTTATTAAATAAAAAATAATAAATATTAATCTCAAAATATAAGATATTAATTTTTTTTAATATTAAGATGATCATTAATAAAATTATTTTGTAGGAGTATATTGCAAAATTCAGGCCATAACACTCTGCATGTAGAACAGTGGGATAGCTTGATTGCCTCCACGTTCTTCTCTGTTCACAGAAGAGGAAAGAAGATGAATTTGATACTTGGAAAAGCGGATAGTCAATGGATTTTCTCTTTCTCTGCGTGGTCCAAACGCTCCATATGGCATCAATGCATTATTCGACGCGGTAAGCATCATAATATCATAGTATAATAATATGGAAAGCGAATAAATGGGAATTAAATAAGTGATGGAAGAACAGATGAAAGAAGATAGATAGAAAGTTGAATACAGCCAAGCACGTATCTTCGGACCCTTTAAAATGTTTGGAAAGCTTTGATATGGGCAAACCTATAAACAAGGAGAGTACTGCTATTTACACACTCAATTTAATTACCAAAACGCGCATTGCCATTAATTTTTCTCAATTTGTTACATCAACAATTTGTGTAAATCGATCTAACGACATCTATTAGAGGTGTTTGTTGTTTTTTATTGCTAGTGTACGAGTAGCATGACTCTACAAGTAACTAAGGATAAAAAATAATGAATAATGTTAAACCCACTTACGCATAATATTTTAGTATTTATTTGGTATGTATTGTCCATGTAAAATAAAATTATATTAGGAATGTAAATAAGCTGAGATATTCGCGAACTATTCGAGTTTGACTCGTTAAATATTCGATCAAACTCGTTTGTTTAATTAAAAAAACAAACTCAAGCTTAAGATTGAGCTCGATTACTTAAATGAGTCAAGATTAAGCCTTATAGGTTCGACATTAACGGCTCGTGGGGATCAAGCTACTCCACGAGTATAGTTTTCTAAAGACATTTTTTATGAAAAATGTCTTTATTTGTGAGTTAAAACGCATGGTTATAAATTTATTTTTAAAATAAATAATAAATGAAAAAATAATTTAAGAAAATTTTTCATAAATGCAAAAATAATTAATATATAAATGAGGTAAACAAGTCAAGCTCAAGCTTTACTCCTTTTTTACAAATCAAGTTTTTAGTTAGGCTCGTTTAAAAAAATGAGTCAAGGTTGAACGACCCATCTTTTTCACAAGTCAAGCTCAAGCTTCAAATGCTCGGCTCGGTTCATTTACACTCCTACTGTCAATCAATCATAAATTATCACATCATTAAAAATGTGTGACTCTTATCATAATTACCTTAAAAGTCACATACAATATATTGTAATTGGTTGACACCGTAGAAACTTTACACTGACAATACATCAAAACCTAAACTCGTTATTTGTGAGTTTCATTTTGATACAATGTCAATGCAAACTTTTTACATGATTCACCAATTATCTCTGTGATAACTTTTAAGGTAATTATTATAAGAGTCATAGATTTTTAATGACATAGCAATACATGATTGATTAACATTATAAAAAACATTTAAAGTGCTAGTACATTCTAATTAAATCCATATTTTATACTTTCCCAAATTTTTTTCCCGATTATATGTATGCTTATTTCGTTTTTACATAATTTTATTATAATTTTGTCACTTTAAATATAGGATTAGGATCCTCTATAGTAGGCAAAAATGTAAAGTGAAAAAATAAGGGTGTATTCACTCTTGATTAATTAAAATGGGTTGAGATCTCAATACACTACAACTAATCAAACGGTGAATACACTCTTACTTTATTATTTTACATTTTTACTCACTTTAGAGAAGCTTTATCCTTAAATATATGTGAGGTAATGTGACTTTGTGATGTTTATAAAACAATTTTAAAAAATATTATACAAAAGGATATAATTGGTATGTACTCATAATATAAAGATTTTTATTGTCAACCATTCATAAATCATTAAATCATTACAAATTTTTGACTCTTATTATAACTACCTTAAAAGTAACCTAATATGATTTGTAATTAGTTCATAGTGTAAAAAACTTTAACATGATTGTGTATCAAAATTAGAGTTTAATTATTATGTACTGACAGTGTAAAGATTTTTATACTGTTAATCAATCATCAATCATGGTATGAATGACTTTTAAGATAGTTAAGATAAGAGTAAAAAAAAAAGTATTGACGTGATAATTTATGATTGAATTTCTGTGTAAAAAGACGTCGTATAGAAATTAAACTCCAAAATTAAACCATGTACATATCTTGTACAGTACAATTTGTATTATTTTACTTGCTCCTCCTATTGTCATTTTGCCTACTTCCTAAGTCACTCTTCTGCATCGTGATATGCACAAATCTTGCATAAATAATTGGTTTTTTGTAGTTTCCTTTTTTTCTTTTCTTTCTCTTTTTGTATTCTTCTGTTTCTCTGCTACATTTTTCAACCCTTCATTACTATTCATTAAGTTTCTTGTTAAGGGAATCTTTGTTGTAGAATCTCAGGAAACATCAGTATGAAAATCAAGTAGTTTTGCTTCTCTAGAATGAACGAGAATCACTAGAGCACATGTTGATGGATGATTTTCTCGGGTGTTGATTTGATTGATTGTTCACTGTTCATACTTTACAACCAACCCAACCAAACGGCTACTCTGACTTTTGTGTTTCTAGGATCCTATCTGTCTCTTTGTTTATTCCACAGGGTTTAAGTCTCTCAGGGCTTAGTGAATTGTATTGAGATGTCACAACCAAGGGAAAACAAGATGATGAGTCCAAATGTTTCCAAACAAGTTGGTGACACAACCTATACTAAGATCTTTGTTGGAGGGTTGGCTTGGGAAACTAAGAGAGACACTTTGAAACGCTATTTTGATCAGTTTGGAGAGATCTTAGAGGCTGTTGTCATCACTGACAGAAACACTGGAAGATCAAAAGGATATGGCTTTGTAACACCAACTCTTACTACCCCTTTTGCACTGAAGTGTTTTTTTTTTTCCTTTTACTCCCTTCACTTTAGTCATTGCTGTTTGTTTTTTGTAGGTGACATTCAAGGACCCGAATTCTGCTATAAGAGCTTGCCAGAATCCCTATCCTGTGATTGATGGAAGGAGAGCTAATTGTAATATTGCAGCTCTTGGTGCACAAAAAATGGATCCATCTATAACAGGTCTTTCACTTTCATTTTTTTTTAATTATAAAATTTCTTGATAATAATTTTGTTAATCTTAGCCTAAATTCCTTACATGCAAACCAAAGCAAACATGTTTATAATGGCTAATAAGGTTGCACACTTTGGCTCTTATTGTTTTGGCCATTTTCTACTTTCAAATGTTGCAGCAAGTCAGGAATTCAGTAGCCCTTCATGGACTACTGTACCAATTCCATTTCAAGGCACCTCCACTTATTATAATCAGCACATACCACAATATACATTTCCATATCCAACATACAGGTATGCAATTCAAACTTGTAAATTAAAATGTTATATATCTGACAAACTTATCTAGCAATTTATCATATTCTAAATGAACGTTTGCCTCCAACAATCAGGTATCCTGGTTATCCTTCCCCACAAGGAATTTATGAAATGGTTAGTTTGTTCCAGAAATATTTCATACCAGTTTCAAGATTGCTGAGTCTAATTGGATATCTGCTTGAAAACTATAACCAAATATGTACAAACTATAAAATCATAGCAGTTCATATAGGGAGACAATTTTTTAATTACAGTTTTGGTATACAAGGACAGATTCCACTGTATACTCACAACATTTTTATCTGAATTTTGCTCTTGTCAGCAGAACTACTATAATATATATGGTGGACAGCAGCTTCCATTTCGGTGGTTACCAGCATATGGCCAACCCTTTTATGGCCTTAGTAGACAGTTTATTCCAACAGCATATGTGAAAAAGACACAAGTCCCTGATATTTCACCTCAGGAGTTCAGAGTTGCTAGCTTATCAGAACCTATTTCAGCTTCTCCTTCAATTTCCAGCACTGGTTCAGTATCTAATCAATGCTATAATTTTGTTTTGACTAAAATTTTCTTAATATTAACTAATTTCTAAGTTCATTGTAAACTGAATTGAAGCAGGATTAATCACAGGAACAGTAGCTGCAACAGGAGTGCTAGGATCTCCCCAAGAACAGAAATCTTCAGCTTAAGCTCATGAGGGGATTCCATCAATTGACTTGAAGAGAGAAAGCAAAAAGAAAAACAACACAGCTCAACAAACCAGAAAGCTTTAAAAACATGCTGAATGAGGTGTTCTAGCAAAATAACTAAATCAAACAAATAACATACTGAGGTTTTTCATCCATGGAACAGGTGATCTTAGAGGCCATTACTGATGAATAAAGTCATGGATTTGTTCATTGTCTTGAAATTTTTATACTTTGATAATTCTGATGCACATATGCATTCTTCAGCTTTCCTTTTTTTCATTTTAATTTTCCTTTTCAACACAAGATTCCTGCTAGGTTATAGTCTTTTTTATATGCTTGCTATACTTCTTTTATTCTTACATTTATATTTTGCATTCAATGGGATTCCTATTGCCAAACCCAATTTTGTGTAAGATGAACTAAAATTGCTATTCTATCTCCTTTCAACAATTCTTTCCATCCTTCCTCATAGCAATTCTATCTCTTTTCACTTAACTAAAACCCAGTTTTCGGATTGTTTCTCTTTAAAATCAAACCTTAAAGATTGACAATGTATGTTGAGAATCCAACAACTGCATCTAGTCCCAAAGAAACTCCCAAGGGATTCAAAATGGACCTTTACAAGGAATGTAGGGCTTTTTTTGGTCTAAAAGTAAAGGTATATTTGCTAACATCCTACTTCTAAAAAAGAAGGAGTAAAAGTATAACAACTCGGAAACTTACACTTTATATTAGTTGAATTGACTCTAATAGTAATAGGTTTGTTTCTGGGTCTAAGGTGAAGCCTTAATTTTGGGGGTAAGGTTACCCCTAATATCACAATTGGATATATTAGTTTTATAATCAGTGGTCAAGATTAATTACCTGTAACCGGTTTTGATCCATAATGACTTTGGTCCTTGACTTCAAAGAATATATCACAACTTCAAGTAATCGATTGGTTTAAAATTATTTCGTTGGAGATGAATCGATTCTTTTTTCTGATACTGTGTCACATATTCTTCTTTTTTATGTTATTGGAATTGATTCTTTAATCGATTTTTTGTAACTAATGAATCGATTCTTTGGTAATAAATTGATTATTTGTAACTAATGATTTGATTCTTTGGAACTAATAAATCGTATCTTTGGTAATGTTATCAAAAAATGACTCGATTCATTTTGAGAAGATAATGGATTCAATTCCGATAGATTGAATTTAATGCAACTAATGCAAATTTTTTAATCGATTACCTATATAAAGTAATCGATTCACTTATATGAATTTTGCAACAACAAAAAAATTAACTTATTGGTTGTCATCGTTTACAATCGATTAATTTGAGGACATCATTGATGTACACCAATTTAGAGGCTTCACCATAGAAGCTCCGCCCTTTTTTTCGTGTACTCATTAAGATGAAAATTTTAGGAATAAATTCTTTATACAAATTTTTAATAAATTTCACCTATATTTTTTTTCCCATCAATTTAAAGAGATGTGGTTTTGACTTGAATTACTGGGGCTCATGATTTGATCCCAGGGGAGGTTGAAGTCAGCTTCCTCTTTCCGTGACAGTTGTTGGTATAGAGGGAGGGCTCAAAAGGCGTGCATGAGAGTAAGAGATAATTGATACACCACATATATTAAGAAAGTTAGTTATATTAATTTAATTGTCTTGATTTAGATAAAAAATAAGTTATAGTTATTAAACTATCATTTTTTGGGAGTGTATAATATTTTTGAAAGTTGTGTCTTGAGTGTATAATGCTCTTGGAAAAATAAAAAAAACAATTAACCAAAGGATATTTTTGACACAGTAAAATTAAATAGGGTTGATTTGATTAACTTTTATTTATATCTGAGTCCAAAAAATTTAGATACTTTTTTTCTTATATATATTGGAAGTACTCAATTTGTAACATTAATTTTTCCACCAAGCAAACCATTCTCTAGACTGAAAGCTCTTTCTTCATCAAATCATAGTCTTGCCTGCCACTATCACTATTCTATTTCATGATCAATGCCAAGCTTCTTTACAAAGATACCTCTGTTAGAGAAACTTCATAGTAATTTTAGAGGACGAGTAAGCTACTGTTGAGTACAAAAACAACAAAATCCCCACTACAATTATGTTTTCCAATGCTAAATCAATAAGCTAAAGTGAGATTGATTAAACAAAACCAATAATATATAATAAGAAAGGAATAGGATGGGGATGAAGAATGGGCAAGTGAAGGTGAACTTGACTTTTGTTTGGTTACGCTTTTAAAATCACGTTGCATTGTTCAAAATCAAGTTGGGGCACTATATCATATGTTTGGTTACAAAATCGTGGTAGTTAAAATAGATTTTGGGTGAGTAGAATTGATTTTGATAGAAATAACAATTTCTAACTTTTCCGTTGAGTAAAATGGATTGTCGATGTGGGACCCACAAACTCTTTACATTTACATTTGAATAATGATTCTACCTTATCATCCAAACAAAATCAATTTTTCTAAACTCACTTTTTATATTCTAATACATTCTAAACCCACTTTTAAAATATCATGACAAAACAAGTTAGATAATAAAGTCCTACATATGGTAAAATAAAGACAATTGTGATGTATATAAGTTGGGAAGCTTGAGTCCAAATAGTCTATAGACCTTTTGGACAATAAAGTAACTCTCAAACTTATTATACAAACCAATTTACTCTCTCAATTGGACCCAATCTTGGATGTTAATAAAACACAAATAAATATTTTTAACCTCAATTTTTTTAACATCAATTCTTTCAAAACCAATTCTATCAAAATCTAAAGCAAATAGACCCTTTATTGGTTGAGCACTATCTCTTTGAACTTGAACCAAAAGACTTGGGGCCGCTGCACCCTATGCTCTAGATAAGTTTTGCCTGTTAACTCTAGAGTTAGAGTGCGTTTGGATAAACAACTTGATTAAGCATTTATTCAATAATCTCTTTTTCAAATAAGTTAAAAACATCTTATTTTTATAAACTTCTCTGACAAGCTTATGGAAATAAGCTAAAAAGAGCTTATAGGAAGATCATAAATTATTTTCATAAATTATTTACATAAGTTTAATTCCATAAATTATTCTCATAAATTCTGTATAAGTTCTTTCAAATGCATTTTAATCCTCTCTTCATATTGATTATGGTATTCCGTTTTGATGGTAACAGTCTAGTGCAGACCCAAGGAGATGGAAGGGTCCATATATGAAGACAAGAGCTGGGCAATGATACAAAAAATAAAAAATCATCGTGTATTGAAGTAGAGTATGCATTCCAAAGAAGAGTTGGAAAAAAATAAGGACCAAGTGCAACTCCATAGATATTTGTGATAATTTAATAATGAAAACATGTAACATATATAATAGTTGTTATACATCGTTTTATCATTGACAAAAAAAAAACACCATAATCACCAAAAAACACGACACTTAAATTTTGTCCAGAAAAGATCTCGATCCAGTTTTGGTTCTTAATTAGCTCGAATTCCACATTGAAAATAATAAATGGCAATGTAACGAGGCTTTTAGAAGAGTATTGGGCTTGGAAAACAGTGAAGGAGAGGAAGCAAGAGGCGAAGGAAGAAAGAAATTGTAATAGTTCTACGTAGCATGTCAGCTTTCGTTTCTCTCTCCAAGTTAACCAAAGTGCGGTAGATCCTATTTTTTGAGCAAAATGGGAGTGATATATTTTCTAACGAAGGTTGGTTATGTAGGGATGGATCCAAAATTTTTGACTAGTGAAGCCAAAATCATATATCATAAATATTTTTATAAATAATATATAAATCTATAAGCGATAAAATAATGACATCATTATTATATTTTGGAATTGTTGCATATTTTTTCATTTTCAACACTATAAAAAATATTTTTTTCTATGTATGTGACCAAACAATCATTTTAATATTTGTCTTACATGAATGCACACTTGATTGTTCACAAAAAAATAAAAAAAAATTATGTAGAGTAAGATTGCAAAGCAATGAAAGCAACATTTATCTTTCAATGGGGGTAACATTTATTTTTTAGTGGAGACAAAATTAAATTATTCAATATTTAGTAATTATATTTTTTTACTTAGTGGGGGCAAGTGCCCCCAATGTCCTACACGTGGGTCCGTCCCTGTGGCTAGGTGCAATTTATCCTTAATTTTTAAAATTTTCCACCAAGCATGTATTTAGTGTGTGTTCTGATGAACGCTTAACAAACAGGATTTTGGATGAAAGTGATTTTATAGAATTGATTTTAGTTAAAAGTGAGTTGAATGTGAAGTGATTTATATTTAGATGCATTCATGAAAAAAATGATTTTTATCAATTCATGCTGTTTGAAAAGTTTGGATCAAAATTGCTTTTAGGTATGTAATTATTAAAAAAAGCTTTAACATATATATATATATATATATATATATATAAAAGTAGCATGCGCTGGTGCAATTTTTGATGCCTAAACTGAGGTCACTTTTGTCATTTCTTTTTTTTTTATTTTTGTTTTTACTTATTTAATTCATTTTGTCATTTACTAACAATGTATCAGATTTCAAATGCTTCTTTGCTTTTCCCATAATTTATTAATTGCTGAATTAATTGCTTAATCTAATGCCGATGCAATATGTTTAGGTGTATTTTTGCCATTTACATTTTTTATTTTAATTTTTAATCTATATTAAACTACTAATTTAATATTTGATTGCTTGTTCAACTTTCAATAACAACTATCATACACGCTATACTATTTTGGCTGGTTGCTTCAGGTGTGAGGCATGCTTTACTCATTTATTATTTATTATTGTTGTATGTTTCCAATGTTACGGAGTAAATGAAAAGTTTTCCGAAGCAAGCCATTTATTATTGCTGTATGTGCGGCTGTTGGTTGCGGTATGCTGCTGTGCTAATCACGTGAGGCTTGCTCACGTTGATGGAGGTCCAGATCTATGGCATTTGTGTGGTTTTTTGTGGTTAATGTACTCTTTTCTTCATGTTGGTGACATGGACTCAAGGTTTTAACTTTTTTTAATCTGATTTCTTTTTGTATTTCAGCTAGAGTAGCTTCGAACCACCATTAGAGAAGAGGTTAGTACACGAAAACCTTTTGCTACAGAGCCTTTACTTTTAAAATTATTGATTGATTTGACACATGGTGGTTTATGATTGAGTAGAGTAGTGGCCCTTTTTCTTTCTTTTTTTTCCTGTTTATGGTTTCCTTTTCAGATTCATGGTTATCTTTCCTTTTTTCACTTGATGTTTCTTTTTCATGTTTATGTAAATTTGTTTAAAGCATAGTTTTCAAAAGAACATTTAAAAAGGATTATCTTCCGTTGCATTGCATTGGGTCTATGTTGGCATCCACAGGTCTGGATTCTTAGACTTTCTTTTGATGTCAGAGCTTCTTCATGCTTTTGTGGACATGAGATTTGAGCAACCATATCAAGGCAAACTATCTTCATCCTTGAACCCTCAAATCAAGAGAAGGTAAGACAACAAAAACGGATATGTAGGTTCCTTTTTGGTTCATCATTAAAATCATATTGGATTTTGAAGGTGTGGGATGCATGATAATTTATGTATAAAGAAATTATATGCTTTTTATTATAAGCTTCTTGAATTTTGAAGCTCTCTACTGCGTCCTGCTTACTCTGTATCACGTAGCAACTTTTTTTAATTTCATTTTAATTTCCATATCATTTGAAAGCTTTGCAGGATAGAGTAAAGGAATGGTTTCTTCCTATGTTGTATCAAATGACTTTTGTTTTCGATATTTCATAATATTAAGTTTTGGTATTCTAATGTGTTTTTGGTATGTTGTTTTGATGATTTTTGTTCCTGATTGGGGTTATATTAAATTATTGGTGTCATATCAAATGATTTCTATTGTCTTTCTGCATTTGTATAGATTCTGACAAATGTTGAATACATTTGTCTATGATCTTTGCAACAAGGTTGCCTACCTATTCTATCAGGTGGTTCGGCTTTCACTGTTGGTGGCCTTTGCATGATGTAAAAATTGGTTTGTATTGTGAAGTTGATGGAACAAATATGATCCTTATGGGATAAGTAAAGTGGAGAGTGAAAGTTGAATGAAAACTTGCAGAAAATATCATTTTGTTTTGCATATGTATTTCTTATTTTGCCTATTAGTATTTAGTATTATGTGATAAAAGGAAGATATTGTGTTGAGCTAATGGAAACATGATATAAGGACTTTGACTAGCCAATTAATTAATTATATAGGCAGCCACTGTTCTGATATTTTTGGCACACATTGTAAGCCACAACAAACTGAAGTAGCTCTATCAAATGGGTGTGCATATCAGAAAGTAGATATTGGTATTATTGAATAAACCTTTGCCAAGTGAATTTGTTAAAAATGTGTTGCATCATAGCTGAAATGCAAAGTATCAAGGAAGCCTATATAGATAATTTTTTCATTTTGTTACTATTTCTTTCATTCCTTTTATGGTCTCTGATTGAGATTTCTCATGTGATGAATTTTTCTTTCCATAAGCACTTTGAGATACAATTTTTCTACTTTTGATTCTGTTTTCTCATTCAGTTCTGCAATGACAGTTTCGTGTCTCTGTACCAGCAATGTAGAAGTGTTTCCCATATATGATACTCTCCTGCAAATTGGGTAAGACTTCTGAAGTTTTCTTTTCTACACACATTTGAGATGATGAAGCGGTAGAAAGACAAGAATGAACTGCAACGAACGCAAAGTGTATGTGATCTAGGCTAATTCTGTATCGATCTTCCATTTTATTTGTAGCTGTAAGCCAGACGAATGCAAGGTTATTTTATGTGAAGCAGGTTTATCAGTTGTTTCCATAGAAACAATGATGGGATTATAAGTAGTGTGCTTCACTAGTCCAATAAACCAAACCAGTTAGCCTTATCCTACAGTTTTGATCTGAACTGGATTTTCAGAACTCCTTTGCACGTGAGTTACGTACATATGTATGTTAATCTTCAATCAAAGAGAAGTTTGATTTTGTCAAAAACTAATGAAAGCATCATATGATATAATTTTAATGTTGATATAATTTGTTTTAAAGTATATATATAATATTTTTTCTTTTTAGCTCAGCCTTTCAGTCTCTGTGCAGTTGGGTAGGATTCTAATTTCTTATCCATTTAATGAACAAGCAGAATTTAAACTCATCAATGATAAAAGAAATAATGACCGGTAAAAAAAATAAAAACAACTTATACAATAATATTGATAATTATTAGGAAGAATAATGGTAGTAAATAAATAATACTCTTAATGACGATACAATCAAAAAAATTGGATTTTTTTTTGCAACTAAAGGAATGTAAAATTAAAGAAAATATTTTTCACATTGTATTTTTTTTATCATATAACAATGAACGAGCATAATAAAAATTATGACCAGTTTAACATTAATTTGGATTACACGTTATCGTATAAATGGAAAATGATTTGATTTTAAATATGTATTAGTATAGTGTTCATATTTTACAATATATATGTCTATATATATTATGAGAAATGATTTTTGGACATCAAAATGGGACAACGATATGATGTTTCTTTGTTTTTTGATGTATTTTTGAATTGCGTGTAGACAAAGAAAATAAACAGTAAGTGCGAGATAGAGATAGACATATACGGTGTCACATACGATATCTAAAACTTGATGTTCAAATAACACAACTGATATATTAGATGGTGGAAATACCCAATATGAATTATATAGTAGTAACATGTATATGATTGCAATTCTTCTAACAATTTAGATATACATCACCTTCAACACTATTTTATTTGCTTCAATCGGGAGACTGCATTGTCACAATTGATATAATCTAATATGAGTCATAATATTTTCAAAATATCTTGGGCCTACTTTCTTTTTAAAAGTTGTGTTTTATGGTTTATTTTTTGTGTTAAATTTTATGCAAGTGAAACCAGTTTGATTTTGCATTTGGATTTTGAGTAGTTGCTTCCTAAGTTTGCTTCGACAGAAGATAGCATGCACTACTGTAATCGGTTAAATCTAATACATGTTAGAATGTTTTTAAAAATTCTTATGCCACATTTCTTGAAAAGTTGTGTTTTGTGATTTATTTTTGTGTGTAAAGTTTTGTGTAGGTGAGGCTGATTTGAATATTAGGGTTCTTAGTAGTTGCTTCCTATGATTGGTTCGACGGGGAGATAAAAGAAACTGGTGTCTAAGTCGTCCAAGGTTCATGTTCAAGCTATAAATGGAATCTGCAGTTGATATATGTTGTAGAGACTGCCAACTCTTTACTGACATTTTATTTTTATAAACGAAATATGTATTTAATTTCATAATTACAATTTTGTTTTTTAATTTCACAGGAGTATGTTGCAAAACCTATGAAAATGCATTATATCATTCATGCTTCTATTTATTTTTCGAATTTAATATAACCATGTATTATCTTAAAATAATATAAAATTATACCGCCGAGGCATATTTTACCCGTGCATCGCACGGATCCATCGTCTAGTATATATATATATATATATATATAGGAGATGTACATACATATACTTATACTCGCACATTTTAAGTAGATTACGTTGCCATTTTACTTATTTTTTTATATAAATTAACACGGGTAAGTGATGCACATTAAACACATAGCAGACCTAGAGCAACATAAAATGTTCACTTTTGAGACGCAGGTGTTGCCTTCCCTATATAAAAATAGAAATGGATTAGGAATTATTGAGGGAAGTTATTGAGGGTAATCTAGGGAGTTAATGAGTTATTAAAAGGAGTTAAATGTTATGTCCGAAGCAATTTTTGGATCCACCGTGAAAGCTACAAAATCCAACTTTCAAGTGAACTTGATTTTGGGGCCAAAAGCCCTTTTGGATCTTAGGTATCAAAACAACAAAACTTTCGGTGAAACCACAATTGACCATCTCAAAAGCATGTTTTTGGGTTCAAATCAGTTAACCAAACGCATACTTTTTTTTTTTTTTTTGTTACAACCAAACACATACTTATAATTTAAATACATAAGTCAAATCATACACATACCACACATATAAGTTATGCATCCATCTTTTGCCATATCAGTTTCAATAAGAAATAACCGTATCATAATATGATAGTGCATCGTGAAGGTACTTGCTCAGCGATGCTAACTTCTAATTGGAACTATTGAACAGATTGCAACGTTAGGTATATATACGTGGTCATGTTGAGCTGGGAATTTGCCATAAAGTAAACGAAAGTTTCCTCTTACAAATGCTGACACCGTTGCCTACACACCGTGTATGTAATCCCCTTTCACAACGCGACGGAAGAAAACCGTCAGTCACAAATGCAGTTTAGAAACAGAAAAGATAATCACCAGAATATATAATAATATATTGACAATCAAATCAAATCAAATCAAATCATAGTAAAGATTAATGGATAAACATCCCAACGCTTTATTCAAATCTTAGGTGGGCCTTTCCTTTGCCTTTTCGGCCTTAAAGATGATTATAGGGCTACAGGCATTTGGATATAAAAAATCAAGTTGCACGTTAGATAGTAGAACTGAAGTGTAAATTTGTGAAAAATATATTTAGTTTTATTATAATAAAATAATAAAAATTATATTAAATACAATATTATACATATAAATTTATGTAAGTAGCATTATTCTTTGAGAATATTCTTTTAAAACAAAACCAAAATCCGTAGCAAAATATTATGTAAAATAAAAACTTCGACGAAGTCGACCTGCAAATTGCAATTAGGGAGGTCAACAAAAACCGCAGAGCAATGGGAGGCCTGGGGCCACCACCCTTGAAAATTTTATGAATAGTTGTGTGTGCCCGGGGACATCTAGGAATGATAATGGATAAATCTAGCTATAGTATTATAATACTCATTTTTATATCGGTAGTTTAAAAAAAATACTAGTCCTCATATTAATATCCACTTTTCGTTTGGATAACAACTTTAATACTTATATCCTTATCCGTTAGATATTTAAGTATTTATACCCTCATTTATTATCTATATTTTAATTAAATATGAAAAATCAATAAATAAATAAAAACTTTGATTAAAAATACCATCTGGATCACTAAGTACACTTTCAAGTTGTGTGAGTGTAATAAACACAATAGGAAAAGAGTTGTTTTCAGAATGCTTTGAATGAGTCGATCCAAGTCGATTTTCCATCAATAGTACGTAAAAACAGCCCAAACTAAAAAACATAACTCATTGGAGGGTATAGGGATAGATATTATAGTACCTTATCCATATCCTACCTATTACGATTCCCATGTTGAAGGAAAAGAAAGAAACTTAACAAAAGATTAAGGGATGAGATTATAGTATATATAAAAGCCATTGTCGGATTAAATTTGTGATGTGAAAATTGACTTTGTCATTTGAAATTTACTTTTCTCATCAAGCCCAATTAAAACTTTTATCTAAGATGACTGAGATTTGAAATTCCTCAATATTGATTAGGGATGGTAAAGTGGATCAATTTGTCTCATCCCGTCATTAACCAACCTTAAACGGGATGAGGTGGATCAACTCGTTTTAGTCGTGTGGGTTGAACCCCACAACCCACCCGGTCTAATGATGGATTGGCTGGTTGGCCCGCCAAACACATGAAACCTTAAATTGTGTTGGTGGGTTAGTGGGTTGACCCGCTATAAAAATAAAAAAATTAAAACAAAAATCATACAATATTTCTTTTTTTTGGATAATCTTTATAGTCTTTCTTAAATTATTATTAAAAAATTGAAATAATCTTATATTATAGCATACAATTCGTATTATAAAAGTTAAGATATTAATTTTTTAGTATGAAATAATTCCAAGTAACAATTAAATTAAATTAAATTAAATTAAATAATATTAAATAAGTAATAAATTAATAAAACAAAATTTATTTTTTAATATGGCGGGTTGGCTGGCCGCCACCGACCCATTTTTGGGTGGGTTAAGCGGGGTGGATCAAAGTGGGTTGATGGGTTGAGGACTCCAACCCACCCCGTCAAATTTTGACGGGTTGACGGGTTGACCCGCGGGTCACAACCCACTTTGTCATCACTAATATTGATCACATATCTTATTAATGACTCCTCTTAAATTTCGGATGATACACTAAATTTAAGTTATATTTTAAAAAAAAGGAAAATGCTAACGAGTCATTAAAAAGGTAAGAAAAAATGTTTTTCATTATAAATTGATGTATTTGATATTTAAAAAGATGATATACTTTTCAATATAAAGTTATTTTTTATTTCATTAAAGAATATTCTAAAAGCACTTGTTAGCATGACCCTTTAAAAAAATAGAACACGATTTATTGTTCCTTATTCAAAAATGATTTTTATTTAAATAGGTATAATATTATGATATTTTCTTTCTTTTATATTTGTATATTCCCTAGCCAGGGATGACATATTGGTTAAATCAAAAGGGAATTGTTTTTCGAATTTAATTATGATATATTGTCAGTTTAAAGATTTTTGACACTATCAAACAATTATATATTTTCATATTATTTAAAATGTTTAACTTTTATAATAATCCTATGAAAAATCATATAAGATTATGAAAAATTGTTTAATAGTGTAAAATACTTTATAAGGATGATGCATCGAATTTAAACACTTGTTTATAAATTCTACCGGATAAAAAAAAACACTTGTTTTTAAATGATATCAGCAAATATAATTATTCTGTAGAGACTAGACTGTCAAACATCAGATGACAAACGTAATGCCCCACAAAAAAAAAAAAATAAATGCTTGTGAAATAGAAATTTGTTTTGGTAAATTGTGAAATAGCAATTTTGATGAGTTTAATTTCTATACATCGTTAGTATAAAATTTTTTATATTGTCAATTAATCAAAAATTATGATGGCTAAAATATCATTTTGGTCCCTTAACTTATTTTTTAGTTTCAATTTGGTCCCTTAACTTTTAAAAGTTTCAATTTGGTCCCTTAACTTATCTCTGTTAATACAAGTTAGTCCTCTCCATCATTGACATAAACAAACAAATTTCAAATTGGTCCTTTAAATTGTTAACAAGTTTTAAATTGGTCCCTTAACTTTTAAATGAGTTTCAAATTGGTCCCTTAAATTTTAAATGAGTTTCAAATTGATCCCTTAAATTGTTAACATGTATGGCACTTTCGTCACTTTTGCTTATGTCATTGACTGAGGGGACTAACTTGGGTTCACAAAGACAAGTTAAGGGACCAAATTGAAACTTTTAAAAGTTAAGGGACCAAATTGAAACTAAAAAATAAGTTAAGGGACCAAAATGATATTTTAGCCAATTATGATTTAAATAACTTATAAAGATCATTAGGATAAAAATCAATCATTTTGATTGATATGATAATTTTTAATTAGTTGACGATAATATAAAAATAATTTATATTATCGATATCTACCGTCCTTAATTTTATTTTCGCTGCAGTAAATGCAGCCAGAAAGTTCATATTTCATTTCGTTTTGGGTGATAGTTCTTATTTCATTTTAAACTTCCAAAATATAGTCTTGAATATATATCCCACGTTCCCAACATTTTAAATTCACAAGTAATAACTAGGCCCTGTACCCATGTATCGCAATTTGAAATAACAATTTATATACATGCCCGTGTTCATTTTTGAGTTTTGACTGCATTTTTATATAATTTAATTTGGTATATGCCAGTATAAAAAAATCCACTATCATCCAATAATACGTTGCCATATTATTGAATGAATTAAAATTTATGTGAAGTAGTTAATAATATAACATCACATTAATTTATTTGTGTGTGCTCAAGAATATCCATGACCGAGAATGGAAAGTTAATCCCTTTCGAGACCTAAAAATCACCGAATGAGTTTTACTGTTTTCAACAAAACTTTTTTCATACACTCTCGTTACATTAAATTTTACATTGCCAATACATTAAGGACTAAATATATTTTTGATTCCCGTAAAATGAACAAATTTTGATTTTGATCTTGTAAAACTTTTTCTTTAGTTTTGGACAAGTTTGAGAAAAAGTTGCCTATCAATGAAGAACTACCAAGAGAAACCGAACCCATGAACTTATAATTTATACCCTATAAGATGACGGTTCTCGGAAGTGGAATACATAAATCGGGGAGAAATAAGGGTGGCTTCCTCGCTCTATCTAGACCTCCACCTACCAAATGGTTGGTAGGAAAAACATATCACCATCAGCCAATGCTAGCTTATGATAAGAAACCGTGGTAAAAAGACAACATTACAATAAGGGGCAGTTGTGGTGATGATTGGTGACATGTATGCAATGCAGAGAAATTAAATCATAAAGCTAGTGTATCCTAGCTAGTATTGCATTTCTTAATTAGTAGTTATAATTATTATTTATTAACCATATCATAATTAATAACTAAAAATGTTATTGGCCTAGTGCACCTAATTTGACTACACCAGATTAGGGCCATGCTGTAGATGGCAAAGATAATTTCCCCCAGAATCCAGGAGTAGGCCAGGTTATGGTAATAACGTTAACGGACAAAGCTAGGGGACAAAAATCCACCATCTAATGGTGAGATTCCAAGTCTGACACAAATAACATAAAACCATTACAAAGACAACAAAGAATCAACCGCTACTTCATCCACCAGCTCATGATGAACGAAGGCTTTGTAACATGTTTCTTTAAATAAAATTCCAGATGTCAGAAACATCCAACCATAAATTTCTCTTGTTTCAAGATCAACACATCACATTGTGCATCATAAATTAAGTCATCAAGATCCTCGAAGTTCCATCCAACTCTACAAGCTAAACAAATAACCCATAATCCCAAGGAGAAACATAGATACCGTACAGCAGTTACTCGAGGACAAAAGTATCAACTAAACGGTACAGGTACCTTAGAATATATCCATTTCTATGTATGTATATATGTAAATATATCTTTGAGCAGCAATCAACCCCAGAAACCTGGAAGGATGATTCAGTGCATAGAAGTGCGGGGAAAACGAGACCGGACTGGTGTCTTTGATGGACTAATCCTGAATACCAAACATAAGAGTGGTTTTAGTTCCTAAAGTTTTTTGGATAGTTGAAATCAGAAGAAAAACCTGTCAATCTTATACCTTATAGGCAGTGAACCCAAAATCACACCACTACAGCTCAGAGCTGCAATTGCACTCTCAGCCTGCAAGAATGAGGCAAAGAAAATCTTCAGACAGCCAAAACAGAAAAGGGACACGGCATAACAAATAATAGCCTAAAAATATTTGGAGACAATTGTTAATATCTATAAGCACAACACATAATTCTTAAACGCAATAGATTTGATCAATTTCAAAGATATAAAGAACTTAAATCATATGAATCTCTCTTGTATTATGGCATTTTAATAGGGAAGTGAAGACCAGGACCACAGCAGTGAAGAACAAAACCAACTCCACACATCTATCATACAAAAAGTCAATTTGAAACTAATGGAGCAAAGATGATACTGCAATGCAAAAAAATAACTAGGTAAAAGAAGCAACATCTTATTGTGTGAGCGCTTCATTACATTCAACAAAATTAATAGGGAAAATGGAACAAAACAATTTTGGACATTGCCAAAAAAATACGGCGAAAGAAGCAGCGCGAGATTTTTTAGGGGAGGAACAACCACATTAGGCAAGCAACAGATACAAAAAATATGCAAGCAACTCAAGGTAACTGCTAACCTGCACCTACAGCAAAAGGCTGAGTATGGCTCCGTTAAAGTGAAGTATAATAAATAATATTTGGATGCATATGGCTCCGTTAAAGCGGAGTTAAGTATAAAAAATAATACTAGGATACCTGGAGATTGCAGGCTGTGGTGGGGGAAAGTGATTTTGTAGTACAAGTCTAGTATGAAAATTATCTATACAAACTGAAATTCATCCTTTAAAAGAAATTAAAAGGGGCTGCCCAGTGTATAAGGCTCCCACCTGGTAGGATATAGAAAAGGTGGATGTACGCGGCCTTACCCCCGCAAGCGGAGAGGCTGTTTCCACTATTTGACCTTGTGACCTCCAGGTCAAAAGGTAGCAACCTTAACGCTGCGCCAAGGTTCACTCTCCTTTAAAAGAATTTGATTAAATTTAAATTATTAAGTTTTAAACAAGCTCCGAAAAGCTTGATAGCTCCACCAATTCAAACTAAGGAAGCTCAGGCATGGGTGTACCTTATTAAGCAAGCCTACTGCCCCCTTTCATGGCTCAAATTGAGCCTTCACCTTAAAAAATATAGCAAATGGATATGCATCTCTTGTTCACTAGTTACACTGAAGCATCATGCAGGAGCACAGTACATGCTAAGGGTAACGAGTAATCAAGCATCAAAAACAGTGTTTATCCATTTGGACTTCTAAAGGTCAAAAGCACACTAGAGTCCCAGACATCAACTACCTCAAAGAACCTTCCCCATACCCATCAAATTGTCATCCCCCCTCTCCCTGGTTGCTCTAATTACACCGATCCACTCGACCTCCACACTGCACCTCATAGCAATCAATTTAGAGACAAGCAAAACTAATGAACTACGTAAGGGCCATATTAAAGTGATTCCCATAAGCACTCCATAGATGATAATGACTAAAGAGTGAATAGTGCAGCCATCCTTCTCGCAGAATATACGTAGTTGATTATTTCCAAACAAGGAGCCAACTAAAAGCCATTTATTATCATCCATTAAATAGGTCTGAAACAGAGGAATGCACTCACTGCAAGACTCAAAGATTCAATTAACCACTTTACTTTGTATGAATAAATTTACCATTACAACCAATTTTGATATTTTCCACACATTATGTTCACAGATTGGCTTCACTTCAATTCGCATTTAATATTTACTTCATTAGCATGCTTCATAATATAATTTTTTTTAAATATATATAAACAAGGAAATAAAGATGCATTTTGCTATGAAACAGGTAAAATAGTAAGGTATAAAGACTCCCACAAGAGCTAAATTTACCATTACTTTGTAACCCAATTATGGAGAGAAGTGTGCCCAAAAGAAGTACAAAAGAATGGGTTTTTGATTTTGATTTTTTTTTTTTTTTTGGGGTGGGGGGTGGGGGTGTGACTACAAAGGAAGCAATAGCAGTAATCTGAGCGTTCACAAAGAGATAAAGAATACAAAAATACCTAAGTAAACCAACATTGACTCGGATGAAAAAAGGGAGGTTGAAAAAAGTTAGTATTTACCAGAGTGAACTCAACAAATGCAATTCGAGTGGAATGATGGTAATCCCCAAGAAGCCTCAAGCGTTGAACCTAGATGAATACACCAAAATAATAGAAAATATCTTACAAGATACTTAAATTCGGCCAATAACAAACACTTAAGCATTGAACATGGATGAATACAACAAAATAACCGAAAATATCTCATAAGATACTTAGATTCAACCAATACTAAACACTATAACCCTGGTTTTGCGAAAAGCTACAAACCTCTCCGCAAATAGATTCAAAGAAGTGTTTGACATCTGCTTGAGTAAGCTGCAGCAGTAACAAGAAAGGAAGTTTTAAGAATTTTTAGTCATACTTGCTGCAAAACAGACGTGGAAAAAGACCGAGTAGTTCCTCGGAGCAAAATTATAATAAAGGGTCAAATGCTAAATTACCTTCTTGTCGATATTTGTGCAATAAATTGTTCTTGAGCACATCTCCCTTTCATCTTCAGACTGAGAAATATAGCACCATTACAAAGGGAAGACATTAGAGATACATTGTTAGCTCACACTGGTCAATCATCTTCGAAAACATGTAATAGCCATCTCTAAGAATAAACATTACCCTGGGCAAAAATGTCGGATTAACAGGTGCAATTGCAGTTTTTGAAGGTAGCACTCTCAATGGGTAATATCCAAGCATGGTTCCAGACAGATTCAAAGCAGCCCTTGCACCTTCTGCAGGCATAAGGCGGTTAATACAGTGAAATGTCAACAATTACAGAAAATGAAGCATACGAAGATCATATATTTGGTCGCAATGTTACCCTCATCTGTAAACTCAATGAAGGCAAACCGAAGAATAGAATTAGGATCCCCGCATACACGACAATCAACAACCTGTGGCCATGAAAAATGGGTCAATTCAGTAACATGGTCCACCATTATTAATAAGAAACCCCACACGATAAAAAAAACGTAACCGTTTCTACCTGGCCACAGTTAAGAAAGAGGGCCGCCAGCTGCTCTTCAGTAACCTAGATGCCAACAAAAAATAACAACCCTTCAAGTGAATACACATGGCAAAGATTGCAAGCTAACTGAAACGAGAGAATCCACAAGACAGCTCAAATTTGTACCAGTTGATCAATGTCAGACACGTAAACGGTCCTCCTAATCATCTCTTCTCTTTTCTCCATATCTATTTTATTATTGACTCTTCGCTTCCCATTATTATAGCCATTCTTCCTCTGTAACACATTATTGTATTAAAAAAAGTGAAACTCTTTATCCTAGCAACATATCATTGGAACAAGAAGGAAAATAATATGAACCACAACTCCTGATAAATAAATTGAGAAAGTATTTACATTTGACCTTAAGTGAGAAAGCTAATTTTCAGAGGAATATAAAACAAAAATAATTTAACCATACCCTTCTGTTATTTTGTCCATTAGCATTCCCATAATTATTGGGGAGTACAAAATTGTTAGGGTAACCAAACCCAGCACCAGGTCCAGCTAAGTAACCAAGATTATTTGTTAGTGATGGAGGCACAAATTCTTCAGCCATGGGATTCAACTTAGATAAGAGTTCTTCCAAATCCCTCATATCCCTCTTGAAACTCTCACCCCCATTAACCCCATACCCATTATTGTTCACCAACATCTGCTGGGTCTGGACCCCATTTCCTTCAAACCCATTTCGCATCTGACCCGTTTGAGCTTTGTGGTTACTGTTTGGGACTGATACAGTGTTGGGAGCTTTGAACACACCGTTCAGATTCTGATCGGAACCACTTCTGGGCTTTGATTTCTCCACCTCGGTGATGTCCGATGAAACTACACTGTTGTCCAAATTGTGACTTGAAGAACCGATTTTGGCCCCAACATTCTCAGCAACCGCCATGATCAAAGAGAATCAACAGACAACTTGTGTAGAGATAAAAAGTTTTGAACTTTTTTTCAGATTTCTCTTTGAACCTGTATCAAGAGTTTGACTTAGTAAAAAAAAAAAAAAATCGAACCACAGAAAAATTGATGAAAAATTAAGATCATAATACCTGGGTTTTATCTAGAAAATTTTCATTGACATAAGATCAAAAACTGAACCTGAAGAACGTAAGGTACAAGCACTTAAAAACCCCAGAAAGGAAAAAATATACACAAAAAAGGAGAGAAATAAAAGTAAGAAATGAGTTCTCTTACTAAATTACTGAAGAAGATGGTGATGATGATTATTATTTGTAGAGAGAGTTGAAAAGGGTATTATTCGGATCGTCCGTTTTCGCTGCACTGACTTTTTGGACCTTCCTGAGAAGAACGTCCCAAAGTTGATGTCTTGATTGTGATGATGATGAACGTACCAAAGAAAATGATGAACATATCCATACCCTCAATTCATTTCATTAATTTTCGTAAGAATAATACATGTACATGCCCTTTTACATACATCATCTCACTTCATATATTATTTTATGAATTTATAATTAATTTTATCTCTTTATTTTGACCTTACATCAAGGTTATGGCATAATACTATACAGTATATACAAAGGGCTTTACCGTGAGTTTAAATGTAAAGTGATAACGTCAGGATATATTCACTCTTTATTAACTCTAACACTATGTTTGGGTGGATGATATAGAATGATTAGTAATAGAATAAGATACTAAAAATGATTTAATTGATTGTTTGGAAGTTCCTTGGTTAATGAAGTAAAATGGTTCCCAAACCACTACATCATACTGAAACTCTCTTATTTTCATACCCTCCAAATTAGTGGGTTTGGAATTTTCTTATATTCATCCATTAAACTTCCAATCAATTGAGTGATATATTTTTACTTTTCTACTTCACTCTATTATTAACCACTCTATTATTAATCACTTCACTCAATCTCCTTCAAAACTTTCAAACATAGTCTAAAGTGGACTCAATATATTTTAATTAATTAAGGATAAAATAATTCTTATTTGTTCACTTCATATTCTTTTTTTATCTTTATTAGATATCCCTATAAACAAGTTACAAAATTAACCGTCGAGTCGGGATGGTGATTAAATAAAATCCTGTTCAGAATAATAATTCCAAAATTTGGACGCTGATGAAAATTGCCTACACTCGTAGTCTACTTCCATTACTACTAACCATTCTTGGGTATGTATTCACTTCACATCAGGTTCAGTTTAAAGAAGCTTGTTCCATTAATTAACATAAAAAAATGTAGTGACGCATGGGAAGTTGGGAACTATTTTCAATAGCTGCCCATTTTTCACATGTCATCATACATTTTATACATCATACGTCCGCAAGTATACACGGTATTGGGAAGACAAATACAATGTGTACAATTCTATGAAATACAAGGCCCCTCGTATTATGAGGGTTTTTGCGGTAAAGAAAAAAGTTTAGATAATGGGAAAGAACACTCTCACTAAAATAATAAAACAGCATCAACTTCAGCAACAATTTATAATTGAATTTACGTATCATTTACTAAATAAAAACAATTAAATGTATTAAATATATAATAATGTCTTTAATAAATATTTTATAAAAATATTATATATAATTAATTTTATAAAATATATTTAAAAGGAGGCCAACTCATCTTTTTGATATATTTTGTTGAAATATTAATAAATAAATAGATAAATTTGATTAGTGTGTTTAAAATATAAAAGGCTAAAATACCATTTTAGTCCCTTAACTTATTTTTTAGTTTCAATTTGGTCCCTTAACTTTTAAAAGTTTCAATTTGGTCCCTTAACTTGTCTCTGTTAATACAAGTTAGTCATCTCCATCAATGACATAAACAAACAAATTTTAAATTGGTCCTTTAAATTGTTGACAAGTTTTAAATTGGTCCCTTAACTTTTAAATGAGTTTCAAATTGGTCCCTTAAATTTTAAATGAGTTTCAAATTGGTCCCTTAAATTGTTAACATGTATGGCACTTTCGTCACTTTTGTTTATGTCATTGACTGAGGGGACTAACTTGGGTTCACAAAGACAAGTTAAGGGACCAAATTGAAACTTTTAAAAGTTAAGGGACCAAATTGAAACTAAAAAATAAGTTAAGGGACCAAAATGATATTTTAGCCAATATAAAACTATTTAACACTTTTATTTTATAAGTTTGAAAATAATTAGAAGAGTAGATTAGAAAAATTAAATTTATTCTTGAGAAAGATGGAAGAATTATAGCGCAATTATATAGAAAAATTAAAATGAGATTAATTATAATTAAATAATAAAAATAATATAAAGTATAAGGTAACTGTTCTATTTGAGTTCCAAGTGCGGCTAGATCTTCTTTGACTCCTCGAGGTCTTCTTCTAGAACACACCGATGGTTTGGTGAGGATAGGAGCAGCTACCTGCAAAATATTTTTGATACTTAAGCCAGTTTGAGAGTATGTAGAGCTTATTCAAGTAAGGCAAGAAAACAATAGATGAAAGACTGAGTAATACTCCCTGGTATCGTGGTAATTATAAGCCAATGGTTGGGTGAATTCCAACCAATAAGAGGGACTAATCATGACCCATCAGTCACCAGCCCAACCACGTGTATTTTCATGTAGGTCACTTACCAAGAGTAGGGTGACAACCCTATAAGGCATTCGTCCTAAGCATTCTCGATTGGGTCGTTGCCCGTTCCGACTTGTGTGGTCGGTCCAATGGGCTGTGGGTCAAAGGATGTGGCCTAGAACAGTAATCATGTTTATATATATATATATATATATATATATATATATATATATATATATATAGTCCATTAATAAATCCAATAAAAGCTATGTAAGTAATGGATTTGAAATTCAAGACTTCAATTAACGAGTCACTTGCCTTTTGTTTAGTACAAGTGTAAGGGAATGAGTTACATGATGTAAAAGATTGGTTTTGTTTGGTCGTGGGTTGTTGGGATGGTGGAATCAGAATGAGTTGAATGCCATAACATCTTTCAGAGTTTTAATGTATTAGAGAATGAGCATTGGTATATGCAAGAACTCTAACACTTAGGTAAGAGAAAGCGAAATGAGTTCCATGAGGAAGAAAAAATCATTATCATTATAATTAATATAGCAATTTATATGGGAATGGATCTTAAGGATCAAGTTAGAGTCAAGGGCAATTTGGTCATCTCATATACATTGAGGAAAACTTTCTAACGCTTTCCTAAAGTTTGAGCATTGAACTTTGCATGTTCCCTAAGATTGGACATCCCTTTTGTTGAAGGAGTAAGTCAAATTCTTCATAACATATTGGCTTTGGTCTCATTAACCACTTTACATTGTGTTTTATTAGAAAAGACTTTTCTTATAACTATAAAATTACACCAAGGGTTCACTTTGAGACTTTGAGCCCTTATCTTTTTTATCTTGATTGTGGAAGTACTTATATAGTATATTCCATAATATTGTCACAATGCATGCTTTTTGTTGATTATATAACCCTAGTAAGAGACTCAAAAAAGGGAATAAATGGGAATTCACAAATGTGAAGATAAGCTTTGGAAGCACATGATCTCTAGTTAAGAAAAAGTAAACTGAAATATATGAAATGTAAGTTTAGCAAAAAGCATGATAACACTAGCGTATAGCTAAAAGTTGAAGAGCATACTATCTTAAAAGTCACATTATTCGGGTATCTTTGATCTATCATATAAAATGTCAAAAAATATATATGAAAAGAATATAAACATTCAAATAGGGTGAATGACATGGAAAAGTGCTTCAAAGGTTATTTGTGATCAAAAAATGTCTCTCAAACTTAAAGAAGATTTTTACCACGTAGATGCAAAACATGTGATATTTTATGATATTGACTATTTGATGATAAAAAGACAACATGGTTACAACAAAAAATCATCTAACTTAGAAGTTTCTACACTAACATTATCATCCTTACACATTTTAAAAGTTTCATCATGAAAAGCAGTATATACATAATACACTATCAACCCTATCAGGATTATTTTGGGAATGAATTCTCTCATACGATTTTTATTAGCCATGTGAAGGAGAGAGAGACAAAACATACATTTTATTAATGAATTTAACCAAAATTTACGAAATTTATTGTATAATCTTTATCTCCATTACTCTTTTTCTAAAAATCACATAACAAGAAAAAATGTGGGAGAATCTCTTATCAATTGTCTTGAGTTGCATCAATAGGCTCATTAAAAAGTGGTTCCACAACACGGCTGTCATCCTGGCCCCAAGCCCCATTGGACAGTCTATTTAGCCCATAGTGGGGCTAGGGTTTTACTTAACCCAGGGGCTTTTAAGCCCCCTACCCACACAACCCACAAATTAATGGGGTTAGGGTCAGGGCTAGAAAAGGGTCAGTCCACTCTCTCAAATCTACTGAAAATATCATATTAGTGTTATTCCATCCGAGTTCGAGGCAGCTACTACGGCTGTCATCCTGCACCCAAGCCCCATGGGACAACCCATTTAGCCCATAATGGGGCTAGGATTTTACTTAACCCCTTTAATAGTGAGGCTTTGAAGCCCCCAACCCACACAAACCCACAAATTAAAGGGGGCTAGAGTTAGGGCTGGAAGGGGGTCAACCCATTCTCTCAAATCTACTGAAATTATCATATCGATGTTATTCCATCCGAGTTGGAGGCAGCTACTACACGAGTTTGAACTCAATCGCACCACTCTCCATCGCAAACCTTCTAACGTTGTCTGCCACCTGAGCCGCCATTAATTCTCTCAGTTGCGTTGCGGGTAGGGTTTTAGAGCAGCTTCCTTTAGGTTCGTTCTTTTACTATGTCTTCTTCTTATGTGCTATGTTTTCTTTCAATTGTTGTGTGTTCCAAAGAACTATCTTGCATGTAATTTTAATTTTGGTTTTATTTTCTTAGTTTTTTCGTTTAGTTCGATTGATTGATCTATTGATTTCAATTCATATCACTTGTTATGATGATATTGATTTGTGGGGTTTTCGCTTTTTTATGAAAACCCCAAACTGATTGCAAAATGCGCATTTACCATTTAAATGATGCAATTTTTCCTCGTCTATACTATGTGTTGTTCATCATCCTTATTCAAATTAAATAATTGATAGCATGTTGTGGGTGATGTTTGGCTATTTGAAAGTTTTGAAGTGGTCCTTAAGAGAAAACTTTACCCTTTGATATCTTGAATGGTTTGGGAAGTCTCGTATTCAGTAGTTCTAAATGCTTACCACAGTGAGATGTGTCTCAATATGCAATTGCAAAGTGTCATTATTTGAAAATTTTAAATTTATAATGTGGGTGTGCTCTTTTTAAGACTAGTTTTTACTTCAATGATATGTAAATCTCATATGCTATGGTAATTTGTGGGTTTGTGGTGAATTCAATTTTAATGTGAATCGGCAGTTCAAAGTGTGATTTACGAGTTTATGATTCGAAATTGAATACTGGAACCAAGGCTAAATATTTTGGTCTATGTTATTAAAAAGAAATTCATTTTTTATGAAGAAACTTTTTGTCCCTCACCCATAAGCTAGCTTTGGAGATTGAGTAGGTCTAAAGCCCAAATTTTAAGATATAGCCCAACATTACCTTGAGCACCATCGTCCTTGAACCACTTAAAGAGTGCATCATCATTTTCAACCAAAATCGTCTTATTCACGAGAAAAACCCTTTCATATGTTGTAGTATCTCACAAATTCACGATCTAGTCTCAATTCAGCATACACTTAATTGGCAGGCCAGTTTTATGGTGCTTCCCAACATTTTGGGCAGCACCCATTGTGCCCAAATTTCACTTGTTATAATAGGTCCTAATAAGTTAATTTGGGAGTCAAATGTAAATATAACTGGTTGATGTACATTTTTGCAAATTAGGGAGAAGCCACATTGCGTTTTCAATAATTTTATGTATGTATTCTGTAAACTCTGAAAACTCCATCTCTATCTCCTTCTGTAAACTCCAATTCACCATCTTCTTCCCCATCCAAATCCAAGTTATTGTCAGCACCAAAACCTTCTTTCCCGCTCCTCATCCTGTTCCCAACAACCTTCTTTGCCACAATCTTCATCCTCATCCTCTTCCTTTTGCCTTGCAAATCCACTGGTCCATTCTCATGAACCACTCACTCACACCCTTGATTCCTCACATCTCCCCAAACACCCTCACCCAAATTCTTCCCCAACCCTTCAACCCCAGCAGCAACAACATCATCATAGTCATCATAAATGTACACAAAAAGGGTTTGTTCAAAATGGGTTTTTCAAAATGGGTTTGTGTTGAGTCTCCAAATGTCTGATGTGCATTTACCTTAGTTTTGATGAGATTAAAACAGTTATTCAATGATTTAATTGAACCCGTCTGTGGTATTTAACTCGTCTACTTATATGAACTGTTCACTTGTCTGAACTTAGATAAGTTCACCCGTCTGAACTAACTTAAGTTCACACGTCTGAACCAACTAAGGTTCACTCGTCTGAACTGAGATAAGTTCACTCATCTGAACCAGCTAAGGTTCACTCGTCTGAACTAAGAGAAGTTCACCTGTCTAATGAAGTCTTCAACCGTCTGATCAAATGAAGACTCACCCGTCTAAAAGACTTTGCAACTGACGTCATCTCTTTGTTAAAGAGTCAACCCGTCTAATAAAGCTACTCATCCGTCTAGTAACTAACGTTAAAGAATACATTGGATGAAAGCTGTCTCAACTCTGATAAGGAACTTCAACAAAGTGCTTTGCCTGAACACAACTGCATCTTACACCAAAAGGGAAAGTCTTCCCTCTGCAAACAAAAAGCACGTATACAGACCTGCTGAGACCAAAGGTATATCAGAAGTCTGTATCACTCTGATGAAAGAGAACAAGCGAAGTTTCCTATGCTTTAATGGCTGATCAGAACGAATCTATTGCATTTATTGAAGATCTGCAAGAAGCCAGGCCTTCAGACTTTGTGTCTAACGACTTTAAAATCTTGAAGCCTATTTAATGAAGAAGACTTCGAAGATTCAAGTAGACAAGAGAACGATCAAAGCAATCAAAAGCAATTACTCTGCACATTTATATCTTCATTCTTTCATTATTTATTCTTTAATCATTTGAAGTTATTACGCAGTCTTTTAGAACTTCACATTTAATACACTCGTCTGAGTGCTTGTGAAAGACTTGCAAAGTATAATCTTTTTACAACTTCTCTGAAACAAACCTGTCTGAGCCTGAAGAGGCTAAGTGAGCAAACAATACTTGTCTGGAGCCTGGAGAGGCTAGGTGTGAAAACAATACTCGTCTGGAGCCTGAAGAGGCTAGGTGTGAAAATAATATTTGTCTGTCCTGTAACCTAAATCAGTTATAGTGAGAAAACTTGGTGCTGCCAAGGACTGGACGTAGCCTCATTGTTAAGGGGTGAACCAGGATAAAACCTGCTGAGTGATCTCTCTTTCCCTTAACTCTTTAGTTTGATTATTTGTCTTAACTATCATATAACTAAAGGGGTTTATAATTGTGTTTATTAAACCTTTTTTTTATCTTGCATGATTGTGTGTTTTCTGTGAAAACCTTTAGACTAGTTATCAGACTGATTGACCTGTCTGTGTTTACTAGTCTATCATAACCCGTCTGTGGGCGAAAAAGTTTCTAAATTCCGCATAAATTTGGCAAACACCATTCAACCCCCTTCTAGTGTTTGCATCTGTCTATTTCAGTTGGTATCAGAGCTCAGCCTCTGGGTTGAGCACCTAACAGTGTAGAGAAAAGATCCTGAAGAATAGACAATGTATTCTGGAGCAAGCTCAAGTGGGAACCCCCAACCTAAAGGAGGCTTTATAACCAGACCCCCTTTCTTTGATGGTGTAAACTACAACTACTGGAAAGAAAGGTTTCACTGGTTCATATTGTCAACAAATTCTGATGCATGGATGTCATTACTGATGGTCCTTACACTCCTCAAAATAATGATGGCTCAGACAAGCCTAAGGCTCAGTGGACACCTGCAGAAAAGACAAGATGGATCTAAACCATAAAGCCAGATATGCTATAATATGTGCTCTCAGTCCAGAAGAGTTTGAAAAGGTATGTGCTTGTGATTCTGCTAAAGAAATGTGAGACTCCTTATCTGTCACACATGAAGGAGAAGAGACAGAAGAGGAAGCCAATCTCTATCTGATGGGCAATATAGATTCAGTATCTGAAACTGAGGTACATTCTGAACTTGAGGAATTGCATGATGCTTATGATGAGCTGGTAGAGGAATCCAAAGGCTTATCTAAGGCCTTCAAATCCCTTAAGAGAGATTATGTTAAACTCCTCAGTGAGCATAAACAAAAATCTGAAGAGTGTGAGATGCTGGCCAAAGAGAATAGCCAGCTGAGGACTGAAAAGTCTGATGAAGCTTCGATCTCAAGTGAAACATCACATTCTGAAGAAGTGGTCACACTTCAACAGAAAGTGAAGGAGCTCACTTCTGATCTTGCTAGATTTTTTAATGGCAGAGATAATCTGACAAAACTGCTAGGATGTCAGAGACACTCTCTTAACAAAGATGGCATTGGATACGATCATCAAGCTGATCATAAAGTATCAACAAAATCTTCAACTGTCTATGTTAAACCCATTCCAGTTAGAATTAGACCCGTCTGTAACTTCTGTGGAAAAGCTGGACATGTTATGTCCAAATGTTTTCACAAGAAGAAGAGGAAGTCTTCACAGACTCCTAGAACTAACAGAAAAGGACCCAGAAAAATATGGGTACCTAAAGATAAAATAATTTCTGTTGCAGGCATCCTTAATAGGACAAAGCAGACGCCTCTGCTGGTACGTAGATAGTGGCTGCTCGCGACATATGACAGGAGAAAGATCTATGTTCCAAGACCTCCAGTCTAAGAATGGTGGATTTGTTGCCTTTGGAGGCAATAAAAAAGGAAGAGTAATTGGTGTTGGTACAATTGGTGGTAAACCCCCTCTTCCCTCTATCTCAAATGTACTTATGGTTGAAGGACTAAGACACAATTTACTTAGCATAAGTCAATTATGTGGTAGTGGATTTGATGTCTCCTTCACTAAGAATGAATGCATAGTCAAAGACAAGAGTGGCAAGACCCTCTTTTCAGCTAATAGACAGCAAAATATTTATAAGATTGAGCTAACTGAACTCTCAGATCAAAGTGTAACCTGTCTGATGTCTAAAGAGGATGAAAGATCGGTTATGGCATAAGAAACTAGGACATGCTAGTATGAAACTTATTTCGAAATTGAAAAAGGATAACCTTGTGAGAGGATTGCCTGACATTAGTTTTAAGAAAGATGTTTTATGTGATGCATGTCAGAGAGGTAAACAAGTAAAATCAAGTTTCAAATCAAAAAACCTTGTATCAACCTCTAGACCTCTTCAACTGTTACACATGGATCTGTTTGGACCAGTTAGTGTTGCCAGTTTAGCTGGAAGGAAATATGGATTTATCATTGTTGATGACTATTCTAGATTTACTTGGGTACTTTTCTTAACCCACAAGGATGAGTCTTTTAAGGCCTTCTCTGTATTCTGTAAGAAAGTACAAAATGAGCAAGGTTTCTGTATTTCTACCCTTAGAAGTGATCATAGGGAGAATTTGAAAATGAACAATTCAAACTGTTCTGTGAAGAGAATGGAATCTCTCACAACTTCTCTGCACCTAGAACTCCACAGCAAAATGGAGTGGTTGAGAGAAAGAACAAATCTCTACAAGAGATGGCTAGATCAATGCTCAATGAAAATAATCTCCCTAAGTATTTCTGGGCTGAAGCAATAACACTGCATGTTATGTGCAAAATAGAATACTTATAAGGTCTATCCTAAAGAAGACTCCTTATGAATTGTGGAAAGGTAGAAAACCCAACATATCTTATTTCCATACATTTGGATGTGAATGCTTCATCTTAAATACCAAGGATCAACTTGGAAAGTTTGATTCCAAGGTAGACAAAGGTATCTTCATTGGATATTCTGAAGTGTCTAAAGCATATAGAGTTTTTAACTCTAGAACCTCTGTTGTTGAGGAATCTATTCATGTAAAATTCAATGATAATCTAAAGACTGATAGGGAACTATCAGATCTAGAAGATGATCTTGCAGAACTTGATCTTACCCAGCAGACGAGTCAACAGCCAGACGTATCAAAAATTGAATCTGCCGAGGAATCTGTCAGACAAGTGGAGCAGACGAGTCATCAATCAATTCAACATCAGAATGATGATCTCAGAAGAGACTGGAAGTTCAAAGCTCATCATCCTGAAGATCTTATCATTGGAAGTCCCTCTGAAGGTATTAGAACCAGATCTGTCTTAAGAGAGTCAAGCAATATGGCTTTTCTATCTGAAATTGAGCCAAAGCATATTGAGGAAGCTCTTGAAGATGAAAGCTGGATTCTTGCTATGCAAGAGGAACTTAATCAGTTCAAAAGGAATGATGTCTGGAAACTTGTCTCCAAACCAACAGACAAGTCTGTTATTGGAACAAGATGGGTTTTCAGAAACAAGCTAGATGAAGATGGCAGAGTTGTCAGAAACAAAGCAAGGTTAGTAGTTCAAGGCTACAACCAACAAGAAGGTATTGACTATACTGAGACTTTTGCACCTGTAGCTAGAATAGAAGCTATTCGCATACTCATGTCATATACTGCACAACATCAAATTACTTTATTTCAAATGGATGTAAAAAGTGCTTTTTTAAATGGAATAATTGAAGAAGAAGTGTATGTTAAACAACCTCATAGTTTTGAAGATAATGAAAAACCAGATTATGTTTTCAAACTTAAAAAAGCTTTATATGGTTTAAAACAAGCGCCTAGAGCATGGTATGATAGACTTAGTTCTTTTCTTATAAATAATGGTTTTATAAGAGGAAAAGTTGATACAACTTTGTTTAAGAAATGCTCAAAAGATAACTTCATAGTAGTTCAAATATATGTTGATGATATTATTTTTGGAGCTACTAATGAAAAATTGTGCAAAAAATTCTCTAAGTTGATGCAAGTAGAATTTGAAATGAGCATGATGGGACAATTGACGTACTTCCTTGGACTGCAAATCAAATAGACGTGTGATGGAATCTACATCCATCAACAAAAGTACATCAAGGAGATTCTAAAGAAGTACAAAATGGATAGCTCAAAGATCATGAAAACTCCAATGCAAACTAATGCTAATCTAAGCAAAGATGAAGGTAAAAAGGTAGACCAAACTGTCTACAGAGGTATAATTGGATCTCTTCTTTACTTAACATCTAGCAGACCTGATATTCAATTTAGTGTCTGTATGTGTGCTAGATTCCAATCTGATCCCAAAGAATCTCATCTTAAGGCTGTTAAAAGAATCTTTAGATATTTGCTTGGAACCACTAATCTTGATTTAATGCATTTGAGAACACAAGATTACAGATTAGTTGGTTTTTGTGATGCTGACTTTGCTGGAGATAGAATTGAAAGGAAAAGCACCAGTGGAGGATGTCACTTCATTGGAGCAAACTTAGTCTCCTGGTCAAGCAAAAGATAGACGACTATCGCACTCTCAACTGCAGAAGCAGAATATGTCTCTGCTGCAAGTTGCTGCTCACAGCTATTATGGGTAAAACATCAACTAGAAGATTACTCTATATTTGAACATAATATACCTGTCTGGTGTGATCATTCAAGTGCTACTTGCCTAACTAAGAATCCCATATAACATTCTAAGGCTAAGCACATAGAAATCAAACATCACTTCATAAGATATTATGTTCAAAAGGTGTATTTGATGTTAAGTTTGTTAAAACTGAAAATCAATGGGCTGATATCTTTACAAAACCTTTAGCTGAGGATAGGTTTAAGTTTATAAAAGACAACTTGAATATACATTGCTTTGCTGTATAACCTGTCTGATGAGTGTTTATGATACCTGTCTATGTTTAATCGTCTGACCTTATGAGTCATTCGCTCTTCTTTTAAACAAAAATTCTTTTTAAATGGTTATTATCTTTAATGTCATTTCTTTCTCTGAGACAAAATGTGTACATGGCTGTTTTTATTTTAAATCAATTTTTTTTAAACCTCCATCTTTTTGTTGCTTTCATTTAAAATTGCAATTGTCTTTGGTCTTTAAAAGTGAATTTTTTTTTTTTATTTTAAAAGGTATTTCGTTCTTACGTTTTCAAATCTCTTTCTCTTCGTTTTTAAAACCATCAAAGAGGATACATCTGCTCAGGGGGAGCAGTTGAAGAAGACTTTAGACAAAATCAAAGGACAAACTTGCTTTTAACTCTTTTTGATCTTTTTAACACTTATTTATAATTTTCTTTTTAAATTATCTTGTACACAGCCAATGATGGTTAAATACAAATTACCTCCTTTGTTTCTCTTTTTTGATTATGACAAAAGGGGGAGAAAGTTAAATGAAAACTGTTTTAATATTACAACTGTCTGATATGAACAAATGTTTATCTAAATATGATGTATCTTTTCTTTTCTCTCTGTCTATATTCTATTGCTTTTGATAATGTCAAAAGGGGGAGAAAATACTAAGAGAAGACTAAGATAAAAAGTTCAATGCTTATCTGTCTGAGTAAGTTATAATTATGAAAAATGTTTTTAATCTGTCTGATGTGCATTTACCTTAGTTTTGATGAGATTAAAACAGTTATGTAATGATTTAATTGAACATGTCTGTGGTATTTAACTCGTCTACTTAGTGTGCAGATGAAAACATTAAGTGTCTATATGAACTGTTCACTCGTCTGAACTGAGATAAGTTCACTTGTCTGAACCAGTTAAGGTTCACTCGTCTGAACTAAGAGAAGTTCACCCGTCTAATGAAGTCTTCAACCGTCTGATCAAAGGTAGACTCACCCGTCTAAAAGACTTTGCAACTGACGTCATCTCTTTGTTAAAGAGTCAACCCGTCTAATGAAGCTACTCATCCGTCTAGTAACTAACGTTAAAGAATACATTGGATGAAAGCTGTCTCGACTCTGATAAGGAACTTCAACAAAGTGCTTTGCCTGAACACAAGTGCATCTTACACTAAAAGGGAAAGTCTTCCCTCTGCAAACAAAAAGCACGTATACAGACCTGCTGGGACCAAAGGTGTATCAGAAGTCTGTATCACTCTGATAAAAGAGAACAAGCGAAGTTCCCTATGCTTTAATGGCTGATCAGAACGATTCTTTTGCATTTATTGAAGATCTGTAAGAAGCCAAACCTTCAGACTTTGTGTCTAACGGCTTTAAAATCTTGAAGCCTATTTAATGAAGAAGACTTCAAAGATTCAAGGAGACAAGAGAACGATCAAAGCAATCAAGAGCAATTACTCTGTACATTTATATCTTCATTCTTTCATTATTTATTCTTCAATCATTTGAAGTTATTACGCAGTCTTTTAGATCTTCACATTTAATACACTCGTCTGAGTGCTTGTGAAAGACTTGCAAAGTGTAATCTTTTTTACAACTTCTCTCAAACAAACCCGTCTGAGCCTGAAGAGGCTAAGTGTGCAAACAATACTTGTCTGGAGCCTGGAGAGGCTAGGTGTGAAAACAATACTCATCTGGAGCCTGAAGAGGCTAGGTGTGAGAATAATACTTGTCTGTCCTGTAACCTAAATCAGTTATAGTGAGAAAACTTGGTACTGCCAAGGACTGGACGTAACCTCATTGTTAAGGGGTGAACCAGGATAAAACCTGCTTAGTGATCTCTCTTTCCCTTAACTCTTTAGTTTGATTATTTGTCTTAACTATCATCTAACTAAAGGTTATAATTGTGTTTATCAAACCTTTTTTTATCTTGCATGATTGTGTGTTTTCTGTGAAAACCTTCAAACTAGTTATCAGTCTGATTGACCTGTCTGTGTTTACTCGTCTATCATAACCCGTTTGTGCTTGCGAAAAAGTTTCTAAATTCCGCATAAATTTGTCAAACACCATTCAACCCCCCTTCCAGTGTTTGCATCTGTCTATTTCAGTTTGTTCACCCATCATCATGTTGTTATCATCTTTCTCTTTATACCTCAAGGGCACACTAGCATAACACCAATAATACTCCCTCTATTGTTCCTCCTTCACCGGAGGCTTCACCTCCACGTCGATGAAACGCTTTCCCGCAACTCTAGCACAACAAAGGGAAATGATGGCCATCGTCGACGTCCTCTCCACCGTTGACCGCCACCTCCCCCAAAACCACAATGCGTTGTCCTCCAGCCCGCCTTGTCATTCCTCCTTAGATCTGTTGAACCAACCCCATCGTCGATCTTCGGCGTCCACCACTTGTCTTTATCGAGCAACGGCCAGTGGCCACACTATCCTGACTACTAACTACCATTTAGAAAAAAAAAAATTTATTTAAAATGATAAGGGGCGTATAAATAAATATCAACTTCTATGACAATTTTTTCAGAATTTATAAAAAGGACTTATATATAAATAAGATATTTTACATTAACTTATATCGTAAATAGTAAAAATATTTTTGACTTAAAATGTCAAACATTTGACAATTATCAAGTCATTCTTTCTCCACCATTCATTTGAAAACTATCCATAATCTAGGGTTATAAACTAGGGAAGCACTGATGGTGCTCATTTTATGGGCACTATCATAAAACTGACCTAACTGACAAGGTCCATATAGTAAAAATAATTGGTATAAAATTTGTCCATTTCGTAGAAATCGTCCTTAAAGTGAGCGTGAGAGCAAAATTTGGTGCAATCCCCCATTACTATTAAAATAAAAGGGGAAAAAAAAAAGAGATGTGTCAAAAACCTCACCCACGGGACTTTGTTGTTATCACCCATTCTTACTAAAAAAATGACAATTACTCCTTAATCAGTTACCTAAACAAAGAGGCATGTAATTATCACTGAGGAGTAAAACTTATTTTTCTTTGATAATCTCAAATATTAATTCAAGTAAGCTGCAATGTGTTTGGATTTGATTATTTTGGGGCAAATAATTTTCTTTTCAAATGGTATCTTTATAAGATTTTGAGTATAAGTTGTTTGCAGTATAAAATAAGTTAATTAATCCAAACACGGGTAGTCTATTGAGTAAGACCACATTTTATTGTAAAATATTATTCAACATAAGATGGTAACTAGTTGCTAAACATAATTGTAAATATAGTCTTAGATTTTATGTATGGTCAGCATACAATTTGATATTCGAGTCCTAATTATACTAATTACTTAAAAAATCACGCAGTAAGAAATATCTTTGTGAATACTTTTATCTAAACGAGAACAATCTGCCTTTAACCAGATTACATATATAAATTAGTTGAGCTGTGTGTAAATTGACTTAAACATCACTTATTGCTATATTAGAAATTAGAAATAACCCATATATTATACAAGAAAAAGAAAAAGAAACAACCAATATAGTAAGCACCAAAAAAAACAAAAGAAATAACCAATATAGCAAATCATGTCAGTTATTCAATAAATTAAATTTGCTTATAAGAAATACTCGGAAAATAAATTGTAACAACAACACTTTAAACAAGATGTGAACTAAGAAATTAGTAAGCACCAAAAAAAACAAAAGAAATAACCAATATAGCAAATCATGTCAGTTATTCAATAAATTAAATTTGCTTATAAGAAATACTCGGAAAATAAATTGTAACAACAACACTTTAAATAGGGATGGCAATTTTACCCGTACCCGCGGATATCCGTGGATAAAATCCGCAACGGGCACGGGACGGGTAGTTAAACGGGTGCCCGCGGGTAAAATAAACGGGTAATTTCAATACCCGCTTATAAACGGGGCGGGGGCGGGTATCACGCTACCCGTGCCCGCGGATATCCGCACCCGTTACTTAAATTACTATAATACTCTTTATTATATATATCTACTAATTGCTAAACCTAATTTTCCATCCTTCCTTACTAAAGCTAATACTAATGGGAAAATAAGTACCTACTATTATTAATTATATTAAGTTGAGCTATTATTAAGTTAGGAGAAAACATAATTCAAGGGTGTTTTAAGTGGATCCTAGCTTTTGTAACTTTTATTTTTAGAGAAAACAAATATATTTGATTACTTTTGTTAGTAACTTTTGTAATTGGATAATGTTTTCGTAGTTTCGTAACATCTATTTGTATGAACATAGTTATTTTAATAGAAATTACGCATATTTCAACAATTTTTCAAGCAAAAATAATAAAAAAATTTTATAAAAAAATAATCCGTGGATATCCGCAAACCCGCGAATATCCGCGAAACCCGCTGGATATCCGCTCGCAAGATACCCGCACGGGTAACGGACAGGGACGGGTACAGATTTCACCCCGCGGGTGCGGGGACGGGGGGAGTGCTACCCGTGCCCGCCCCGCCCCGCCCCGCCCCGTTGCCATCCCTAACTTTAAACAAGATGTGAACTAAGAAATAACTTTCTTCATTATTTTTAAAACATATTGTGCTTCAATGAAAAGCTACAGTAATAGATGAAAATATATTAATGTGCCATCTCCTTTAATAAGCGGATTGTTGATGAGTTTTAAATTTGATCTGCAATATGTTTGTTATGTAATGCGCGCGTTAGTAACTATATGTAATGGTATAAGTATAACAAACAGACGAATTCTAAAGAATTTGGGTGGTTTGCTTGCGACTTCTACCTTAATCATTCTCAATTTTGAAATAATATAAACTGTAAGAAAAGTTTATTTTGGCTTGCTTTGTTAAGTTGAATAAGTTAGCTTATAATTTATTTGACTAACTTATAAGTTTGTTTAACTGAAATAAAGGTGTTTGATAAATAAGCTTATCTCATTAACTTATATCTTTTCTTCATAAGCTATTTTATTTAGCTTATGATTTATAACTTATTGATTTTTCTCTCATTTTTACCCTCATTCATTTCAACAAATTCCCACTTTACTATTTTTGTTATAAATATGTCATTTTATATCATTTTACATTTATAATCTAATTCAACAATTAATTTTATCAAATAATTCTAATTCAATCAGCTATTTTTTTAATTATCAGCAGTAAACTTTCGACTAAAAATTAATCTATAAACTATAAACTAACTTATCGACCATAAACTAATTTATCAATCATTTTTGCCAAAGAGAACATATATCTCATATTTTCTTTTTCGGGTGAACAAATGAATTCGTGGTTGTGGACTTGAATATAACCTTAGTTGACGCGATTTATCTTTATCATGGGCCATTGACCACTTAATTAATGAGAGAAGGCATCAAATTAAATTATCAAGTTTCATGATAAGAGTAAGTGTCCAACTCCAATACTCAAATGGCATGTACCATATTCCATAATCCATATAGTATATATGTACAACACAACTACGTCGCAAGCATCATCTGATCAGAACCATACTTTCCTACGTAAGGATACGTAACCACTTGCTTCTCATGGCATCCACCTGTCATTTGAGGTTGGTGGAGAATCCGCTTCCAGTACTAAACGGTGTCGCACGAAGAGGACAGTCTGGAAAGATATGGATAATCAACAGGGCAAAAAAGCATTCCTAGATAAACTTTGTTTTTTTCCGGGGAAAAAACAAGGAAGTTTAAGAGTACACGATCATTTGAGTCGTAGAAAAATACAAATTGCAAAAGTCCAAAACATAGCCACCTTTAAGTATAACTTAAAATTAACATTGAAGGATGATTCAGTGCATAGAAGTACGAGGAACACGAGACCGGACTGGTGTCTTCGATGGACTAACCCTGCATACGGAACATAATGGTTGAAGAAACATTAATGCTATGCTTGGTTTGAGAAAGAAAATAAAAAAAGATAGAAAGAAAATGATGAGAAAATATTGGATTTTAAAGGTTGTTTGATATTAGAGAAACATGAAAGCAAGTGAAAAAAAAAAAAGAATTGTTTTTTTAATAGACAATTATATCCTGTTAGATGACGAGGCTGCTTGAAGATGGATGATAAATTTGACATTTCACACCATTTCTCTCTCTCTCTCTCTCTCTCTTCTTCTCATAAGTGCAGAGAAAACTTTTTGCTTGAGTCCCAACCAGTTTTTTCCTCTCTCTTTTCTCTTCACGACCAAACAAGAGAAAACTACAAAATCATTCTATTTTCTCTCATTCCATTTTCTTTCCACCCATTTTCACTCAAACCAAACGAAGTGTAAATGACAAGTGTTTGAATTAACTTAATTTATATTCAAAATTCAAAATAACTTATAATTAAAAACTCTTCGAAGGAGTTTTTAAAAAAAGCAATTATTTCTCAAAATTTAAGCATTACCAAACATCAATCCTACCTTATAGGCAGTGCACCCAAAACCACACCACTACAGCTCAGAGCTGCAATTGCACTCTCAGCCTGCAAAAATGAGGCAAAGAAAATCTTCAGTGAGCCAAAAAACAAAAAGAGACACGGCAAAACAAATAGTAGGTCAAAAAATATTTGGTGACAACATATCAATACTTACCCTGCAAGCAAAACATATAATTCTTAAAATCAAAAGATTTACCACACCAGAACAAAATCAACTCCACAAATGTATCATGCAAAAAGCCAAAAAGACAGAATTTTTTTTATCTTTCACCAGGTATCCTCACAGGGGGTGGTAGTTAGATAAAACCCTCCTCAGAATGACGACCCCAAGATTTGTCAAGCACATATGCAAAGAATACCACGGTAAAAGAAGCAACATCTTCTTGCACGAGCGCCTTATTACATTCAACAAAATTAACGGGGAAAAGGAACAAAACAACTTCAAACATTGCTAAAAACAAGCTATGAATAAAGAAGCAAGAGATGGAGGGAAAGCAACTCAAGGTCCCCGCTAACCCCGGTCAACAGCAGAAGGCAGAGCACAGCTCTTATAAAGTGAAGCTCAGATTCAATAAATAATATTTGGATATGTGGGGTTTGGGGGGAGTGAGAAGTGGTTTTGTAGTGCATGAATCCCAAAAAATTATCTATACAAACAGAAATTCGTCCTTAAAAAAATGATTTAATTTAAATTGTTAAGATCAAAACAAGGTCTAACAAGCTTAACAGCTCCACCGATTCAAGCTAAAGAAGCTCAGGCGTGGATGACTATAACGGAAAACAAAGCAACGTGGGCAAACCAAGAATCAACAGCATGCTATTCCAGAAAACCATTGTACCTTATTAAGCAAGCCTAAGTACTATGCCCTTTCATGGCCCAAAATGAGCCTTCACCTTAAAAATTATAGTAAATGGATACCCATCCCTAAATCACTAGATCATCAAAGTATCATACCAGAGCACAGTAAATGCTAAGTGTAATGTGTAAAATCAAGCATCAAATACTGTATTTATCCATTCGGACTTCTAACAGGGAAGAGCATACTTAAGTACCAGATCAAACACAGTCAACTGCCTCATAAAACCTTCCCCCATACCCATCAATTTGCCACCCCCTGCTCTAATTATACCATCCACATGAATGGAGTGGATTTTCCACCTCAACGCTGCACCTTGTAGTAATCAATTATAGAGACAGGCAAAACTAATGAACTTTGTAGGACCCATATTATAGGGATTCCCATACACACTCCATGGATGAATAAAAGTGAATAATGCACTCACCCTTCTCTCATATGCTGCTATGCACTCCATGGATGAACAAAAGTGAATGGTGCAGCCATCCTTCCCTCATAGTATGAGAAGTACATTATTTTCAAAAGAAGAGACACCGAAAAGTGAAAACCATTTGACATTATTATTATCCAATAAATAGGCGTGGAGAATCACTTAACCACGATTACTTTCTATCAACAAAGTCACCATTAAAGCCTATTTTCACCATATTATGTTCACAGATAGGCTCTATTTCAATTCATAAACAATATTTCCTTGATTTGCGTGCTTCATAATATAGTTTTGTTTAAATATAGATATATACAAACTTGCATTTTGCTATGGAACAGCTAGGATAGTAATGTATAAAGACTCCCACAAAAGAAACTACGACCGGACCTAATACTATGAAAAACAATTATCGAGAGGAGCATGACCAAAAGAAGTAGAAATGCAGGTTTTCTTTTGGGGGGAATAACTGCATTAAAGCAAATGATAACTGTGAAGCAAGCAGTAGCACTCAATCTGAGGGTTTAAACTTCACAGAGAGATAGAGTTAGAGAATATAGAAAATACCCAAGTAGAGCAGAGTTGACTCAGATGAAAATAAGGTCCAAAAGTGAGTAATTACCATTGTGAACTCAACAAATGCGATTCGAGTTGAATGATGGTAATCCCCAAGAAGCCTCAAGCGTTGAACCTAGATGAGTACACCAAAATAATGGAAAATATCTTACAAGATAATTAAATTCAAACAATATACACCCATGCATTGAACCTAGATGAATACACCAAAATCATGGAAAATATCTAATAAGATACTTGAATTCAATCAACAGTAAACACTATAAGCCTGGTTCCATGAAAAGCTACAAACCTCTCCACAAATAGATTCAAAGAATTGTTTGACATCTGCTTGAGTAAGCTGCAGCAGTAACAAGAAAGACACTTTTAAGAATTATGAGCCCCATTTTCTGGAAAAAGACATGGATAAAGACAAACTAATTCCCCCGAACAGGATTTCAAGAAAGGATCAAATCCTAAATTACCTTCTTGTCAATATTTGTGCAATAAATTGTTCTTGAGCACATCTCCCTTTCATCTTCAGACTGAGAAATATAGCACCATTAGAAAGGGAAGAGACAAAAAAATACATTATTAGCTCCTCCAGTTAATCATCTGCTAAAGTATGTAATAGAGATCTCGAAGGAAAAACATTACCCTGGGCAAATATGTCGGATTAACCGGCGCAATGGCAGTTTTTGAAGGTAGCACTCTCAAAGGATAATATCCCAGCATGGTTCCAGACAGGTTCAAAGCAGCCCTTGCACCTTCTGCGGGCATAACACTGTTAATACAGTGAAATGTCAATAATTACAGCATATGAAGAGCATATATTTGGTGGTGATGGTACCCTCATCCGTAAACTCAACGAAAGCAAACCGAAGAATAGAATTAGGATCCCCACAAACACGGCAATCAACAACCTACGGCCAGGAAAAACGACCTGATTAAGTGGTCCACCATTATTATTTATTAAGAAGAAACTTAGTAAACAAAATGTAACCGTTCCTACCTGGCCACAGTTAAGAAAGAGAGCTGCCAGCTGCTCTTCGGTAACCTAGATGAAGACAGAAAACAACAATCATTGAAATGAATACCATGGAAAATGTTACAAGATAGCTGAAATGAGGGAATCCACAAGGCAGCTAAAATTTGTACCAGTTGATCAATGTCAGACACATAAACTGTCCTCCTAACCATCTCTTCTCTTTTCTCTATATCTATTTTACTGTTGACTCTTCGCTTCCCATTATTATAGCCATTCTTCCTCTGCAACACATCATTGTATTAAGAAAAGTGAAACCGTCATGCTAGTAACATATAATTGGTAACAAGCCAGAAAATACTACGAAACACAACTACTGGAGAAATGCAGATGTTTGGATGGATGGAGTGGAATGGTTATTAATGGAGTAAAATGGTAAAAAGATCTTAATCCATTGTTTGGGATTTTTTTAAATAATAGAGTGGAATGGTTAAGGATGAGAACCCAAACCACTACATATCACTCAAACCCTCAAATTTGCATACCCTCCAATTTGGGGGGTTTGAGATGGAGTCGAGTGTAAACCAATTCATAACTTTTGTAATTCACTTCATTCTATTAATTACCATTGTACTCCCAAACAATGGAATGAAATCTCCCTCCATTCCTTATACTTTTAACTTTCCACTCCACTCCATTCTAAAGTCTAAACCACTTCATTACTAACCACTCACTCCATCTCCTTGAAAACTCCCAACATATGTGAAAGCTAATTTTCAGAATTCAGAGGAATATAAACAAAACCATTTCACCATGCAGATTAAAAATATATATAAAGTAATATTCATACCCTTCTGTTAGTTTGCCCATTACCATTGCCATAATTATTGGGAAGTATAAAATTATTAGGGTAGCCAAACCCAGCACCAGGTCCAGCTAAGTAGCCAAGATTATTTGTTAGTGATGGAGGCACAAATTCCTCAGCCATGGGATTCAACTTTGACAAGAGTTCTTCCAAATCCCTCATATCCCTCTTGAAACTCTCACCCCCATTCTCCCCATACCCATTATTGTTGACCAACATCTGCTGGGTCTGGACCCCATTTCCTTCAAACCCATTTCGCATCTGACCCGTTTGAGCTTTGTAGTTACTGTTTGGGACTGATACAGTGTTGGGAGCTTTGAACACATCGTTCAGATTCTGATCGGAACCACTTCTGGGCTTTGATTTCTCCACCTCAGTGATGTCCGATGAAACTACACTGTTGTCCAAATTGTGACTTGAAGAACCGATTTTGGCCCCAACATTCTCAGCAACCGCCATGATCAAAGAGAATCAACAGACAACTTGTGTAGATATAAAAAGTTTTAAACTTTTTCTCAGATTTCTCTTTGAACCTGTATCAAGAGATTGACTTAGTAAAAAAAAAAAAATATCGAACCAAAAAAAAAAGAGAAATGATACAAAATTAAGATCATATTCTAGAAAATTTGCGTTGACACAAGATCAAAGTGAACCTGAAGATCGTAAATTACAAGAACTTGAAAACCCCACATAGAAAAACATATATATGGACACATAAGAGGAGAGAAATAAAAGTAAGAAATGAGTGAAATGGAGAAGGAGGTTTATCTTACTAAATGTACTGAAGAAAATGAAGAAGATGAAACTTGTAGAGAGAGAGAGAGAGATGAAAAGGGTATTCTTCGGATCGTCCGTTTTCGCAGCACTGACTTTTTGGACCTTCCTGAGAAGAACGTCCCAAAGTTGCTGTCTTGATTGTGATGATAAACGTACCAAAGACAAATATGACATCCATAGACCATTCTTATTCTTATTTTCATTTTTTGCATTAACTTTCAATAACTGCACATTACTTACGGACTCCCCCATTCCAATATTCAATTTTTGACGTATTTATATAGTTGGATTAATTTTGATCTTGCTTAAAAACTTTCTTAAATATTAAAAGAAGAAAAATACTAATCAGTATCGTTAGATATTGATTAAGGAATAAAAAAAAAAATTTACACTGAAATATGTGTATTGAATATTTTAAATAATACAACACTTAGTTTTTCAATAAAATATTTTCTTTATTTAATTTTTTAATCAATATTCCTAGGACATTAATTAACAAGATCCTTACGAGAAAAGGAGACATGTACCTTCAACGTAAATCAATTTTACTCTGACACCCAATAAGAACTCATTATTCTGTGATTAATTTTAAAATGAAGTTAGATAATAGACTGATATGTTAGTATGTGAGCTCTTATCGAATATATGTGTAACACTAATTTACACCCAATGTGCATGCTAATTCAACTCTAAATATTAATAGCAGAAAATCCATTTTCTTTCCATACACACGTCATCACACCCTAGCACTTCTCAATATGATTTTGCCTTAATAAAATTTAAAACAAACAAAGACCAAGGGACGTGCTTATTCAATTAGATATTCATTTATTATTAAACTATAATTTTAAAAGATAATAAACTTCTTACTAAAATTATTTTAATATTATCTTAAAGTTTTAATTGCTTGTACTTAATGGCCACAAACTCATTGATTTTACAACCCGACTTCATTTAAGTGTTATATTACCATATTTTTATATTCTAAAGATTTGTTTTTATTTTTTTAAAAGAGCATAATTAATATATATAATTAGCGTAAAAAAATTTATATTATCCATCAATCATAAATTATGATATGAATATGAATAATTTTCAAGGTAGTTGGGATAAATTTCAAATATTTTTAATTATGTGTCAAACTATGATTGTTAATGGTGTAAAATATCGTTAGACTGACAATACATATCATTAAATCCTTTTAAAAATATCATATGATATTCTCATAAAATATTTTCATGTTAATTGCATGAATCAATTTTCTCTTCAATTAATGACTCACTTTGCTTTTGTTTAAGATAGGTGTTAAGGAAATGTGATACGATGATGCAAGAAATTAAGTTAGGCAAATTTAGTTTTATCCTTTTGTAACTTATTATTTATGTTCAAGTTGATCCTCAAATTCTTATCTGTGTCAAGTTAGAGCCTGTTTGGCATGTCCTTTTTGCGAGTCTATAGTGGATAGTTTATAGCGGATGAGAAAGTAGTCCCGTTCGGCAAGCGCTTCTGTCATGAGCTTACAACGTTTTTTCCCAGACGCTACTTAAAGTAGAGTTTGAGCTTATAGCTTACAGCATTTCATTTTTTTCCCTTTTCTCCTTATTATCTTAATTTAATTCCACCTTTATACCCTTTTATCTCTTTTATGTAAAATCATTAATGAAGATGTTCTTTTATGTCCTATTATATTTTTCAGCTAGTTCAATTGCTAGTTTTACCAAACACTTCCACAGAAAATAGGCTAGCTTATCCGCTATCCGCTATCAGCTACAGCATCCGCTATCCACTATCAGCTAGCTTATCCGCTAATAACTAATTTTACCTAGCAGACTCTTATATTTTTATTAGAGAATAATACCACAAATATTTAAACATCTTTCTGTATCAAAAAAAAAAAATTAAACATCTTTACCTAAATTTTATGTTAGTAGTAATTAGATGTGGTCCCATTAAAAATGGACTAATTATAAATTATAAAGAATTTGAATGGTTTGTTTCTTCAAATTACGAGTTAATCTTTCATGAGTTTGAAACAAAATCAACTATGAAAAATGTTTACTTTATTTCTTATGTTTATAAATTAAATAATTTCAGAACAATTGAAGTCGTCAATCTCCCTACTAAATGCTAATATATATCATAGGAAATTTACTTTGTAGAGAATGACTTTTACGTTCCAAGCGTCTGGGCTACCGTCGGCTCCGTCAGAAACATCGAAAGAACCACCAGACAGAGGTGGTTCAATGCATATGGAAGGGCAAGAGAAGGAGAATAAAATTGGAGGATCTACTCCTATGTCATTTCGTGACAAAGTTCTAGGGAAGCATATTCCTCCTCCAAAGGAAAAGGTGGATCTAATGGCAGCCAAACTGGTTCGTATTGAGCATATCAATGGCAACAGATTAAAGCCTATGATTTATGTTGAAAAAGAAGTTATGGATGAATTGAGTCTTCCTTGGAAGGATGCGCTAATAGTAAAATTACTTGGGAAAACTATTGGCTTTAATGTTATGAAGGCAAAGTTAGAGGCGGTCTGGAAGTTATGTGGAGGTTTTTATCTGATGGATGTGGGAAATGGCTTTTTTATGATAAAATTTGATGATGCAGATGATAGAAGTAAGGTCATCAATGGAGATCCTTGGAGGATATTTGATCACTATTTATCAGTTCGTCTTTGGAATTCTGATTTTAACGCTGCTCATGCAACAATTGATAAAATTATGGTGTGGGTGCGTATTCCGTGCTTGAACGTAGTTTTTTATGATGAGAGTTTTCTTTGGTCACTTGCTTCAGCAGTGGGGAACCCAGTGAAAGTGGACCTTCATACTCTTTGAGTAGCGAAAGGTAGGTTTGAAAGGGTTTTTGTTGAAGTGAATCTTAATCAACCGGTAGTTGGAAGGGTTGGAATCAATGGGCAATGGTTTAATGTTGAGTATGAAGGCCTTCATATCATATGTGCCCAGTGTGGTTGTTATGGCCATCTTCTCAATAATTGTCCTATCAAGCTTTCTGATCAGAAAACAAGTTCAGAGCAAGAGGGGAAGAAAAGGTTAGCAGTGGCAATGGTGAGAATAGTGCTGATAATGGTTGCGAAAAATCAGGTGTGGATATCCCGAAAAAATCGAAGGATATTGGGGATAATTCTGTTGTAATCCTAACAGATTCGTTGCATGGTGATTGGATTAACGTCACGCGAAAAAAAAGGCCAATAAAGGAGTATTGAATGCTAAGGCGCATAACAAGGGACAACTCCATCAAAACAAATCATCAAGATTTAATTATTTAAATGATAATGGAGAATCTTATAAAGCAGATATCCACTGGTAAAGTTTTAAATTTGTCTGAAGAGCAACCCAAGGCTAAAGTTTGGTCTAAAGGAAAGAGGCCCAGACGCGAGGGCCCATCTCGCTTAAATGGTGCTAATGTCAAAGAGAAGCCAGCTCAAGTGACCAAGAGAATTCGTATAGTAGAAAGAAAGACCGAGTCTCATATTGTCAATCATATGGAGAAGGTGGGCCCATCGGGCTCTAAAGTCAATGGGGTGGAGGTTAAGTCTAATGATATGGTTAAAGATCCTATGATTGATGTTTCTCATATTCAGCGCCAGGGGACTATTCCTACTACTCCTTTTATGGCGGACGTGGATGTGTCGAAGGGTGTAAAGCAACCAGAACCTCCAGACCCTTATTCCGCAAGGAATGATGGCATCCAAGTGGATAGTGGGAAAAATGATCAGCATACTGTTAGTATGGGGGTTAGTATGGGGGACATTACTGGGCACCCTGGAAAGGGGCCATCGGGAGAGGAGACCCAGGAAACCCATATGCAACTTTCATGATTTATATTAGGTGGATAGGGTCTCTACGTATATCAGTTTTAATGATTATTATCTCTTGGAATTGTAGAGGTGCCCAAGGTACCAATTTTTGCAGAGCTTTAAGAGATATTTGTAGGGGTTCAAGAGTGGATATGGTGGCTCTTCAGGAACCTCGTTTTAGTGGTCTTCGTGCAAGGAATGCTATCAAAAATCTTGGCTTTCGTAACTTTTTAATTGTGGAAGCTCAGGGTTTTTCTGGTGGTATCTGGTTGTTGTGGAATATATAGGAAAGATTTTCAGGTTCAGTTAGTGCAAGATGATCCCCATTTTTTGCATGTGAAAATTTCTGAAGATTCTCAGCATAGTTGGCTTCTTACGATTGTCTATGCTAGCCCTCGTGATTCTGAAAGGCATGAGACTTGGGATAGGTTAAGTAACTTAGCAGCCAGTATTTCTGATCCTTGGTTAATGTTGGGTGACTTTAATGAGATAGCAACACCGGATGAAAAAAAAGGAGGGGCCCCTGTGGATGTTCAACGTTGCATGAGGTTTTCTAGTTGGATCAACAGATGTAATTTATTGGAGGTTATGACAGCGGGCTCTAAGTTTACTTGACGGTGTAACACCCCAATTTTTCGTACTTTCTAAGAACGATAAACTCAATCAATGAGTTTATATTTTTATCTATGCTTTAGAAAATAATTTTGGGAAAACTAAAATCATATTCATGCTTCAAATAATCGTAGGAGCCTACGGTTAAGTTTTGGGCCGAAAACTCAAACGAAGCCCGATCTATGTTTTTCAGATGATAGTGTTTTTTCTACTATCAAGATCTCATTTTGACTAACGGTCAGGATCATTAGTCTTAGAATTCAATCCTCTATCTTTTTTTGCTAAAATGTGTCCTGATGTCCAAAAATATAAATAATATCTTATATTCGGGCCGATAATCGATCGGGGAGACGTTTCGAGCTGTCTTAGGGTTTTTCGAGACCCACGAACAGATAATTTTCATGCCAGAACTGTGTCGAGATATTTGAGGACTCAAACCAGTGTCGTGATGATTTCAAAATGTCGGAACGTGAAAAGACCAAATTGCCTTTGGTTGGTAAGTTTTTACTAATTACCTTTTACCTTCCTTCCTCATTAAGTCTACTTAAATGAAAATATCTAACATTTTCACTCTCATCCTCACCCAAAATTTCGACCATCATCATCAACTCAACTTCACCTTTTCTCTCTTTTCTCTTCCTTTCTCTTCATCAAAGACTCCATTGTTGAAGGCTTTAAGCTTGAAATTTCTTGAAGCAATCTTCACCAAACTGGGAGCAGATCATCATAGGAGGTAGAATCTCATCTCTATCTCTCCCAATCTCTCCTTTCTCTCCTCAATTTTTCATGATCATAGATGTTAGGGTTTTGTCCCTAAAATCTTCAAAAATCCATGAAAAATTGTAGAAAAATCGTTTCAATACCAAACCAATTTCTATGGCCTAGGTTCATGACATACTTGTATAGTCCAAGAGCTTAGAGCCAAGAAATCTCCCTAGATATATTTTCTAGGAAGAGGCCGAACCCCCTATGTGTGTAGGGTAGGTTTTTGGTTGGTTTTTGATGTTTTGAGCTGATATCTAGGGTTATCACACTTAGTTATGGTGTTATCCAAGAAATGAGAATTTTTGGAGCTCCCTAGCTATTTTTAGTGTAATAGGGCTGAACCCTAGGGGTGGTGCAGTAGTAGAAATCTTTATCTTTTTGAGTTAATGCCTTTATGGTTTGTGTGTATGTAGTGATCGGCGGCTAGCTGAGGCAGTTTTCCGGTTGATTGGGTATTCACAGCTTACCTTAAGACTACAAGAGGGAAGGGGATAAACCTGAGGAATTCCATTTCCGACAGCTATGTGCTGCATCGGTGTTTGTATTGTAATTAAATGTTCTGTATCTGATTGTTGGGTGATTGCTTTATTTACTGCTGTTGATTTGACTATGCATGACATAACTGCTGACATATTTGGATATATGTTCTAATTGTTAAATAGCTGTATGGATGTATCGTGTGCCCTGTTGTGGGATTTAAGGCGTTAAAGGACCTAATATTGATTAGGATCCGACATCGTGTAACTTAAAAGCGTTAAAAGTTTGAAATGTGGAATTAAGAAAAAAAATATGCTTTATTGTTTCTCAATTTAATTTAAGAGAAAATAAATAAATTATCTCTTTTGAAATAAAATATAATGAACAGCTTCTTTTAAGGAAAATCAAATTAAAAGAGCAAAGTTGTGAAAATGCGGTTTTAATAATGAAAAACGATGTTTTTAAATTAAATATGGCGTTAGAAACCTTTATTAGTTTTTAAATTAATAAAGTTAACAGTCTGAGCAAAAGCGTTTTAATAAACGTGATTTTCAAGTAAATTGGTTTTATCCAAGGAAAAAGGTTTTTATAAGCTTTGTTTTAAGGTTTGTGTTTTACCGAAAAACGACGAAAAAAAAAAAGAAATAGTCTTTGGACTACGTTTTGTTTTTTGGAAAACTGGTCTCGATGATTTTGTGTAAGTATCGGAGATTTGGGTTTTTAGTTTTTGAGTTTTCAAGAAAAGTGGTTTTAAAGCTTAGAAACTAGAAACCGAGACGTCGGGGTTCTAGGGTTCTGAAGAAACACGTGGATCAAGGATCCGTGTTAGTTGTGATCCTATCGGCTTAGGGTTGATCTTTGTGGTCCTGTAGGCTTGAGGATATTTTTATTGATCTTGAATCTAAAATTCTAGACTGGTGCATCGGTTAGGGATGTTTGGATTTGAGTTGTTTTGGACTAAATGTCCTGTTTTGAGAAAATGTTTTTTGAGGCTTAAAAAGTCTAAGACATTATGGTGGTTGTTAGCGTTGATACTACAATGAGTAAATATTGATACGACAAAGATCAATTATCGGGAATTAACTAGTTTCTCATGCATTTGTGTGTTGGGCAGACCTGCCGTGAAACGGGGGACCTTGATAGGCAAGGGGAACCTGAGATGACTTAATGTCATTATGTAACATTGTACCTTGATGGACAATGATGTCATACGTGCCAGGGAGAGCGTATTGTGCCCAGCGAAGAGGACAATATAGTATGACTTATACATCGTGAGTACCACTGACATGCGCGCCCATGTATTATTTCCTGGGAGGTTACGTGCTCACGTTTTGCCGAATTTTAATTCTGGCGTTTGTCATTGTTGCCTGCGGGGCAATGACGTTGAGTCTGATCAACTCGTGTTTATGGTGATGGGGTTTCCGGAAATCTAGATTGAATATTAGTTGAGATATATGGAAGTGTCATGCATACGTTTTGAGAATAACGTTGATTGTGGGTTACGAAGCCCTTGTGCCTTATGCTGTACTATGTGATACATGATGATTTTTAGTGAGTTACATTATATGAATCTGCTGTTAGGATTGGGCATATAGTTGTCGTTCTTGGATTCATATATTGGTTTCTCACCCTTGCACATTTTCTGGACTGGTTTGTCCTTTTGGTATATATATTATATCCTGTTTACAAATGGAGCCGATACCAGATCAGCTCGCGCACTTGGGGATACGCTCCCTAGTTTTTGATCGGAGGACAGACCCAGCTGCGTGGGTTATTCACCCTGGGGTGGAGAGCGCAGCGTACACCGGACCAGTTTGCACCGTGAGAGGGACGACAGAGACGGGACCCCGCGAGAGTACCCACACTATGGAGACCGTCCAGGTACATCTACCTCCCATTTGGATGATGCTGCAGGCTCTTATGCAGCAGGGACTGATCAAGCATCATGTCCCCGCCGCACAGCCCCCGTAGCAGCAGCCACTACAGATACCTCCCCCGCCTTTTGTTTTGATAGCGGGCGAGCATGTAGTAGAGGATGTGGAGGAAGAGGAGGAGGAGGAGGAGGATCCTCAGGAGGACCCAGAGTACCATCCCTTGGATGTTCCCGAGCCTCATCCACAGGAAAACGGGAACGTAGGTTCCCAGGGTTCTTCTCCTGGTTCTAGTATTGGACATTCCTTAGGAGGGTTGTCCTATGGCTTCCATTAGTCTGACCAGCTTAGGGTGTAGACTTTTCTTTTGAGGCAGCGATTTTTGGGTAGTCTGTTAACGGCTACCGATGGCCATGAGTTTTAGAGATATGGTTCCAGACTGTCGCTGCCTAGTTTCTAGCTTCTTAGAAGTTTATCTTTTATTGTTTCTTTGGTAAAGGGACATGTTGTCCATAGCTTTAGTTGATGATGTGTGTGTATATATATATATATATGAGTATTCTGTTCTTCATTCTGGGTTGTAGTTTCATGGGTATTAAACAAGAAAAAAATTTTATCACGATTTTCAGGATTTAATAAGATATATTAAATGAACCGTTGTCCGAAAGTAAAACGAGCAAGTTTTATTTATCGTTTAATTAATGTTTTTGGGTTACAAACAGTGACACTGGTTTGAGGGTGTCACAGGCGGGGTCCTTTATGGAGAGGCAGAGATAGAGTTTTCAAGAGACTGGATAGGGTTCTTTGTAATGTGGAATGGAGATTGAGGTTTCAGGAGGGTTTTGCCAAGGTCCTCCTGAGAATTCAGTCTGATCACCATCCCATTCTTGTCAGGCCTGATGGCCAGCCCAGTCCCAATTTGAATCGACCTTTTAGATTTGAGGCGGCTTGGTTGACTCATGCTGATTTTGATTCCTTTGTTCATAATAATTGGGATAGAGGGATAGAGATAACCCTTTAGTATCTTCTCTTGATAATTTGTCTATCCATCTTAATGAGTGGAATAAAGAAACGTTTGGGAATATTTTCAAACGTAAAAACGAGTTGAGAGCTCGGATTGATGGTGTTCAGAGAAGTGCGAATTATGGGTCTAGCCGTTTCTTGGATTTTCTTGAAAAAGGTCTTCAGGACCAGCTAACTCAAACCCTCTTTCAAGAGGAATGTCTTTGGTTTCAAAAATCTCGTGGGAGGTGGATAGCTGATGGGGACCGTAATACTAAGTATTATCATGATTGTGCGTAGAAGAAAGAGCAAAATTGTGTCTTTGAGAAATAGTGATGGTGCTTGGGAAGATGATGACTTGCGGTTACAACATATGGTTAGTGATTATTATGTTGAGTTGTTCCACAAAGAAGAGAACTTACGTAAATCAATTATTTCTCTTGCTAGCTTTCCTAATGTGGTTAGTGACTTGCATGGTAGCCTTGGTGCAATGGTGGACAGAGAGGAAATGAAAAGGGCGTTGTTTGCTATGGGTGCTCATAAATCCCCGGGTGAGGATGGCTTTCCAGCTTTCTTTTATCAGAAGTGTTGGGACATGGTGGCTGATCCTTTATATCGATTTGTTTCTCAGGTTTGGGCTGATCCTTCTATTATTGCCTCAGTTAATAATACTTTTTTGGTTTTAATTCCGAAAGTGGATAAGCCTGAGTTCATTTCAAAGTTTAGACCCATTGCTCTTTGCAATGTGGTTTATAAAATGGTTACTAAAGTTATTGTGAACCGTATTAAACCTTTACTGGATGGTCTTATTTCTCCGTATCAATCCAGTTTTATCCCTGGAAAGAATATTCATCATAATATTATTATTGCTCAGAAGATGGGTCACTCTATGAAACGGATGAGGAGTAAGAAAGCTTTTATGGCTGTTAAGATTGACTGAGAGAAAGCTTATGATCGAATGAATTGGAATTTTGTGGTGGCTTGCCTTTAGGAGTGTAATTTTCCTTCCCTGTTCATTGATATTATTTTTCATTGCATTTCTTCATCCTTCTTCAAGATCCTTTGGAATGGGAATTAGACAAAGCCGTTTTTCCCCTCCAGAGGAATTATGCAAGGAGATCCTTTATCGCCTTATTTGTTTGTCTTGTGTATGGAGAAGCTTTCTCATATTATTGCGGACCATGTTTAAGCTGGTTATTGGAAGCTTATGCGGGCTGGTAGGAATGGCCCTCAAGTTTCCCATTTGCTTTTTGCAGATGACGTCATTCTATTCACTGAAGCTTCCATTGAGCAAGCTTATGTTTTAATGCATTGCCTGGATGAGTTTTGTAAAGCTTCTGATCAAAAGTTAAATGCCCAAAAAACTCAGATCTATTTCTCTGATAAGGTTGATCCTCAATTAAAGGATGATATTGTTTTCCATACTGGCTTTTCGGTGACAAACAGTTTGGGGAATTATCTTGGTGCTAATCTATTTCAGGGGCGATCCTCAAGGGCTCACTATAGGCATATTATTGATAAAATTCAGAGTAAGCTTAGCGGTTGGAAGCACTACATGCAGTATGCTAAACTTCCGAAATCAGTGTGTCATCAAATGGAAAAGATTCAGAGAGGTTTTATATGGGGTGACTCTGATCAAGGTAGAAAGGTTCATTGAGTTAAATGGGACACTTGCTGTATGCCCAAAATTTATGGGGATCTAGGGCTCAAAAATCCATCCCTTATGCATGATGCTTTTCTAATGAAGATCCTTTGGCATAAGTGTTATATGGAAAATATGGGAGAGAGCATGAGCTTAGGCTATCGATTGGTAGGCAACAGTATGACTCATCTTTGGAAAGCTCTAGCTTCCATTTGGTCTTCTTTCCAGCGTAATTTGATTTGGCAAGTGAGAGACGGTAGGTCTATTCGTTTTTGGAATGATATTTGGATTCATAATGAGCAACCCCTTATAACTCATTTGTTTGATCAAGATCATGTCATTGATATTTCTCTTACAGTTAGAGATGTGGTTGATGATTTCAGTAGGTGGAATTATAATTTTTTTTTAATAATGTCCTTCTTGAAATCCAAAGGAAAATTTTAGCTCTCCCTACGCCTTTGGATGAGGATGGTCCTGATAAGGTGGGGTGGAATGGTGCAAGTCATGCTGAATTCTCTGTTCGCAACACTTATGATATGTTAACTGGGGATTATCATGCTATTACGGGTGATTGGCAACAGATTTGGGGTTGGAAAGGCCCCCATAGAGTGCAGATGTTTATGTGGTTGGTCTCCCATGGAAGGATTCTTACAAATTCAAGAAGACATAAATGGAATGAAGCTATCTCTACAACTTGCCCTTGCTGTAACATCGATGATGAATCCATTATCCATGTGCTAAGAGATTGTCCCTTTGCTACTCAAGTTTGGTTGAGACTAGTGCCTTCTAGGTATGTCTCTCAGTTCTTCTCTACGGATCTTTCAGGTTGGGTTTTTGCCAGCATTCAGAATAAGGAGATTGGGTATCATCATATTGCTTGGAACACTATTTTTATGGTTTCCTGTTGGTATCTTTGGAAATGGAGGAACAGAACCATTTTTGAAGAGCATTTTCAGAGACCTAATAATCCGTTAATCCAATCCTGAGCTTTGCGCAAGAAATTCACACTTACCACATGGTTGGTATTGCTTCTATTCATTGTTTGCGGGAAACAACATATATTAGGTGGATGCTTCCAATTGCTGGATGGAGAAAACTTAACATTGATGGTTCCTTCAAGGGGAGTGATGTTGGTGCTGGGTGTGGTGGTCTGTTGAGAGCTGATGATGGTAGGTGGATGCGTGGGTTTGCTCGTGAAATTGGTACCTGTGATGCTCTGCATGCTGAAATGTGGGCCATGATGTTGGGTCTAGAATTGGCTTAGCAAGAAGGTGTTTCTCATTTAGTTGTTGAAAGTGATTCAAAAGTTTTGGTGGAGATGGTGAGGACAAGAGATTCTCATGGGAAACATCTTCCTAAGCCAGTTGGCCGTATTTGTAAGTTGTTGAAGAAAGCATGGCAGGTTGATGTGATTCATACTTGGAGGGAAGGCAACCGATGTGCGGATTGGCTTGCTAATTATTATTTCCGACTGGATTCTTTTGAGACCAGTGTGCTCGATCATCCGTTTGGAGAGCTCCGTCAGTTACTCTTTGATGATATCTCTGGGGCAGCTCTGCCTCATAGAGTTAGAATAAGTTTCTAGTTTTCTTTCCTGTTTTATTCTTTCTTTTGGGTCTTTTGACCCTCTTTGTTTACCAAAAAAAAAAATGCTAATATATATCGGGAGTAAATAATGTTAGTATTGACAATCCATCAACGTTTAATAGCAATTAATTGATGAGCATGGCCTATTAATTAATGATTTATATGAATTTTTTTTTGGTGAGAAATGATTTATATGAATTTAAAATGCTACTAGACAGTTTTTTAAGAAATAACTAAGAATAACATTTTTCATCATCATTTTCGATATTATAATTCCAAACAATATAATTTAAAAGCACTTAAGTGGCAGTAGCAACAATGATGACGAGATGACGGTCGGGAAGGGGTAACTATGATGATCGAATGATGTTTTTTTATTACTTGGTTGGCATCCACAAGAATTGTTATTGATGTATGCGATAAAGATAATGAATAATATTTATAACATAGTATTTTTCATTTTTTATGCTCGAAATTAGTAATTTTTAGAGTTTAGGTTATGAATTAAAAAATATAAAATATTTATTCTGTAATTTCATAAAACTGGACTTATAATTTGAAGTTCCAATTCTAACATGCATATCACACAAAATAATTAGAATTGAGAGAGAGGATATTTATAGTCTTTACCTTCTAAATGTCATCTAAAACGAATGCCTTCTCGAGACTTAGAAGGAACGATGCTTAGCATGCTCTCAGATAATGTGTTTATAGACTTTGCTTGGTGTGGTTGCTGCAGGAGCCACGTCGTTAAGAGCATGCTTCTGGGTCTTGGTATCATGTCAACCCAACAATACATGAGGCGAAGGAGAAAATGAAGTGGGTGTTGTTAGAGAATTTGGAAGTCATTGCCAATCATGGGAATGTGAAGTTCTTAGCGGTGTTTATTATACAAGTGTTTTTCTTAAAATCATATTAGAGTTGTTTTTGTATTATTCTTAATGCTATTGTTACTATTATAGTTTTTTTATAGTTGAAAAGAAAAGACAAAAGTGAAACTAAAAAAAGGAAAGCGTGGTTACATTAATGGCAACTAAACCCTAAGAAATTGCACTCCCGTCGCATCTACACGCAAAAGAATGTCCAAATCCGGTAAAGGAGATTGAAGCAGCTCCACTCGTGAGTCTCTAGTCGCACCTCTCTTAGTCAAAAGGTCAGCGCACTGATTCCCCTTTCGCAAGGTATGATGCAGAGAGACCACCCATGCCCGCCGCAACAACTCGATGATTTCCCAGATGATAATTGCATAACAGTTTAACATTAGAGGAGACTTCTTCACCAATGAAAGAACCTCAGTGGAATCGAAGTAACAAAGAACTCTTCGCTAATCCAGCCTCTTAGGTACCATCTCTTCTACGAATTAGAGCTCCAAAACCTACTTGCCTTGCATTCCTATAAGAACAACCGTCTACATTGACAATATACTCAAGCCCAGGCATAGTCTCCCATCCCACCTCTCCGGTTTGGTTTCTAACTTGTTGATTTATACGATCTTATGTTTAGCTGAGCAGTTAGATTTTTTATTTTCAAAGACAAACTCCAAGTAGCCTTTGTCTCACTAGGAAGGATATGGTTATTTTTGTCTCGCCAAACCCACCAAAGAATAGTAAAGAGCATAGAACAACATTGCTCTGATTAAGTTCCAACCAAACTTAGAATATTTGCTTGCTAATAGAATCTGATGTTTGAAAATCTCATGGCTTGCCAGAGCCTTTTTGCCCAAGAACAGTCCCCCAGACAGTGGATCACTGGTTCACTGCATTGTTGGCATCTCAGGCAAATAGGTGAAGACCTATACCCCTTTGATCCCTTATCTCACAAGTTGTTAAGAGTTATGGCTAAAAAGCCAAACAAGAAACTTGATTTTTTTTCAGGTATAGGTAATCTTTAAATCCAAGTAACACTAGTTTGGGATGGATGTGTAGGAAAACTAGAAAACAACCACTTATATTCAGACTTAGCAGTGTAAAGACCATTGAAATTGGGAATCAAATCAAAAAGCCTTCTACATTTGCGTTTAGCCTGATGTTGGACCCCATTATGGTTACTTTAATGGATTCAAGCAGTTCTGTCCTCAACCTACTAAAATCTCAACCATCTTGAGTCCAAATGTTCTTCACAGAGAACCCTGAGTCTTGAATGTCCACAAACAGGAGTGAATTTGGAAGAACTCCAACTCCCAACCAGTTATCATACCAAAGAGATATTGCACCTATACCCAAACGAAAAAAAATATAACCATCATGTAGAACCTCCTTTGATTTCATCACAGACAACCAGGTATTAGGCCCCTTCTTTTTCTTACAATTAATGAAACCTTCAGTTCCAAAATAATTATGAGAGATAACCGGAACTCGGAGTTTGTTGGGCAGCTAATTAAATCGCAAACCATCTTGCCAAGGAGAGATTTTTTATGATGTTTAGTAGTTGTAACTCCAAGTCTCCCTCCTTCTTAGTTCTAGTTACTTTATTCCATCCAACTAGATGCATAAGTGAATTAGAATTTCTTTTCCAAATGAAATCTTTGACTGACCTGTCTATTGCTGCACACACATCTCTGATTGACATGTCTATTGCTGCATACACAAGGAGACCAAGAAATTTGCATGTAGTAAGACGGAATTGAACTAAGGACAAAGATAGAAATGATTAATCTCCTAGTTCTATTAAGGAGCTTATTTTTCCAATCACCAAGCCTACTTTGGATCCTATCAATGATGAATTTGTATTCTTCTCGTTTAGCCTTATCCTTCATCATAGGAAAACTCAAGTACTTTTCCAAGTTTGTAGTAAAGGATATACCAGAAATTTCATAGAATTTATCTTTTTATTTCTAAGAATACTAGCAGAAACAAAAGTTCTAGATTTAGCTATATTCATTCACCTTAAGGCCAGCTACTGCACTAAACCTCTCAAAAATGTCATTTATAAGTCTCACTTGGGAATCCTTAGCTTTGATAAAAAGGAGCACATCGTATGCAAATAATAAATGGGAGATAGTATACCCATCCTTAGAAATCTTTACAGGCAGCCATCTTTCCTATCAACCTCATCAGAAATAGCCAGCAACAATTTTTCCATGCACTAGAGGAAAATATTTGGTGAAAAGGGATCGACTTGTCTAAGACCTCTATTAGCAAAGAAATTAGGCAATCTCTGAACATTCCAAAGAGTAGACAAAGAGGAGGAAGTTACGTAATACATAATGAGCTCAATCAAAATCCTTGGCAACCCAAAATCTTCAAGGCAAACCCTTAAGAAATTCCAGTCCACATGATCATACGTATTCTCCAAATCAATTTTGAAGACCAGATCACCAATTTTAACCTTGGACTTATGCATCTTAGGCAAAAATTCTTGGAGGATAATTGCATTATCCTGAGTTCTTTTGCCAGGTAAGAAACAACTTTGTAGGGGGCAATAAGATTACTGAGAATATGACTAAATCTATTAACAATCACTTTAGTAATGATCTTATATGTTAGATTAGATAGGCTTATAAGTCTTAACACTTTAAAAGTACCTTGATTGTCCACCTTCTGAACGGGAGCAATTAGGGTTTCAGAGATTCTACCATCAAAGGACCCAATGTCAAAAGCTCAAACAACCAAACTCCAAATGCCATGTCGAACTAAATGCAAAAACTGTTTATAAAAAGTAGTTTGAAATCCATCAGACCCCGGGGCTCTAAAACGTTTCATGGAGCAAAGGGCATGAAAAACCTCTTCTTTGGTGACTTGTTTAGAAAGAGCCAAGCTATCACCCTACTTGTTGTAGTAAAAGATCCCGTAATATTCCCAAAAGTAGGATAGAAAAGATTTTAAAAAAAATTTCGGAATCACCTTTTGGAGGATCACATTGAGACAACCCCTTCCTAGGAGGTCCCATTGGTGACCCCACTTATAATTATTAGCGTTATAACATAGCGTAGTAGTATAAAATTTGCGGAAATATTAAAACATTAAACACATATTGATACCATAGTAATATATATGGACATAAGAGTATCGGCTCCATCAGTAAAGCCTACAACAACTGATGACAAATATAAAAGACTTCAAAGTATACAGTAGATGAAACTAAAAACATAACAACGGAAATAAAGACACGTCAGATATCCTCTCCTAGCGCTCAAGGTACACCAACATTGGGATCCGAGGCTCTCCCGCCGGCATCAGGCTCAACAGGTATTCCGTCAATCTCCTATGGAAACTCTTCATCAAGGTCTTCTCGTACAGTCGAGAACAAAGAAATACAACATAGAAAAGTACAAGGGATAAGAAACAGTAATATGTCATACATTGGAAAAACAGTGATGTAAATAATGTATATAGATAGCACACTCACAAACACGACAGTCACAACCAAACGACTTCCGAATAATTTTTCCCTTAACTACTGTCCCTCACATTCATGCAACTAACGACTATATGGACGCGATCACGATGCGACATCCCCAACGGATTAAGGTGTCCCAATCATCACTATGCCACCCCCTTCAAGGTAGGTTTCGGTCTAAAGCCCGCAGGCTAGGTCGAGATATGCGCCCGTCCGTCTACAATTCGACTAACGGGTACGACCACCTCCCCGCAGGTAAGATCGAAATCGCCTCTACGCCAAACTAATCGGTACGACCATCTCCCCGCAGGTAAGATCGAAATCGCCCGTATGCCAACACAGTGATGAATAACAACTATGCAACATGAATCTCACTGACTCATCTCAGGATTAACACTTAGTGCCTCAACCACGACTTATATGCAACCACGACCAACTTTCATCCGGCTTAACCGGGTATCAACTCACATCACGACATCGACAGATCAACTATATCACTCGGTTGAGCACTACGACATATATATAACCTCGACTTTCTCACTACACATTCATCACCCAATTTATCAGAAATCACTGCCTAGTTCTACTCAGACATCAGCAGTTACAACCGCATATACACAACATTAAAATCAACTTACAGATAGATCATGTTTAATCAATGATAAGCATATAATAAGCATAACATATATCACATATATCACATTAAATACCAATCATAGAGCATACATCCTCGATATACGATAAAATCAACCTAACGGTCAAACGACCTCTAGTAGGGTTTGGGTCGCCCTACGCATATCAATATATATTATTTACAGCTTGCCTCCCCGACGATATTATGGTTCTTTCCCCCACCTTAGTGATTTTCCCGAGAGATTCTGAATGCGGCTCCAAAGTAGTCAATCGAGTGCGCGATCGAGCGTTCGAGTCCTGTCAGATTCTATACAGTAAAACACAACCAGAAATTAAAATAATGAAACCATAAACTACCTAATCTCTAGGATTAGCAACTGCTCTTAATTAATTAAATAGGCTAGGGATATTGAAATTCTATCAACTCTTGGATCAATGATCCTTAAGCATACCTAATGCATAATCAATGATCAATTATCAAAGATTTGAACAAAAACCCCTTAAACCAACAAAGTAGGGTTTCGGCCATCACCATGAAAAATAGGTGAGAGTTAGATTTGGCCTCCTAATCACTTGGATTACATGATTACGGGTTGAAATAGGTGAAATCAAGAATAAAGAATAAAAACCTATTTCCCCCCAAAACCCATACATTCGGCCCCTCTTTGATAAATGGGCTAGAGATTTTATTTCATTACAAGCTCTTGGATTATAATATTAGGGGATGATACTAGCTCATAGGAATTGTTTTGGCCTCAAAATGATTTTTCTACAATTTTCTAGAGATTTTTGAAGTTTAGATCTAGAAATTGATATTCATGAAATAAATGGAGAAAATAAAGATTGAGAGCTTAAGGATGAAATCTATGCCTCCTAGGTGATAGAGGAGGATGAGAGGAGCAAATTTGCTTCACAAACTTTCTTGAAACAGCTTGAGGAAGCTTGAGAAAATTGAAGTTAAAAATGGAGGAAGAAGAAAGAAGAAGAAAGAAGAAGAAGAAGAAGGAAAGCAGCAGCCAGCAGCCAGCGGGTGAGGGGGGAGAAAAATGTGAGTGTAGTGAGAGAATTAGATATTTAGGAAGACTTAAGGGTTAAGAAAGGTCAAAAACGTAATTAGTAAAAACTAACCAAGGGCAATTTGGTCAATTCACGTCCCGATAATTTGAAAATCCTCACGACATTTGTAGGAGTCCCCAAATGATTTATCATAGCCCTGGTATGAAAATCATTGGCTCAAGGTTCTCGAAAAACCCTAAGACAACTCCAATCGTCTCCTAGAACGATTATCAGTCCGAATATAATATATTATTTTTATTTTCGAACTTCAGAATGAATTTTTTCTAAAATATAGGAAACTTGATTCTAAGACTAACTGTCTCGTTCACGGGTCCAAATTAGGTCTCAATAGTAGTAAAGCACCACTGTCAAGGAAAAACGCAGACCGGGCTCCGTTTGAGTTTTCGACCCAAAACTTAACCATAGCTTCCTACGATAGCGTAGAGCGTGACTATGGCCTCGGAATAATTTATTTAATTTTCTATACCCTCTAATAAAATACAATTACTTAAAATACTAGTTAAATAAAAAGATTAAGAAAATCGGGATGTTACACACATCATCAGTACACCAAATCCCATCAGGTAATGAACTCCATGTATTATGTTTCTTTTCCTTCGGATGACAATTTGAGCATGGAAGTTTTTTTCCAGTTTAACCCACTTTTCTATGGCTTTTTGAAACCAAAGAGTTTCTTCCTGAAAGAGAACTTCATTATACTCCTGTTGCAACTTATGTTCCAGATAATAAGAAAAATTGAATCCATCCTTTCCAAAGCTCTCTGAACACCCTTGATCCGAGCTACTAGACTCCTTTTAATTTTGAAAATGTTCCCAAAGACATCCCCATTAAAACTGATAGAATCCCTTTAACCCTTTGAAGCTTATCAGAAACATCCTAATTGTTATTTCTCTGAGCACCTCGTGCCACCACTTGATAATCCTTGTGAATGATCCAAGCAGCCTCGAACCGGAAAGATCTGGGCCCATTAAAAGAGACTTGCACCTAGAGCTGGGTATCTGGACATGGGTCCACGGACAGTCCGTTTAGCCCGCAGGCGCGCCGACCTGGACTAGGAAAAATTCATGTTAATTTAAATACGGGCTTTTTAAGTCCGGTCCGTTTAACCCATGGACTAAACGGACTTAGTCCGCGGACTTACACAATATAAAAAAAAAATCCTGAATTAGGAGGACTTACGCGCCCAAAGAATTTAGGGCCCAATTTGTGACCCACCAGATTGCTTGGATTGTGTTTGATGTACTCATGCTTGCTGTACTTCAGTCAAATATTACTTGCTTTGGAGAATTTTTAGATAAAATTGCAAGAAAATGGTGCAAGCTATTAAAGCAAGTAATATTCAGACTTTGCATTTATCAATTTCAATCTTTGTAGTATAAAAAAGGTTTTAACTAAAGAAAATAAACAAATAAATAAAATTTAGAGCTGGCCTACAAAATTTACTCATCTATTTTTTTGAATCCGTAACCCGTGGACTATTCGGACTGGACGCGAACTTGATAAATATAAGTCCATTTATTTTGCAGACTATTCCGGTCCGGTCCATCTACGTGAGGATTAATGCGGGCCGGACCGGACAGGTCCGTATACCCAGCTCTACTTGCACCCCACATCTCAATAACAATTGATTATGAACATAATGTAATCTACACAAAATCTCAACATAAGCCTCTTGGAACTGCATCCTCCAAGACTGATTGGCCAGCCCGCGGTCCAGCCTCTTAGTCAACAGCCTTCTTCCTTGCCAATTTTGATGCCCAGTAAAATGCCTTCCAATAGTATGAATATCAGAGAGATCATGGTCATATAGGACATTGGAAAAATTTAAGGCTCTTGAATGCAGAAAAGAGCCTCCCATCCGCTCAGAAGGATGAAGAATTTCATTGAAATCCATGTGAATGTCCTTCAGATGATTCCAAAGAACAACTCGTCTGGTTGTAATAGGGTTAGCATGAATCCCAGTGCATAACCATTCACTGAGTAAGAAGCAGCCTGAACCAAAGAAATATCAAAACCAGTCCCAGACCTAACCAAAAGCCAAAGGCCTCCTGGATGACCCTAAGCTTCCACAATTGACACAAGTTGGAACCTCAAACTTTTTCGAAAGAGCACTGTTTTATCAAAACCAATATGTGTTTCCCTTAAGAAAATTACATTAGGAAAGAACCTTGTAATCAAATTCTTAAGATGCACACGACTCCTATGTTGGGGTAAGGCCTAGCGGCTAATCTATTTTGAATAGATAATCTTTTGTATCATGACTTTGATCATATACTTGATATATGTATAAGGCATTTATTTATTATGTTATATTTGATGATCATATTTATAGAATAATAAAGTCCTTAGAATAGGTAGTTCATTTAATGGAAAGTCAAGTATGACTTGACCGTGAGATGCCATTAAGTTATAGAACACTATTCTTAAATATCCAGAGTCAAGTATTATTATTAATAAGGACAATAATAATACATTGAGACTATTATGTGAGTATACTGATGACCACATTTCACGGGTCATAGATATGAGATATTAAGTCTTCACATAGGTATAAATATTAGTGGAATATTTATACTGGAGTGACCCGCTATGAGAACCCTACATAATAGTTATGTAGATGTCATGAGCGATTCTCATGGTGATCATAGTGAAGTAGTCCTTCGACTTGAAGTCACTACGATTCCTAACATATGTAGTTGTAGGCTTTGATGCTATTAAACGTTGTCTGTAACATGACAACTATAAAGGTAGTTATTAAGCCTGCAATGAAACATGTTGAGAAATGTGAGTGATGCAGATAGGATTCGTCCCTCCTACATAACAGGAGTAATGTCTATAGGCCTCTTGATGGTATGCGACGTAGAAATGCATGGTCATGCTAAGGTGGGACAATATGAGATATTGGGCCCACATGATCGTACGTCAATTATAAGATCAAGAAATAAATAATTGAACTTAACAAGGATGACACATTTATGTCTTATGTTCAATTAAGACATTGTGACCAAAGAACGTTGACTTCACATTATATATGGTTACAATATGATTTTAATTGTATCACCAATATTCTAATTAATTGGGTAGCAATAATGTATTGCTAGATGCCCCTCATTGTTTATAATATTAATTGATTATTAATATGATCAATAATAATTAATATTATTGCCAAGTAATTGAGAACCTATAGGGTCACACGCATAGAGAAAATGTTCAAAGAATTAATTTAATTGATTAATTAAATATGATTTAATTAATAATTAAATGAGATTGATTTAATTGGTTAATTAAATATGATTTAATTAATAATTAAACGAGGATAAGTTTAATTAATTAATTCTATGATTTAATTAATAATTAAACATTGGGCCTGTAGCGTACAGTGGCCCAAATGGGTTAGGTTAAGTGAGTGACAGCTAGTAGTAAGCTGTGCACGTCACTTAAGTAACATACAATACAGGGCACTCATAGCGATCGCTGTACACCCTTGACAGGCGCGCCTTCTTTTTTCTCTCTGTGTGTCGTACCTCTCCCAATCCTGATAGCTAGAACTATGCTATCTCTGACGTTGGTTTGCTCGCATAGACTGACTAGAGGTATTGCTACTTTACAATACTGGTGATAGAGAAGAACCTCTCCCTTTGTGGTGATAGATGCAGTGTTCCTCGGATCTGCTGCTCTGTAGCTGTGTAGATCAAGTTGTCATTCACACCGTAGCAGTGTTCGTGATTTACCAGTGATGCTGACGTGCTCACAGTGTTTGTGGTAAAACTACGCTTCAAGAGGTAAACACAATGTCCTTGTGATTCATGTGCAATACGTGGTCCTTTAGTAAATGTGTTTTTCCGCTCAAGAGGTTTTTATAAATTGTTTTTAAAAATTATCCCTCTTGAAACCTCAACAGTGGTATCCGAGTGTCTGGTCGTAGTTTGCCATGTATCCTAGGATTGTTTGTCATTGTATGATAACATGTTTATTGCTTTTAAATATGATTTGTCTGTTTAAAAGCATGTTTGTATGATTTGTATATGATATAAATCTCTTTGAACATGTTTTGTGTGCTTGGTTGTACTCTTGACATAAACAAGGATTCGCTTCTGGAATCCTGTTGCGCCGTTTGGCACGGCCGTGCACGTTTTAGTTAGCGTTTTATGAACGCGTTGCACGACCGTGCGCCGTTTGGCATGACCGTGCCACTTTTGAATAGCGACAACGTGTTTTCAGCACGCCCGTGCACTGTTTGGCACGGTCGTGCACATGTTGAACAGCGTCAGCGAGTTTTTGGCACGGTCGTGCTGATGGACAGAATGTGATTTTGTTCCTTTTGTATATTTATAAATAGTTTATTAAATGTGCGGTATATGGTTATGACCCTAGTTTTGGTGTTTAATTTTATTTGGTAAATACAGTCTGCGTGTCGTGACATTTACTTTATTTATTTTATTTTAAATTTTGTAAACTGTTCGAATTGACATGGAGGCAACACCAAATCATGACGCCAGTGGGAGGAACTTTAGAAGTTTGCTCGAGGGTCAAAGATTGTAATAATTAGTCTTAATTATTGCACATTAGGGGGCATAATCATAATACCTTTTATATGTCTTGTATGTTTATGTATGTGATGCATGAAATGTATGAGATGTATGATTTAAATTTGGAATTTAAATTGTATGATAGCATGTATGTCATTGTATGCTTAGTATGTTTTGAATGTATATAAGTTAGTATGCCATGTATGTTATGAGAGACGTTTATATGATAAATAAGCCGGTGAGATCACTTAATTATTAAATTCCCTCAAAAAATTAATTTATTAAATGCCTCTCCGGATGCGTGGTACTTGTCAAGGTCAGAATCATTTAAGTGTGGGTCATGCTACAGCTGAGCACCTTAATATATTCCGGTGATGCGCGAAAGGTGAAATAACCTACTGCCAACCATTAGGTTGAACTTAACTAAGCCTACTCAATAGGATTGAAACGGGTTGGAGGCATGGGGTTGGGCATTAATCCATATAATGGATTAGAATAAGGAGTTATTCACCCAACTGGTCCAAGAATTACCTTGGATGTAATTCGAAATGAGTTTCCTACCTAAATAGCTGAGTTCTGGGCGATCGCCAAAACTGACACAGAACGAGGTGAAATATGGATCTTGGTCCCACTAGAAAATCTTTGAATGGGATTTTTCGAGTCAGTGATAAGGGTCATTGATTTGAGTAAAATAGTGGGAGCGTATTTAATAAAAGACCTATTAAATATGTTTTAATATTCTGTATGTTTTTGTGTTAAATAACTATGGCTACAACGACAACTTTTATTTTATTGTTGCGATACATCCTTGAGAAGGATGAGTTATCTAGAATTAATTTTCTGGATTGGTACAAATTTTGAGGATTGTCCTCGAGTACGAGAAAAGAACTGTATGTTCTCAAGCAATTAATTCTCAAGCAATTTGTTGTTACTGTCATAAGGGTCGAAAGAGATGCTTAATAGAAGCATCAAGTCGATGCTATTGGTGTACATCATCTCATGCTTGCAATCATAGAGACGTATGATATGATCATGCACCTTATGATGCTCTGACAAGAGCGGCAAGGCATAAGAGGTACTAGAAAGAGTAAAAAGACAAGAAAGGAAGTATGACTTCCTGTTCAGGCATATTTGTTATAAAAGTCAACAAATCTAATCCAACATTATGGGTATTGGATACCGCATATGAATCTCACATTAATGTGAAGGATCAAAGGGGGTAGGACATTGACTATTAGGTAAAGGTCTACCCTATGAGTGGAGATGAAGCAAAAGTTGCTACATTGACTATAGTAGTTTGAATTTACCATTAGATAAAGTTCTACTCCATGAGTGGATATGGAGCAAAAGGTTCTACATTAACTATAAGAGTTTGAATTTGTCTTATAGGCACTAATGAAAGTAAATAACTGTTATTTTATTCCAGTTGATAATAGAAACATCATTTCTATATCTTGTATAGACAAGAAATAATTTTAAGTTACAATAAATGGATAATTGTTGTTCCATTTATTCAACTGATGTCTTCTATACTTGTATTATATGAGATATGGACTTTATGTCCTTGATCTCTATATGCCCATCTATAACATAAATGCGAATAGATCAAACCAAGTGATTTGAACCCTCTATGTCTTTAACAATATCTTTAGACCATATAAGTAAGAAACACATTTTCAAGCTCCACTAATATGGACTGTTGAACTCATCCAATTATGAATTGTTTGAGATCTGTGAATCTTACTTGTTTGGAAAGATGACTAAGCTTTATTCACTAGTAAGGTGGAAGGGTTGGTAATCTTTTGGCATGACACATTGTGATGTATGAGGGTCTCTAAACAAGTTTGCTAGAAGACAAGTTTCCGTACTTCGTCTCGTTTATTGATAGCTTCAATAAAGATGGATTTGTGTATGACACAAGTTAGAAATCTTTGAAATGTTCAAAGAATTCAAGAACGAAGTGGAGAACTAATTTTGGAAAAGTATTAAGATCATGCGATCAAATCGTAGTTGTAAGTACTTAAGCCAACAGTTTGATAACTATCTGAAGGAGTGTGAGATTATATCTCAACTCACTCCTCTTGGAACACCATAATGGAATGGTGTGTCCGAGAGGAGAAAATCGAACCTTGTTGGACATGATACAATCTATGATGAGTCAATCAGACTTTTCTGACTCTTTCAGGGGATGCTTTACATACAACAGCTTTTACACCTAACTATGTTCCATCTAAGACAACTGAAAGACACCATATGAGATATGGACTGGTATGCGACCAAGTATGTCTTTCATTAAGATTTGGGGTGTCAAATTTATAGAAACGTTTGGTTTCACATAAACTTTGACCCAAGTCTGACAAATGTATCTTTGTGGGGTATCGTAAAGAAACAAACGGACGCTATTTCTACAACACCTCCGAGGACAAAATGTTTGTCGCTAGGACTGGAGTGTTCCTTGAGAAAGAACACATCTCCAAGGGAGACAGTGGGAGGAATGTAGAACTTGGATAAATCCAAGTACCACAGAGTACTAACCCACCTGTAATGGAACAAGAACCGGTTCCACAAGATGTTGTGGTCCAATCACCAGTTCAAGTAACACAAGACTCGCGTAAGTCAAACAGGACATGTCATCAACCTAAGAGATATGGAATAATCCTAACTCAAGAAGGTGATGAACCGCTCATGGATCATGATGAACCTGTGACTTACCAGGAGGCTTTCATTGGCCTAGATTCTGTGAAGTGGCTAGGAGCCATGGGATCCGAAGTAAAATCCATGTACATCAACCGGGTATGGACCTTGGTTGAGTCACCTGAAAGGGATAAAACCCATAAGGTGCAAGTGGGTCTTCAACAAGAAGACTAACATGGATGAGAAGGTGAATACCTTTAAGGAGCGATTGATTGCGAAAGGTTTCAAGCAAATTCATAATATGACTATGATGAGACCTTTTGTCCAGTTGCATTGATTCAGATCCCACTTTCTATTGCTTCATAGTATGACTATGAGATCTGGCAAATGAATGTCAAAACAGCATTCCTTGACAGGAATCTTCTCGAGGATGTGTACATGACACAACCTGAGAGTTTTGTCTATTCAGAGAATGTTGGAAAGGTTTTGCAAGTTGCAAACATCTATTTATGGGTTAAAGCAAATTTTCAGAAGTTGGAATCTTCGTTTTGATGTAAACTGTAAGACAGTTTGGATTCATCAAGAACGAGGATGGACCTTGTGTGTACAAGAAGGTTAGTGGGAGCATAATTATTTTTCTCGTATTGTATGTATATGACATACTACTTATGGAAACAATATTCTTACACATGGTTAAGGAATTATTTTTCAATGAAGGATTTAGGCGAAACGTCCTATGTATTAGGAATCAGGATCTATGAAGATAGATCGCTGAAATGGTAGGCCTTAGTCAAAGGTACATAAATTGATTGGGTGCTTTAAATGTGCATAATTCCAAAAGGTATCTTGCCTATGATACGTGACGTATACATGTCCAAGGGACAGTCCCTGTTACATCAGATGTAGAGGGAACGCATGAATAAGATTATATATGCTTCGGCAATTGAATTTGCTATGCATGCCATGATATGTACTCGAACAGATGTCTCGTATGCTTTGAGCATGATGAGAAGGTACCAATCTAATCCCAGTGAAGGTCACTAGACCGAAGTCAAGAATATCCTTAAGTACTTGAGAAGAACTAAGGATTCATTCTTGATCTGAAATGGTGAGGAAGAGCTCATTGTAATGGGTTACACTGATGCTAGCTTCCAAACCGATAAAGATAAATTTAGATCGCAGTCTTGTTTTGTGTTTTGCCTTAATGGTGGCACTGTGAGCTTGAAAAGGTTCCAAGCATGAGACAGTTGCTGATATTATAGCAGAGGCCGAGTATATAGTTGCCTTAAATACAAATTTAAAGGTCGTTTGGATCAGGAAGTTCATTTATGAATTAATCGAAGTGCCTAACTTTGCGAACTCCATTGATCTCGTTGTGAAGATGATGATGGAGTAATCGCCTAAGCTAAGGAAACTTGATCTCACCAGTGATCCAAACATATACTTACGTGCTTCCATCTCATTCAATGGATGATTGATAGAGGAGATGTGAAGATGTGCATAAAGCTACAAATGTAGTTGCCTTAAATACCAATTTAAAGGTCGTTTGGATTAGGAAGTTTATTTATGAACTAATCGAAGTTCCTAACTTTGCGAACTCCATTGATCTCATTGCGATGATCATGGAGTAAACGCCTAAGCTAAGGAAACTTGATCTCACCAGTGATCCAAACATATACTTAGATGCTTCCATCTCATTCGATAGATGATCGATAGATGAGATGTGAAGATATGTAAAATGACAATACTAAAGAATCCATTATTGGAGTCTCTTGCTCAGTGGAAGCATGACACTCACACTAGACCGATGAGTGTTATATTGATGCCCGATTGGCTCTAGTGCTAGTGGGAAATTGTTGGGGTAAGCCCTAGTGGCCAATCTATTTTGAATAAATAATCGTTTGTATCATGACTTTGATCATATATTTGATATATGTATAAGGCATTTATTTATTATGTTATATTTGATGATTATATTTATAGCATAATAAAGTCCTTAGAATAGGAAGTTCATTTCATGGAATGTCAAGTAGGACTTGACCGTAAGATGCCATTAAGTTATAGAACACTATTCTTAAATATCCATAGTCAAGTATTATTATTAATAAGGACAATAATAATATATTGAGACTATTATGTGAGTGTACTGATGACCACATTTCACGGGTCATAGATATAAGATATTAAGTCTTCACATAGGTATAAATATTAGTGGAATATTTATACTGAAGTGACCCGCTATGAGAACGCTGCATAATAGTTATGTAAGTGTCATGAGCGATTCTCATGGTGACCATAGTGAAGTAGTCCTTCGACTTGAAGTCACTACGATTCCTAACATATGTAGTTATAGGCTTTGATGCTATTAGACGTTGTCTGTAACGGGACAACTATAAAGGTAGTTATTGGGCCTGCAATGAAACATGTTGAGGAATATGAGTGATGTAGATAGGATTCGTCCCTCCTACATAACAGGAGTAATGTCTATAGGCCTCTTGATGGTATGCGACGTAGAAATGCATGGCCATGCTAAGGTGAGACAATATGAGATATTGGGCCCACATGATCGTATATATGTCAATTACTAGATCAAGAAATAAATAATTGAACTTAATAAGGATGACACCTTTATGCCTTGTGTTCAATTAAGACATTGTGACGAAAGGACGCTGACTTCACATTATATATGGTTACAATATGATTTTAATTGTATCACCAATATTCTAATTAATTGGGTAGCAATAATGTATTGCTAGATGCCCCTCATTGTTTATAATATTAATTGATTATTTATATGATTAATAATAATTAATATTATTGCCAATTAATTGAGAACCTATAGGGTCACACCCATAGAGAAAATGTTCAAAGAATTAATTTAATTGATTAGTTAAATATGATTTAATTAATAATTAAATGGGAATGATTTAATTGATTAATTAAATATGATTTAATTAATAATTAAATAAGGATAAGTTTAATTAATTAATTAAATATGATTTAATTAAATATTGAGCCTGTAACGTATAGTGGTCCAAGTGGGTTATGTTAATTGAGTGACAACTATTAGTAAGCTATGCACGTCACTTAAGTCACACACAACACAGAGCACTCATAACGGCCGTTGTACACCCTTGACAGGCGCTCCTTCTTTTCTCTCACTGTATGTCGTGCCTTTCCCAATCCTGATAGCTAGCACTACGCCATCTCTGACGTTGGTTTGCTCGTGTGAACTGAGTAGAGGTATTGCTACTTTACAATACTGGTGATAGAGAAGAACCTCTCCTTTGTGATGATAGAAGCAGTGTTCCTCGGATCTGCTGCTCTGTAGCTGTGTAGATCAAGTTGTCATTCACACTATAGCAGTTCGTGATTTACCAATGCTGCTGACATGCTCACAGTGTTCGTGATAAAGCTACGCTTTAAGAGATAAACACAATATCCTTGTGATTCATGTGCAATATGTGATCCTTTAGTAAAGGGGTTTTTCCGCTCAAGAGATTTTTATAAATTGTTTTTAAAAATTATCCCTCTTAAAATCCCCTCTAATGTTCCGAGAGAGAATACAACAATCTTTAAATCCAATCATTGGAAAAGAGTAGAAAAAAGGGGTTGAGAACTTCCAATCAGACAACGTTCCTCCGATCATGAAGGTATCAGTGGGATCCCCCACACAAACCCCTTGTGTCTATGGCACAACTTCATCTATTTTATATTAAAGTGCTCACTGCGGTCGAGCATTGTTGTATGATTTAATTTAAGCCTTAACGGTTGAATTTGGAGGTTTCATTTTCACAAAATTCCTTTCTGGAACTTCTTGTAAAACTGTGGATCTGGACTGCAGATTAACACTAATGTGTATAATTATATTATTTGGCATAGAAATAACTATTTTTTTTTTTTTACCTTTGGCACTCTTGGCTTGATGTTGTGATACGGTTGGATCATACTGGCATGACATTTTAGACAACTTTGGAATAACCACTCCTTAGCTTTGGGTTGGCCTTGCTAAAGAAGGCCCATTATTTACCCTTATTCTTTTCTGCAATTTCCCAGCCTTAACTTCCTTCACCATGCAATTCTTCAGCAATATTTTCAGGGCTTTTATGCATTTGCTGACTAGCCTCCAGATTATTCTGCATTAAAGTTAATTTATTCCCTGCATTCAATGACTTCTTTAGTAGATCAACTGGTAACTCAACCACCTTCTCTGTCGTGCTGGTGGTGGCTTTTGTGAAGGCTCTCCTGACATGACCATAACACCTATAAGCTGAACAAATAATGTGAAGACCTTCATATTCGTCTTTATATCCATGACCCTTCAATCAGACTTTACCCACTATAGGCTAGTTCAAGTCAATCTTAACACATATCCATTCAAATCTTCCTTTCTCCACCCAGAGAGTTTTCTTATCTACCTGAACTGGTTTGCCCACAGCCGCTGTCATAGCAAGAAGGAAATTCTCATCATAAAAAACCAAGTTCAATCTCAGATGAAAGTGTTGTCTTGCACACATCATGTCTGATGGAAGTGTTATCCCTCACCCGATGCCCCGAGTCCTAGGGTTACTTACTCTCATCTGAGTTGGTTCCTTGTCCTCTTGATATGGTACGTTTTGTGTTCATTTGTCTGTGCCCAGGCCATTCAAATAGTCATAAGATCCCTTTAACAATATAGTCTATCTCCACTGAAAACACATCTCAATATCATTAATTAATTATCGTGAGAAAAAGAAGAAAATAAGCATTCACTAAAGGACCAAAGAAGCAAAGAATAAAAACAACGAAAAACAAAGGCGGTTTGTTGTTAGTCTGGCACCTAAATGGTGAAGTACGACGTCTAGGCGGTGGAGTACAACGCCTATAAACTCTTTCCACATTTATGTGAGATCAAACATCATTCAATACCTATCATTTTGTCCAATGAACAATTCATTTCATATATTAATTATACAATTATAGATGTAAAAACCCTAGGTTATACTAATCACACAACCACAAAGATTTCACATAATTCAAGAGATGTGGAACAACCAATACTAAATCATTAAAATCAATCAACTCAATATAATAACAATAAAAATCAAGCATTAATCTAGTATGCAGGGCCGTCTTAAACATTTTGGGGGCCCTGTTCTAATCTTAAAAATTGGACCCTTAATAAAAAAAGGACAATTTTGATAATTAAATATTATTTCAAAATATTATTTCAAAAAAAAAAGGCAACCTTAAATATTATTTCAAAAAGGATAATTGTTCTAATCTTAAACACCCACTTCAGGATAATAAATACAAAGAAGATTATTAAAATCCTACCAATACAACTTCAAGCTAATATCAATCTTCTAGCTACTTAAAAAGAGCCTTCTTTCTAACACCTTTTTTTGGTCAAAATAAATTTTGGGGGCCCCAAATTTTGGGCCAAATTTGAGGCCTTGTGCTGTTGCACTCCTTTATCGCCGGCCCTGCTAGTATGTGTTTGAAAACATGATGAATATCAATACACTTCTCTACCATGAAAGCTACTCATAATAGTTTCTGACAAAAGCACTTCAAGCCCCTTAACAAAGGGTTTCCAAACACACACTTATCAAATATAAAACAATAACATCAATTCACAAATACAAACCTTCATGCCATTTTATTTTCAAAATGATTTCTAGTGTTAGATCTAAGTGTCGTTTGGATGGACTTTAAAAAAAGGCTTATATGATGTAAATGGCTTCATTAGAAGTATAAGCTATTTTGCATTTGAATGAACTTTAAAAAAGAGCTTGATGAGATTTGTTGCAGAAACATTATTGTCCAATAAAATATGATGGGTCCTTACTCTCTCTCCCTCTCTCCTGTTGTATCTCCTTTTTTTAAAAGTTATGAATTGTAGCTTAATAAAAAAGCAGCAAAATATGCTTTTTTTTCCCACTGCTTTTGCTTTTCTAAAAAGTTAATTCAAACAGTACTTATATTTTTTAAAAGCACTTTTATTTTAAAAATAAATATTTTTTTCTCATTAAAAAAACCCATCTAAACGAGTTCTAAGTTGATAGAGATGGTGATGTTGAATGTTCTCCTCTTCCGTATAGTTTGTTGCCCTCTTTCTCCCATTCCATCTCTGTCGGGCTTAAAAAACAAAGTGAGGTGATTTCCTTTTCTTCAGTTTTGTTCCTAATAGTTGCTCATGGACCTCTTTTTCAGTACCTCCTTATTTTCTTTATTATTATTATTATTATTATTATTATTATTATTATTATCCCAAGTCATATAAGGATGACATAATATTTTATTTATTGAATTACTCCTCTTATCCATATCATTATATTACTGTATTTTATTAGAGTTTGGACCCTCTTATTAAAAATAATCTATTGACTAATTTATTAACAATTAACATCTTAAAAATACTATCACGAACTGTATAGTTCGTTCATTCATAAAATCATATACATTAATCATCTTTGTTTTTATTTAATTAATTGATGGGCATGTTACTCCCTCTTCTTCACGAAAACTAATTATTATTATTATTTTCATTCAAACTCCATTGAATCTTTCCTCATTAAAGTTGGCATGAACTATTCTTTTCCTTTATCAAATGAGCTAACATGAGGCATTAAATTAAAAAAAAAAAAATCAAGGGTTAGATTATTATGATGTCAAAAGTTAAATGAGCAATATACTAATAGATTAATGTTTTTTAAAAAATAAGAATATAATGATTTTTTTTGTTCAAAACAAAAATGTAAAGTTGTTAACCTTTGAAGTGATAGAGGTTTTTTTTAAAACAAAGAAATTACTGCATTACATTCATAATCAAATAAGCAAATATAAAGTGGAGCATGATAAAGTACTTGGTGACTAGCAGTGAAAAGTGTCGCCTTTATTAAACTATAAACTATATTATTCGCTTATCTCCTAACAAAACTTACACCAAAGTTTATAAATAAAGATAAAAGATGAGAGGAAGCTTTAATAAGAGCACCAAATTCAGAAATATCTTCCTTTCTAGCCCGTAAACTGTTCACAACTATTTGACAATCAAGCTCAAATTACCCGCTGAAAGCCCAAAGCTTGAACCCATTGGATAACTTTAAGGAGACCGGTTACTTCAACCCTCAGAAACTAATAGACAATAAGAAATCCAGTCTATTTTAGCCATAACAAAAGCACCAAACTCATCTCTAATACACATTAGTAATCCTTTTATGTGGTAACTTAAGTTTTTTCATGTATATGTTAGCATGTTTTATATTTTTTTTAGAACAATGCAACTTGGATTCTTATTTATAAATCACTTAGTCTCGAATATTTTAGGAACTTAAGATTATTGAATTCTGTAAAGAAAGATTACTAACTCAAATTTTAATAATAAGAAAGAATATAACTTTTCTTATATATTTCAAATTAAAAAATGCAAAAAGATCCTGTCAAAAAAATGCAAAAAGATAAATGATGGCACGTTTAATTTTTATAGTCATATTACTTATTACTCTGGTGTTTAACATGTGCAAAGATCAATTTTTTATGTCTATATTTTTTTGGTTTCTCGGGATATCCTTCACGCACAACTGTGGAGACTAATCCTTCGAGATAGTGAACGACATTTAAGGGCTGATCTCTTCCAATCATATTTTTTTCATATGCAAGAACCAGTGATCGAACCCATGACTAATTGATTAAAGGGACTGAGCTCGTTATCACTATTGTGAAGTAATTCAAATCATGTTGGGCCTTTGTTGAATTGGGCCTGTTGTTTGTTTAGGCCAGTAGGGCTACTATTTCCCAACTGATTTAGTTGGTTAGTTTTTTCTGTTAGAAACTATTAATCTGTTTTAGTTGGTTTCAATTGATTTTTCAATGCATTACTCAGTGAATATACAATTCCAAGCATATCTCTCTATCTTCAACCTTCTGTGACTCTACTTCTTCCCCGAAATCTTGAGTTTTACCCCAACAAATTTGGTATCACAGAGCGAGTGAGAATCGATCCTGAGAGAAAACAAAAATGGCAACTGGTAATGGAGGCCACTTCCCGATGAATCTGCTAGTGCTTCATGGAAAGAACTGGAAGCGGTGGAATGTACAGATGAAAGTGTTGTTCGGTGCCCATGAATTCACAGATATCGTGATGGGTGGTCTTGAGGAGCTTGGTGCGAATCCAACAGAGGCTCAGAGGACAAACTACAACAATGCCAAGAAGAAAGATTTCAAGGCATTGTGGTACATTCACCAGTGTGTTGATGCGAGCAACTTTGAAAAGATTGCCACTGCGAACACGTCAAAGGCAGCTTGGGACGCGTTGGTTAAATGTTACACAGGAGGTGTCAAGGTCCTGAAGGTACGGTTGCAGTCATTAAGGAGACAGTATGAATTGATGCACATGGAGAATGAAGAAAAGGTGGCCGAGTATCTCACAAGATTGGTAACATTGACCAATCAAATGAAGGCATGCGGAGAGAATGTCACAAATCAGATGCTGATTGAAAAGGTAATGCGAACCCTTACCCCTCAATTTGATTTCATTGTAGTTGCGATAGAGGAATCAAAAGATGTGAGTGAAATGACCATTGAAGAGCTCCAAGGCTCTTTAGAGGCTCATGAACTAAGAGTGATTGATCGTGGGGCTGAAAGAAAGGTAGATCAGGCCCTGTCGGCTCAAGTGTTTAATAAAGGGGAAAAAGGGAAGTATGAGAAGAAGGGATACAAAGGAAAGGGGAAGTTCAACAGGGGAGGAGGCTGGAAGAACAACAAAGATTCGAGCAAGATTGAGGATAAACCTGAATCATCAAGAAAGGGAGGAGGGTTTACCTCAAACCTTGCTAAGAAAAAGGTCTATGATAAGAAAAATATTCAGTGCTTCAATTGTGAAAAATTTGGCCATTATGCCAAAGATTGTTGGCATGGTAAAGGCAAGAAGTCAAAGAATGATGAAGAGGAGGCCAATATGGCAAATGAAGATTCCGATAGTGAGCCAGTGATGCTCATGGTTACCACCTGCGATGGCAATACAGCTGAAGAAGACTGGTACTTGGACACAGGGTGTTCAAATCATATGACAGGGCACAAAGATTGGCTGACCAAGTTTGATTCGAATAGGAAGACCAGAGTTCGGCTTGCAGACAGCAGAAACTTGCAGGCTGAAGGTATGGGAAACATTGTAATTCAGAGGAAAGATGGGAAGGCTGCAGTAATCGAAAATGTGTTGTATGTACCAAGCATGAAGTGCAACTTGATGAGTGTGGGACAGCTTGTAGAGAAGGGTTTCTCAGTGACTATGAAAGATGGTAGGTTGCAGCTGTTTGATGCAACAAACAAACTGATCTTGAGGTCTACATTGGCCAAGAACAGGACCTTCAGATGCAGTATAAAGACATGTGATATGCAGTGCTTATCAGTTACTACCACAGACCAGCAGAGTTGGTTATGGCACAAAAGATATGGTCACCTGAATTTCAGAAGCTTGAAGCAGTTGGAAGAAAAGGAATTGGTTCTGGGAATTCCTAAGCTGGTGATTCCTCAGAAGGCATGTGAAATCTGCTTGAGAAGCAAGCAGAGCAGACTACCTTTTGCAGCTGAAATTTCAATGAGAGCCAAGGCAGCTCTACAAGTAGTGTACTCTGACATCTGTGGGCCTTTGGAGGTTCCTTCAATTGGAGGGAATAAGTACTTCATCTCTTTTGTTGATGAATACACCAGAATGATTTGGTTGTATTTAATCAAGTTTAAGAGTGAAGCACTAGAGGTTTTCAAGAAGTTTAAAGCCTTGGTGGAAAAACAAAGTGACAAAATGGTCAAGATACTCAGAACCGATGGGGGTGGAGAATATACATCTAGGGAGTTTGAGGAATTTTGTGAAAGGCAAGGAATTGTGCATGAGGTTACACCACCTTATACACCACAACATAATGCTTTGGCTGAAAGGAGAAACAGATCCTTGCTTGATATGGCTAGAAGCTTGTTAAAGCAAAAGGGAATGCCTCATAGATTTTGGGGTGAAGCTGTGACAGCTGCAGCCTATGTGCTCAATAGGTGTCCCACAAAGAAGTTGAAGATGAAGGTTCCCCTTGAAGTGTGGAGTGGAAAGAAACCCTCAGTTGCACACTTGAGAGTTTTCGGGTCAGTATGCTTTAAGCACATTCCTGATGCAAAGAGGAGTAAACTTCAGGATAAGAGTGAAACAATGGTGCTAGTGGGCTACCATGCCACGGGTGCTTACAGACTGTACAACCCGAAGACACACACAATTGCTATCAGCAGAGATGTCTTGGTTAAAGAAGAAGAAACCTGGGATTGGGAAGCAGGGGTAGCAAGGCAGCAACCTGTGACAGCAGTGGATTTGGGCAGTGATGACAGTAACATAGAAGAGAACACAGCAACTGAGCACTTATCTGAAGAATCAGATAATGAAGAAAGAAGAGAGTCTAGACCACAAAGGGCGAAGACAATGCCTAGAAGGTTGGCAGATTATGACCTGGTGCAGGATACTGAAGTCAATGATGAAGGTGAATTGATTCATTTTGCCTTAATGGCAGATGCTGAGCCAATAGACTTTAATGAGGCGTTTAAAAAGAAAGAATGGAAGGCTGCCATGCTTGAGGAGTTAAAGGCCATTGAGAGGAATAAAACTTGGGAACTTACTGAACTTCCTATTGGCAAGAGGCCAATTGGAGTGAAGTGGATTTTCAAGTTAAAGCTCAATCCAGATGGGAGTATTTCGAAACACAAAGCCAGGCTGGTTGCTAGGGGTTTTCTTCAGAAACTTGGGTTGGACTATCAGGAGGTGTTTGCTCCTGTTGCAAGGCATGAAACAGTGAGGTTGGTAATAGCTTTAGCATGCTGCAAGGGCTGGTCACTAACACATATGGATGTGAAGTCAGCATTCCTCAATGGGCCATTAGATGAGACAGTTTTTGTAACTCAACCACCCGGGTTTGAAATAAAAGGCAAGGAAAGGTTAGTATACAGTTTACACAAGGCTCTCTATGGGCTGAAACAAGCCCCGAGGGCTTGGAATAAGAGGATAGACAAGTTCCTCATTCAGCTTGGCTTCAAGAAGTGTACTGTGGAATTTGGTGTTTATGTGTTGAAGAAGGATGAAGACAAAATTGTGTTAGTATGCCTTTATGTTGATGATCTGCTGGTCACAGGGAGCCACACAGATGAGATTGAGAGGTTTAAGTCCTTTATGATGAAGGAATTCGAAATGACTAATCTAGGAAGAGTATCATACTTCCTGGGATTAGAGTTTTTGTGGACTGAAAAAGGTGTGGTTATGCATCAATTGAAGTATGCTAAAGAGATTTTAAAGAGGTTTGATATGCTAGATTGTAATGCAGCAGTAAGTCCAGCAGAGGCAGCTACAAAGCTTGAAAAAGCAGCAAATGAGGAGAGGGTTGATCCAACAATGTACAAGCAACTAGTTGGATGCTTGAGGTACCTGTGCAACACAAGACCTGATATATGCTATGCTGTTGGAGTACTAAGCAAGTTCATGACAGATCCCAGAAAGTCTCACTTACTTGCTGCAAAGAGGGTGATGAGGTATGTAAAAGGTACACTCAAGTATGGGCTGTTATTTCCAAATAAATGTGAGAAGGAACCAGGAGAGCTAGTAGGATACACGGATTCAGATTGGTGTGGTGATCGAGAAGATCGAAGGAGCACCTCAGGCTACATGTTTAAGTTCCAAGGAGCACCAATTTCATGGTGCTCCAAGAAGCAACCAGTGACTGCCCTCTCTACCTGTGAAGCAGAGTATATCGCAGGGTCATATGCTGCATGCCAAGTGATTTGGTTAAAGTCATTGCTAGAAGAGTTAAAGATTGAGGTGAAGAAGCCGCTGGTGTTGCAGATTGATAACAAATCTGCAATAAATCTTGCTAAGAATCCCATTTCACATGGGAGAAGCAAGCACATTGAGACCCGTTTCCATTTTCTCAGGGAGCAGGTGAATAATGAGATGATACAACTATGCTACTGTCCTACTGAAGAGCAACTTGCAGATGTGCTCACTAAAGCTGTCAGAACCGATCGCTTCATGAAGCTGAGAGTAGGACTAGGTGTAGTATGCTTTGATGGTTTGAATTAAGGGGTAGTATTGTGAAGTAATTCAAATCATGTTGGGCCTTTGTTGAATTGGGCCTGTTGTTTGTTTAGGCCAGTAGGGCTACTATTTCCCAACTGATTTAGTTGGTTAGTTTTTTCTGTTAGAAACTATTAATCTGTTTTAGTTGGTTTCAATTGATTTTTCAATGCATTACTCAGTGAATATACAATTCCAAGCATATCTCTCTATCTTCAACCTTCTGTGACTCTACTTCTTCCCCGAAATCTTGAGTTTTACCCCAACAATCACTCGGACCAACCATATCTTGGTTTTTATTTTTTTATGTCTATATGAATAAGACGTATGGATTTTAAATGTAATAAAAATTTAAAATAAGATTGGAATATTTTATATCTCTAATTTTTTTTTAATAGAAAACCTAACCCAATGGTAGTTTACTTAATTATTTTGGTGTAGACTACTCCAAAAGTTTTCACGGACCCACGAAGCTGCTGTAGGTCCTCCCTATATCTCAGCCCCGAGTGTGGCGTTGGACCAAACACATCGTATTAATACCGACAGAAATTGTCTGTGTTTATTAGTAGTAAAAAATTGATTATTTTAATAATTTACGGTTGATTATATGTATAATTGATTAAAATTGATTATAATATAATCAATTTTATATTTAGGTGCATTTATAGAAAAGTGATTTTAAAATAATCTATTTTGTTAAGATTATGTAAAAAAAATCACATAATAAATTATAAAAAAATGTATAATTTTTTTTGTATAATTTAATAATATTTGTTTGGTAGTTAATTTTGCATGGTGAAATAAAAAGAATGATATTAGTTTTGAAATAATCTAACAACTTTTTTAAATAAGTTTCAAACTTTTAGTTTCTCTAAAAATAATTTTTTCTTATAAAAATAGTTGTTTTACAATTTAACGAGTTTATCTAAACATACAAACTTCTACTAAAAAATAATTTTTATCATGAAAAACAATTATTTGAGTAAGAGTTAATTTTACCCAAATACTCTGATGGTACCGTCAAAATTATCGCATTATTATTGATACAAGTTATACAATCCAATCATAATGTCATGTAGTTATAGCCAAGTAAACAACATTAAGTGTGTGTTCGGAAAAGATGGATTTTTCATCTTTCAACTGTTTTAGGTCCAAAAAATTGTTTGATAAATAATTTGTTATGTTTGGGTCTCTGGCTTAATTTTAAAGCTTTTTTATATGGAAAAAAGATGTTTTTCTTGCATCTTATATCAATGATTGTTAAATTATTTTGATTAGATTATTTCTCAATCTTTATGCAGCCTTCCAAGTTTACCCTCAATCTCCATTAAATTATTTTTAACGTACTGGAGCTTTTCTAAACTAAGGCTATGAATTCATATCATCTTTCAAATTATAAATTTGTGCTGTAATATAATTAACATTGCATTAAAGCGATCTGAATATATATGCCTCTCATGCATGTTAACAAGGAGCATTGACATATTTAAAAAAGTATTGCATATTTTATTTAATTTTTTATAATAGAAATTTTTTTATGACAAGATATAAAAAAAATAAGCATTTTAAGGAAATTTCATGTTAAAAATGTATCAAATATTATAAATATAAACAAATAAATTTATATCCTTTTTCATAATTTATTATGTAAAAGTGATTTTTTTGCACCATCCAAATGAAATAGATTATCTCAAAATCGCTTTTCAGCAAGCATACCTAAACAAAAATAGATTATGGTTATAATGGATTATCACAATAATCGATTATACATTTCTTCAGCTTTCCCAAACACTCTCTAAGAAGGTGAATTCTACGATATCCCAGGGGTAACTTTACCCTACCTTGAGGGTTCAATCAGATGGTGAGAATCATTTGACTTGACTTATTAATATAACTCATTTAATTGAGGTGGCGTATTCTGATTGGAGAAGATAACTTTTATTCTAAAATTATTGGAGATACCAAAAAAGACTCCCATTAAGAAATCACGATCCTCTAGTAGCTTCTATTCTATCTAGAATACATGAGCTAGGAATTAAACATATTGTATATAGATTGATTTTCGGCCAAAAAAATTGATCCGATTCAATGATAAAACCGAGATGTAGTATGGTTTGGTTTGGATTGATTTCTAAATCAAATCTGAACTAATTTAGTGTATATTAAAATGAGTGTTTGATAAATGCGATTTTGAGTAAAATTGATTTGGTTATAATTGAGTTCAAAGCGACGTGATTTATGTTTGAATGTTTTTATTTTGAGATCAAGTTTGATGTAAAACTTAGTGTATGTTTTCCAACCCAACGCAAAAGCTACTTTCTGTATGTTATGTTATAATCACGTTTGAAAATAAAAATATTTTTGCCTTACAGTAACCAAATACCTCTATGTTTACTAAAATTACATTTGACAGGGACAAATGCAATTTTGAGTATCTCCACCGTGGAACCAAACACGCACTGAATCTGTTAAAAGCGATTGGATTGGATTGAATGATTCAATTTTTATCAACACAAAAACTAAAGAGCAAGTGTAAATAACATCAATTGATATAACATATAACATACTACAAATTAAAACATTAAAAGGTTATGAACTAATTTGTTCCGAACATTAAAAATATTAAAATAATACACCACATCAAACTAATAAGTATTATCCGGAAAACAAAAGAAAAAAAATAATAGTTTAATATAGTTTCACATACAAATAATAGAATAAATAAATATTAAATTTTATATATGCGGTTCAGTTCAGTTTCAGAAAAAGATGAACCGAAAATCGAATAGAACAGAATGGTTTTCACAAAAAAGTAACAAAATCCAATAAAAAGACGGTTTTGTTCGGTTTTCAACATCTTTATCGGTTTGCGATTTTTTTTTATCTATTTAGATATAAACATCCCTAATTATAGATACCAAATTTGTTATTAGAAAAATATATTTTTTTAATCCATAAAAAATATAATTCTTAACTTAACTCTTAAAAATTTTTAAATATCAATTAAAATAATGTCCAATAAAAAGTAACGTTTTCTTTAAATTTATTTGAAAAAAATTTTTGATCGATATTTAATTTTTTTAAAGATTAATTACAAATTTTATTTTTCGACAAATAAATTAAGAAAAGCGTTTAAACAAATTTAAATATTTATTATCAGTATATTGATAAGCTAAACAGCGTTCAGAAATATTATGTTATATTCATAAAAAAAATCATTACATGTTCCCACCATATTTAATATATTTTAAAAAAATATTAATAAAAAAATATTTTTAAATATTTTTAATTTTAAATACATGGGCATAAATTTTATATAATTTAACTTCAAATTATTACTTTAAAAACACAACAAAAATTCTCATGATAAATTGAGCAAAAAACTATAGTAACTTTGAGTAAAAAAAAAATTTATTTGATGGCAATCCTTCCACTTGTTCTCATTTATTACTTCAAAAGGTCCTGATTTATATAAGGGTATCCATAATAAAAGTTGCTTAAGAAAAAAGAATAGGTTGATAAATGGTTGCATAGTTGAAGTACCAATGTGTGATAACCAATTTTAAGAACGTTGTTTAAAGCAACTGTTGTTTTTAGAAACATTTTAACTTTATAGATATATATCATTGAATTGAAAAATTGTTTAAAGTAGTATAAAATAAAAAATGATGATGTGACATGATGAAATCCATAAAAATAAATAAGAGTTAAGCAACTTTAACGAAGTGCATAATTAAAAATGCTCCAATCCTCTAAGAGGAGTTTATTTTTCTTTGCTTTTTTATTTGATGTGTTTTCACTAATATTTATAAAATTGAGTTTACCAAAAGAATATTTATAAAATCGTCACTTCATTTTCACTTTATTTCCTGGTTACTTTTTAAAGAAGATTGCGAAAATAATATTATTGTAACACCCCGATTTTTCGTGCTTTCTAAGGACGATAAACTCAATTAATGAGTTTGTATTTTTATCTGTGTTTTACAAAATGATTTTGGGAAAACTAAAATCATAGTTTTGTTTCATAAAATCGTAGGAGCCTTCGGTTAAGTTTTGGGCCGAAAACTCAAACAAAAACCGATCTACGTTTTTCAGATGATAGTGTTTTCTACTATCACGACCTAATCTGGACTAATGAACGAAACCATTAGTCTTAGAATGTATTCCTCTATCTTTTTCCTAAAATGTGTCCTGACGTCCAAAAATATAAATAATATTTTATATTCGGGCCGATAATCGATCGAGAAGACGATTCGAGCTGTCTTAGGGTTTTTCGAAACCCACGATCAGATGTTTTTCATGCCAACATTGTATCAAGTTATTTGAGGAAGTCATACCAGTGTCGGGATGATTCCAAATATCGGGATGTGAATTGACCAAATTGCCCTTGGTTAATTTTTATTACCAATTTACCTTTCCTATTATTAAACTAATAAACCCATAAATATCTAATAATTCCGCCCTTATCTCTTCTCATTTTCGGTGGTTTCTCTCTCCCCCTCAACTCCATCTTCTTCTTTTCTCTTCCTTTCTCTTCTTTCTCTTTTCTTCTCCAAAATCTCCATTTTTGAAGGCCTAAAGCTTGAGTTTTTGTGAAGCAACCTTCATCAAACTTGGAGTGGATCATCATAGGAGGTAGTACTTCAACTCTATCTCTCTCAATCTCTCCTTTCTCTCCTCATATTTTCATGATCAAGGATGTTAGGGTTTTGTCCCTAAAATCTTTGAAAATCCATGAAAAATTGTAGGAAAATCGTATCTGTACCAAACCAATTTCTATGGCCTAGGTTCATAACATACTTGTATGATCCAAGAGCTTAGAGCCAAGAAATCCCTCTAGCTATATTTTCTAGGTAGGGGCCGAAACCCCCCTATGTGTGTAGGGTAGGGTTTTTGTTGGTTTTTGATGATCTGATCTGATATCTAGGGCTGTCACACTTAGTTAGGGTGTTATCCAGAAAATGAGAAATTTTGGAGCTCCCTAGCTATTTTTAGTGTAATAGGGCCGAACCCTAGGGGTGGTGCATTAGGAGAAATCTTTGTTTTGTAAGTTAATGCTGATATGTTTTACGTGTATGTAGTGATCGGCAACGTGCTGGGGCGGTGAACAAGTTGATCGGGTGTTCAAAGTTTTAGCTGGAAGCTACAAGAGATAAGGGGATAAACCTGAGGAATTCCATTCCCGACAGCTATGTGCTGCATCGGTGTCTGTACTGTATTTAAATAGTTTATATCTAATGTTAGTTGATTTCTTGATTGACTGCTGTTGATTGGAATATGCATCGATGTACTGATGTATTGATGTAACTGCTGATATAGTTGAATGCATGTTATACTTGCTGAATGGTTATATGGATGTATCGTGTGCCCTGCTGTGGGATTTAGGCATTAGAGGACCTAATTTTGATTAGGATCCGACATCGTGTAATCGTAAAAGCTTTAAAAGTCTGAAATGTGTTTTGATAAGAAGAAGTGAAGTTTAAAAGCAAATAGGGCATTAGAAACCTTCAAATGTCTTAATTTGATAAGTTAACCCTTTTGAGAAATGTGGTTTCCAAAGTTATATTGAGTTTATTCAAGAAAAAATGAGTTTGTGCAAGTTTTGTTTTAAAGTTCGTATTTTACAGAAAAACAACGAAAGAAAAAGAAATGGTCTCTGGACCAAGTTTTGTTTTTGGAAAACCGATCCCGATGACTTTGTGTAAGTATCGGAAATTTGGGGTTTTTGGTTTTCGAGTTTTCAAGGAAAGTGGTTTTAAAGCTTAGAAACTAGAAACCGAGACGTCGGGGTTCTAGGGTTCTGCAGAACACGTGGATCAAGGATCCGTGTTAGTTGTGGTCCTGTCGGCTTAGGGACGATCCTTGTGGTCCTGTAAGCTTGAGGATGTTTTTATGATCTTGAATCCGGTGTCCTTGACTGGTGCATCGGTTAGGGATGTTGGGATTTGAGTTGTTTTGGACTAAGTGTCCTCTTTTAAGAAAATGTGTTTTGAGGCTTAAAGAGTCTAAGACATTATGGTGGTTGTTAGCGTTGATGCTACAACGAGGAAATATTGATGCGACAAAGATCAATTATCGGAAACTAGATAGGTTTCTCATGCATTAAATGCGGGGCAGACGTGCCGTGATACGGGGGACCTTGATAAGCAAGGAGAACCTGAGATGACTTATTTGTCATGACATTGTGCCTTGATGGACAATGGTGTCATACGTGTTCTGGGAACGTATTGTGCCTTGAGTTGGACAATATAGTATGACCGTATTCTTGTGGAGTACTTCTGATTGCGCCCCCATGTGAGAATCGCGTAATGTCATGGGATTCAAAGTACTCGTTCTTGGGCCAAATATTGGTGTAAATCTTTAGAGCCTGATCAGCTCATTGCGAATGGTGATGGGATTTCCGGAAATCTAGAAATCTAGTTTGAATATTAGTTGAGATATATGGAAGTGCCATGCATACGTTTAGGAGATAACGTTGATTGTGGGGTACGAAGCCCTTGTGCATTTACCGCCATTTGTACTTGATGATATATGACATGTTATGTGATGATTTGAGTGAGTTGCAGTATATGAGTCTGTTGTGTGGATTGGGCATATAGTTGTTGTTTATGGATTCATATATTGGTTTCTCACCCTTGCATGTTTTTGGACGGGTTGTCCATTTGTATATATATTGTATCGTGTTTACAGATGGAGCCGACGTCGGATCACCTAGCGCACTCCGGGATGCGCGTCCTAGCATTTGATCGGAAGACGGACCCAGCCGTGTGGGTTATCCACCCAGGGGTGGAAAGTGCGGCGTACACTGGACCGGTTTGCACCGTAAGCGGGACGACTGAGACGGGACCGCAGAAGAGTACTAGGACAGTGGAGACCATCCAGGTGCCTCTCCCTCCCATCGGGTTGATGCTGCAGGCCCTTATGGAGCAGGGTGTGATCGAGTCGGTCGCCCCCGCTGCACAGTCCCCGCAGCAACAGCTACCCCAGACGCCTCCCCCGCCTTTTGTCTTGGTAGCGGGCGAGCACGTCGTGGAGGATGTGGGGGAAGAGGAGGAGGAGGAAGACCCTGAGGAGGATCCTCAGGAGGACCCGGAGGATCATCTTTCGGATGCTTCCGATCCCCATCCACAGGGGAACGGGAATGTAGGTTCCCAGAGTTCTTCCCCTGGTTCCAGCATTGGACCTCCCTTCGGGGGATTGTCCAATGGCTTCCATTAGTCGGACCAGCTTAGGGTGTAGACCTTATTTTTGAGGCAGCGGTTTTTGGGTAGTCTGTTAATGGCTACTGATGGCCATAGGTTTTAGAGATATGGTTCCAGACTGTCGCTGCCTAGTTTATAGTTTTTAGAAGTTTAATATTTTTTTGTTCTTTTGTAAAGGGACTTGTTGTCCATTATACATATATACCTTGTTCTAATTATTGTATATGAGTAGTTCTGTATTATCTGGAGTGGTGCTTATACGTATTAATAAGAAAATTTTTTGTCACGATTTCCAGAATCTGCTTATACAAAGGATTTATTTTCCGAAAGTAAAACCAGCGAAATTTTATTTATCGTTTCATTAAGTGTGCTGAGTTACGAAAGTGGCACTGGGTTTGAGGGTATCACAATTATTTACTTTTAACTTGTCATTTACAAGAAATTTCTTTAGGCAAAAGCCCAAAGAAATAAACTAACTAGCTACAATGTGACTACAGGAAATTCCTATAAAATCATACAAAAGTAAATCCTAACAATGACAACCTATAGGCGTAGTAGAAAGACACTGTAAACTATGAGTGTGCAAAACTCGGTTCAAACCAAAAACTCGTCCCAACCCGAGGTGGTCATCTTGGGTCAGACCTTAACCCACAAAAACAAAGGGACAAACCCGTGTCCCAAATATTGACCCGACATTGGGTCAAGGGCGGGCCCGAGTTGACCTTCAAGTTACCCGTCCCGTCATGCATACTCTTATACCCTACATTTTATTTTAGTTTTGTTGCAACACAATTAGGGATTTCGGGATTTTCACTTTCACTTACATTTTGCCAATGTTGGAACAACGAACAAGGGCGCACCTAACACCGTCGTTGCTGCATTCACTGGAGCCACCACTGTCACCGGACAAGGGCGCAGCTCTTACAGTTTGTTACAGTTCTCCTTCTTCTTCATTTCACATTTCATAATTTTCTTCTACTCCTAGGCTGCCTCATGGACTTTCATTGTTCCATGTCTTCTCTTTCCCTTTTATGCTATTTGTTTTTTTTTTTTTTTTTTTGACAAAATTTTATGTTATTTGTTAATGTATATTTTCTATTGAATTTAGATTTCCAAGCAGTCCCATTTAGGTCCGATCTTAATCCAACCCATCAACGTTAAAGACCGTATGAAGGACAAACTAAACTCGTCAAAACTTGTTCCACGCTCACCCCTGATGTGGCCAAATTTTACCAAGAAGCCTTCAATTGTATTTCCCTCTCGCAAAACATTTAATAGCTATCACCATAAGAGCAATGGATGAATATCTGTGGAACAACCCTTCTCTATTCGCTCAACTGCAACCTCTGAATGACTCTCTAACCAAATCTTCGAATATTTAAGCTCCCAAGACACTGCCGTTTGAAAACAAAGAAACAATAAAAAATAATATTTTTAAAATATTAATGAAAATATATCAACTAAAATTAAAAACAAAATATAAATGCAAATCCACCTTGCTTTGAAAAATGAGTAAATCTTCAATTTGATTTTTAAAATTATAAGGTCGTATCAATTTGGTCTATGTGTTAATTTGGTCTCTAACGAAGGGATTAAATTGATTAACATTTGACAACTTTAGTAATGTTTCTAAAATTTCAAAAATATCAGGGACCGAGTTGATACAACCTTACAATTTCAAGGACCAAATTGAGGATTTACTTTTTGCACAATTTATCCTGAGTAAATACTCAATTTGGTCCCTGAAATTGTAGGGTCGTATCAACTTAATCCCCCATATTATCAATATTCCAAAGATCCCTGAAATTGCAGAAAGTTAATCATATTCGTCCCTCCATTGATATTTGCATGGACTATAATGACATTAAGTTGGTAATGTCAGGGATGCATTTAAAACTAAGTGAATAATATCAGGTATGCATTTGCTACATTTTGCAATGCCAAAGATCATTTTGGAATATTGATAATGTGGAGGACTAAGTTGATACGACCCTATAATTTCAGAGACTAAATTGGATATTTACTCAATTTGTCCTTCAATCTTATTATTCATCACCCAAAAAAAAAGAATACACATTCTCTTAAATTAAAAAAAAAAAAGCTTTAATATGCTCAAAATTAAGCAAAAATATTCCTATGTCTGAAATAGCATTTGGCTGTCTTTATACAATTTTACAAATTACAAATTAAGGATAGGACGGGAAAAAATAAGAGGCAAGTTATCTAAATTATGATGTCATTGTGATGAACAATTGAATATTACAAACCACAAACTTCAAAATTGAAAGGTTAAATTAACCTAATCACATACTGAATCATTCTTTAAAAATTGCTAATTATAAGCATGAAGATTGACTTAAGGGTATGTTTAGGTAAACAGTTTAATTAAGCGTTTATTTAGTAAACTATTTTTCAAATAAGTTAAAAATAGCTTATTTTCATAAATTTCTCTGACATGCTTTCGGAAATAAGCTAAAAAGAGTTTATGGGAAGCTCATAAACTATTTTTTTTAAATTATTTGCATAAGTTTATTTTCATAAACTATTCTCATAAACTCTATAAACTCTTTCAAACGTCAAACGCACCCTAGTGGACACCCTAGTGAATAACATTAGAAAAGTAAGACGGTAGCAGCAATCAGTTTTGGGATTGCTTTTATATGTCTATTATTATCCTCTAGAATCAGCGCTAGCTTGTGCATAATGACTGAGTTAGATATGTTTTGTAAAACATTGATCTTAGCCTTACATATCATCTATTCATTTTTTAAAAAAAAAACTTACATATCGGCTTACGTAATTTTTTTCTTTGAAGTTTGGCCTAATTTTCCAGATAAAAAAAAAGGCCTAGTCTTTACATAAAATTATAAAATAGTATGAATATATATTTAGAATTAAATTCTACAATACATGAACGTCTTTAAATAACTCAACAAATTTATATTTTCGAGATTTTAAATAGGCATAAATCTTCACTTAAAGCTACTACTGTATATGTGAAAAACTAAAATAAACATATTGAATAAATTTAAATATTATGTTTTTGTAATTATATATGTAAAAAAAACTAATTACAACGCTGACTTATTAGACCAACACTTTTTTATTGACTAAGTTCTTGTTTGGATAACATATGTATAACTTACAATTTATTAGAGCTTATATATGGGTATAAATACTTTTATTGAAAAAAATTGTATCTAAATAAATTTAAATATGTAACTTATTAAACACTCAAAGGTTATTTTTAGCTTATTTTATTTTATAAAATTAACTTTTTAAGCTTCTTAGAAAAGCTCTATCTGAATCATCATCCTCCGACACAAAAGTGTCACCACCACACCGCGCCACAATCTGCTTCACTTGCAATTTACCCAAGGTTTCTGGGTATCACAGGAATCCAGATCTAGATCTGTGAAGGTCGGTGATGTTGTTGCTATTCTAGTAAGCAATAACTTTGAGGGATGACGGTGTTGTATGCTGTAAAAAATGTGATCACGGTGACTTGGATCAAGGTTGTGCACGAGAGACGATGGCGAAGGGGGGCGTGAGTGGCATGACTCCCGATAGTGTGACGGGGTCGCACGACATCTTGAGATGACACGCACTACAAGAAAAATGTTGTTTAGCTACCGACGTTTCCGATAGCTATTATCTAAAATTCGGTAGCCAAACAATTTAACTATCGAATTAGCTACCACATGAAGTTGGTAACTAAAGTGCTAGTAGTTAATCGCTTTAGCTACCGATTTTCGAGCCGGTCGTCAATAGCTATGCAAAATTTTGGTAGCTAAATATAAATATTGTGGTCGCTGAAGTGGTCCCATAATCACTTTCTATTACCATTTTTGCGAAAAAATTGCGACGAACTAGAGTCGTCGCTAATAGCAACCACATTAAAATTCGGTAGCTAAATATATATTTTTGTTTAGCTACCGAATAGGATTCGGTAGCTACATATTATATTTTGTTTAGCTACCGAAACCTATTCGATAGCTACTTATATATTTTCTTTAGCTACTACGGGTTGGGACGGGTTAGGTTTGTCCTTCACCCGGCCCTAAATATTGATCAGGACAATTCTTTGAACCCGAACCCATCCCTAAACCCGAAGGAACCCGATCATATACAGGTTGGTTTAAAACCTGGCCAAGATGGGACATGATTGGGTTGACCCGAAGTTGAAAAGACTTATAGAAATTTCTTCTTCATACAGAATTTAAGCTTGGGGTGAAAAAAATCATATGCAACAGCTTCCAAACAGTCATTTGCAGCCTGCTAACTACGCATAATCTTCCAGCAATACGTTTAATTTAACAGAAACCAAAAGCATAGAGGAGACAATATGTGAATGTCAATAGAAGAGACAAGATGTAATAAATACTGAAACACCAACAAATCTTCACATTCTCAGTATTATTAAATATCACTGCTAATGCAATCTTGATTCACAATTTCACTGACAGCAACATAGTTTCAACATTGTCTCTTATGAGCAAATATCCTTCTGGTCTCAAGATCCCATCAACTTCTTCCATCATTGATTCGCTGGCACTATGTTGCACCTGAATCCAGAAAAATATCATTGGCACTATGTTGCACATTCATTACCCACACTTTCAAGTTTTTGAGCGCAGCAGCAAATCTGAAGACATAGAGAGTGCAGAAATAATAAAAAACAAGGTTAATTAAGCTACTAGTTAGTACACATGTTAGTATAGATGTGCAACTAGCATGCAACTTAGAGCCAATAATTGACAATCATGTACATATTTGTTTACACTTTACACTAGACCATTAGCAATGAGAGTTAGAAACATATCAACAACAGGCAGTCAAAAAATTTAATCATACTTACAACCCTTTTCATTATAGTCAAACAATATAAAATATAGACAAAAACCTTACATGGCCACTTAACTTCTCCACAGCCTTCTCAGCTTCTTCAACTGTACTCATGGTTACAAATCCAAACACACGACTTCGGTCAGTCACCCTATCATAAATGACTTGAAATCACAAATTCAGAAGATAATAGCCACATTCAAACATTCTCAGATGTTAAAAGGCTGAAACCTCTACCATAAACAACATTATCAACAAAATCTCAGCTATGAAAACCCAAAGGGTAAGGACTCACCTCTGCAATCTCCACCGTCCCAGACTTGTCAAAAAGCATGGCCAGTTTATAACTGTCAACATCAAATATAGTTAAGTAAATTCAGAATAGTTGATGAAATAGTTTCAGATCATCCGAGTGCAAACAATTTAACTAAGCCACATCACAACAGATGCAAAACAGTTCAAATTGGAACCATATTAAACAAATGCTCTTTCTTTTTCAAATAATTATATTTCAATAATTAGTAGAGGATGGATATTAAGAAAAAGGAACCATATTAAGTTTCAGTCAATCAGATTATTGGAGTGTTGCAGTGTCATATAAAGCAAATCAGCAATCAAGCAATCAAGAGATAGGTACATAGGGTGCTCGAAGAAGAGCTGTCATGAGATAAGAAAGCATATCTATGTACTGTTGAAACACACAAGAAAGATTACAGAATAACCAAAGGAACTGCAAAATGCTAACTAATATTTCAATTGAAAAATGGAGCTCAGCTCCTAAAACAGAGGATGTTCCTCTGTTAAACCCAAAACAACAAACAACAACCAATAAACTAGAAAAAAATATGCAGATGTATCAAATAATCCAATATGTCTTTCTCTTCAATATAATCCCATTCATGACTAAGGGTACAAATATAGTGCAGCTGTATCAAATAACTCATTCATCCAATGTGTCTTTCTATGTACAATTTAATCATAACTCATTGGGCAAGAATTAGAGCAAAAGTATTAAGGGGAGAAGGCAAGAAGCAGATACCTGAATGAAGCAGAGAAGAATAGCAACGAAAATCTGAAACACACAGAGGCAAGAATTAGATAAGGATTAAGGAGAAGTCTTGTGTTACTTAACAAATTTAAACATACAGAGGCAAAAATTCAAGATTTGATTTGAAAAAAAATAATCAGAAGGGAACAGAGAAGAGATGGGTTGGGTTGGGTTGGTGGTGGTCGCCGGTTGACCAAATACCAGTGCGGTGCTTGGGCAAGGCGTGGTTGCTCTGAACGGCGCGAGTTGGGTCTGAGTCGAAGAAGACCAAGAAGAGCGGCGACGGTGGTTGGGCAAGGCGCGGTGGTGGTGAGAAATCGGAGAGGTCTGGTCACAAGCTTGAGCTGTGCTGGTGATGTTGGTGCGGATGATGCAGCTACGGCGGCATGGATGGGCACCGAGGGAGAGTGATGACGGATGCTTCAGATTTTGCAAAGAGAAAGAGAATAGAGAGTGAGAGTGAAAAATGGGGGAAGGGACTCGATTTAGGTTTTTTGTAAGCTACCAAACACATTCGGTCGCTAATAGCATCTCTAATCTCTTAAGTTTTTAGCTACCAACACGTTAGCGATAGCAAACTAAAAAATAATATCCAGTTGATCGCAAATTCGGTAGTTAAAAGGTCAACAAGTCTGGCTTTCAAAATTATATATTTAGCGACGGAAATAGCTACCGATTTTTTTGCTACACAACATTTTGGTCGCTAATTTGGTAGCGGAATGAAATCAAAAACCATTTTTTAAGAAGATCAAAATCAGTAGCTAATTTGGTAGCTAATCGCGACATATGTGTTTCGGTAGCTAAATTCAGTCGTTGAAAACGCATTTTCTTGTAGTGAGTAACGGTCTAGGACGGACGCACGAGAAGGATTAATAAAAAGGCTCTTTGCCACCTTTGTATTAATTTAAAAAAGAGCTAACCTACACTAGGGATGGCAATAGGTATTTTACCTAGTGGGTACCCGCAAAAATTACCCATGATGGACAGGGTAATTATCCGCACAATGGGTACGGGGGCAGGAACGGATAATTACCCGCAATATTTAATGGGTATGGGTACAGTTACGGGTACCTTAGTACCCATCCCGTCCCATACCTGCATATCTACATATTATTATTATTATTATTATTATTATTATTAATAATATATTATATATATATATATATATATATATATATATATATATATATATATATATGTGTTAAACTTGGGTTACGTTTTTGGTGATCCTGAAATTAATTCCTCAGTGTGATTTTCATTCGAACCTTCCATATGTTAAATAGATACTATTGCCTTGTTATTAGACCGGTGAACATGTTTCTTGTGTAATTGGACCAATTGCCTAGACAATATTGAAGTTACTGATGGCCAAAAACTATGCTAATTTATAGGTTTGTTATGCTTTGAAATTATGTGGGTTTCAATTGCTGAAATTTACTGCGCGGATGATATATATATATATATATATATATATGTATATATATAAAATTAAAACAATTGATTGAATTGAAATGAAAGTTAGCTTATTACTTTTCTAGCGTTGTTCAGTTGTTCATCACTTGAGTTCCTATCCTTCCTGTGTTTCTGGCGTCGTTCAGTTGTTTTTTACTTGAGTTCTTATCCTTCCTGAGTTCCTATTCTTCTTAATCCTATAGATCCTAGCGTAAGACTTTAATAATGTTCTTTTTTGTTATATACTATTAGGATATTTGTTTGAGAACATGCTAGAATACTATGTCTTGTTATATACTATCATGATATTTTAGACTTTAATAATGTTTTTATTTATTTATTAATTTTTTAGTTAATTAAAGTGCAGATAATGGATGAGGGTATGGGTACTTAGGTACCCAGCGGGTAAGGGTACGGGTACTTCAGTTGCTACTCATGAGGATAGGGATCCGGATACGAATATTTTTTTAAAACGCGGATATGGGAACGGATACTATAGTACCCTATCCATACCCTACCCATTGCCATCCCTAACCTACACATGAATTTTCTTTCTTTCTTTTCCTAACAGATGGATTATTTTACAAAACATAGTTATCTAAAAGATCCGCTACACGTAGTGCGATCTGAAATTTAAGTGAAAAATAAAAACAAAATAACATATGTTTCACGTTGTGGCTTGTGACAAGTTTAAAAAATTTACTATCAATTGACTCCTGTGTATGGGCTTACGGCTAGAGAAAAAAATATTCATTTTAGAAAAATAGTGCCAATTTTTTGAATCCGTCAACATATATTACAATAACGCTTCTATTATTCATCTTTAAATTAAGCTTTAATGTTACAAATCATCTTAGAGTTTGTGGTCGACACTTTCAATTTTTATTATTTAGAAATTATAGTGATTTTTTTATTTAAAAATTACATCAATCTTTTTTAATGTTTATGTTATCATTACCCCCCTACTTCCTTTGAGAGGGTGGTGATGAAAATTACATTCACCTCCCCTAAAGAAAAGTAAGTACATACATTTTTTGAAATAAAATAAATGTGAGATGTAATTAGGTTAAAATTCAAGAAAGTTAGTAATTTCCTTTTTTAAGAAAAGTCTTGTACTTAAAGATTAGAGGAAATGTCAATAAATTTACATTTAAAATTAAAAAAATATTAAACTATAACTTATGAATTTAGTTTTAATATATTATTAATGTAAAAGTTTTGTATATTATGAAAGAATCATAAGTAATCCGTAATTAAAAAAAGTTTGAATCTCATAACACCTATATAAAAGGCTAAAATATATTTTTGATCCTTTATCTTACTTTTAGATATCAATTTGGTCTTTTATCTTTAAAAAGACCCTTTTTAGTCATTTATTGTATAACGTTACATTATTTTGGTCTTTTCCCTTAGGTTTGCACTAACGGTGTTAGTAAACCACCGTTAGTCGCCAGAAACCACAATCTGTTATCGGATTCTGGATTCCCTCGTCGGAATCTAGGTATGAGAGAGAAAAAACAAATATGTTCTCCTTTTATCTTTCCTTTACTTCTTCCTTTCTCTTCCTCCTCCTTTCTTCTCCCTTCCTTCCTCTTCTAACCCATTTCATTATTGGGTGAACGTCCACTCTCTATTAAGTGAACCTCATATGAAATTCATCAAATAATAGAAAGTGTATTAAGGAGAGTGTGATAAAAATATATTACTAGCATTGCTGGAAATGAAAATAATGTGCAGATTGTGTCAAAATTAACTTTCATTAAGGACGCGCTTAAGTAAACAACTCAATTAAATGCTTATTTAGTAAATGTTTATCACATGAGAGCTAACAACCTTCCTATAAATTTTTTTAAATTTTTTTTAATAAGCTTGTTAGAAATAAGTTAAAAAGAATTTATAAAAAGACATATCCTATTTTCACAAGTTCTTCTAAATACTACTTAAATACATATATTGAGATATGATAAACTTTTTACAACGCCCCTGAATTAAGGATTTGGTTCCTCTAAAGTGAGAAAGTAAGGGTTCATCCACCATTGATTTGATAAATGCATAGAGATCTTAATTAATAACCTACTAAAAATGACCTAAAGGTAAATACACTTTTACGTCCTCACTTTAGAGACAAATTCCTTTATTAGATATTATTACTTCATCCGTCCCATTATATATGTCACATTTACAAAAAAAATTGGCCCAAAATATATGTCATTTTCTATTTTCAATATATTATTAAATGTTTTATGACAATTTTATCCCTAATTATGTTTTTAGAATTCTGTTATGTGATGCATTAATTGAAGCCATCACTTTTTTATCTTCAAAGTGAAACATTTGAGTGACCAATAGCTGTATTTTGTTCTATTATCAATGTCATGGAATACTTGTTTTTTCTCGTTGAATGTAACTTATCATTAATGATAACATAATTTGTAAAAATAAAGAAAATATAAACAATGTTAATTTGATAAAATTGTTGTTCACTTTCTTTCATTTATTGTTTTTTTTAAACCGTGTGATTTAATCAAATATGACATATATAATGGAATGGAGGGAATAAAACCTAGGTTTGCGTGTTTTTTTTTCTCTCCTTGTCATATTAGTTTTGCCAACTTATAGTTATGCATCGATTGACCTGTTTGGGTAAACGGCTTAATTAAGCGCTTATAGGATAAGTGTTTATCGCTTATAGGATAAGCGCTTATCATATAAGTGTTTATGTATAAGCTATTTCTATAATCAAGGAGAAAATATAGTCAATCTGTTTTTATATAAGTTATAAGCTATTCTGGAGAGCTTATCAAAATAAGCTGAAAACAGCTTATGAACATGTCATAAGCTTTTTTCATAAGCTCTCTCAAATACTCTGATAAGCACTTATGTTAGTAGATAAACTCAAATAAGCTGTTTATAAGTCAATCCAGACAGACCATCACCATCCACCAAAAAACCACGCACGCTAATAGTATAGTACTCTTGGGTATTTGTTTCAGTTTCACATTGAATTGTGATCCCGTTTCTGAACATTCAACCAAGAGACCTTTCCCCTAGGAGGTGGTAACTTGAAATTCAGGAGGAGCCCCTCCAATTCTTAGCGGCCAGTCTTGAATCATTAATTTCTTCCATCAAAGTCAGCTTGAATTTGGAGTCCTCTGACATAAAAAAAAGTTATTTTAATAGTAAAATTTTGAAGTATGGTCAATTGTGTTGTATATATACTACTGTATAAGATAATATCAATCAATAAGTATAAATGACACATGCTTCGGTAGGTGGTTTGAATTACGCCGGCATATTTGAGGATCGATTATCATGGACTTGGATTCAGTAGAAATTTTAACTATTGAATGCGTATATGACTGTTAGATGCATGTAAGGACTCCCAATACTAATATCAATGATTTTTTAATCTCTTTGTTAATTAATTGCCGGAGAGATTCCAAGCTCCGATTACCACACATCAGTAAGGATATTTAGAATGGGGTTGTTTGTTGCTTATTAAAAAAAATGTTTTTTATATAAAATAATTTAGAGGTTATTTCCTTTAGAGATTTTTAAGTAAATCAGAAGTTAATTTGTATTTGTTTACGATAATAAAAATGATTTTAATGAGATGCTAAAATAATAGCTTCACATATTCTCTAAATTAACCATTTTTTCTTCAGATTTTCATTAATTTCAAAAACTGAAACAAACAACTAATTTCACAAAATAAATGATTATTTTTTAGATTTTTTTTATAGAAAAAATTATGAAACAAAGGGGCCCTATATCAATGTATAACTAAATAAGATAGAGATAGTGTTTAGTAAATTAGAATATACATGCAATAAGGAGGGAAAAGATTTTGAATGGACACAGTGTCCATTTGGTATAACCAATCAAATTTTCAATAGTTACTAAAATAACAATTCAAAAAGAACAAAAAAGCTCTTACTAAAACTATTTTAAAGTTATCTTAAGATTTTGATTAATTGTACCAAATTGATACGTGTTCATAATTTTCCCTATGATGTTTACAATCACTAAGAGAGAGATTCTTTTATTCATTTAAGAGTGAAGGTCCAAATTAGTCGCTGAATATTTTTGGGGACCTACTATTATCCCTGAAAAAATTAAATTAACCATTTAGTCCCTCAAATTTACAAACGCGGGACAAATTAATCTCTAGGTTTAGTTTCGACGTCCATTTACTTGTCTACGTGTCTCATCAACCATTCTACTTAGCTCGTTAGTGGTTCTGCGTGGCCTATGACGAATTTTCACTGTGGAAAATGAATGAAAAATAAAGAAGCACATAATTTTCATGTATTTTGGGTTATAAAATTATGCATGTTTTTTTACTTCTTTCATTTTCTACCGAGAAAATTCTTCATAGGTCACGCAGGACCAACGAGTCCAGTATGATGGTTAATGGGACACAAGGCAAGTAAATGGACGTCGGGACTAAATCTAGAGACTAATATGTCCCGCATTTGTAAATTTGAGGAACTAAATAGTTAGTTTATTTTTTCAGGGATTAAAAATGAGTCCCTCAAAATTTTCAACCACCAATTTGGGTCTTCATTCTTCATTTAATTGTAGGCAGCACAGATATAGATGTCTCACATTATATCACACAATGTTAATATAATAAAAAAATTATAATAATAAAATGATATGTAAATGAAAAATATCTAAAAATATTAAATTATTTGATACGAAAACATCAGTGACAACTAGAGGTGGGATATATGAGTCGTGGTCTATGGGTTGACTCGAACAACCGGCGACCAGCACATGATTAGACCCATAAAATTATGTTATTTTATAATATAAAATAATAATAAAGTTCTATTGTAAAATTTTATTTTATTTGTAAAAACCTGTTTTTAAAAATTATGTTGCTATTTTAGAACTTTTTTTTAAAAAAATTCCATTTTTTAATTTTCTTTTAGACGAAAAATAATTTTAAAAAACACATGCGGGCCAACCCAACCCATTTAAAACGTGAGTCTATGTAGCGTTACTAAATATAAGCATATTTAAAAGTGGGTCTATACAGGTGATGTTTAACCCGCGGATCGGTCCGCATCAAGGTTTTAACTTTGAAGAACCAAATTGGAAACCGGCTGTGTCTATAGTTCGGTTGGCCCCCATGAATCGCTAGTCCCTAAGAATCGCCAACCGGTGGAACCGGCAAACTAAGGACGGTTCTTAAAAACCGTCCGGTCATAAATTTGAGCTCATTTTTTTTTCTTATGTTTTTTTTTTTTTCCAGTTTTTCTTTCACTTTATCAATTCTTTCTCATGATTCGTTTGAGTAAGCGACGAAGAAGGATGAATCATCATTGGTGATGACACAATCAATGTGAACAATGACGTTGTCGACCTGGGGAAGAAGAGAGTGGAAACGACACAAAATTATGTAGCATCGAGCCAAGGCTTTGACATCGTCGATCTTGCTAAAGATGAGGAGGAGAAGATCTGATGGATAGATTTTAGAGGACATTGTAGAGAGAGAAATCCTTACAAAGGGTCTAATCGAATGAAAGGGTTTGAAACTTCAGAGGTTAGGGAAGCAGGTTTGAGGCTGAAGGGATGAAGCATGTCATAGATTCAGTTGGAGTCTGAAAGGGGGAGGAGAAAGGGTGTCAAGAGAGAAAACCAAAGGAAGATTATGACTTACTAAATCATGGTTGCAGTTTATGAGCGAGAGTGAAAGAATTAATGATATTATTTATTTACCTATATTTATTTAGATATTGGGAACTACGTATATTTATTCATATATTGGAAACTACAAGGATATATATATATATATATATATATATATATATATATATAATAATAATAATAATAATAATAATAATAATAATAATAATAATTTATTTATTTATTGATAATCTCATTCAACCATTGGTTGAAACAATTGAACCATGACCCAGAGGTCTTATCGGTCCGAACTCTGGTTTGGTTCTTAAAACATTGGTTCACATATCCATCTATAGTGACAACAATTTGAAAGTTTATTACTGCATATTACCTGTCTTCCCATGCCATATGTTTTGGACCACAATCCAAGATCTATAGCTCATTAGGTTGACCATATGCTTTGAGTCAAGTAATGGCCCAACACGGAAGTACAACACTGGGTTGGGCAACAACCCGATATGAAATGGACCATTTTTACAACCCAATGCATGCAACTTAGTAGGGTGCCGCCCAGCCCAAGTAGGCGGACCGCCCTCACTTTTCCAAAGCCGCGTACCACATCACCTAGCTCTTGCAAATTATGGTTGAAGTGACAGAGTTGACAACATAGCCGCCCTCTTCGTACAAGTGGTCGGGCAAAGTGACTAATGTATAGTCATCACTCACTCCCCAATGGGCTGGGTCCACCTTGCCTAGCAGCCTATAAATACTAAGGAGTATCATAACCCACATACACATTCATTATTCACACTCTACACCTTTTCATACTTCTCATAGTTATGCATCCTCTTTGCTAACTTAAGCATCAGAGTGTCATTGAAGGTAAATCCCCCGTCGTGCACCAGTCAGACCGATCGGCCAGATAGAACTTCAAGACCAATCAGCTAGGTCGGCCAACCATCCAACAAGAAGACTAGACCTATCAAGCAACATGAGATCATTAGAACTAGAAGTTCGCACTGGACAATTTATAAGATGAGTATCTTCTAAAAATAGGTAATCCTAGGCTAATTAGATTTGTCATCAAATATGTAAGCTTTATTGGACTCAACTGATTGATAGACACTAAACTTGGGATGGATTGATTGGTGGAGTTCGACTTGGATCTTGATTGCCTTGGACCTTAAATTATGATATGTATTTCACACTTATTTTATGCTTCTTAAAAGACATGTTTTGTTTAGAATAAGATTAGAATCATTTTTATTATAATTTTGTTACATATATTTTTATAATGTTTCCTCTGCCTTTTTTTAACATTGTAATTTGGTGGTGACTGAGTCGTTTCTGAGTATCTCAACTAATTCATCCATCTAGTCGGCCAAAAGCAAGTCTTCACTATCCTCTACGAGACTATTCTATACCTTCTTCATTCTTATTCCTATCAAATTGATTATGCTTATAAGAATATTACAGATTGTATATTCTCTATTCTTAGTTATGTATTGTACCCCTAGGCTAGAATTTTCTTTAATCAAAGTTATAAGAAGCTATTCTGTTGATTTTAGCACACATCCCATTCAATACATTACATATTACAAAAACTTATTACTTGAGAGAAGAACCAAAACCTGTGAGACACAAGAGTTGCGAGAACCTATGAGACATAGGAGAACTTGTGAGAACTAAAAGTATTAGCCTATCGGATGAGAATCCTCTGTCCTATTGAAACACAAACACTAGCACACACTTAGAGAGAATATTGAGAAGAAGAAAGAATAAGGAAGGACAATCTAAAATTTTATTCACTTGGAAACACTTAACATATGCACCTACTATTTATAATAGTGCTATGCATTCACAGTTAACAAACTAACTATTATTAACTACTTCACTAACTAACTGTATCAATACTAACAAACTCTTATTTTGTTACACTTTCACGAATTAATAAAACTAATCATTAAACTGAATTACATTTCCAACACTCCCCCATAATTCAATTTCCCTAAACTTTCCTCGATACCATTGTCTACAAGATGTAGCTTTTGCCTTTCTCATTATTTTGGGTTGTGACCTAATTTTCAAAGCCGTATGATAAATGGGCCTTGCACAACAAGCAACTCCTTTAAAAGATTGGTCCAATGCACCTTAGTTTTTATGATACCCCACTGCCTCACTTCATAGAATTAGACCTGGCCCATTAGGTCAAGAGGTGGATTTTCTTGGGCAGCTACCACCTTTGCCCTGTTAGGTCCCATTCTTTCTCACTGTGGCAACACACAGCGACACCTTTGACTCTTCTTTGAGCTCCCTCAGCATTGGAAATATCCCACAAGTCAGGCCAAGAATCCCTACAGTGGCCATGCCGTTGAAGAAGCAATTGTTAAGTGCTCTCAACGAAAATCCCAACCCGAACGGCTCGATGGTAGTCCCAATCTCAATGAACGTCTCCTTTGAGTTTGGAAAGCCCGGTATTGTGACCAGATTTGGTCAGAACGTCAAGGTGTTCTTCTTCTTGATTTTGCATCTGCGACTGCCACTGTTGAATATCTATCATCCGCTCCGTCAACCCGACCTCACACGTCGAACCACCGTTCTCCGCCGGAAAAGTAGAACTCATGTTAGATCCAGCTCCGCACGGAGAAAAGACACTGTCCACCGATAATGAATCATCAAAAACCTCACAGCACCATTTACCAGCCGGAGAAGGTTGAACTGAAACCCTAATCGGGTTGTTCTTGCTTGCATGTGTTCGACCAAGAGAACCACCACAGATCTCGGATGTAGCTTCCCTCGCTTGATTCTTCGACTCATCGTCACTTGCAAAATCAACCACATTGCTTTTAGCCTCCTCGTCACTCATACCCTCGTCGATATCCTCTTCAGGCTCCTCACTCAGCGATGGCCCCCCTTGTCTAGCGATCTTGCTCCACGCGGAATCACGAAAACCAGAACCACCCTGATCTGTTGGCTTCTTGTTTTCCTCTTTCAAAGCTAGCGATTTGGCTTCTCCTCTCTTTGTTTCTTTCTTAGCCTCCTAAGTCGTGATGCTCGAACCTTCCTCTTTGTCATCTCTAGGTGATTCACTTGAACTTCTAGCTTCGTCGACTCTGTCATCGCCATTGTCTTTCTCGGGTTCAATCTCGACCATATCCATGTGCTTGCTTGTCACCACTTTGTGACTATAGCCATCATCCTTGTCATCGTTGTCTGTATCTTCTTCCTCCTCTGATTGATTGCTAAAGAGGTTTTGCATTATTTGATGCTGCTTCTCTTTTCCTCTCAACCTTTCTTTACTAAAAAACCCTTTCTTTTCTATTGTTGTTGTGTCTCTTCTTTCCGTTTTGGAGTCTCTGATTTTCTTCTATGTTTTCCTTGGCAGCACCTCCATAGACTTTGTTCAAGATTTCCCAAGCTTCTTTAGCACTCTTTGCCAAAGAAATCAGATCAAAATTTTTATCATCCATACATTGATGAAGGATGAAGAGAGCCTCGCAATCTCTTTTCTTGGAAGCACTATCTTCCACATCTTGAATCCCTCCTAGCACAATTTCCAGCACCTTATGGAAACGAAAGATGACTCTAATATTCATCACCCATTGCTCAAAGTTTTTGCCATCAAAAACCGACAAAGAAACTGGAAGATCTCCATCTACAATCGCGGCAGCCATGGGCAAACCCGAACAAGTCTCTAATCGTATAGCTCTAGATACTATGTTGAAAACATAAGCACTAGCACACACATAGAAAGAATATTGAGAAAAAGAAAGAATAAAGAAGAACAATCTAAAAACTTTATTCACTTGGAATCACTCTACACACTTGCACATATGCACCTACTATTTATAATAGTACTATGCATTCACTGTTAACAAACTACTATTATTAACCACTTCACTAACTAACTCTATCAACACTAACTAACTCTTATTTTGTTACACTTTCACTAACTAATAAAACTAACCATTAAACGGAATTACATTTCCAACATGTCTCACTTATCTGTCACATTCTCTACCCCCCAACAATGATAATTTGTCACTTAATAAAATAAAACCATAACTCATTAACACTTATGCACATTCTCAACCTTTGATTAGTAGGGGACATTGAGACACCATTTTTTAATAAAATTTTCTTCTAGCCTATCAGGCAACCAAAGGTTTAAAGAACAAGGCATCTCAAAATTTCAGCCTAGCTTTAATATTAGGGCAAAATGTAATATCACAGACAATACAATATTAGAATTAGAATTGCTGATTGTTGAATATGCTAATAAGCTGTTAATATATGTTACCATACTAACTCCACATAGTCGTGGGTATACAGTGACATTTTGTTGATCGACTTACAAGCTGAAACGGGCTTCGAACCTTTGAATTTATTGCTTTAAAAATAGAATTTGACTCCTTTAAAGTGAGTGAAACTCTAAAGTGAGAAAGTAAAGGGCTATTCACCCTTAGATCATTTAGTGGATTGAGATCTCTATGTAGTTAATCAAATCAATGGTAGATAGTCATTTACTTTCTCACTTTAGAGTTTCACTCACTTTAGAGATGCCAAATTAGCTTATTATTAGTTGCAATTTAAGATGCTCACTTGTGTGAAAGTCCATTAAGCTTAAACACTCTTTTTTTAGAAAAAAAAAAAATACATTAAACTAAAGGATTGACAAAGTTTAAACCCACCTAAACCTTGTGCAAAAAGTTAGCCTATGTTTGGAAATATGATACACGTGTATTGTATTTGTAACTTCTCAATTATCATGTCCAAACATGATTTTAAGGAATCTGACCGACGTTCTGAACACCCCTTTAATAAATTAGGACTGTAAAGGTGAAGATGAAAACTTTTATTATTATTATTATGAAGATTAAAACCTTAATATTACTTGATCGTAGAGATATCAATGCAATGTCAAAAATTATAAGTTGTATCAAAATTGGTTTTGACACATCTAGGACGTATCATTTAGGTTTTTTTGTACACGTCATTTAGGTTTTTTTAGGTACAATATGTATGCCTATATTTTATTTATTTACTTAGTACTAGTAGAAACTAGGAAGTCTAAATCCTTATATGATTATATTTATATCCCATTCGTTATAGGATAAGTTGGAGTAAAATTTCTATACATAGGTACAAGATTGATATTGGCTGTATAATCCAAGGCATGATTCCTATCAAGATTTCCTCCGTAAGAAGCCTAGGCAACTCTCTCTCGCCCTCTCTCTTTCTTTAATTTTTTTTTTGGTAACAAGGAGGGGACACAACCCTCTTAGATAATATGTCTTTATGCTTTTATGCTTTACTTTACTTTTATCTTCCTAAGGATGATTTTCTCTTAGTTTAATTGTTAAAAACTGACAGTGTAAAATCCTTTTACATAAATATATAATATAAAATGGGCACATTAAAAAATTGGCTCATATCTAACTTTTTTAAAAGTCACTCATACTATGATTGATGATTGATTGATAATGTAAAAAAATTTACACTTACATTTACACGGTCAATGCATAGCAATTAAATTCTTAATCATTTTACTTGTTGCATGTATATTTACTCTTTTTCTATACTTGTAATAGGCTGACCATTTTGCTGATCTAATGGAACCCTAGCAACCTTCTTCTCCCTTTATTCTCTCTTCTCCTTCTCCCCTTTTTATGTTGCATTGCTATTCTTAACATGATCTCAAGAGCAAGTTTGATTCTGACCACAACTTTAATTCAATTTTCAGTACATAATCATTTTTAATAATATCCATCTCAAAACAATCACCACAAACTACATATTTTCCGTAACATATTAGACAAAACGTGGGGGGATTTATTGCTGAACTCATCTCAGTTTCTTAATTTACGTCGAACTATTAATTCCATACTTCCCAACGGATTCTTTTAATAGAAGATGACGTATTATATTCAGTCTTCTTGAAACGTGAAAAAAAAAATGGGCTACAATTTAATTTGTAAATCATATCATTTTTAATTTTCTAATTTTATATGTTTGAAAACGCAACCGTTATCGTTAACCATATCTCTGAAAAGTTTAAACTATTTTAAATATATAAATAATAATTTATATTATAGCTTTTATATTATATATATCGCTAGCACACCCCCTCACTCAAACGCCTTCTAAAGTTGACATACACAAGCCCACTCTATAATTTAACTTTTTATTTAAAAGAATGAAGCAACAAAAGTCAAAACCACCCAATCATAAAGACTTTAAAACCGTGTCATAAATTACAGCTCTCAAAACCTTAAGTTATTATTTTTAGGAGAAAACTTACATAGGATACTTGTAGTGAAGTTCTCCTATTCTAAGTTGACGTGTGAAATTTTTTTCAACCTCAGCATTCACCTGTTAATTGACACCATGACTCTTCCTTCCTAAAACCGTCAACCCTTCAATCCTTCATCCACACCAGGAAACCACTACCGACTACCAAAAATTCCTAAGAAACCCAACCTTTCCAAAAAAAATTCAGCAACCCAAAGATAGAGCCTCAGGAAAATGGCAATAACCACCTCAAAGTAAACCACCATACAAAGCCTATTCTCAACCTTCAATCGGATCATAACTCCTTTCAGTCTCACCCAACAGCACAAAGCCACACAAACAAGAAACAAAATAATAACACGGCTAAAAAACATCAACACCCAATCATTGGTGGCCATCACGAATCCCCACCCTTCGCAAAACACCCCTATCCACCATGCCAAAACCAAAGCGGCCACCACTGCTTCAGTGGTGCCAAAATCCAGAACACGGCCAGAAGATGCGCCACTGGTTACTGCACAATCAAATGCCACTAGCTCCCACAAAATTGTAGCCCCAGACGCAAACTCTTCACACCACCACAACCTCCGCCGCAAGCCACCGCAACAACCAGACATTTCAGGCGACATTCTTGCAAGTCTCTGAGCATGAAATGGTGAAGAGTGTTGGGAGGGAGGCAGAGGCAGATTCAGTAAGGTTGAGGGTTTCAGTGTGGAAAGGAGGAAGGGATGGAAAAAGTCACGGTGTCAACTAACTGATGATTACTGAGGTGGAATAAAAATCCAAATGTCCACTTAAAATAAAACAGTACCACAAGCACATGTTTTGTTCTTAATTTTAGATTAAACCATTATTTTGATCCCTGAAAGTGAAATACTATCAATTCAATCCTTGAAAACAGTTAAATTACGAAAAAATCCCTGAATATTAACTTCGTTAATAAATTTAATCCCTAATAGAGATTAATTTGACTGACGAAATTAACATTAAAGGATCAATTGACTGACAATTAACATTAAATGATTTTTTTATAATTTAACTACTTTCAGAGATTGAAATGATAACAACTCATACTTTCAGGGACCGAAATGATGATTTACTCTTTCTTTTATTATGTCTCTTAACATATTTCTCCTCCGCCAAACCATTAATAAAACGTAAGTGCTACGAATAGTCATAGTAACTCGTTGCAAACTAGAACCACGAGTCTAAAATCCAACATTCTTGGTTTAAAAGGAGCAAAACCAGAATAGTAGCAGCACAACCAAATAAGTATAGGCCCTACAGGCTACAGAATCACCAAACTGATCTTCTAACAGTTACCAATAGCTCTGTTACATAAAAGATTTTCCAGTCAAACAATTCAAACCGACTTAAAATATAATTCTAAAACTGCCCAGAATTCGACAGTAGCACCCGAGAAGCACCTGCATTTTGGTAAAATCAACCACTACCTGACAGCACCTGCAAAAAATTAAATGCTATTAAGATTCATAACTCATCTATGACAAATCATGTAAAAGCAAAGCAAATAGGCAAACTTAATTTAAGATACTCCATTCAGGTAAAAAAATATCTACAACAAGGAATTATCCCACAGAAGCCCATTTCTCACTCGAACTTTCAAGTCTGCATGTTGCAAAACCTGCGTTTTTATGAAACTTTGATTTTTCAACTTTTACAACATTCAATAACCTTAGCTCTGATCAAGCCAGGCGTACAAAATTGGTAAGGCATCTTTATAATACAGGTTATATCCTCAGATATATATTAATATACAGGAAACACTTTCAATTTCAAGTGGCATTCCCTACGTCACTACAAGAATCTGATTGTACATCTCAATCCTTAATAGAGAATCTTTAAGTACCTGGCGTGGAGAACCAGATCTCGACCGTGATCTTGGCCTGGATAATTGAATAACAGTTCAGGTACATAAAAAATGATGCATTTACACCAAAACAAAACAATATGTAACAATATTATATTTTGCATACCTCAAAGATTTGATTGGTGATGCTGATCTGGATCTGGATCTGGATCTCGATCTCGATCGTGACCTAGACACAGATCGCTCCAAAGATCTGTTGAAGAATCAAGCATCAGGATTTTCCATAAGTAAAGTAAATGTCTAAAAGGGTCAGCAATGAACAATATTTGAAAGTGAAAGTACCTTCTATTCCTTTTAGGACTTCTGCTCCTGCTGGGGCTTCTGCTGCGGCTCCTTGAACGACTACTCTCATACTTCCTCACCTGCAGATCATGTTTATTGCCCACAGCTTCTATTTAAGTATAGCTCTCCAGAAACAATTCTCATTCAATGTAATATTCCCACACAATCATGCTACAAGCGAGGGTACAAGAAATTTCTTTAAAAAAATGAAGACAAGGAAGGGTGCAGGATCTGATGCATGTAAAAATTGATTGAAGTTTGAAAGATGTGGTGCAGTAATCACATGTGTTGAACAATTATGCTAGATGCAAAACAACGGCATATGAGAAATATTATAAATGTAAGTAGAGCTAGCTACCCGAATATAAGATCTTGCCCAAGGATTTCTAAACTCTGTGTCATCCAGCTTCCGAATCTGTGAAAAAGAAGTCAAGTTAAAAGAAAAGGATGGATAAGATCTATTAGTAATCTTAGTAAGAGCAACCGAATAAAACTTGATCGTGTTTCCCAAAAACTTACAGCATATTTCATGTCATCGTAATTAGTGTAATCAACAAGGCCAAAAGTCCCTAAACAGAGAACAATAGTAAGACTGAGTTATGAAAACTTTCATAAAAATATGCTAGAACACTTAAAAGTAGCCATCTAATATCACAAAGGCTTATGAGGTACGGCATTGGCATATCATTATCACCAGAAAACTGCTCCTCCACCTTTCTAATCAGTAAATCTACATAAATACAGTTGATTACATGTGATTAATTCAACATAAGGAGGCTTTAAAGAACAAGTTTTAATCAAATGGCACAGATGGCTTCATGCATTACACTGTGTAGAGTAGATTATCATGGATGCTATTCATAACTCATAATAATTCATATGATATATAAGCTTCAAGATTTACAATATTCTGACATGTCATGTGTCAATACTTGCTACTTAGTAAGCCCTGCCTAAAAACATGGAGCACCAGCTCTATTGAGGTTAATCTCCTAAACCAACTTGTCCTATCATAATTAGCCATGTAGAAGTATATGTACAACCAAAAAAATTAACTAAAGTATCTAAAGATTAACTTCATTTTGCTCTCCACCGTGGAGGCAGATGGCTAGATAGGGGAGGGTGGCCTCACAATGAATAACATTGTGGTCTGGCTAGGGTGTGTGGTACTGATAACTGAGTAATTGGGCTTGGGTAATGGATAATTGGTAATTGGATAAATGGTAATTGATCTTTTTATAAAAAAATTAAAATGGTCTTGTCCCAATGGTGCCCCCCGGCATGTCCTTCCATGTTTAAGCCGGAAAAAAGTTATTAATTGGACAAGTACGGACACGTCTGAGGTCTGATACGTATGCGAGTCATCGTGTGTTTGTGCACCAAAATGCTGTATCTGTGTTTCACAGGTAATGAGTAACAAAAAATTAAGACATCGTCAAAACACAAACCAAAAAGGCGTACCTTCGCTGTCACGGGTAACCTCTGCAAAACAAACATCACCAGCTTTTCGCATATGATCCTAAAACCAAATATTCGAAACAGTTAACAAGGTGATCATGATTTTAGTAGTTGTTAAATATAAGTATGAATATGCAGACACCTTCAAATCTTGCCAGGATGCAGAAGATGGGAGCCCACGAACAACAACTGTAGATAAAAGAAAATAAAATAATGAGCTGCACAGTGTAGACAAACTCATGGAAAAAAACAACTTCAATAGCTACGACCAATTTTCAATTCACATACAATAGCTACTTATGTAAAACACGAAACATATAAAGCAAAGAAAACACATCCAAAACAAGTTCTTGAAAATGGCAAACTCATTCTAAAACAGTCGTAGCAAAAGAAGTGGTTCCAAACTTCTAAGCATGAAGACTGAAAGCTTGAAATGACATGCATACAAAAAATTTCCATTCTTGAATTGAAAAAGATAAATATAGAATTAAAAAACATGGATAAACAGATGAACAGTCTAAAGGAAAAAGCCATAGAACATATGCTCCTGATCCTTTTCAATATAAAAGAAATGAATTATCCAAATAGACACACCTCGGTATTCAGAATGGCGTGAGATGCCGAAACGGCCCCCACCACCACCCCCACCACTACCACCACCACCGCCACCACCACTGTAGCCACGGCGATCACTTGATGGTGGCCCTCTACCACCATGGGCAAGCTCCACCTACAGGAAGAACAGATGAGAAAACTACCAAAGGAAAGTGTTAACCTCAGAGGATAAATGTAGTAATGGTTCATTACCCTTAACCGACAACCATCAAAATTGTATCCATCTCTACCCCGAATTGCTTCCTCTGCATCTCGAGCATTGTCAAACTAGGAAGTGAAGAAACAAGAAATAATCAAACGGAGGAAGAGAAAACACACAGCCACAAACAGAGAGAAAGAAGAGAGAGAGTTGTTCACAAATAAGTACAAAAAAGAGTAAGGATAAATACCTCAACAAAGCAATAACAAGGAGGGCGAGGTGGAATCTTCAATTCAATATCCATTATGCGGCCATACTGTAGAGGGAATACCATTGCAACACAACTACTTTAGTACACAACTACCAATCCCAGCGTTTAGACCCCAAGGATGATAAATTACAATGGAGAAAAACATCATGCAATTGCTACACAATATAGAGTACAAGCCTTATGCTCAAGTTAAGAAAATATGCATGCATAGGAAGTCAACCATAAGCCTTCTTAAATGATTTTCATAATAAAAAATAGAAAAAATACAAATTTGCATGGTTCTAGTAAAGAAATTCACACTTCACATTTTACACTAGAATGAAAGTAGATTCCAGACAACAGATGGGATAGAGAGAAAATCAAAAGCCAAGCCAACAGAACATAAACATAATATAATGAACTGGATGTACATATATATATATTACAAAAGAAAAGTGCCCATCAAACCTTGTAGAATAGATCTTCAATTTCTGATTCTCTGATATCTGAAGGCAGGTTGCCAACATAAATTGTGCGAGAAAATCGACCACTCATATCTGGTAGAAGAAGTTATACAGTTCGTCTACAAACAAAAAATTGGAAGCTCATCAATAAAGAGGAATTCTCTCACTTTCTGAAGCCACGCCTAATCCTGAAACGTCTACTTATCATTATGATTGCTCTAATGATTACACAAAAATAAATAAAACCAATACTATGAAGCAAACCAAGAGAGCAATCCTTGAGGTGAGCCATGCTCCACAAGCTCCATTGCTCATTTGCTCCAAGATGCTCCAAAGCTATAACAATATTGAAATTAAATTTGATCTCCTCATCCTTTTTCCAGTATATTAGCAGGAATACAGATCTTCTGAGAGTGAGCAAGAATCTCCAATTATTTAAAAAAATAACCACAACTCCACCCCGATTCTCCCACTCCCTCTCTATATCCCTATGTTCGATTGCAAAGCTCATATTTGTCCAAGCGCTTGCCATCTATCATAAAGAAAGCATTGGTGTCATGAGATCAAATTAAGATCGACATATACTAACTTAAGCATTTACCTTACTCAGCTCTCTTTTAACATCATTGAAAAATCGACCCTGGCAAAAATTCGCAATTACCCCTAATTCTATTTGTATACACTAGTTAAAGCAACTTAATTGCCCTGGGGAAGTAGTGAAACTACATTTCTCTAGCCTCCCTATCTGAAATACACAACCCGTTCGCAAGAACGGAAGAATCCTTTGTTTGAGATACTATTGCAACTCTAAAAGTCACAAATTACACAAGAGTAGCCTGTTACCAAGTTCTTCAACCTCTTTCAAACATTTCACCCCAGTGAAAATGCTACCAGGAGTGTCAATCAAATCACCTAATTTGGAGGTTCTGTTCCTATAAAATCTTCGATACATAACATCAAAAGAAAGGTGGAAACGAGAAAGATAAATTCTAAAATTCAGATTAAAACGCAAGGCAGGATACAATAGGGTCAATGAAGCATTGGCAACCATTTTCGATGCAACAATAAACAATATTGTGCACGCAAATCCAACGTTAAGATTTATGAAAGAACTGGAAATTCCAAGCTCACCGATGGAATCGATGTGAAAGTCACCTCAAAACCCTAATTGAACACCGGGTCATCTAAAAGTGAACAGAGTCATGCAATGAAGTGCGATTCACAAAGAAAGGAATGATTCAGCGAACGCCATACCAGAAATAGAAGATCTTGAGTACCCAATCGACCCTTCGCTAAGCTGAGGCTGAGGTGAAGCTCGGAAACACGATCCTTTCGACTTGGAGAGAACGAAGAGGGTAAGAGTTTAGGGTTGAAGCAAGAATTTATGGACCCAGAGGATTTGGGCTTCCACTGCAGCAACGGCCCATGTTTCCAGTCAAAGTAATTAAGAGTTTTTAAATGAGAAAAAACATTATTCGACATTAAGAAGAAGAGAAGAAGTATTTTTTATCTACTCTTAAATACTTTTTACATTAATTTTTTTCGTAATATAGAGTTTGAAAAATATTTTTTTTGTACAGCTCAAATACAACACTCAGGTACAACATCAACCTTCCTCAACCAAGACTAATCTCTTTCAAGATAAAAAGATATTTAAAGTGGATACAATATCTATCAACAAACGTTTTCATATACATGGTCAAGGATCAAATGGTGGTTAACTTGCTTAAAGAAGTCAATCCTACCAATAATATGGGGCTTTGTTGGTCATTTTACATTATTATCAGTAATGCGAAACATATAACAATGTATAAAAAGTATTTTAGAGTATATCCAAAAAGTTTAAAAATATTTTTTTAAAAATTTAATAGAGTATTAGCTACTCAATAAGTAAAAGAAGGATCTAATGGGATATGATCAAGTACCTAAATTTGGGTCACTTCCAACGATATTTTATCCATATACATGAATTTTGAAATCGAACTCTTTTTTTGAACAAATTTTGAAATCAAACTTAACGTCATATGTTAAGAAATCCAAATTCCTTCTTCTCTAACCAACATGTTGGTATAATTTAAAAAAATATTTATATGCTTGTGAGAAATAAATTCAATTTTTCAGTTAATGATAATTAAATAGTTTTATATTTTTTAAATTTTATCCATAAATATTTAAATAATCAGTAAAATTCAAGTTTTTAATCTTTTTACCATGATTTTTGGTTAATTAACTTTTTTTTATTTATTAGACCTTTCATTCTGTTGTGTATCGCTTTTTTCATCTTTGTAATAACATTATCCTACATTTTTTTTATCTATAATTATTAAATTCAATTTTTAATTTTGTTAACATTATCCTTAAGTAATAATTTTTTATTAATTTTTGTGTGCAAACATGTAACACTTTCTTTGTTTCATAAATTTATAGGAAAATTTTCAGTAGTATTTTGCTATTTATTTTTGTTTGTTTTTCGTTTTAAATTTAAATTTATTACCGTTATTATAAATTTTTTATGCGCTAGATATAGATTGATAAGTATCCTGATAGATATAGATGGATAAGTATAAATATAGATAAATAGATGTATAGATAAAGGTCAAATAAAGAATGCGTGTTTGACAAAAAACATAATCAATTAAAGAATCGTTAGCAATTTTTTGCAACTTCGTGCAACTTTTCATCGTTGTCACTTTTGTTCTTCACTCACACAACAAAGGTATATTCATGGCGTCCATGCCGTTTAATTTCTCTTGGGAACTGGTCTCTACCCCATTAGATGAAGCTGAAGTGAAACTTTACCGAACCCTCTCACAAGTTCATAGAGGAGATTATTTCAACATCAAGCTCCATGTTAGGCATCCAATTATATATATGTTTTGCAAGAACCATCTGAAACAATACCATATTTTGATTTGCCACCACCATGTAGTACCACCATGCTAGTTCGATCTTGATTCTGTAGGTTTTTCAAACATTATATAATTTGGGTAGGTTTAAAACAATGATAACAACTAGCTAGTTCCATCTTGATTCTCTGTTACAGCATTAGGCCAAATTTCCGTCACAATCTCAGATTGCCGGGTTGCTTTCCTGATTCATGCTAATGGCTCAAGTTCCCTAAGGAAAGACAAAAGCAACTCTATGCATGAGGCCATATACATACATGATAATAGCACATCAACAACATCATCTGCACCTTCCCTATTACCTCTCAGACTATGTTGGGAACAAATATTCCTCAATTAATATAGAAAGTGAGTACCCAAGAACATCAACTGAAGCAAAGCCAGTAGGAATACCAGAGACTTGCCTCTCATGGCATGTTCAAGAACCCCAACCGACTCCTTGAATATTTCAAGAATTACAAACCTTGCAGCATCCTTCTTGACAGAAAATACTCTGACCTGCTCATTCAAGAGACACAAACCAAGTAGAGATAGTTCATCCCAAATAGATTAATGCTGATGTTCTTTCCCAGGCAAATCAGCCAAAGAAACATTTGCCAAAACCTCCAGACCCAGACAAACCAATCCAATGTTTTAAGTTTGAATTAGAGCCTGCCAGCCTCAAAATATTCAAAACAATACCAACTCCATGCAACACACAATTTTCTGAGAAGCTTCAAAGACAATGAAAGAAGATGATGGTGTGAAATATCATTCACTCACTGTTTTAATTATCTCCAACACTGCTGGCAAAACCCTTCGGGACACCACATTTGGTTTTCTGAATGAGAATCTCTGAGGAACTTTCCAAGGCAGATGAATTTGAAGCCTCACACATTAATATGGGGTCCAAGTTGCTTCTTGTCTTGATCGATAAGTTAGGCATAGAGTTTCTTTCTTTAATGAGTCAAAAAGAGTTTCTTTCTTTAAGTTTGCAGTTTGTTTTGGCTTATTTCCTTTTCACACCGAAAATAATGTATACAGCTTTCTTTTTCTATAAAAAATTATGTCAGTTCAAATATATGTAGAGTTTTCTTGAAAGTTGTTTAGATTCATTTCACTTTTTTTCAAGTTATTTGTCTTTTTATTTAATTTCTCCGCAAAATTAATAAGCATTAGTATTATCATTATTATCATTCTGTTTCCTGTCTTCAAAAATTTGTACAGGAGTTGTTTTTATTGTTTCCACCATAAATTTGCACCTTTCATAAGAAGCATATGAAAAATTCTAGGCTTATATATATTATATATATTCATAAAAGTGAGACATTGTAATATATATATTTTTTGGTGCAATAATTTTATATTTATAGAATTTATTTTTAAGAAGGGGGAGCAGAGCCGAAGAAAATAAAAATTAATAAATCATCATAAATTAAGTTAGTCAAGCCTCTCCGGAGATCTAACATTTTATGCAATTCAAATTTTTGAATTGTTTTTCAGCTGGTCAACCAGTCAGCGCAACAGTAACACGCATTCTGGGTATAATAAACAAACTTAATATTTTAATCTCTTAATTAATATAAATTTATTATTATATTTTTCTTAAGCATCTTGATAGAAGCTCCCTCTACCACTCAAGATAAAGACTCCAAATGAATTAATATTCACCAAATAATTCTCACTTATGAGTTACATTGAACTCAATGACCTATTAATATATATTGTACCTCATTGGCTCACTGAACCAACATCAACCTCCTAACTAATTAAATTCACATCAATACTTCCCTTTTTGAAAATAACCTTGCTGTAATAGCCGAAAGTTTTAAAAAAAAACTATTGATTTATGTTAGTATTGTTGTATTAATATTAATTTATTATTTATTTTAAAGTCATAATATTATTTTATTATTTATTTTATGTTACTCTTTGACCAAGTCTACCGACCTACCCAAGTTGGTCGCTAGATTATCTCCACCTTCCAGAAAACCTATCCATATCTGTTCTCTCTCCATAACCATATACTTGGATCATATCTTTTTCTTGCTGACAGAAGGCATTACTCCAGAACCGGATCACACAATATTGCCAATCTCACTTTCTTTTATTTTCTCCTATCTTGTTGGTCATATTTCGTCCAAGCTGTTTGAGGGTATGTTTCATATATCACTATCAGCATCTACTCCTTGAAAACCGTTTTTACATCTTGGGTGATTGAAGATACAATTTAATAAGATTTATTTTCTGCTCGGCATTCTATTTGGTTGCTAGCTATGGAGATATTGGTTCAAAAAAAAAAAAAAATCAAGGCCTTTAGTGATTTGTTTAATGAGTGGTAGATTTCTAGGATATACAGGAAGATATTAAATTGAGAAATTATTCGGGTTTTATTGTTTCCTTGAGCATCCAAAAAGTTATTCCTGTACCCTTGCTATTTCATGTGCAGTGCTAGCAAAATGTAGTTGTTGTATTCTGGGGAGTATTAGCTGTGAGACTAACTGCATCGGGTAATTTACTTGTGATGGCGAAATACTCTTAAGCCCAGTGCTTTTGCATGCCTCAACCAAAATCGATAAGTTTATCTTTACGTGCTTTATATTATTTAGTTGAATTTTTAATTGCAACCTATAATTCATTGCTGTTGTGTTAATTCTATGTTAATATTTTAATGTTTTTCCAACAGTCTTAAGAATATTTTCTTTAACATAGAATTTTTATTAAGTCATTCTTGATATAATTATTGTTCATTTGAATTGCCCATGAACTAAAAATTTATTACAGGGACTGAAAAATAAAATAAAATTCATGTTCACCTAGTGTTCTAGGTAGAATCTAGGCTCTGGATATTAGCTTGATAAGATACCAGTATAATAATATTTTGTTTAGATCTTTCAAACCAAAACCCGGATATGTTGTTGCTCAATATAGATACAGGAAAAGAAACAACCAATCTGTCGCTCCTAATTTTGATTTAGTTGAGACAGATGTTGTAATTGTGAGTGTTGTTTCTAAGGTTATATTTGTGACAGAGGACAAATCTTGGATGGTAGACTTTGGGGCTACCACACATATATATGCAAATAAGAATGTGTTAACCTTCTATAAAATTATAGGGGAAGGAGAGGAACATGCGGCTTTAAGCGATTCAAGAACAATTGTTGTTCTTGGTAAAGGAAAGGTGAATTTAAAATTCACATCTGGGAAAAACCTCTCATTAAATGATGTCCTCCGTGTATCTGATATGAGCTATAATTTGGTGTTTGTGTCTATGTTGAGGAAAGAGGGTGTCAAAGTTATCTTTGAATCTAATAAAGTTGTACTCTTAAAATGTGGAGGGTTTTATGAGTAAAGCGTGTTAAAGCAATGGCTTGTTTGTGTTAAATATTTCAAAAAAAAAAAAATCAAGTTTATGCGCTGAGTTGAGATATTTGGAAGCTTCTTTGAATCTTCAGTGGAGTATGTTTTTTAAAAAAAAAAAAAAAAACAACCATGGTGATTACTTATTGTGTGGTACTCATTTCTTTGAAGTTTGTTGTAACTCTTGTTGGAATATTTTGTATTTAATTATATTCCAATGTCATAATATGGGCAGATATCGTCTATTAATTATATTAACTATTTATCAATTAGGAGTCTTAATTGATATGTGATCAAATTAAGTGATAAGGCTAATTAAATTTCTGATTTGATAATAAATTAGTTAATTGATATGGGCTAAATATGAGTGGATCTCATTGATGGCCCATTTCGGAATAATGGGAACCCTAATTGGCCATCACCCTATATATAGGCTATGGTCCCCAATACACCGGACATCATCGCATACCGTCTCTTCTCCCCATTTGAAGAGCAATTAAGGCATAAGGAGTCCCGGTTGAAGAAGAACCACAAGCCAACGGGTGTTCATTACCCGTCTTTCTTTTCTCTCCCCTCTCTATGTTTCAGGATTGCCGCCCTCCGTTCGTGAAGGTTGGTGATCAAGTTCATCCTTTGAAGAACGCTGACGGTCAGGAAACACTATGGACCCAGGTATATTCATAAACAACGAATCATAGTAATCTGGCATGATGTTGATCCTAGGCTATATGGTTTGTGTGCTTTTAGGATGTATGCCTATAGATTTAACGTTTCCGCATAAAGAATAAAGAATCAATAAAGAAAATATCTAACAAGTGGTATCAGAGCAGTCATCACAGTTAGATTATTAGGATTTATGAATAAAAGAGAATTCCCCCCTCTTTTATTGGCTTCTTTTATTGGCTTTTTACAGTTGCTGTTCGAAAATTGTGGTTTAGCGTTTTTCGAATTTTTTGGTATTTGTATTACCTGATGCTTGAAGGTTTTTTAAAATATATTGCAATGAATGATAATATGAGGCTCTACCTAACGTTATTTGCATATTTGTTTTTTGATGTTATGGATCCTATTTTCAATCAGATACCCATATATATATATATATATATATTATAAAATTGTTATGTGTGAGAATTGATTCCTGATGCTTTATGGATAACAATTGTTACGTGAAGCCTTCTCGGTGATTGACGTGAACAATACAAAGTGAAAGGGGGAAAGTTCACGGACTTACTGTGTTGAGGAACGTGTTTGCTGTTTGAACACTACACCTACAATTTTTTTTTTCACACACTTATGAGCGAGACCCTATACCCGGGCCTGAGTGTAACTTGAGATAGGGAGAAGGTTGAATAGTGGTAGCCTTCTGGATGTACATCCTGTTTGGTTATCACGAAGGCCTAACTTAGAGTGATTTATTTCAAGGGTATTGCCACTTCTAATAGTTTACCTATGGTTGTGGGCAATATTTCGAAATGGGTCCAGACTCTAAGGATCAAAATTAGAACTATAGAGTCACCTATTGGGAAAGTTCACATATTAAAATAATTTATTTTTTTTAAAGGTTAATTAAACACTAAGCATTCAGGTTTGCATGTTTTTTGGTGTGAAAATGGCAAATTTAAGACCCCCCATTTTATTAAAATTGTCTGGTAATTTTGATTGAGTTGGTTGAAACAACATGTTGCCGAAGTAACCTCTGTTGCGTAAATTTGATTCAATTAAATTTACAGAAGATGTAGTATGAAATTATTCATGCGAGCTGTTGTCGGCCCGAAGGAAGGCACAGCTTGGCCGGATAATTACATACCTGTGATGATAAATTTGTGGTGATTATAAAGTTATTTTCCATGTGGATAATGGGATGCCCGAAGGTGACCATTATTTGACAGGATTTATCGCCAATATTTGATCATTACGTTGAGAGTATCGCTAGCAGTTAATTCTTACAATCCGAAGATTGGGAATTAAAGGTGCGCTTGATATCTTGTTTGGGTCTTGTTTAATTTGCATATAAAGATTATTGTGCATGTCTCTATGGTTACTTATTGACATGCTTGTTAATGTTATTGCATGCTTGTTATTCTCTTCTTCTAGTTGCTGCTGCTACCGCTCCCAACTACGCTGCTCAAATTAGCACCATCCCTATGCTGAATGGGATGAACTACAAGTCTTGGAAGGAGTCTGTGGAGATCGTCCTCGGATGCATGGACTTGGACTTAGCATTGAGGGTGGAGCGTCCTGTCGCCAATACTAAGAACCCAAATGAAGCAAAGATTGAGAAATGGGACCGATCAAATCGTATGTGCCTAATGATTATCAAGAGATCCATACCCGAAGTGTTTAGAGGCTCGATAGCTGAGAGTAATAGTGCAAAGAAGTTCCTGGAGACCATAGAGCAATTTTTTGCCAAAAATGATAAGGCTGAGACAAGCAGTGCTTTGTCCAAGCTCATATCAATGAAGTATAAAGGTCAGGGGAACATTAGGGAGTACGTTATAGAGATATCTAATCTCCCATCAAACTCAAGGCATTAAAGTTACAGCTTCCTGAGGATTTGCTGGTGCATTTGGTTTTGATCTCACTTCCTGCACACTTTGGGCAGTTCAAGGTGAGTTATAACACTCAGAAGGACAAATGGTCCTTAAATGAGCTTATATCTCACTGCGTGCAAGAGGAAGAGAGACTGCAGAGAGACAGGACAGAAAGAGCTCATTTGGCCACTAGCTCTCAGAACAAAAGGAAGAAGACTGCGGGAAATTCTTCTCAAAAGAAGAAGGCAAGGGAACAGTCAAAGGAATTCACATGTTTCTTTTGCAAGAAAACGGGACACATGAAGAAGCACTGTTCCAAGTATGCCGCCTGGCGTGAAAAGAAGGGTAATTTTCTCACCTTTGTTTGTTCTGAAGTTAATTTAGTTTCAGTACCCAAGGACACTTGGTGGGTAGATTCTGGTGCTACTACTCACATTAGTATGTCCATGCAGGGTTGCCTGTGGAGCCGTCTGCCAAGTGATGCTGAAAGATTCATCTATGTGGGCAACGGCAATAAAGTTGCAGTTGAAGCTATAGGAACTTTTAGATTATTATTAAAAACCGGTTTTTATTTGGATTTGGTTGAGACATATGCTGCACCGTCTATTAGACGGAATTTAATTTCTATTTCTGTTTTGGACAAATCTGGTTATTCTTGTTCATTTAGAAATAATAAAGTTAGTCTCTCTTATGATTCAAATGTTGTTGGTTATGGGTCTTTAATTGACAATCTTTACATGCTTGATATTGAGCGTTCCTATAACGAGATGCTGCAAATAGAATCGCGTGGTACAAAACGTAAATTAAATAAGAATTCCGCTACTTTATGGCACAAGCGCTTAGGGCATATCTCTAAACAGAGAATTCAGAGGCTTGTGTCGGAGGACATTCTTGGACCCTTGGATTTATCAGACTTTCAAGTTTGCATTCAATGTATTAAGGGTAAACAAACAAACAAAAGGAATTTTAATGCTGATAGAGCTAAGGACGTCTTAGAACTAATTCATACGGATATCTGTGGTCTTTTCCCTACGGGTTCCTGGAATGGACAAAGGTATTTTATTACGTTCATAGACGATTACTCAAGATACGACTATTTGTATTTAATTCATGAGAAATCTCACTCTCTAGACGTGTTCAAATCTTTCAAAGCTGAAGTTGAGCTTAAGCTTGGAAAGAAAATCAAGGCTGTCAAATCTGACCGTGGTGGTGAATACTATGGTCGGTATGATGGATCAAGGGAACAACATCCAGGGCACTTCGCGCTTTTCCTAAATGAGTGTGGAATTGTTTCGCAATACACCATTCCAGGCAGACCCAGCATGAACGGAGTTGCAGAACGACGAAACCGGACTCTAAAGGATATGGTGAGAAGTATGATTAGTCATTCTTCTTTACTAGAGTCATTTTGGGGAGAAGCAATAAAGACTGCAGTTTATATCCTTAACAGAGTTCCAAGTAAAGTAGTCACTAAAACCCCTTAGGAGCTCTGGACTGGGAAAAAGCCCAGTATAAAGCATATGCATGTTTGGGGCTGTCCAGCTGAAGCAAGTCCTTATAGGCCGCATGAAGGTAAGCTAGACTCAAAGACTATTAGTTGCTATTTTGTTGGGTACGCTGAACGCTCTTGCGGGTACAAGTTTTACAACCCCACTGCTAGAACCTTTTTTTGAAACGGGAAATGCAAGATTTCGTGAGGAAGTTGAGTTTGGAGGGGAAAGAAACATAAGGAGTGTTGTCTTTGATGAAGAAAGTGTTACTAACAATGATCAAGTCTTTGTACCTATCATTACTACAGAAACACATCCGGAAATAATTAATGATGTTATTCCTAACATCACTCGAGAACAAGACAATGCTGAGTTTCTTCCTTAACAACCTGCACTTCTCCTCTCTCTGGTGGATCTCCTTAATGGCGCAAACATAAGGAGTGTTGTCTTTGATGAAGAAAGTGTTACTAACATAGATCAAGTCTTTGTACCTATTAACATCACTCGAGAACAAGACAATGCTGAGTTTATTCCTCAACAACCTGCAGTTCAAACTCAACAGCCTCAAGAAGCGCCATTAAGGAGATCCACCAGAGAGAGGAGAAGTGCAATTTCAGATGATTATGTTGTGTTTCTTCAAGAACATGAGGATGGCATTGGTTTGACTGAGCAAGATCCAATCAACTTTAGTCAAGCTATGCAAAGTTCTAACTCCCTTAAGTGGATTGATGCCATGAAGGATGAGATAAAATCAATGGCTGACAATGACGTTTGGGATCTCGTCAAATTACCCGAAGGAAAGAAACCCATCGGTTGTAAATGGATATTTAAAACCAAAAGGGATTCAAAGGGTAATGTTGAGAGATATAAGGCTCGTCTTGTCGCCAAAGGGTTTACTCAAAAGGAAGGTATCGACTATAGAGAGACTTTCTCTCCGGTTTCTTCGAAAGACTCTCTTAGGCTTATAATGGCACTAGTAGCTCATTTTGACTCAGAGCTGCATCAAATGGATGTAAAGACTGCGTTTCTAAATGGAGACATTGAAGAGACGATTTATATGTTGCAGCCAGAAAATTGTGTCTGGAGACCCAAAGTCTATGGTGTGCAAACTTAAGAAATCCATCTATGGCCTTAAACAGGCTTCCCGCCAATGGTATTACAAATTTCATCAAGTTGTTACCTCTTATGGTTTCAAGGCTAATATAGTAGATGATTGCGTATATCAAAAGTTTAGTGGGAGTAAATATATTTTGCTGGTATTATATGTTGATGATATCCTTTTAGCAAGTAACAATATAGGCTTATTGCACGAAACCAAGAAATTTCTCACAAAGAATTTCGAGATGAAAGATCTTGGGGACGCCTCCTTTGTATTAGGAATTCGGATACTTAGAGATCGCTCTCGAGGTATTTTGGGATTATCACAGAGGAGCTATATTGATACAGTCTTGGACAGATTCTTCATGAAAGATAGTAAACCAGGAGATACACCCGTTGCTAGAGGAGACAAGTTTTTCCTAAACAGTGCCCCGTTACGGATCTTGAAAAGGAAGAGATGCATAAGTTTCCTTACGCCTCGGCAGTAGGGAGTCTCATGTACGCTCAAGTTCGCACTCGTCCTGACTTAGCTTTCATTGTGGGAGTTCTTGGAAGATATCTGAGCAACCCTGGTATGCAGCACTAGACGGCGGTAAAGCGTGTGATGCGCTATTTGAAGAGAACTAGAGACTTCATGCTAACATATCGGAGGTCAGACAACTTAGAGATCATTGGATATTCTGACTCCGATTTTGCAGGATGCCCGGATAGCAGACGTTCCACATCTGGTTACATCTTCCTTTTGGCCGGAGGAGCCGTCTCCTGGAAGTCTGCCAAATAGACTTTGGTGGCTCCTTCGACCATGGCAGCAGAATTTGTGGCTTGCTTTGAGGCATCAAATCATGCGTTATGGCTGCGAAATTTTGTCACGGGGCTACGCATCATTAGGAGCATCCAGAGGCCCTTGAAGATTTTTTGTGACAATAGTGCAGCTGTGCTCTACTCGAACAACAACGTGAGTTCTACAAAGTCGAAGTTCATCGATATCAAGTATCTTGTTGTGAAGGAAAGAGTCCAGGAGAAACAGATTTCGATAGAACATATAGGGACAAACTATATGCTAGCTGACCCACTGACCAAAGGCTTGACACCCAAGGCTTTTCATGAGCATGTTGCTCACATGGGTGTTGGTTTTGAGATTGCCTTGGAATAGTGGGAGTTTTCCCCTTATTTTGTTTCATTCTATGTTCTATGTTTTGACTTTTGTACAAGCTTTATGTAATGTTTGAATTTCTGCAGAAATAAAGTTTATGAGGTTATTATTATAACTGTCTTCAGTTTTGTTTTGGTTATGTGCAAATATTTAATTTGCACTTAAGGAACTTCAGTTTGATCTCACTAAAGACTTAAGTTGGACCAGTTGGAAATAGGCATGATTCAGATATCACATTGCATGAAATTTCCATGCCACTCTTCCATATCGATCTATGTCATCAAGTGCATTGACATGGTGGTCGTCGGGGTTTAGTCACAATAAACGTTAGTGACAACAGCCGCGGTGGTCCCGTTGTTGATGTATGAGGTGGACCAGATTGTAAAGGGGAAATTTAAAGATAAATAGCATTCGGATGCACGCCTTAAGAATTCTGATATAATTATTACGATATATTGCCTAAGTGGGAGATTGTTGGAATATTTTGTATTTAATTATATTCCAATGTCATAATGTGGGCAGATATCGTCTATTAATTATATTAGCTATTTATCAATTAGGAGCCTTAATTGATATGTGATCAAATTAAGTGATAAGGCTAATTAAATTTCTGATTTGATAATAAATTAGTTAATTGATATGGGCTAAATATGAGTGGATCTCATTGATGGCCCATTTCGGAATAATGGGAACCCTAATTGGCCATCACCCTATATATAGGCTATGGTCCCCAATACACCGGACATCATCGCATACCGCCTCTTCTCCCCATTTGAAGAGCAACTAAGGCATAAGGAGTCCCGGTTGAGGAAGAACCACAAGCCAACGGGTGTTCATTACCCGTCTTTCTTTTCTCTCCCCTCTCTGTGTTTCAGGATTGCCGCCCTCCGTTCGTGAAGGTTGGTGATCAAGTTCATCCTTTGAAGAACGCTGACGGTCAGGAAACACTATGGATCCAGGTATATTCATAAACAACGAATCCTAGTAATCTGGCATGATGTTGATCCTAGGCTATATGGTTTGTGTGCTTTTAGGATGTATGCCTATAGATTTAACGTTTCCGCATAAAGAATAAAGAATCAATAAAGAAAATATCTAACAACTCTATCTAAATACGTAGTTTTATGAGCTTTTGCAAGTGAATGTTAAAATATGTGACTCGATTTGTTTGAGTAGTTTTGGTTACGTTTCTTGTTTGTTTTGTCATTCATATGCTATAAATCAATCATGGATGATGGATCAAAACTGGATAATATTCTCTTATTATTAAAATTATTTAGAGGTTGAAGAAATCACAAAAATGTGAATTTCTTTGTTGCAGAGCAATTTTATTTTTTGCTTATAGTATTAATTACGTAGTATTTATAATTGAAGGCTAGCTCCTTTCCACTTCTTTCTTTTGAATACATATATTTAGAATTTCTTTTGACTATGTGAATGATTTGAGAAGTATTATATTACTGTGAAGTATTATAACTTGTTACTCTTTCAGAAGAATTTTGATTCAAGATGTTGTTGTTAGAGTTATGAAAATTGGATGTGAAAAGGATGAGAGAAACAAGCATACTTTTAGGTGTTAAAATCATATGGAAGTGTGATAGTATAATGCTATCCCAAGAATATTGAGAAACTTCTTAAGAAGTTTAGATAATTTGGAGTTAAACCATTGAGTATCCGTTATGATTCTAACACTTAGTTAAAGAGGTTTAGAGGTGACTTTGTTACCTTATATGAGGATACCTATAATATTAAAAGTTCATGGCTGTTATGAGTTGAGATAATTCATAAAAGAAAGGAGAAGAAAAATTGTGAAGTTTTATGTTGAAGAAATGGACAAGGTTCAGTTGTCCAGAATATTGATGTTGAAGGTAGAAAGATATCTGCTAGTGACTAAGGTCAGGTTGAAAGAACACAACAAGAGAAAGCGGGACTGAATTAAGAATTTAAGGTACTCACCAGTTGAACTATGTTATACATTTCTGATTACATGATAGTGTTCATTCAAGTGCTAATAATGATAGAATATATTGCTCTGTTCTGAAGTTGGTATTACTGATTTTACCTTAAAATAATTGTTTACCATATTCTTATGTTGCAATATAAATATTGCGTTTGATTATTTTTGGTGTAATATAATGAATTTTATAATACCTTACTTGAGAATAATTATATTGATTTATGAGTATGTATGTTTATTGGTCTAATTGATTTCAAAGTTATAATTTGGATGGTTTGGAATATATCGTTCCATTGTATGACTTGCCAAACGTGGTAGTTGAATATGAATTTGAATAAGATTTTGTAACGTGATTATGATCATGCAAGTATGATGAAATGATGATACGATGTTGATGTACTGCCTTAACACTATGAGATAAATTGATGATATTTTTATATGTGAGTTTATAATTTGTAAGTGTCAAGCCATGTGTTTGTGCATTTAAATGCTGCATATGTATGAAGAGATTTAATTTACATGGCAGAATTGTTTATGTGTTTATCATAATGCATGATATGTTTGATGTGTGGGGGCATGATAATCCTTCTAGACCAAAGGTAAAATTGATATAAAAAAATGATATAATTGCTGCGATCATTTCTCGGGTTTATCTTGTGGTAAATTTATAGTAATGGATGAACTATGATATACTTGAGAGATACCATGAATTATGGTATTGTATTTAGTGGATTATCCGTTGTATTAGAATGATACAATGATGTTAATTGGATTTGATCTATAAGAGAGTAAATCTATAAGTGGATTTATTTTAACCTTTTGTGGGGGTGTTGTCGTTTGGAAGTTGACCAAACAGACATGTATAATAAATCTATAAATGAATTTAATTTTTCTCTTTGTGGGGTGATGTCGTTTGGAAATCGTCCAAGCAGACCTGTATAGCCCGATCTAATATGGAAGCCGAGTTTATTACTCTTGACTTAGCAAGATATGAGATTGGTTGACTAAGAAATCTCTTAGCCAATTTTATTTGATGGAAGAAAATTGTGTCTTCCTTATTAGTACACTATGATTGCCAAGCGGCAATAGCGTGAAAAAATAATAAAGTTTATAATGAAAAATAGAAATATATGCGCATATATGTCACAATTGTGTAAAGTAGCTACTGACTAACGGGTTACATCCCTAAATTATGTGAGGTTAGAAATGAATCTGGAGGATCCTTTAGTAAATCACTAAGCAGAAAGCTAGTGAGTAATACATCGAGGGGGATGAGGCTTAATTATGCCTAATTCAAAAATTGAGAGTGATGGTAACCCAACATAGTTTGTGAAAATTCACATGTCTATATTCATATGGATAGAACAAGTCACTTGTCAATTTGATAAGACGTTATCCTTTATTTATGATGGATCATCCCTATGGTATAGGATAGTGTAATACTACAGCGTTGGAGGTTGAGTATATACTCTTAGGGATGACAACGGGGCGGGGCGGGCACGGATAGTAGCTACCCGCCCCGCGAGAAAAAAATCCGTCCCGTATCCGCCCGCTACCCGCGCGGATATCCGTTAAGGAGATATCCGCGGATTTTTCAAAAATCCGCGGATATCCATGGATATCCATGGATATTTACTAAAAAAATAAAAAATAAATAAAAAACATATATTCCTATTGAAACACAATAAAATTCTAAAATTAATTACTACAACAAAAATCTAAATTCCAATCCAAGTTCAATGTTATATTAAACAAGTTACAAAAATCCGTGAATGAGAGAGTGAGAGTGAAATTAGGATTATATTATTAGGGAGAAAATTTTATTTTAGTATATGCGGGTATCCGCGGGTACGGATAGTACTAAATCCGTACCCGCCCCGTTAACTAACGGATAGTGAAAAAATCCGTTAAGCCTTACCCGCGGATATCCGCTAAACTATCCAAATCCGATCCGCGACGGATTTTACCCGCGGATATCCGCGGGTACGGATTTTTTTGCCATCCCTATATACTCTTAATGAATCTATAGCTCATGAATGAGTGGTGTACTTGACTGTGGTGTACACTTGATAGATTCACCTATATGAGTGTTGAGGTGGGGCCGCCTCTATGAAAGCTTAGACAAACTTTCTAGAACCACTCATGAAATCCAGGTAACGGTGCAAGGCCAAAAATCGTCACACCGCGTTAAACAACTTTGGATGAGAGATCAGTGTGAATGATGAGTTCACTGATTCACAAACAGAATGAGGTTCATAGAAGTTCTAATCTCACCGACATTCTAGTGGATCATAGCTCATTTGCTCTACGTGCTAGTTCATAGTCTAAAAGACATTAGTACTTATGCATTGATTTCTTAAGCTCTTGGGAACACCTTTTATTTTTTTTGACTTTAAAATAAATTGTAAGGGATTGTTGTGTTAATATTAATTTATCATTTATTTTAAAGTCATAATATTATTTTATTATTTATTTTATGTCACTCTTTGACCAAGTCTACCAACCTACCCAAGTTGGTTGCTAGATTATCTCTACCTTCCAGAAAACCTATCCATATCTTTTCTCTCTCCATAACCATATACTTGGATCATACCTTTTTCTTGCTGACAGAAGGCATTACTCCAAGACCGGATCACACATTGCAATCTCTCTTTCTTTTATTTTCTCCTATCTTGTTGGTCATATTTCGTCCAAGCTGTTTGAGGGGATGTTTCATATATCACTATCAGCATCTACTCCTTGAAAACCGGTTTTACATCTTGGGTGATTGAAGATACAATTCAATAAGATTTATTTTCTGCTCGGCATTCTATTTGGTTGCTAGCTATGGAGATATTGGTTCAAAAAAAAAAAATATTTCAAGGCTTTTAGTGATTTCTTTAATGAGCGGTAGATTTCTCGGATATACAGGAAGATGTTAAAGTGAGAAATTATTTGGATTTTATTGTTTCCTTGAGCATCCAAAAAGTTGTTCCTGTGCCCTTGTTATTTCATGTGCAGTGCTAGCAAGAAGTGATTGTTGTATCTTGGGGAGTATTAGCTGTGAGACCAACTACATCGGATAATTTACTTGTGGTGGGGAAATACTCTTAAGCCTAGTGCTTTTACACGCCTCAGCCAAAATCGATAAATTTATCTTTAAGTACTTTATATTATTTAGTTGAATTTTTAATTACAGCCTATAATTCATTGTTGTTGTGTTAATTCTATGTTAATATTTTAATGTTTTTCCAACAAGTATATGCAGCTTCATAGTTATTTTAAAAATTTATTTTGACATTTGAAGTTTTATACTTAATAATTTAATTATGATACACTTGCACGTTTACTTAAAAAAAAATAACTATATGATAAGTTAATTTGGAGTGGGCGTTGACTACGAAGGACCCAGACACACTCATCACTCTATTTCTTCTCTCCTTCTCATGACTCTCCTTATCACGATGGAGGAAGTTGCAAATGAAGTGAGAAAGAAAAAAAAAAAAAACTAAAAAGAGAGAGGAGAGGAGAGGAGAGATAGAAGAGAGAGGAAGAGAAAGACTAGATTTTGATGGTACTAGACGTTTCAAGCAACTTAGAGCTGGTTGAGAAAGTTGAAGAGGAGAACCAAAATTTTCATTGATCTAAGCATCATTCCTAACCAACCTCTGTGCATCTTCGGTGTTCATCTTGTCCATTGCAAAGGTGAGGGATCTTCTTTTTGCTTCCTTCTCATTTTCGATGTTGCTCATGAAGTTATTGGTGTTTAGTGTGTATGTTGCTCCAGTTATTAACCATTCTTTTGAGTCGCCTTTGAATGAGTATTGAGTACCATTGCAGTGACTGTTGAGTTTACAGGTATGAACTGCTAATAATTCAACTAATTTGTTAACTTATCTGAAATATCAAGGCCTCTGCAATTGGATAAATGAGCCTTTGTTAGTTTTATCTGTTTGTGTCATTAGTATTATTTGTTTTGTCACTAGTTTAATGAGCTGTCAATGATGCAGCAAAAAGGAAATGCTAGATAGGCTTAAACAGAAGGTTGATCTGCAACTATTGGGGTACGATTTTGAATGCTTGTTTTAATTCTCTATTTTTTGTTATAGTTGCTTGTGGTGCATCATTCTTTGGTTATAGTTGCTTTTGGTTGGTAAAAAAATAACAAAAACCTAAAGCTGATGTTTAACATATTGAACAACTGTGAAAGAGAAATATCCAATTGTGATAGTTGTAGAAGGCATTGAGTAGGAAGCTCTGGCTCCAGTTATTACAATAAACTTAGGAGTGTGATGAAGGTAGCTGCTAGTAAGGCTTTTGCCTTTGGTGAGGGCAAAAGCCACTACATAGAAGACATTGTCATCTTTACTAGAGGTAGAATATCAAGTACTCAAATTTAGAAGCTTAAGTATATGTTGTTAGCTGATATATTGAGACAACTAAAAGATATATATTTCCATTATGCACTTGTATGACTTGTACCTTTAGTATATGACAAACTGCAGTTTGAGTTAAATTAATTGATGCTTATATTTGTTTTTTATGATACTGACAACAAAAAAATTAGTTGAGACTAAAGGCTAAAGTGCAACAGCTTAAGGAAGTTGTAAGCTATTGTTGATTTACCAAATTTGTTCTTTATTTATTTATTTATTTAATATTCTTCGAAACAATTGACTTCATAGGATTCGTCACTGCTACCAGGGATAGAGCCAAACTTTGCTGATAGCGGGGCCAACCATAAAAATCAATATTCATCTAACAAATATATATACATCAAATTTCATACAAATATTCATAATTATATGTTCCAAAATGTTAATTACATTAATATCCCATCAAAACACAAAACGTCTCTCCTGCATGTCACGAAAAGCATTTATAATTGAATCTGCATTAAACTTTTCAACAAATTTTTTCAATGTATACTAGCAAACAATCAGTAAAAAATTCATCTTCCATCTTGTTGCAAAGTGTAGTCTTGACTATATTCATAATTGAAAAAGATCGCTCTGTCTTAATTGTGAAAACAAGAAGTGTGAGAATAAGTTATCACTCTATACACAATTGATAAACTTTTGCTTTTTTAGTTTTTACCAACCAATGACATAGATCATAAATAGTTTTCAATGTTCCAAAATTAGGAATTTGCCGCACATGATCAAAGTATTCAAATTGCGTCCTCAATTGTATCATCTTATATTCTACAAAGTCTTGTGGGTAAAATTCCGTTACCAGTTGAAAAATGTCACCAATTCTGAATGATATCCGCATCTCTTTCGGATCTAAAGATGAATTAAAAATGAGTAGTTTCACTGTGTCATCATTGAATTTGTCATTCAGTTCCTGCAATTGAGAGATATCACGGCATTAAAAATATTAACATTGTAATAATGCTCTATTGTATTGCCATCTTGTTAATGGTGGGCCCTTCCTCGTCTTGCAATATAACGAGCATTAAGATTTTGTATAGGTATAATGACTGATTCATACAAGAATCTTATGCGACTAAAAAAAACATAAATATAAATGAGATAAAAATTAAATTAATAAAAAAATTGACATTATATTTAACTACTAAAAAAATGATATTGAAATGCATCTAATAAATAAAAAAGATATAACAATTAATAATAATAGAAAACTTTTGGAATACAAGAACAAAAGAAAATGCTGATATACCACACCGGCTATGTTATGAATGAGATGAAAGATGACTAAAATAAAGTAGGATTCATGACTTTATTATAAATTATATGCATATTTATATTAAAATTGTAGATTAGGAGTGTCATTATTTTCATGTTTATTTTTTGTTTGTTTGAAACTGAAGATGTTAAATACACTGCAATACACTACATTGCTATGTAGGGCCGTCTGAATCCTTTTCATATTAGGGAGTATTACTAATTAAAAAATTAAAAAAAAAAGTGGTAGGGGGCCAGGCCCTATCCACTATTCACATACATCTGTCACACATGCTTGAAACAGGTGAGTATATGTACAAGGCCTTTCAATATCTTAATAAAGACAACAGTGGGTAAGTTCTTCTATCTTGATTATTTCTTCTCCGCTCTTTTACATTATGGAATCACCTATTTTTTTTCCTCTAGCATGCAATTTCAACTCCAGTTGCTTTTGACTTTTAACTTTTATCTTATGCCATCTATGTTAATCTTCTGGCTATTGGGTTCAAATTAAATCTTGTCAAGGAAGTTCCATGCGCATTATTTTAGTTTTTAATAATAAAGAAGGCAGCATGCCTTAAACCATCATTTCTTCAAAAGTCAAAAAGCGCATTCATTATAAAATCATTAATTGATGAGTATGCCAATATAATTTGAGTATTGCCTCATCTACTTTGGTTTTTGATTGATTCCATCACAAGAGTATCATAGGAGATGAATTGCAAATAGCCATGAAAGAATATGGTATGCGTGCTGAAGTCACAGTCAAGGACATAATGTGTGTAGTTGATACAAATAATGTAAGCCTATTTTATTATGTTGAGTTGCTACAGTTCTTGTCTTGTTCCATGACCAATACTTAATTTTGTGGTTTTACTAGGATGGTGGTTCTAGAATTATGCTTATAGTTCTAGCCTCTGCGTGATGATTGTAGAGCAGTAGTAACTTCATCAGTGCTGAAGTTACTACTATTCTACTAAACTTATGTTTATAATTCTATAATACTTAGTCTTGTTGCTTCTGCACTCTTATTTATTCTATCTTAATGTCATTTGTCATGAACTGGCTATTGTTTTATTTTGCTTAGTGTACTGAATTTTAAATCGTATTGTAGAGTGATATTCACTTTTCTGTCATGTCTTTACCGGTTCCGTTCCCATCCGATGATCATTATTGATCTTTCGTTTAGAATTGAAGGGCTTTTGTTAGTAACATCTATTTGTTTGACCTTTTCTTCTCAAGAGGCAACATTGAACATTTGTTTTTTGATCCTTACAGGAAAGAATTCCTTTCTTTGCTTGATAGATCCAAAGCTAGAGAACAGTCTTTCCACGTAAGTTCTCACGCTCCGACTGAATATTGTTTGGTTTGTAATTACATTTCACATTTGAATCTTATTTTTGAGTAACTTGTATTATTTTTGTAACATTCAAGGCTGCTTTCCGGATTGAAAAGTGACCCCACAAACCAACACGGGTCTTTTCAGTGTACTTTATCCTCACTTACACGCTTCCTAGGAAGACTTACCATGAGGTCACCCGTACCAGAATTGCTCCAAGTCAAGCACGCTTAACTTTGGGTCTTTTCAGCGTGTTTTGTTCTCACTCACACGCTTGCTAGGAAGACTTCCCAGGAGGCCACCCATACCAGAATTGCTCCAAGTTAAGCATGCTCTCGATAAGAAGATGCATCTTGTTGGTATAGGTAGTATTAATCAATTCCTTTAAGCCTTTCTCAACTGTACAATCTCATACCTGTACAATCTCAAAATCCCTGTCGTTCTGGTATGACATTGGTTCGTTTATGTACCCCTCCGCTTAGAAGCCTGTTAAGAGCCACTCCTTGTCCGTGCTTTCTCTTGCACCGGCGATCACTCTCCGCCCTCGTCAGTCCCGGGTGTTACAGTTTTGGTTCTTGCATGTTTAAGTTCGATTGCTTCAATCACACTGCATTGTATTCTTTTACTGTTTTACATATAGATTCCATAAGTCTTTCAATGACACTGAACAAATTGTATTCTTTTAGTTTCATACCGATTGTATCTATAAGCTTTTCAGTCGCAATGAGTAGACTATTTGATTACACTAGTTATTGGACTCAAAATAACCCTAGTTATTAGATTCAAATGCTTTTTTTGTTTTGTTGATGACTCCCTTGAAGTTAATGATAGTTGTTATTTTTTATTGTGGATTTAATGGAATATATATTGTTTTGATAAAATGAATTTTAATATGATTTATTTGGAACATTTGTGTATATAATTGTCGTTAAAAACTTTTGTTAGTCAAATTATGCTCACTTTAAGTGGCAAATAATCTTAACATTTGGTGGCAATAGTAATTGTTGGGAAAAGTCAGCTAGAACTTTTAGCGGCAATAAAAAAACTGGTAAATGAGTTTAGTAGACAATTCTAAAATCATATTTTGTGACCTTTAAAATTGTCGCTAAAGGCCATGATAATTGCCGCTATAAATTTTAACTTTTAGCGGGAATTATTTGGGCCTTTAACATCATTTCCTACAATTGTCGGGAAAGCTTTTAGCGACACCGGATATGATGGCTAATTAATAACTATCGGTAAAGGTTTTGGTGGCCATTATTATTGTCGCTAAAGGTCATAATAATTTCTGTTAAAAATGCATTTAATTGTAGTGAAGTGCGCCCGGGAGTACTTCTAATAACCCACAAATGATGGACCTAGACAGAAGTTAATCTCTGACCAACTTCATTGATGTGGTCCGCTTTCACTATGAGTGTCAGTTGTTTTTCCCCTAAAAAGTTTTTTCATAAATAATCTAGTATGTTTGACATTCAACTTTAACTTTTTAAAAAACTTTTTTTGGGGGGGAAAAATATTTTTATCCATCTCTTGTAAAGGACTCTTAGATGGTTTCATTTTGATTATTTTTGTATGTTATGACTATTTTCTCCATTTTACCGTCATTGATTTTTTTAGCATTTTTGGTGATGTACTCTTGATGATAACCCTTTTTTTTCTCAGCATGGGGTAACTAACCATTGTACTATTTACTGTAATGCAAAGTTGCTTTAATTCGCTTTGTGACCGTAATTTATTTTTATAATAAAATAATTAAATGATAAACTATACTAATTAAAATAATTTATATATTCAAAAATAAAAAACAATAAGTTATATATCAATATTATTTTTAATATTTTCTATACTATTTTCAAAATAAAATAAATGCAAGATATGTTTAACACCCCTTCAGTGCGACATCTCAAACTCGATGCAGAAAAGATAAACAATTAAAAATGCTGGTTGCTTTCGAAAAATACTTTAAGTAAATAACTATGTTCGAAAACGCAAGTCTAAAAACTTTCTTCACGATATCATAATCAGGTATAGGTAAGATGGAGTAAACCTCATAACATACACCAATATTAAACATACATAACAAAATAAACATAAGGTATTAATGTGGAGCATATAGGTTTTCTAGAAACAGAGTTTAACTAGTAGTATAAGTTTTGGTCTATTATCATAGATTACAAACTTCAAAACATTAAATCAACATAATTACAACAGATAAGATAGGACTGCTTCAAAAACCAAGACTCTAATGCTGGTCGGACTGAAAGTAGCCATTGGGGAAAAACCCCAAAGTCAGCTCCAATTCCCGGCGGAATTCGGAGGGATCCTCGTTCTCTTTATCTTCATAGGACTCCATCATTAGAGTCCTCAAGTGTCGGCGGGGGACCTCCGGGAAGCATCTGTACATGTATCCAAAAACATAACAAGGTGTCCAACATGTACAGGCAAAGCGGAGATACTCATTCCACAAGTTTATCACGATAGCCGCACAAGCGACAAACAGAACATACATCCGCATATAAATACAGTTGCATTAACAGATAATCATATAACATAATATCTTAGACATCATCATGAGTTATAACAATGCATGTGACTCCAATATCATCTTTCAATTTCATATTCTCTAGAGATTCTTAACTTCCCTTCGTCAAGTGATAGGCCGTAAATACTCACATAACACAATTGTCCTCATGAGTCAGCCTCTCAATTTAGGTCCGAACTCCAAATATTTAAGGGTATCACGTCTCAACCATATCGTGAATAGTTCAGTCTCTGATTGAGTTCACCCGTGTTAGGTAACCGATTACCATGGCACGGGGTCGCGATGCCTTCGATCTCTTGTGGAGTCTCAAACACAGGATGCCCCTATAGACCTAGTGGTCTTAATTGACTCATATTCTCAACCACAATGGATTGTTGCTTGATTTCATGGCACGTCTGCCAATAAATGTATGTACACAGAATGTTTTCTGTTTTCTTTTTCGTTCATTCTTTTTGTCAAGGCACATAGCTCATGACTCGTTTTAAAGGACATTTAGCCTGTTCATTCAAAACATAGCACACATAGTCTGAGTGCTCAACTCACAAAACACTAACCCGACGTCTCGGCCACTAGGTTTATAGATTTCACAAAGTGAAAGGGTAATCACCGTTCTTCTTCTGGGTCTTATTTGCGTATATAAAACTTGGAAAACAAAACTCAAAACTCATTGGCAATGAACCAAAATATTTTCTCAAAAGAAGGTATTTTCAAGAAATCTCTTTTCTTTGTAAATCTATTTTTCTAAAAGTTTCATCGTCTAGAAACATTTTTCTAAAAAGAAAGCATTTGAATGGATTTTCATTAAAATGACTTTTTCTTTTGAAGGGGTCTAACATTGAAAAGAAGTTCTTTCCTTGATAAGACAAAACTATTCTCAAGAATTTTCTTTTGATTTCAAAATACATTAATTTTGAGACTTCGATTAAGGCTTTTAAGCGTTTTAATCTTCATTATCAAGCTATAACCGATGCTATGTTCTTAACCAATACAGTTAAAATCACAATCTAGATATATATATATATATATATATATATATATATATATATATATATATATATATATATATATATATATATAAACATCAAATCTTAAGCCAACATCATACAAATATCTCATTCAAGGCATCAATGCCACAATTCATTTTCAAAACATCCAATCACATACTTACCAATTAAATCAAATACATAAACCATACATAGTAAATTCACAGAACACCAATCATCTTATGATTCCAATCAAAACAACAACACATCTAACAACCAAGCCATGAAACTACCAAACTCATTATAAGAAATCTCCTTTTACCTCTTGAAGTTTCCAAGTTAGTCCTCGAAGGGTTTTCCATTTTGACTTCGGTTTCCTTCGCACCGCCTAGAACAATCAATCACAGCTTGATCCTTCACAACAATCACAACTAAAAGTTAATACAATCAACCAAAACTCACCCACCCACTCTAGGTTAGGTTCGGCCATCCTATAGAAAATAAGGCTAGGGATCTCATTTGGTTTCAATCTATTGAATGGATGATCCTTAAGCATACACAACAGTAGATTAAGTCTTATTACTCAAAATTTTGAAACAAAAACTCATGGTTCTTCATGCTCAAGGTTTCGGCCATCAAAGAGAAAAATGGCTAGAATTTGATTTGGTTTTCGAATCACTTGGATTCAATGATCATAAGAATGAAATAGGTGGAATCAAGTGTCATTTAACAATAAAAATTGAAGAAAACTCACTTTTCCCTCAAAATCTTAGGGTTCGACTACCTCTAGCAAAATAGGCTAGGCATGTTATTTGATTTCATGCTTTTGGATAGTGATACATGATGATGAAACTAGCTCATAGAAATTGGTTTCACATTAAAAAGATTTTTCTAAATTTTCTAGAAATTTTTGAAGATTGGATCTAGAAGTTGAAACCCATTTTGAAACATGGTTGAAAACAATAAATAGGAGAAGAATTTGAAGCTCATGGATCAAGAGAGTAGCCATACCTCTTGGATGATGAGAAATGAACAAGATTCAACACTTGTTTCACCAAAAATGGTTAAAGATCAAACTTGAAAATGAGAGAAAGTAAAGGAAGAAGATGAAATTAGGAGAAGAAACGGGTGAAGGCTTCATGAAGCTAGCCTTATGCGTGAGACATGAAGGGCAAGGGTGGTCCAAATGTTTTTTCACTTAAGGGTAATTTAGTCTTTTCATCCTAGGGCAATTTGTAATTAAGAAAAAGGTTATGGGTATTTTGGTCATTTCGCATCCAGATATTTTCAAACGTCATCATGACACTGACACGCCTTCCTAGGTGATGTGACCTGATGTGATTTCAAGTTTATCCGTTATCGGGTCCTGATAATTTCATATTCACCTCCGTTCTTCACCCGATTCAAGGTTTCGCCCGAATAACTTATATTATTTCACTTTTTAGTGCGAAAAACCAATTTTATCAAATTTGTTGAAAATTAGATTCTAAGCCTAACTGTTTCATTCACAAGTCAAAATTAAGTCTTCTGATCAGTAAAAGCTTACTATCAGTGAAAATCGGGTTCCGTCTGAATTTTCAACCCAAAATTTAAACGTAACTCTTTACAATAGCGTATAGTAGGAATATGATCATGGTTTATTTTTAGTTTCATTTTCTAAAACCTCAGATAAAATAGAAACTCATTTATATAGATTATCGATATTAAAAGTAGTTAAAAATCGGGGTGTTACAATAAGCATGATTTTCTTATATAAGTTGTTAAAATTTATAAATGAGGACAAACTACTAGAAAATAATTCTTATTGTTTCAATTTAATTATTATTTTATGTGATTATTTAATATTTATAGATAATAAATATAATATTAACTTATTTATTTATTTTTTCTTTGAAAAATGTTTGTTTTACATTTTTTTTACATATAAAAAATAAACATTTCAAAAAAATAAACATTTCAACAAGTCTCAATGTTAAAAAAATTATTAAATATTATTAATATAAAAAATAACTTGATACCCTTTTTCGTAATTTACTATGTAAAACTGATTTTTTCCATTACCCAACTGAAATAGATTATCTTAAAATCTTTTTTCACCAAACAGACCTTAACAAAAACAGATTATGATTATAATCGATTATACAAATAATTAATTGTTGATATAATCTATTTTTTCTATCTTTCCCAAACACACTCTAACTGTACTATTTATTGTTGACTATTTTTTATATTATCATTCTTTGCAAATGTCTCTAGCCAAAGTAATAAGAGTTTTTAAATAAGAAAAAAAAATCAATTTTTTTAATTTTGATATACTCCCATACATTTACATTTTTTTTTGGGTCAGCGCTAATTAATGGTGCCCAATGGAGATTAATCCTATTTGAGACAGAAAGATCATCGAAGTGGGTACAATTAACACCTCTCACCGAAAACTTTTTCACACACATGACCAAGGATCGACTCATATGGTTGGTTTGCGTAAGAAACTCAACTATCTACCAACTATGTTGAACTGTGTTGGTCAATTTACATGATTATCAATGTAAAACATATAAAAAAGCAAAAAAAAAAAAGAGTATATCAAAATAGTTTAAAATATATATTTTTAATTTCATAGAGTATCAACTACTCAATAAGTGAAAGAATGATCTCATCGGATACGAACAAGTACCTAAGTGTGGGCCAGTTCCTATATTATTTTATCCATATACATAAATCCCAAAATGGAACTCAACACCACATGTTTAAGAAAGTGAAATCCCTTCTTCTCTAACCAATATGTTGGTATAATTTAAAAAATATTTATGTGATTGTGAGAAATAAATTCAATTTTTCAGTTAAAGATATTTAAATAGTTTTATCTTTTGTAATATATATCCATAAATCTTTCAATCATCAGTAAAATTCAAGTTTTTAATCTAGTTACCATGATTTTTGGTTAATTAATTAATTAATTTATTGGACCTTTCATTCTGACGCGTTTTTCATTTTTTTAATAACATTATCCTACATTTTTTTTTATCTATAATTATTAAATTCAAGTTTTAATTTTGTTAACAACTATCCTTAAGTTGTGTGAAAAAAAACATTATCCTCAAGTAATAATTTTTTTTTTTTATTAATTTTTGTGTGCCAACATGTAACACTTTCTTTGTTTCATACATTGATAGGAAAATTTTCGGTAGTATTTTGCTATTTTTTTTGTTTGTTTTTAGTTTAAAATTTAAAATTTATTACTGTTATTATAAATTTTGTATTCGCTAGATTTAGATTGATTTTTTTGTCCAAAAAAAAGATTTAGATTGATTTGATAAGTATCCTGATAGACATAGAATGAGTAGTATAAATATAGATACATAGATGTATAGATAAAGATCAAACAAAGAATCGTTAGCAATTTCTTGCAACCTCGTGCAACTTTTCACTGCTCTTGCTTTTGTTGTCCTTCACTCACTCAACAAAGCTATATTCATGGCGTCCATGCCGTTTAATTTCTCTTGGGAACTGGTCTCTACTCCATTAGATGAAGCTGAAGTGGAACTTTACCAAACCCTCTCACAAGTACATAGAGGAGATTATTTCAACATCAAGGTCCATGTTAGGCATCAAATTATATGCTTAACTCGACCACAACTACAAGAACCACCCGAAACAATACCTTATTTTGATTTGCCTTCATATAATACCACCATGCTTCTATCCTCACCACAGTTCTTGGAAAACAGTTCTTCATATATGCGCTCCCACTTTCCTAACTCTATCATTCCAGATGAGTTGTTGCACACAATGATGCCAGAAGTGATAACATACGCAAAAAATCTGATTGAAAATCGTCCCCATGATGAAACTAGGAACTGTTGTTTGTTCAATTTAGATTTGGATATTGTGGTTCAAAGATTATATGATGATGCTATAAATATTATTATGGAAGAGTCCATGAGACAATCTGGAACGGTTCCTGCATCAAAGAATGCCATTGAGTTGCTCAAGAAAGTGATTCTTGAAAAAGATATGACCCTGGAAAATTGCAGTATTTGTTTGGAGGAGTTTCTTGAGGGCATGGAGGTTTTAGCCATGCCATGCAAGCATATGTATCACCAAGAATGCATCACCCAGTGGCTTGAAAGGAGTCATACATGCCCTTTGTGTCGCTATCCCCTGTCAATTAGCACATGATTACATTATATAATTTGGGTAGGTTTAAAACAAGTATTGTTATTATTATTATTATTAATTTTTTTTTTAATGAACAATTAGTTCCATCTTGATTCTCAGATTTCCAGATTGCTTTCTTGATTCTTGCTAATGGCTCGAGGTCCCCATGCAAAGACAAAAGCAACAACTATGAGGCCATATGAATAATAGCGCACGTCAACAACATCTTCTGCACCCTCCCTATTACCTCTGATCAGACTATGTTGGGAACAAATATTCCTCAATATAGAAAGTGAGTACCCAAGAACATCAATTAATTAATATTTCATGGCATGTTCAAGAACCCCAACATACTCCTTGAATATTTCAAGAACTAAAAACCTTGCAGTTGCAGCATCCTTCTTGACAGAAAATACTCCAACACTGCTGCGCATGCAGAACCCTTTGGGAAGCAAGGTACGAAAGCCCACCACATTTGGATTTCTGAATGAGAATCTCTAAGGAACATTCCAAGTCAGATGAATTTGAAGCCTCACACATTAATATAACCGAAGGATATCTGATATATATGGGGCACTTCAATAATGATGTATCAGTATCACCCATGTATATATATATATATATGTACGAATACCAGTTTAGTTTCATCAGCATGCAGTCATTATAGGGCAGATTTTGGAACTTCTGTAGTGGAGTACTGTCACGGTGAATTGCATGGGGTGGACAACTTGGAATGAAGCACCCCCCGATGTGGGGTCCAAGGTACTTCTTGTCTTGATGAGTTAGGCATGGAGTTTCTTTCTCTTTAAGTTTGTAGTTTGTTTTGGTTTATTTCCTTTTCACACCAAATATAATGTATATACCTTTCCTTTTCTATAAAAAAACATTATGTCAGTTCCACCATATGTAGAGTTCTCTTCAATAGTTTAATTTTTATGCAAAGTCCAAAAGTTTTTACAGTGTCAACCAATCATAAATCATGGTATGAATGACTTTTAAAATAACTAGGGTAAAAGTTAAAAACTCTTACTGATATGATAAATTTTGATTAGATGTATGTCTAAAAATGTTTTTACATTGTTAATATATAACAATTAAACTCTTTTTTCAAAGTTCGGTTTAGATTCATTTCACTTTCTTTCAAATTATTATTATTTTATTTAATTTCTCTGCAAAATTAATTAGCATTAGTATTATCGGTACTATTTAATTCGGCTCTTTTGCTTTATATTCAGTTTTCATTTTTTGTTTTCAGTAATAATTGCAAAAATGCTCATTGTTATCATTCTATTTTTTCTTCAAAAATTTGTACAAGAGTTGTTTTTATTGTTTCCACCAAAATTTTGGACTTATCACCAGAAACTTACGAAAATTTCTAATTCTAGCCTGTAATATATATTTTTTGGTGCAATAATTTTATATTTATAGATTTTATTTTTAAGAAGAGGGAGCAAAGCCTAAGAAAAGAAAAATTATTTAGGTGAAACTATATAGGGTAATATAGCCCAAGATAAATCATTATAAATTAATTTAGTCAAGTCTCCCGAGAGATTTAACATCTTATGCATTTCAAATTTTTGAGTTATTTTTCAATTGGTTAACCAGTCAGCGCAACAATTACCTGCATTTTGAGTATAATAAATAATAAATAAGCTTAATATTTTAACCTATTAATTAATATAAATTTATTATTATATTTTTGTTAAGCATCTTGATAGAACATCCCTCTACAAATGAAAGACTCCAAATGAATTAATATTCACCAAATAATTCTCACTTATGAGTTACATTGACCTCAATGACCTATTTATATATTGTACCTCATTGGCTCACTGAACCAACATCAACATCCTAACTAATTACAATTCACATCAATACTTCCCTTTTTGAAAACAACCTTGTTTTAATAACCGTAGTTTTTAAAAAAACTACTGATTTATGTTAGTATATGCACCTTCTTAGTTATTTTAAAAATTTATTTTGACATTTGAAGTTTTATACGTAATAATTTAATTATGAGTATACTTGCACGTTTACTTAAAAAAATTTAACTAGGTGATAATAATTTAATTAAGAGTGGACGATGACTGCGAAAGGCCCAAACACACTCGACCACTCTCTTTCTTCTCTCCTTCTCATGACTCCTTATCACTATGGAGGAAGTTGCAAAGGAAGTGAGAAATGAGGAAAAAAAAAAAACTTAAAATTGCTGAACCTTTGATTTGTGGAAGTAAGAGTAACCGCGAGTAAGCTATGAAATACTGTTTCGATACTCTATTATGTAATTAAGCCAGAGGCTGATTCTTTTTCCTTCTTTTTGCAATGTGTATGTTACAACAAAAATTCCATTAGAAGTGGTATGTGAAAAAGAAAAAAGAAAAGAAAAGATAATCGTTCTTTTTGTCCATGGAGAATTAATAACCCAAAACTAATGAAAGAATATATTTGAATATGGATATGGTCAACACATTGTGATTTGTAAGATATGTATGCCGCGGAACCTATACCTCTCAAAGAAAATGTGGAACCTTGGATGCTTTATAACAATGGACTATAGTCATTTGGTTATGCACATCCATCCACTCAGTCATTTGGATCCATTTCCTCATCTTGATCCCAGAGTGGAGTCTGATTAGTTTTGCCACCATTTTTGTCAGATTCAGATTCATCAACAAAATCATTACTTTCATAATCTGGCTGCCCATCATCTTCTGATCTGAACCCTTCTTTCACCATTGAACCTGCCTTGTTAGCATGCTGCATCCATTTTGGGCACTGATCTTCGTCTCCGTATAGAAACCGGCCATCCTCGCCTCTGACGTGACTAGCAACCTTGGCAGAAGCTATTCTACAGGAGCATTCTGGAAGAGGATGTGAAAGGAACATTGCTGGTTTTGACAAGAGAGATTGCCTTATGAGGCCTTCTTCACTCAAACTTCTGTTAAGATGTTCCTGCACTAAAATTGTCCAATTGTGTTTAGGATGGTACAAATTTTCACGTGTGATGTTGAAAAGTTCCGCAACAACTTTCCTGTGAAACAGCAGATAAAGTAGTGTCAACAATAAAATGTAAAATTTAGGGATATATCAATACATAACTTCAATAGATAAATTTCAACTACTGATTAAAAACACAAGCAACACCAAGATTTGATTTTCAGTGAAGCGGCATGCTGAGAATTTTGAAAGCATGAAGGAAAAGGGAAGGTCATCATGCTTTTCTTACAGATACCCATGAAATTCTCAAGTCATAAATTGACACGCAATCAAGAAAAAGGAAAGATGACTACATTCAAAATGCACATACACCACTCAAGATCCCAAGTGCATTTTACCTGTCTGGTCGGTATGTTCTAAAAGAAGCAGTCTCATACAGTCGATGTCCCATGACTAGGCTTGAAAAATCTGGCCATCCACTATTATCATTGTTAAATCCAGGAAAGAAGGCATCTGCTTCCAAAGAAACAATGTAATCAAGTGCATCCCAAAGTAACCTGTGTGCTTGCATCCGCAGATCCATAGGTGAAGGATCAGGTTCTGTCGCAGTCTCTGCGATCCAACCATACCAGCCTTCTTTTTCATGTTGGTAAAGTGGTCTATCTGGAGGTGGAGGAAGAGGCCGAGGCCGAGGACCAGCCCTCTTCCATTCTTCTTTAAGTTCTTCCTCACTTTTTGCAGGAGGAGGTCGAAAAATATTTAGAGGAAGGGGTGTCTCAGGTCCAACCAAGTCAGACAACTCTTTCTCACTGCACAAGGAAGTAAGATCCACTAAATTGGTAAACATGGCCCGCAAAGGAATTAAAACACGTTGACCTCCAAATGCTTCAGAGCCAGCCAGGTAAATGATTGTTTTGGAAGGATAACCCATCACTCGAAGGAGAATACCAACCTGCGAAAGTTTAAACAACAATAAACCAACATCCAACCTCCCAAAGTAAAGTTTTGAAATTCCAAAAGGCAATCCATACTTATCCACAAAACCGGAGGCAATGTTCCCAAAAGGCCAAATTACTTTTACAGTCATTTGTAATTGTAAAATTGGTTGACCTCAGCGGAGGCTGACATCCCACACACACCCAGGAGTCATTAACATGTTATAGCATAGCTCTACTGCTATTGCCCTCAGTCACTTATAACTCTAAAACAGATCACAAAAAACATTATATTTTATCTTCTGTTATTGGACAACAAACTCTAGATTCTGGTACAGTATCGGTAAGATGCTCACCATTGTTGAAGTCCATTCCTGTAGTTAGCAAGGAAATTCTGAAGATGAGTAGCATAAATGTTTAACATTTGAATATAGAGAGGCCTTTTAACAGGTCTAGGCTGACTTGCTAATTAAACTTACTCCCGATATAATCAAGGAATATGTAGAACTCCAACTATTTGTGCATGATTTGAATTCCCTATTTCAGTTTTTAATGTTCTTGATTGAATAATTTTTACTCAAACAAGCCACTTTAGAGTTAACTTCCTAATTTACTTCATCCAACACAAAATTAGGCATACAGGAAAGGGTATGCACTAATTTAGAAATGTTATGGTTCTGACTTAAGTGGAGCCTTAGTGCAATAGTTGGAGTTATTGTCAAGTGACCTGGAGGTCAAAAGTTCAAGTCATGGAATCAACCTCTTGCAAATGTAAGGCAAGGATGACAACTATAGACCCATATAGTGGGTTTGACCCTTCCATGGACCTTGGGCATTGCAGGAGCTTTATTGCAAAAGGCTGCCCTTTTTTGGTTCCGACTTCCAATGAATAACTAGTTTAATTTAGGCGTTTCTTTCGGTTTATCTTCCTATTAATATTAGAAATAAGGTAACCTCGGGTTTAATTCATAAAATCCTAATCATAGTCATTACTTCATGTAGCAATACTCATTGAACCCCTCCCCCAACCCGCACCCTCAATCATCTCCTTTCTATTTTTTCTTTCCACGAAACTACTTGCACTCCATCATTATATCATTCATGAATTTGTTACTTAGTTTTTTCAGTTCAATCACGTTATCTTATTTGTAGCCTTACAACAAATACAAAATTGAAAAGGATAATTCATCTTTTCTCACGTGTGTTTTTCGACATAAAGCATAAAATTAGAAACCGAATAAGCATATGCTATCATAATTTTAACAGTTCTTCAAATGGCTACAAAAAGTTTAATAAAGGCATTTTTATAGAATGATCCACAACTTCCTCTTGGAGAAAGTAAATCATAAAAGCAAGAGCATAACTCCATGTGTTTCAAAGTACATACACTTGAGTGAATTACATGCAATATTCTAGACAAGTTCAAAAGGCATTTATCAATTTACTTCTAAGAAAAGTATGTGATAATCACAATGAAATGGATTCCCCTCTTCCATTACTGTTAGCCTCGACTAAAACCAACATTGAATATCCTAATTTTTTGGAACTGTCCAAATGACATTCGCCTTTAACAATTTTTGCAAAATAAGAAATTAAACCCAAGCCGTCAGTTTCGATAAAAAAAAAAAAATCTATTTTGCTTATATCAATCCATACAGATGCTAACACTTGTCATACAAGCATGGCATGCATCTAGGTTCAGTGTAAATTAGAATCGGGATTACTTTGGCCAATGTCCCCAAGTGCAAAAGGCTATTTTCAAGAAAACTCTTAGACATGTCAGCAATTATAACTGAAAATAGCACAAGAACCACATCTTCACTACTAGGAAACCGTATTGTAAAATTTAGCATACCTCTTCAGGCATAAGGGGACATAGACCTTTATCTTTTCGCAAGTGTGAATCCACATTCAGTTCCTCATTAAGAATTCCTTGCTTTATCATTTGAGCCCTTCGGTGCTGTATGAGTTCAGTGTGTACATCCTGACAAAACAAAACCTTCTTAACAAGATAACCACAGGAAGTAAAAAAAAAGGAGGGATGGCAGGGGAGGGAGGAAGAGCTGAACATAGACACTAACTGAAAAATTACCAATTTCTATTGTACCCAATACTACTTAAAAGATTTTAGAAGAAACGAACCCCTAAACGATATATGCACTGTAGATGTACAAGTGTATAACCATAACTCCATCAATTTTTTAGGCAATGATACAAATGATAAAGCAAGAGCAAACCTGAAAAAGTTCAGCACAACCATTGTATGCCAAGGTTTCTCTCAGTAAACCAGGATGGAAAGCTATGAAGGGTTGCCCTAACGCTCTTAACCTTAAAAAGACAGCAGAAATCTCTTTTACATCAATGCAGGAAATGGTAGTGATTTATTGTATAGCATGACCACCATAGAGAAAATCCATATAAAACTGTACTGGCAAGCTAAACTTAATAATTTAAATTACATTCTCATTTTCTTAGTTTGGATAACAGAAACATGTGGAATCACACATTTTTAAAGATTTGTTTTTTTTTAAAAAAAAATTGGCAGCGCCCAAAAACAAGGGAGTTAATCTGTGATAATAAAGCAAATGCAGACCAATTTATTTAACTAAAATGTAATCATACTTGTTAACCATCCGACGGCCAAGCATTTGAATTTCTGGACGAAATTGAAGGGCATGGAAAGCAACCCTGCATCTTAGCCTCTGAATCTCTGCCATGCTAGGTGGGAGAATTGACTGCAAAAATGTATATTGTATATTGTTCTCAAGTCAACTCTAGCAACTTGGTCAAAAATACACGTACACAAACAAAAAGTGTAAAGATGGAAATTCTAGTATCTAAGAAGCTTAAAGCACGCCAAAAGAAACATGCCCTTGGGACAGCGAAAACACAAGGAAGCATTTGAACAGAGCGAAAAGGCATGGAAAGGTTAAGTTGATGGCAAAATGTTGAAGGAATTAAGTATCACGTTTAATACTAAGATAAATATGTAGCAAATAAAAAGAAAATAAACTCACATGAAACATACAAATTATGAAGTCCAAAATATATGATGAATTTCTGGGAACCTAAGAATCTTAATATTGAGCATATAAAGCATTTGATAAAGAATTGAATCCTCCACTTCTTACACATATTTATTAATGTTAATGTGTAGGAGCATTAGAATAGTTTTCTTTATTATTTATTCTCTTCTAGTCAGGCCCAAAAGGCCTTGGCCCATGGCTACATGTATCATGGATATATAGTCTTGTATTGTACTCTTTTTCATGGTTAATAAGATATAGATGAGCGAAGCTGCCAAAGGGAAAAGGGCTACCATCGGGTCAGTGCCGATAGAGGAAGCCGTTGTGGACGTCGGCTCTTACAGGGTGTGACAATGTTACGAGTCCCACATACATAAGAAAGCTTAATGTGGTACTTGAGTCATTAGGCTCTCCCACCTAATGGACTAGTCTTTTGGGTTGGACTCTCCTGATGGGTTTAAATCATAACAATTGACGCTTTCGTTGAGAGTTGGGCTAAGGAAAAAGCTACTTATAGGCTGAAATAAGGCGGCTAGGGGCAGACAGCAATTATGGCGGCTTTTCCAACACACCCCCTCACGCTCAGGGCTATGCCCTTGGAGCGTGGACGATTCGGGCGGTCCCACAACGGATCTAGGATAGGCTTTGATGCCTGATGTCATCTTAGAATTCAGATTTTGGACTAACTCAACCCCACAAAACCGGCTTATAAGATGAGGACTGCCCAAGCCTTAGAAGCACTACTTAGGCCATAATTCTAAACGATGTGGGCTAAACAGCCCCCTCACACCCAGCACAATGAAGGTGTTGAAGGCTGCAATGAAGGCAGCCCAAAGTTGCCGCAATTAAGGCGGCTAGGGGTGGACCGCAATTAAGGCGATTTTCCAACAAATATTACTTCACATGGAGGTAATCAGGCACCTCGCCCTAAGTGTGCTCATTGCCATAGACGGGGACATGATAAAGACAAGTCTTATAAGTGACATGGTCGTCCTCCTTGTTCATATTGATGCGACTCAGCCTGAGCAGTCTTTTGGCCCTACGCAATAGCATTTTGCTACCCTCATTGGGGCTGATTATGATGAATATCTGAGGTGTCATGCATCACAACAGTCATCCTCATCCGTTGTCTCGGTTTCTCATTCTAGTAATCCTACAGCCTGTTTTACCTTGTCATCACCTATTGGCCCTTGGGTCCTACATTCTGGTGCCTATGATCATATTTTTGGTATTTCTCTGTTACTCTCTACCTTTGCTCACTTTGACTCCTTACCGCTTGCCACTTTGACCAATGGTTAGGTTGTTATAGTTGTCGCGAGTGCAAAACCTTTACCTTTTATTCCTTTAGATTCTGTTTTGCATATTCCTAATTGCCCATTTAATCTTGTTTTTGTGAGTCGTCTTACTCGTACCCTAAATTGTTCCATCATTTTCACTCATAACTATGTTGTTATCCAGGATCGCAGTTGTGACGCCTGAGGCCGACGAGGGCGGGGAGTGATCGCCGGTGCATGAGGCACGGACAAGGAACGGCTCCTGGCAGACTTCTAGGCAAAGGGACACATTAATGAACCAAATTCACATCGAAATGAGAGGAATCCTGAGACTGTGCATGTATGGGACTGCATAGTTAAGGAAAGCTTAAAGGAATTGATTTGTACTACCTATACCAACAAGATGCATCTTCTTTTCGGGAGTCCAGAACATAAGAACTCCATAGTTAAGCGTGCTTGGCTTGGAGCATTTGTGGGATGAGTGACTTTCTGGGAAGTTTCCTAGAAAGCGTGTGAGTGAAGACAAAGCATGTTGAAAAGACCCATGTTGGTTTGTAGGGGCAGTTGGCAATCCTGAAAGCAATGCGGGCCATTACAAATAGTATCAGAGCGGACCTCTCCCAGTACGATGTGGTTCGGGGACGAACCAGGCGGAAGTTGGTGGGCATGTGACGCCTAAGGCCGACGAGGGCGAGGAGTAATCGCCGGTGCATGAGGCACGGACAAGGAGCGACTTCTGGCAGGCTTCTAGGCAAAGGGACACATGAATGAACCGAATTCACATCGGAATGAGAGGGATCCTGAGATTATGCAAGTATGAGATTGCATAATTAAGGAAGGCTTAAAGGAATTGATTTGTACTACCTATACCAACAAGATGCATCTTCTTTTCGGGAGCCCAGAACATAAGAACTCCATAATTAAGCGTGCTTGGCTTGGAGCATTTGTGGGATGGATGATCTTCTGGGAAGTTTCCCAGAAAGCGTGTGAGTGAGGACAAAGCACGCTAAAAAGGCCCATATTGGTTTGTGGGGACAATTGGCAATCCTGAAAACAATCCGGGCCGTTACAGCAGTACGAGACAGTTGATTGGCGCATGACGTGAGTCACAAGTTGGCCTTTATCATCTTTCACCACTATCCGCTGCCTGCACTACTGCTGCATCTCCTAATCTTCTTCACAACTGTTTAGGCTATCCAAGTTTATCCAACCTTCAATAGATGGTTCCTGGTCATTCTTCTTTATCAAATTTTAATTGAGTCATGTCAACTAGGTAAACAGTCTAGAACATCATTTCTTAAGCATGTTGTTAGAAAGCATATTTAACATGTGCTTATTATAGAGTTAATATGTGCTGATATTTAGGGATATAGTTATACAAATCAAGGATTTGATTTGATCCTTTGTAATTAATTATACGATTGTATTCTCTGATTATAAATAGAGACTGTGTGGTCACATAAGACACACAACATTCCAATACAACTCTAACATGGTATCAGTAGTTTAGGTTCTGATCTCCTGCCTCAGTCGCCACCTCTCTTTGTTTCCTTCCTGCGTGAACAGTAGCCGCGCGACTGAGAAGCCACTTTTCTCCGCAACCGTGACTCGTATCTCCGGTCTGCCACCACCGGTCGCACCACCTCCCCGAGTCGACCCTACGGCCAAAAGCGCGTCACCAATAGCCGCCGCACGCGCCTCCACGCTCCGCCACACTCTTGCGCGTGTACCACACGCGCCCGCGCCTTGATTGCATTTTTTCACCTTTTCCGGCCCAGCCCACCACCCGCCGCCACTTCCGCCGCCTTCCCCACCACCAGGCGCCCCTGTCCGACTGTTTTTCACCTACAAAAACTCATGGGTGATAATTCCGATTCCGACACTATGACGTTCACCAAGGTTCCGTTGATCCCGTGCGAAAAACTGACCGGGACAGCCAACTACAGCATCTGGGCTGCTGCTGTCAAGCTTTGGTTCCAAGGTCAAGCCCGTGAAGACCACTTGACCAAACAAGCCAAGGATATTGCTACCAAAGACCGCTCAAAATGGAAGCAGGTTGACGCTTCCTTATGTACTGTCCTATGGTTTTCCATTTCGCCCAAGCTTCAGCCGCAATACCAAGCATTCACCACGTGTTATGATGTTTGGGAAAAGGCCAAGAAAGTCTACTCCAACGACATTCACCGCCTTTATAGTGTCGTTCTCAACCTCATCTCTTTGAAGCTAGACAACATGGATGTGCAGACATACCTTGGTAAGCTTGACCATTTGATTGCTGATTTTCAATCCCTAATGCCTTTTACCAGTGATGCAGCAGCTCATGCCGAGCAACGCAGCAAGTTTTTCATGATTCTTGCACTAGCCGGTTTACCACCAGAACTTGATTCTGTGCGTAACCAGATTTTATCAGGATCCACTGTTCCTTCATATGATACAGTCAGTGAACAACTGTTGCGTCTAGCTACTCCTCATGCTTTTGGCCACTCCTCAAGTTCTGCTGATTCCTCCGCTCTAGTCTCCCGTTATCCCGGTCGTGGTGGACGGAATGGCGGACGTGGTGGCCAACGCCGCGGTTCTCAATGTAACTATTGCAATCGCTATGGCCATATTGAAGCTGAATGTCGCACCAAGGCAAGACAACAACAGTCCAAGGTTGCCAATGTTGCTCATACTGCAATCACTGACGATGTTACTATTTCGGCCGCTGATTACAATGAGTTCCTTCAGTTCAAAGCAGCCAATCAGCCAACACCCTCTGCTGCCGTCGCTCAGTCTGGTAATCCTGTAGCCTTTGTCTCTCAGTCCTCCTCTCTTGGACCATGGGTACTTGACTCCGGTGCTTCTGACCATATGACCGGTAACAAATCTTTTTTCTCTCATCTGTCTTACTCTGATTCTTTGCCCTCTGTCACCATGGCAAATGGCTCTAAAATCAAAGTTCAAGGCATTGGTCAAGCACAACCCCTTCCCGACCTTTCCTTAAATTCTGTACTTTATGTTCCTGGTTGTCCTTTTAATTTAATATCCATTAACAAACTCACTCATACCCTTGATTATTCAGTCCTTTTTGTTCATAATTCTGTTTATGTGCAGGAACGACGTACTGGACGGACGATTGGAATAGGACATGAGTCTGGAGGATTATATCACCTTTCACTGCCGGTGGCATGTGTCTCTGCTACTTCTCAAACCCTTACCCATCAACGTTTGGGTCACCCTAGCCTCAATAAAATGCGTCTTATGGTTCCTAGTTTTTCTAAGCTTTTATCATTTGAGTGTCAGTCATGTCAGTTAGGAAAGCATACTCGTCAAACTTATAGTCAACGAGTCAATAAAAATGCTGTGTCACCTTTTGCTTTAGTTCATTCTGATATTTGGGGTCCTAGTCGTGTCTGTTCAACTTTAGGCTATTATTACTTTGTCACATTTATTGACGATTTTTCCCGATGTACTTGGTTATTTCTAATGAAAAATCGTTCTGATGTTTTTACTATTTTTCAAGGATTTTGTGCAGAAGTTCAAAACCAGTTTGGTACTTCTATTAAAATGTTACGCACTGATAATGCTCGTGAATATTTGTCATCCCAGTTTCAATCACTTTTGTCTTCCCAGGGAATTGTTCACCAAACATCATGTGCGCACACACCACAACAGAATGGTGTGGCCGAAAGAAAGAACCGCCATTTAGTTGAAACAGCACGCACCCTTCTCCTTCACCATCATGTTCCTCTTCGTTTTTGGGGTGATGCGCTCCTCACAGCCTGTTACCTTATCAATCGCATGCCTTCCTCTGTCCTTCATGATCAGATTCCGTACTCTCTTCTATACCCAAAGCAGGATCTATATCCCATTCCTCTTCGTGTCTTTGGTTGCACATGTTTTGTCCATGACCCCACTCCAGGTAAAAATAAACTCTCAGCTAAATCTCTCAAATGTATTTTTCTGGGCTACTCACGTGTACAAAAAGGCTATCGTTGTTTTTGTCCTCAACTACAACGCTACATTGTTTCTGCTGATGTCACATTTTTTGAGGCTTGCCCGTTCTTCTCCTCTTCTGTTTTACTTGATGATACCTTCACAGCGGACCTTTGGGATATCCCACCTGCTGTTCCGGTACCTATTGTCACTTCTACTCCACCTCCTTTGCGTGTCTACCAGCGGCGAACACAGCCTCCAGCGGTACCTCCTGGCATTGATCCACCAGTCTCATCTCCTGCTCCAATTGCCCCTCCATCTACGTCGCCTGCACCTGCACTTCCTGTAGCATTAAGGAAAGGTATTCGGTCCTCTCGCAACCCTAATCCTAAATATGCTTGTGTTTTAAACTATGACCGGTTGTCTACATCCTATGTTTCTTTTGTTTCTGCTTTGGATTCTGTGTCTATTCCTAAGTCTACAGGTGAAGCCATGACTGATCCGAACTGGCGTCAGGCGATGTTGGAAGAGATGGCAGCATTGCACTCAAATAACACTTGGGAGATTGTTCCGTTACCTCCACATAAAACTACAGTAGGCTGTCGATGGGTTTATACAGTGAAGGTCGGGCCAGATGGTCAGATTGATCGTTTCAAAGCTCGTCTGGTGGCTAAAGGTTATACACAGATCTTTGGTCTCGATTATGGAGACACCTTTTCTCTAGTGGCCAAAATGACTTCTGTTCGTCTATTTCTTGCCATGGCTGCCATTCATCATTGGCCACTTCATCAACTAGATATTAAAAATGCATTTTTGCACGGAGAGTTGCAGGAGGAAGTTTATATGGACCAGCCCCCAGGTTTTATTATTCCTGGTGATTCTCGCCTTGTTTGTTGGCTTCGCCGGGCTCTTTATGGATTGAAACAGTCTCCTCGTGCTTGGTTTGGTCGGTTTAGCTCTGCCTTAATACAATTTGGCATGACCAGGTGTGAATCAGATCATTTTGTACCGGTCGCCGCATCTTTCTAGTAGTATATGTTGATGACATCGTCATTACTGGTGATGACAAAGACGGTATCCAGCGGCTCAAAGCCCATCTCTTCAAACACTTTCAGACAAAAGACTTGGGTCCTCTCAAATACTTCTTGGGGATTGAAATTGCTCAGTCCTCTTCAGGCATTGCAATTAACCAACGGAAGTATGCTCTGGATATTCTTACTGAAACAGGTATGCTTGACTGCCGCCCAGCTGATACTCCTATGGATCCCAATATCAAGCTTCTTCCGGGTCAGGGGGAGACATTGAAAGACCCGGGAAGATACCGCCGTCTTGTAGGCCGACTCAATTATCTCACGGTCACCAGACCAGATATCACTTTTGCTGTGAGTATTGTAAGTCAGTTTCTGAATGCTCCTTGTGATAGCCATTGGAATGCGGTCGTCCGTATTCTTCGATACATCAAAAATGCACCAGGTAGAGGACTATTATATGAAGATAAAGGCAATGCCAAAATTACTTGTTACTCAGATGCTGACTGGGCAGGATCACCATCAGATAGAAGATCCACTTCTGGATATTGTGTTCTCATTGGAGGAAATGTGATCTCATGGAGGAGCAAGAAGCAAAACACAGTCGCCCTATCTAGTGCAGAAGCAGAATATCGTGCTATGATGTCAGCTACAAAGGAACTTGCATGGCTTAGGAATCTACTCCAACAGCTGAAATTAGGAGAACTCCAGGATACAAAACTTATCTGTGACAATCAAGCTGCACTTCACATTGCATCAAATCCGGTCTTTCATGAACGGACCAAACACATAGAGATAGACTGTCACTATGTAAGAGAAAAAGTTCTTTCTGGAGAAATCACCACCGATTTTGTCAAGTCTGAGGACCAATTGGCTGATATGTTTACTAAGTCCCTCAAGGGCTCTCGGGTTGATTATATTTGTAACAAGCTTGGTTCATATAACATATACGATCCAGCTTGAGGGGGAGTGTTAGAAAGCATATTTAACATGTGCTTATTATAGAGTTAATATGTGCTGATATTTAGGGATATAGTTATACAAATCAAGGATTTGATTTGATCCTTTGTAATTAATTATACGATTGTATTCTCTGATTATAAATAGAGACTGTGTGGTCACATAAGACACACAACATTCCAATACAACTCTAACACATGTCAATAATCGAGTCGCGTTCCCGTTTGCTTTAGTTCATTCTGATATTTGGGGTCCTAGTCGCGCTGTCATTGTGTCTGGTTTTCAATAATTTGTCACCTTTATTGATGACTATTCTCGTTGCACTTAGTTGTATTTAATGAAAAACCGAACAGAAGTGTTATCCACGTTTGAGATTTTTTGTGTTGAAGTTAGAAATCAATTTAAAACAAGGTGGCATCAAAGGTGAGGGACCAACTAAGTTCCTCACCTATGAGAGCAAAAAAAAAACTGGACATAGCAAGTAAACCCGGTGTACCTAATATTAATTTGAATTGTTGTAGTTCACTTTTGTAAATACTTCTTTTGCAATAAAGGCCTTGTTACTTTCTGCATCAAGACACGAGTTGAAGACCGCATTTTTTCTTCTCTCTAGTGTTGAGTGAATGTCTTCATGAAAGGAAGTTTAACCATAACAGTTGGGGGAACCCCAACAAAGGCCTTCTCATCACGAATTAATGAATGTCGCTCATTGGATGATCCAAAATATAAGCTACAACTTCCCTGAATGCTCCTTGACCAACTCTTGTTGCCTTTTTTTAAGCCTTCACCATCTAATGACAACGGCAAACCTCTGGGGTTATTCACAACCATTGGCTCTTCATCAATAGGCTTAAAAACAGATACATATTTTTGCCCTATCAAATCAAGCATAAAGTAAGCTTCGCCAGTACCCTCTGCAGATCTGATAGGATAATCGTCCATTACATGAGAAAAATTTAAGAAAATGATGGGCCAAAATCATAAAAGTTGCATAAACCGGTACAACAGGTCACCTTGAAACAATCACAACCACCCACTTATTTAAATACTATATTCAATGGCTGATTTGGCTCCCTCACAGGCGAGGGACTTAGTTGCTCCCTCATCATAGAAGCCACCTTAAAACAAATTTCCATTTTTTCGAAGTGATAATGCTCATGAGTACTTTTCTGCAACTTTACTCAATTTATGTCTACTCAAGGAATTGTTCATCAATCTTCCTATGCTTATACACCTCAACAAAATGGAGTTGTTGAACGTAAGAACCAACATTTAATTGAACCAACTTGCACCCTCTTGCTTCATAATAATGTTCCTATTCGTTTATGGGATTATGTGGTTATTACTGCTTGCTATCATATTAATTGCATGCACTCTTCCGTTCTCCAACAACTGGTTCCTCATTCCATATTGTTTCCTGATCAGCCATTATATGTTCTTATCCTTCGTGTCTTTGGATATGTTCGCTTTGTAGATAACATGACTGCTGGACAGGATAAGTGTCAGCAAAATCCATCAAGTTCATCTTTCTTGGCTATTCTCGAGTTCAAAAAGTTTACAAATGTTACTCTCCTGATACTCATCGGTATTATTTATCTGCTGATGTCACCTTTTTTGAGTCTTCTCCTTTCTATTTTTCATCTTCTTCCTCTTCTCCATGTCAATCCTTGACAAATGTTTTACCTCTTCCTTGTCTTCCTTCTCTTTTTTCCGACTAACCCTAGTGTACCCGAGTCTTCCTCCTCTGTGCCATTGTAGGTCTATCACCGCTGATCCCATCTTCCTATTAAGGTCTCTCCAGCAGCCCTTACCGACTCACCTCCTACTCCGGTATCTCCACCTGTTGCGGACCACGCTCCTAGTGATCAACTTCCCATTGCCATTCGAGAAGGTACTCGTTCCACTTGTAACCTTCATCCTATTTATAATTTTCTTAGTTACCATTGCTTGTCTTCACCCTATTGTGCCTTTATATCCTCTTTGTCTATTGTTTCTATTCCTAAGTCGCCTAGAGAAGCTCTTTCACATCCTGGGTGGCGACGGGCAATGTTGGATGAGATGATTGCGCTTCATGCTAATGATACTTAGGAGTTGGTTCCTCTCTCTCTAGGTAAATCTCCATCCTATTGTCGTTGGATTTACACTGTGAAAGTTGGTCCTGATGGTCAGGTTGGTCGTCTCAAGGCATGTCCGGTTGCTAAAGGATACACTCAAATTTATGGTCAAGACTATACTGATACTTTTTCACCTGTGGCTAAGATGTCCTTTGTTCGCCTATTTCTTCCCATGGCTGCCATGCATTCCTAGCCTTTGTATCAACTAGACATCAAACTTGCCTTTCTTCATGCTGAACTTCAGGAGGAAATCTAGATGGAGAAACCTCCAAGATTTGTTGCTCAGCGGGGGTCTTCTAATCTGGTTTGCAAACTTCGTCGTTCTCTTTATGGCTTATTAGGGGGCTTGGGGTGTATGCTAGTACTTGACCTAATTATTAGTATAAATAGGAGTATAAGGTTGGGATATTATAATGAATATCACATTACATCTATCAAATATATTCAGTTTATTACATTTAGCAGTCTTTCTCTCTTTTCCTTCCCCTAACCATAAACCTATAATTCTTTAACATTCTATATAGATAATATTTGATATCTGCAAACAACAGAAGACAAATGCTTCCTGAAGTAGACAACAGCATCTGCAAGACTGCAACAATGACTTAAACTTTAATTGACAATTTTAGAACACAGAAATACCTGCAGAGCTCCACCATTGGCAATAATTAATCCAATAACCTTCGATTTCTTCAGCTTTGGTAAAATTTCTTTCATGTAAAAGTTTGGAGAAGCTGAACTTGTGGGTTTAAATATAGGAAGTTCATTTCTTCTTCTCCTTTCCATCAAACTTTCAGGCAGGGTCTTTGCAATGATTACATCATTTTTGAGATATGCTATGAACTGCTCCTCATTATAAATATATGAAAAACTCTTGAACTTCAAGCTGAGTGGAATTTTAAAAAATATAAATAAATTTGTATATATGCATCACAGCAAGAAAATATTAATAGCATAAATCACAACATACCTAATTCCTTTTGAGCGAGTACTTTCTTGAATTTCTGGAATGACAAGAGTTGCATTTAAAAGCCGAGATATGGCAACCAGATCACAGATCTATAAAATCAAGAAAACTGTTATTAACTTACTTACAAAATAATAGGAAATGACTTTTACACATTGTTGGATCATACCGATGATCTAGTCTTTGCGAACCCACCAAAAACTTTTGCATAAATGAAACCATTGCTCTGCTCCTTTGGAACTGTGACGAAAAGAAACACAAACTTGAAGTGGAAGATGTAAAGCATGAAAAAGATACATGCATGAAAAATGATGAAATATATAATCTTCGATATGATGAGTAAAAAAGCTTTCTGTTAAAATTTGTCAAAGATTAACATCACAAAATAATATTAGCTCAGATATGTACATTTTCTTTGTTAGAAGCTCAGTCACGTACATTCTTAGACAAACTAGAGAAAATGGATTGTTATACATAGCCAACTCAAGATTATGCAACAGACCTTTACTTTTCAACTCCAGTTACACTCGTAAATGAAAAATGTCTCAAACATATCATAATCAGAATTTTATTTATAAATATCTTTGAAACTATGTGTTAGAGCTATCAAAATTGAGCTAGATAGTGCAGTATTATTGAGTACTCTCTGAGGGAAAATGTCCCTAACAGAGGTAGAAGAAAGAGAGATAGAGAGAATACAATGACCTCTAGGAATTCGACAGCCTAGTCTCTCCCAACCAATTTCCCAACTGTCTAACCGAATGAATCTATTTCCCTCCCTCTAGTTCTATTTATAGATGACCAACCCATTACAATTAACTATTACTAAGAGGCCTACTAACATAACAGAGCCCATCAAGGCCCATATCTAACAATACTCCCACCCTAAACTTTCACCTTGTCCCCAAGGTGAATAGCAAATGGTCTCTTAAGAACAATTTGCTTGGGTCCCACTGCTTGAAGCATGACGATCCCCCTGCTGTTGTCGTATGCAGCTGTCCACCGAGGTCCCATGTTTCTCTTCTTCCATTCGGACCATTCCTATGGAAAGAACCAACATCTCCTGCATTTGTTTCCTTTGGACCAATTCTGTCTCTTCAGCAATCCTCAAGGTGTTGGGTTGTGGCCCAATCTTGAAAAAACTCTGATGAATGGACCCAATACTAAATGAACTTTGATCAACCCATGTACACCCAACAGTTATTATGCTAACCCACTATTTACTTCACCGAATTGGCTCTGCGGTGAAGGCTGAAACCTCCGTACCACGACGGATCGGAAATCCTCCCATGTAGGATTCAGAGCGAACATATCCCACCATTTGTACCACCACAATGCCTCTCCTTCCAGAACTATCTTCGCGGCTTGAATCTTTTCTTGATCAGTTACTCCCTTTAAATCGAAGTATCTTTCAATCTTGCTCACCCACTCACTTGTGTCTTCGCCCAAAAATATGGGGATTTCAAGTTTCCGCCATTTATCATCTTTGCAACCCAAACCATCTCCGACTTTAGTTTGGCCGTTGTCACCGGCGTTACTACCACCAGCGTAATGGCCATGATGACCATTGTTCTACAAGTTCCGATTAAGGATTTCCAGTATCTCGCTGAATTGACTCCGATTTTCTGCCTTATCCTCCTCAAGAATCCGCCTCAATTCTTGCCTATCTTACCTATCCTCTTCGTGAATTCGCTTGAGATTCTCAAACTCGCGCCCAAGATATTCGATTCTTGCTTCCATTCCTCGAGTACGAACCAAGAAACACTACCAGAAATCGAGTGCTTTGATACCAGTTGTTGGAACTATCAAAACTGAGCTAGATAGTGCAGTATTATTGAGTACTCTCTGAGGGAAAATGTCCCACACAGAGGTAGAAGAAAGAGATATACAGAGAATATAATGATGCCATCTAGTAATTCGAGAGCCTAGTCTCTCCCAACCAATTTCCCAACTGTCCAATCGAATGAATCTATTTCCCTCCCCCTAGTTCTATTTATAGATGACCAACCCATTACAGTTAACTATTACTAACAGGCCTACTAACATAACAGAGCCCATTAAGGCCCATATCTAACACTATGATAGTAATTTCAATGAAAAAAGTAATCATATCCAAGATTGCATGGAGCAAAGATTCTCGTAGTCTAGTTACTAGATAATGCTTTCGCGATAGAAAATGTGTAAATGATTTCAGTTCTTTAATACGTTACTTATATCTGTAAGTGAAAACAACAACAAAAATAGAGCATAATGATTTACACTTCAACAAAGCTCTATGTCATATCCACTCAACTACAAGCAAAAATTGCAGTTTCCATTACTTCCATGTCTCCCTAAGGGCCTAATAAAGATCTAAGAAATTTGGGCAGAATTATTACCGGAATAATTGCTCCCAGTGTTTGCATAAGGCTGCAATGCTTCCAAAGACATTATGGAACCCCATAGCTTTTTATTCTTTATGCCCTGTAGCATTTCAAGCAAACAATGTCAAAATAACTTAAGTGAAACCCAAAACCCAAAACCCAAAACACATGACTATACACATGCAGCGGATACATTTATACTCACAACTTACCTGTCCTCCCAATATGGAAGGAAAATCTTGAGGAAGACTAGGTAGTGCTTTGTACTGCACTATGTTAACAGCCCAAAACTTTGCCACAGACATATGAATGATGATAGATGCCACAGACAAAGTGATTACAGAAAGAACAACCCATTTTATCTTAGTAACAAAAGCCATCTTGGCTCAGTGACTCTACATCACCAATCTCGCACTGACTGACTTTGAACTTAGCCGCAACATCTACAAGAACATGTACAAACAAATTGGTTCATCACTTCATCAAAGAATTATACAGTGCAGTGCTCAGAGTAGATACGATAAGTACAACATCCAACAAGAATGTTTTTTATCTGTGTACTTTGTTTGACTCAATTACCAATTTCCTCATAAACTTTCTTCAGTTCTAATTGCATCCTTAACTGCCAACTTTTTCATAGTCATCCTAATCTGACTGTCATTATTATCAGGATCAATACTAGGAATTGCTTGCGCAGCATCGCATGTGCTATAGACACAAAAATATCATGTGCATGCAGAAAATAACAGCGACAATGCAGCTCTCAGATATAAATAAATAAAATGATGATGTTACTGAGAAGATATATTGTTAACCAGTCACATCAAAGCAAATGTACAACATCCAAGGAGGGGGGTCATGGATTTCTTATATATCATGAACTTCATCAACGGCACTTGAACATAAGCGTGACATACACTACACTTGAAACTATGAAAAAATGAGAACCATATAACCAACCATTCCAAACATGCAAACATAATGATTGCTTGAAAATAACAAATAAAGGCGCAAATTTTGAATTTCTGATATAGAATTAGACAATGCAAATTTGAATTTCTGATATACCCTCATTGATTTCAGCAACTGCATATGGAATTGAGCAATAACTAGGGATTTTCTCTTACAAATACAAAAAGGGTACCTGCAATTCCTTTAAAGTTGCAGTCTTTTGGGGCTTCACTGCACTGGTCTTTGATGGTTTGGGCAAAGACCAGTAGAAGAAAAATGAGTAAATAGCGTTACGCGTGTCAGCTGAATGTTCAATCAAGTTGGACGATTACTATTGGATCTTTGGGGTTTGGAAATGAGAATCAGATTTGCATGCGCTCTTCTTCACCGTTGGAGTGAATTTTCCCAACTCTGAAAAGCAGGATTTGATTCTGGTGGCTTCTTGTTTGGGTGGTTGATTCTGGAAAGAAAAAAATTGGGGGAATCTCGATTCAGTTTGTTTGCGTGTGTGAATGCGAGTTGAGTTCTTGGATCCAAGATCACGGACCCGTTTAGCCCTTTGGAGGGGTGCACTTCACAAGTCACAATCACAATCACATGGATGTTTATTGCATTCTACATTTCTACTCAACCTCATTTTGAGTATTTAGTTGACCATTACTCACATTAATTAATATTTAAAAATGTTTATGAATCAGTGCATCACGACATAATGTTTAGAATCAATTAAAATTATAAGTTGATTAGTTCGATTTCAATTGCTTTAGTTTGATTTAAATAAATTTAAAATTAAAATGTGAATGGCTCGGTGATGTACGTCAGGTATTTTGAGTATTAAATTGATTTAGTTTGATCTAAAAATTAAATTTTATGTTCGAAATTTATTCACAAAAATAACATTTAGATTTATTTGGGGAGGATTTTAGAAAATCATTTTATATTTTTTAATATTCTAAACACAATATTCAATTAGATTTAATTTATAAATCAATTTTCTTGACATTGCAAGCACACACTAAAGAACAAAAGGAAAATCATGAATGAATATTTTTTGGTCTCTCATCGGATATGCCGATAGTCAAATTGTGAGATTAACCTTGGAGCCGGGATAATAGTTAGATAAGAGTGGTATTTTTTATATCACTAAATTTTTTAATACACCACAATTTTTGTTAAATTTTTTAATATTCCCAGAATATCCCAATTATGTGTTCCAAAATGAGACAGAGAACCAAAGAATGAGTTCGCTCATTTCAACTGGCCAGGCCATGGAGTTCGACCTTTTCATCTCTGAGTCTATTCTTCATCGAATTCCAAAATTCCAAACACAGCCTTATCCACTGCAATTTCCATTCTTCCACCCCATAAACCCCAACTCCTTTTCCAAACTCCATCGATCGAGATCCTTATCACGCTACAAACCCCACCACGTAGCAGGTATCGTCGGTCCATGCTCCGCCGTGCCAGCTAACACCGTCGCTATTATGTCACAAGCTCCGTAGCATTGAGCCGATGTCAACCTCGCCACCCACAGACCAGGACCACGCCGCCACAAACTTCCAGGCAGCCTGTCGTTCGCCGCATTCTCACCCGCTGCCAATGTTCCCACCTCCATCGTGCAAGAGCTCTTCCACCTCTGTCTGCGCCAATCTCTTTGTGGTAGGGGACAACAAAGTTCCTGAAAGTCCAACTTGAAATATATTTATTGTTATACGTCATGCTTTCCTATGCCCCAAACCAAAGAACATATCCAGATGGAAGAAGATGGTGATTGTGGTGTATTAGGAAAAAGAGGAATGTCATGGCAGGGTTATTTTAGGAAAAACAAAAATTTAAAATGAGATTTGTGGTGTATTAAAAATTTTAGTGGTGTAAAAAGTAACACCCTTAGATAAAATCAATAATGATTAGTCGCAGTGGAAATGGACTGCGACTCCAGATGACCTTCACCTGTAATGTCAAAGTTTCAAATCCAATCGTTACTTTGAATAAAGCTTTATCTAATCATCATCTTTGATTCGAAGGTTAATCTCCCAACTTACTTGCAAGAATGACGGGTGAAAGACCAAACAATCATGAATGAATATAGGTGTTGATTAGCGAAAACTCTAAATTTTAATTGAGATAAATTGATTGAGAGAAATTTTTAGTGAAATTCATTTTTCAATCGAGGAAAATTTTTGTGATATTCATGGTCTAACATTTTTTTTTTTGGTACACTCATGGTCTAACATTTTACTCAATGAGAAATGCTAATAATATATTAGCATCACAACATTTTCAAACCTACAATCAAAATATTAGTATGAAAAAAAAATAACAAATTAACAAATATAAAATACATATATAAATATGCATCTAACATTATTATCATCATCATCATCATTATCATTATCATTATTATTATTATTATTGTTGTTGTTGTTATTATTATTATTCAAATAATCAAGATAAAAGGTATATTTTCCCGTGAGCCTAGCTCGTTTGGGCCATTTGGTTGAAAGTTCTTTATGGGATGTTCAATACTTACCAATAGAACATCCCCTCCCCTTCCTCCTTGCTCACTCTCCATTGTAAGCCTATAAAAGCAATTTTAATGAGAGTTGTTTAATAGGTTCTTAAGGTTAAAGACAAGTTCTTAGTGGGTAGCTATCTGATGTGGAAGCTACATCTAAAGATAGTTGCTTTTATACAGGGGTGGCAAAGTGGGTTCTAACTCGCTGGTCAACCCGTCAACCCGTCAAAATTTGGCGGAGCGGGTTGGGGTCTTCAACCCATCAACCCACTTTGACCCGCCCCGTTTAACCCACCTCAAAACAGGTTCGTGGTGGGTCGGGCGCGGGTTGACCCGTCAACCCGCCAGATTAAAAAATTAAAAAAAAAAAATACTAAATGAAAGAGTTTGTTTTAGGGTTCCCAGTGGCTAACCCTCGTCCCTCACAGAGTCACAGTCCTTACTCACCCTCAGACATTCACTCTCTCAGAACGCAAAGCCAGAAGCGCCGCCACTGCTCTTCGTCATACGCCAGGTCGCCTCACTGCCTCAGTCTCTGCCTCTCCGCCGTCCACCTCCACGGTTGCCTCGCACTCGCGTCACCACTGCTTGTATACCTCAGCCTCTCTCGTCCCTGCTGTTGTGCGACTGGCCGGCTGCCTCTGCATTGATCTCCGACGGTACCCCCCTCTGACCCTTTCTCTCTATTTGTTCTAGTCTTCCAGAACCAGAGTCCAGAAATCAGGTTTGAGGTTTCCCTTTATGGCTCTATGACTCTATCTCTCTCTTTTTTTTTTTTATTGTTGTGCTACATAGTTTGTTTTTTAATTTTTTTTATTGGTTTTTATTCTTGATTTTCTGGAGATGGTTTGGTTTGTCCTGTACTGCTACTACTACTGCATTATTGGTTTTCTGTTTCTTTTTGTCTTTAGTTTGATGCATGCTAACTGTGTAGTTGTTTGTTTAATTGTCAGAAATGGACCACATTAATATTGTTGATGCTGAAGTTGATGGGGAAAATTTAGAGATTGGGGGAATGAATCCCAAACTGTTGAACCTATTAAGAAAAATGCCAAATCAACAATATCAGATTGTTGGAAATTTTTCACTGTTATAGGACCGGGTAAAGATGGAATTAATAGGGCAAGGTGTAATGCTTGTAACACAGATTATAAAGTTGGTGGTAAACAATATGGAACATTGTGAACACCTAATTTTGTCCGGTTAAAATATAAAAACAGCAATAATAAAATAAAAATTAATATGAGTTTAGGTCAGAAAGCGTCATAGACAGGTCCACTGGACCTTGGAATAAAATGGACGAGCTTTTTCAGAGGAGGAGTGGTAGAAGTGGTTATGGCATCACCATCTCCCCCTCATCTCATTTCTTTCCTCCACTGATACCAAACAAGATTAAACATCCTACTATAGAACCACCTTCATAGGAGAACATATTCACCACCACGACCACCGCGCGCCGCCGCACCTCTTCCCATCACAGCAACGACGCTGTGAACAGCCACGCTGGCTTCGTCGCCCATCAAGCCAGCATTGTGGAGTCTCCCGTCTCAGGAACGGCGCGATCCAGCCCAGAGGACCCACTACCGCGACTTCTACTTGCTAATCCCGCCGTCACCGCACTACCGCCGTTCGCTGCCCTTTCCGCAGCCGAGCACCCCCCTCTGGTTCCACGTCTCTGTCGCGTAGGTGTAGTAGAAGAAGATGCTTTTGCTTCTTTTCTTTTATTCTTTTAACTTCTTTTTTTATTTTTTATTTAGTTTAACTTTTATTTTAGTTTATTTTTCTTATGTTTTATTTTTTTCTTTTTTTTCTTGCTTTGATTCTGATGTTGCTTGGGCCCTAGGTGTAGTGTTTTCTTTTGGGGTATGTGTTGAAATTACATTTTTTTTTATATTTTTAGGTGATGATTTCTTGACTTTGAGGGGCAAAGATCATTCGATCTCGATTTTAATAAAAATAAAAAAATAAAGTAGGTATTTCAGTATAATAAAAATAAATTTAGGGATTAACTAGTTGTGACAGCTAGATTAATTTTATTGTCTAGGACGCATGAATTGAGACAACTCATAAATCCTAGAGCACCCTTAATAAAAAATACATAATAAATTAAATTAAACTACCTCATTTGAAAAATAATAAAATCATTATTGTAAGGGATTAAGTTAGCAATAACAACTAATTTATCCCATCTTTAAGGACGTATGAGTTGTGACAGCTCAAGTCCTTAAAAGACACTCTATAATAAAAAGGCAAATAAATAAACAAATAAAATCAACCAAATCTCTTTCAAAAATAAATAAATAAAATCAACCAAACTACAATCATTTTCTAAAAGAACTACGTAGCTTTGAATTCCCTACCGCACCGAGGGATATGTAGGAGCAAGGATCATCCTTGTCAAGCTAAACAATTTTTTTTTTTAATTCTTCTTCCTTACTTTAGAGCTCAAATTTATTAAATAATAAATCTTTCGCTTTTAGGGGTAAAACATAAGTTATTATAATTTTACACAATTAGTTAGAGGCAACCGTTTTTTAATTGACGTGTAGGGTGCTAATATCTTTCCTACTCGTAATCGACTCCCAAACTTAATTTCTGGTTAAAGACTAACTTTTTAGGGTTTTCCATTTTTTTCCTAATTAAAATAAAATTGATGGCGACTCCTCCGAATCTTAATATTACCTTTTTCGTGGCGCTCGGACGGGATGGTCGCAACAAACATCATCTTTAAATCGTCATATTTCAAGGTGTAAGCAAATTAAATCTGAAGATATTGGTCATTTGATGGTAGACATGCAAGGAAAATTAAAGCCTCGTAAGATAAATCAATTGGTGTCACGTGAAATGTGTGCTCAAGCAATCATTAAACATGACTTGCCCTTTAAATTTGTTGAGTATAAGAAGATTAGGAATTGGATAAATTACTTGAATCCAGATGCAATTCCTATTATTAGAAATACTGCTAAGGGGGTGTCTTGAAAATTTACAAGAGAGAGAAGGAAAAACACAAACAAGAAATGAGTAGCATTCCTGCTAGGATATCTTTAACAACTGATTTGTGGACTTCTTGTACTACTGAGGGTTACATATGTTTGACCGCTCATTTTGTTGATACAAATTGGAGGTTAAATAGCAAAATTATCAATTTTTGTCACATGCCTCCCCCTCATACTAGATCTGAGTTGTCTAAGAAGATATTTGAATTTTTGTCTTATTGGGGAATAGAGAAGAAGATTTTCTCCCTCACCGTAGATAATGCATCTTCCAATAATGTAATGCAACAACTATTGAAAGGTGTCTTGCAAAATTGGTTATTTTGTGACGGAGAGTTCTTTCATGTGCGCTATTTTGCACACATTTTAAATCTCATTGTCCAAGAGGGGTTGAAAGTTGTTGATGATGCCTTCCGCAAAATTAGAGAGAGTGTCAAATATGTGCGAGGTTTAGAGGGTAGAATGAAAAAGTTTAAGGAATGCATTGAAAGAATCAGTGGTGTTGATACTTCTGTTCGCTTATTTCTAGATGTTCCTACAAGATGAAACTCTACTTATTTGATGCTTGATCGTGCTCTTAAATATAAGTGTGTATTTTGTAGTCTTCACTTTGATGATGATAATTATAAGTACTATCCTTTGGAAGAAGAATGGAAAAGGGCGGAGAAAATTTGTGTATTCTTGTTGCCTTTTTATCAAACCACCAACATGATTTCTGGCACATCTTATCGTACTTCCAACTTGTATTTTTTGCAAGTTTGGAAAATTCAGTGTATTCTAATTGAGAGTTTAAAAGATGAAGATCAAGTTATAAGGAATATGACTGATATGATGATGAATAAGTTTCAGAGCTATTGGGATGAATATAGTATTGTGCTAGCACTTGGAGCAGTTCTTGACCAACGATTGAAGCTTTCTTCATTGAGTTATTGTTACTCAACTGTTGATGAATCTACATGTGAATATAAGTTGGGAAAAGTAAAGAGCAAGTTGTACATGTTATTTGAGGAGTATTCTACTTTCAAAGACAGAAGTGCTACTATCCTACCCCATCTTCTACTTCTAGCATGAAGAAGGATTCCAATCTTTTCTGTGATAACTTGTTTAATGTAAGTCTATATATATTGGATTAATAGTTTAATTATTTTCTTATTGCACTTTATTAGCCTTATCCTGCTTTAATGCTTTCCTTTTCATGTGTTTCACTTGTTAAATATAATAGGGATTAAAAATGCATAATCAACAGCTTGCTTCTAAACCTGGGAAGTCACAGCTTGATGTTTATTTGGATGAGCCAAGTATGGATTTCTCCTATTATGAAGGGTTGGATGTACTACAATGGTGGAAGGATAATAATAGTCAATTTTCAGAACTATCAATAATGGTTCGTGACTTGTTGAGCATTCATATTACCACTGTTGCATCTGAATCTGCTTTTAGCATTGGTTCTATTGTGATCAACAAGTATAGAAATCGTCTCTTATCAAAAAATGTGGAAGCTTTGATTTGTACTCGCAATTGGATACACGGTTTTGTTAGTGATGGTAATTTATTGAATTTAAATGTATTTATTTATTATTATATTATTTTGATAACCATTTTTTAATTTAATTATTTTCTGCTTCAATTGTGATACGTAGATAATGATATTGATGATGAAGATGATCGTGATCGACAAGTGGAGCCATCTACTTCAACGGCAGCATCTAATTTTCTTAATTTGGAAGATGATGATGATTGATTTTTGCGGGTTGAAACTTGAAAGTAGTTTGTGGTTGTTAAATTATGGATTATTAGTAATTGACTTATGATGTATGTTTTTATTTTTTAAATTACTTAGTAACACATATTATGACTTATGAATTATGATTGAGGACTATTAAAAAATTCATGTGTTGAATTCATGTTTCTTAAGTACATTGGCTATTCTTAATTATGGAGGGCTAAAATACCATTTTGGTCCCTTAACTTATTTTTTAGTTTCAATTTGGTCCCTTAACTTGTCTCTGTTAACCCAAGTTAGTCCCCTTCGTCAATGACATAATGAAAAGTGACGAAAGTGTCATACGTGTTAACAATTTAAAGGATCAATTTGAAACCCATTTAAAATTTAAGGGACCAATTTGAAAATCATTTAAAAGTTAAGGGACCAATTTGAAACTTGTTAACAATTTAAAGGACCAATTTGAAACTCATTTGCTATGTTATTGACGAAAAGGACTAACTTGTATTAATAGAGACAAGTTAAGGGACCAAATTGAAACTTTTAAAAGTTAAGGAACCAAATTGAAACTAAAAAATAAGTTAAGGGACCAAAATGGTATTTTAGCCATTATGGCGTGTGGACTATTGGTGTATTGTGGATTATTCTTAATTACGGACTATTAGTTTTAAATTGCTTATGATGATGATCATTTTTTATGTGTTGCTTATTCTAAATTTTTTATAATAATTTAAGAAAGATTATGTAGATTTAGGCATTTGGCACAAATAACAGAAATGTCATATGAATTTTTAATCTTTTCTAATTTTTTAATTTTATAACGGATCAACCCACCAACCCATTTTTATGTTTTCTACGTTTGGCGGGCCAATCTGCCATTAAGCGGGGTGGATTGGGGGTATAACCCATATGACCAAAACGGGTTGGCCCGCCCACCCCGCTTTGGACTGATTAATGGCGGGACGGGACGGGTTGGTCCGTTTTGTCACCCCTACTTTTATAAGTAATTAATTCTTATATAAGGACTACCAACAAAGAAAAGAGAGAGAACCACAATATTCAGCAATCTAATCACAAATGAACTAATATTTTAAATTAAAATAAAAATAAACGTAAATAAAAATATGAGCGAACTTCTAGGACTCATTTAATAAACTTTTAAGAATTGTACAATTGCAGCGTGGAATTGTTTAAAATAGTATAAAATAAAAAGTGATGAAATAACATAATATGACCCATAAAAAGTGAAGTGAAGCAATTTCAATATGCTGCACAATTGGAGATGCTCTAACGGAAATGATTAAGGCTACCTATATTCACTTTACAGGAGATAGATTAAACTCCTCTAAAATGAGCAAAAAACTAAAATGAAAAAGTAAGGATTTATCTATCTTTAATTAGTTAGAGTGGGGCTAAACAATGGTGGATAATATATACCCTCACTTTCTAACTTTACACTTTTTCTCATTTTAGAAAAAATTTTTAAAAGGAGATATATGTCGTCCGCTGTTTAATAAAAAAAAACCCACTAGGTAGAATTATGATATCATCCTCACACCATCTACTTCCCTTACCATCGAAATGCACGTCTACTTCTCTTACCGTCGAAATGCAAAGTCATTATTCGGTGACTTGGCTTTTGATAATTTGCTCATTTCATTTTATCACCTGTAACAAATTATTTTATAACTTCATCAGCATCACCTATGATAATATCCTAGTTAAAATTGTTAAACAATTTATTTTCTAAGGCAACAGCAAATGACTTATTCGGATTGCTTGAATTCTATTCTGATGATCACACGATGATAAACCATGTCCATCTATAGGTCCTAATCAACTTCGTTGAAAGAACAAATTGATGAATTTAATGAACAATCCTAATCAAGGAATCAATCTGGGGACCATAGTAGGTATTGGTGGTGGTAGTATCCACTTCAAATCCAAATTCAATTATGTTTATCTGTTTATGAAAGTATATAAAAAGGGTAACTATATTTTCCCCATAAAAATCAAGGAATTTAGTGAATACTACAGCAATACTACATCGTTAAAACTTCATGGTCCATGTTCAAGAAATTCTTGAATATGAAGAGAATTATTTTATCACAAAAAATCTTGTAAAATCTTTTAAAATTCAAATCCAATACACCTCATACAATCCTTAGAACGGTATAGAGAAAACTACTATATTTGATGACAAAAAGAGAAAACAAACAAGTCAATTAGAAATTCAATTGCCACAAATATATTAAAAAAACCATCAAAATTCAACAATGAAGATAGTCGATTGGCTAAGATTCACTTCAATAAGAATTTTATAGAACAAAACAACTCGTTTCAGCCACACCTCATTAAGAGGAGTCCTAGTTAGGCTACAACAAACTAAAAGAAAGACCTAATCAAACAAGCTGAATCCCATGTCATCATCACTTTCTTCCTTGGGCTCCTCCTGCGAACAGAAATTCAAGTGTAAGTTAAAAAATAAAGCAAAGGCTTGCACAAACAAATAACTGAACAACTAAGTTAGCTATGTACACCGAAAATTGAAAAAGTGCAAGCTATGTTATGAACGAAATAATAGTACATATAACAAAGAAAGCCAAAAAAAACCAAGTAAAAAGGAAACGATAGAACAAAGAAGGCATCAAATATCTGTCCACTGCATGCAATGGCATCTTGGTAAAAACCAATGAGAATGATACTATAGGTAGATTGACTGGAAATATAATAGATATAAATCTACCCGTTGTTTAAAAGCTTGGCTGCAAGTCTGTAATCTTAGCTCAATAGCTGAAGTTTTCACATCAAGCTATGACAGTTTGATAAACTTCGGTAAAAAGGAAATATAATCCCAACCTAGAAGGACTAAATGTGGATAAAATTTAGTTTTGAGTTGTTGTAGTGAGCAAATATAAATCACAGCAGTTCCTTTCCAGATACACTATCACTCAAAGCATAAAAAGCACCTAATTGCCAGCTTGGGTATATAATTATTCATAACTAGAAAATAAATAGTCATGAGGATAACATGCCCATTGCAAATTCTTGTAGTCCAACTGAGAACATTAATCAAATCACAAATCAGGGACAAAATTCAGCAAGATGCACTAGAGAAAACAGAAAATTAGAAAGACAAAAATACAACAAAACTAAGCATGCCCCAATAGTAGAGGATGCCTTACTATTGTCAAACAATTTTGTTTTTTTTTAAAATACTGAGCTATCTTTTAGCAACAAACACTTAATGATAATGATCCTTTTTAGATGCAACTATTTCTTTTCTAAACCAGGGAAAATCAGCATATTCTCGCTGCCTTACATAGTTACAGGGACAATCCAACATTGAAACATCCAAAGTGTGTTGATTCTCAAACTTATCTACATGCATTTTAGAACACCACTTAATGATTAATTAACTTTATAACCTAATCCATTATCAGGTTTTCTTCATAAGCCTAGGAATTAAGGCAAATTCACAAGATCTAAGACTTATTCGGTTCCCTTAAACATTACAAAGCAATATCTATTCCTTTTCTCCCCTATCTATATGCAGTAGAATGTCATTCATAAATACAATTTGAGAAACAGTATTCCGTAAATGCGTTAAAATCGAAACCTTCTTTTCCACAGCAGCAGGTGCTGCAGCGGCGGCGGCGCCACCGGCGGCAGCAGCAGGAGCAGCGACGGCAACGGCGGCACCACCTCCTCCACCGGAATTCAAGATGAGATCATCGACGTTCCTGTTCTGGACAAGCTTGGCGAATAGACTTGGCCAGTAGGATTCGACGTTCACATTAGCGGCCTTCAACACGGTAGTAATCTTCTCCGCCTAGAAAGAAAGTAATAACAAGTTGTAGAAGCAATTGTTAGTTATAGAACGAAGAAACGTGTAAGTGAAATCGAGATCTATGATTAAACAAGGAGATATGAACTCACGGTGACTGGAATTCCATCATCGTGGAGGATCAAAGCGGCGTAGGTGCAACCCAACTCGCTGGAACCCATCGCAGCGCACAAATTCGATCTCTGATTTATGTTGTGCCACTCAAGGGAGAATAGGGTTTTGGAACCAAAGCTGTTAAATATATAGTGTTGTCAGAGAGGTAGGGTTTCTTCGATCTGGATTTCCATTACATGGGCCTTTTTGGGTTTCTCTGACTGTTGGGTTGGGCCACACATATAATGAATCATTGGCACATTTAACCCGTAATTTACACGAATTAAGTGGATATCGGTTTCACCGTCGAGAGCATGTCAAACGTGATTTTAAAAAAAGCAAATATGTTTGCTTATGGTGAGGCAAAATTGATTTGCCTTCAAACATGATTTTATTAAAAGCTATAAAAAGTAGCGTTGAGTGGAAAAATTTATTCCAAGTTTTACATCAAACTTGCTTTTAGAATAAAAGCATTCGAACATAAATTAATTCACTTCAAACTTAATTGTAATCAAATCAATTTTACAAAATTACTTTTATGAAATACTCATCCAAATACACACTGTTGACACAAGAATCCGGATTAGCTAGTTTGTATAAATGATGGACTACAATTTGGTTCATTTAACTTACGGAGTCACGGTTCTAACGGGTTCTGGTCCATCGATATGTTGTGAGTATGAGTGTTCATATCCAAACCGATTCAAAATAAAAATACAAGTCGATCCAAAAAATCGAAAACCGAACAAAACCAATGTCTATTGCATTTTTTTGGATCTTGTTTTATGAAAACCGATCAGATCAGATTTTGGATTCTTTTTTTAAACCAAATCAAACCGTATGTATAAAATTTAATACATGTTTATTCTATTTTTTGCATTTTTATTTTTTATTTGTTGATTTTTTTTAATAATACTTACTAGTTTGATTTGACGTAATTTTCTACTATTTTTAATGTTCCAAACATAAAAAAAAAATATTCTGGAACTAGATGAAGATGATATTTATTTATTTTAGATATATTTTATGAAATATTTTTACATGAATGTATCAACAAGTATATATAGGTTTAAGATTTTGTTCAATTTATCTTGTAATCTTGATTCTTTGATGTAACATAAATATGTAATGATGTGTCGGTAAAAACCGAATCAATCAATCTAATCCAAAATGCATTTAATCGGATCGGATCATATCGAATTTTTTAAGGAAGCAATCCAAACCGAACCGATCTGCATGTTGTTTTAATCTTTGGATCGGTTGACTTTTTGCCCAAAACCGATCCAAACCGATCTGCGAACACTCCTAGTTGTGAGTAGTTAAAATAATGTTAGGCACACATCATTTTACATATTTATAATTTTTACTACTTAATTATAAGTAATCTCCACATTTATACTACAATTTTGTCAAATAAATACTCCCATATGTGAGCTTTTTTTTAGTAGATCCCATATGTGAGCTTGAGGAACGTGCAACCAGCATTTTAGAGCATTCATTTTTAAAAAAAAACCTATTTTAATCTTTTTTTGAACTATCACTTGCTCAATAACAGGAAAAAAAACTCAAGTGAACTTTTTTTTGTGTGTGCATAAGGGTAATCCAGGCTGATAGTCAAAGACTAATCCCTTTTAAGATGTACATATCACCAAAGTAAATTTTACCTCTCTCAATAAAATATTTTTCATACACAATATAGGAAACAATTGAACTCTAATGATCCAATAGGGTGTAAAACTCTAAATAAAATAAAAAGAAAAACCTTAAAGAAAGGCCCAAAAAATAATGGTTTGTGGCCCCACTAACTCATGGGCTCATACAAAACAAGTCTTGGTTGGCATTTTAATGGTCCACTTAAAAGATAAGCCTGTAAATCTGGTTGGCTTGTTTACAGTTTAGCAACCTCAATCAACGAGCATTCTGTTTCCCAACAAATATTCATCTCCTCCAACCAATGCTTTTAAAAGACATACAAGAGATTGAAGGGCTTGTATTCGTTCGTTTATTCCTAATTATAGAATGCCAAATCGTCCGATGCTGATGTTTTGCTGCATGTTGTAGCCTTTTTTCTGTTTTATATTAGCTTAAGATTTTTATCATTTCGTTTGCTTTTTGGTCAACAATGTTACAACCTTAGCCACATTTTATACTTATATAGATCCCAAGAATTAAATTTCTTGGCATTTTGAACATTAGCTAATATCGAGTTTCTCGTTTCCCAAGTATTTTTAGGGCTAACATAGACTATAGAGAGGGAATTGCGTCGTAGAATACAGTTTCTTAAGGAATGTGGGTTAAATTCAGGTAATATTTTCAAATTCTTGATTAAAGCATCCTTGTTTCTTGTGACCATTCATTTCATGAGAACATTTGAATATGAACTTGTGCATCTGGTCAATTAACAACTAGAAATTACAGCAAATCACATAGATGCAATGAAATTCATATATCTAGCAATTAAATATTTCTTTAATAGACCAAATACCAATCCCATCTACAAAAAAAAATGTATTCCAATCGATGACAAGATATAAATTTCTGCTGATGCAGTGCATTCAAATAGTCATGACAATAGGCACACTAAACCCAAATTGTATAATGAGACATTTTCAGTTTCCACATTTGTATATTAAACAATTGATTAAATTACAATAAGGTAATGTTAATGAAAGAATAAAGTAGTAGTAATTCAATTTGTGTCACAAGATAACCTCATTGGCCCAAGTTATTTTAGCAGTTGTAGTGGTAGAGAATGGAGACAAGAATACCGGTCTGCAAGTAGTAATATAATTTGACTTGTTTTTAGCGTTTTGTTCAGTTATCTCCACCATATGCTTTGTCCAGGCAGGGGAGTACTGCTATATTACATCCAACGATGGGTTAGTAGTGAAACACTGAAACCTATTTGTTAACTAGAAGGAGGCCGCATCAAATAAACAAGCAGCATAATACCATAATGGTATGAATGATTAAAAATTAATTTTTTAATAAGTAGTACATTAGACATAATGATGCAAAGTGTTCCTTTTTAGATTGGTGTATCAATCCATCTCTTTCTATTTGTTTTTAGTTTGTTAGCTCAGTAGAATAGGGATTTTATTGGAAATGTCTCTATGTAAATGGGCTTTGAGTAGAGCCAACCCAACGAGCTGGCCCGAATAACTCGGTATTAAATAAGAGGTATTGTTTTCTGCATCACAAATTTTTTAAAAATATTTGAGTATTCCTAAAATATCCCAATTATTTTAATACATCTCATATCCTATATCCAGTATTTTAGAAATACACCCCTCCCCTCTTAACCCCACCCATTCAATAATTAATTGAGTAATTTGGATAATTCCCAATCCTTGGTAACAAAGAGATTTTTCAATCCCCTCATTTCCCGTTTCCTCAAATCATGGGCTGCTGCTACTATACTATTGCTTTGGCACCTTCGCCAAGGTTTATCACGCCAGGAACGTGGAAACAGCATGACCATGAAGGTGGTGGGGAAAGAGAAAGTCATCAAGATTGGGACGGCAAAAACAGATCAAGAGAGAGATCTCCGTCATGAAGATGGAAAAGCGCCCCAACATTGAGGTCATGGCTAGACAAGCAAATAAAAACTAGCAGACATGTTAATAAGTAGCAGATAAGATATGTAATTTAATTTCACTGTAGGGCCTCTTCTCCTGAGACAGTGAGGTACATCAAAGCAGAGAGATGAAGAAATGATAACTTGGGCAGAAGTTATTGCAATGCGAAATCGGATGACAGGATGACCAAGCTTCATTGCTAAAAAAATTATCATTCCAAATTTAACTGCTGACCAAACATTACAATGAAATATTCAAACTAGAGTAGTTAAAAGAAAACCTTAGATTTTCGAAGTAGCAACTGAAGTTTAAGCAAAATAAAAAGGCAGTGATAGACAGGATGAAACTGATGAGCGTTTCAACTCATCTAGTGAACATTACAATGCATATATATGTTTTAAGAGTTATCAAAAGAGATAAAACTCCTTTTCTAGCTTTAACTCACTGAACCATGAAAATTGGTTCTTGACAACCAGCACACGGCACAATTTGATAACTCCACTTTCTTCGTCGACATTCAAGAATCATCGACAAAGGAACCCCCAGACGAGTTTTCAGGCCATCCTTCTTCCCTCCTCTTACTCACTAGCTGACTCAGTTCCAGTAGCGTAGCGTTCTACTTTTTGAGCTGCTCCACAAGCGTTTGGACAAACCCTCGTACTTCACCCACGTCGTTCCTCACCAGGCCCATTTGAGTTTCCAAAACATCTATTCTCTCTCCCATCTTCGGTGGCATCTACCCGACGTTGAGGCAGACGAGCGGTGTGGAGGAATTTATTGAAGCATTTGAGCTGCTCTCTTCTCAGGTGGGGCGATTGCCAGAGGAACAGTACCTTGGGTATTTCATCAGTGGCCTCAAACCCAATATACGTCGGAGAGTTCGGACCTTCAACCCTCCATCCCGTATGCAGATGATGCGGCTAGCCAAGGTTGTTGAGGAGGAGCTCCTTGGGGAAGACGATGATGGCTATCGCACGATTATGAAGGGAAAAGGGAGTGGAATGGGTCGGGGCGAGGGAGGTACTTACAACCCGGGTTTTAAAAATTTTAACGCGGCCCAGAAAGATACGAACCGAGCCTTTAATTCGAGTTGGAGCGGCCCACGCCCTGCTTCCTCTAACCAAAGCAAGTCTTTTGCCTCTTCGATGGCATCGACGGGGCACAAATCTGAGGGAGAACGTCGGGGTCCTTGGTCAGAGAAGATGAAGAGCTTCAAACACATCTCTTACCCAGAATTGATGGAGAGGAGAGCAAAGGGATTGTGCTTTAGGTGTGGAGACAAATTCCACCCATTGCATCAATGCCCAGAAAAACAACTTCGTCTTCTCGTGTTAGACGATTCTGAAACGGTGAACCCAGAAGGAGAAATCGTGGCATTGGAGGCAGAGGAATCCGAGGAAGAAGAGGAGTTGGAGTGCAAGCTGATGGGTCTATTGGGTAGTATGGGAGATCGAACGGTAGAGTGTAGAACTATGAAGCTGGAGGGAAAAATAGTGGGAATTAATGTGGTAATGTTGGTGGACAGTGGAGCGAGGCATAATTTCATTTCTCCAGAACTCACCACTGCTCTGGGTTTAACGGTGACAGAGGCAAAAGGGAAAGGCATATGACTGGGTGATGGACACAAAATCTTCACCAGAGGTGTTTGCAAAGGCCTCAACATTCAGCTTGGCACACATGAATTTGTGGTGGATGCTTTTGTGCTAGAACTTGGGGGTTTGGATTTGATTTTGGGGGTCTCTTGGCTAAGCACGTTAGGGAAGGTGGTGATGGATTGGAAGGAGTTATCTATGCAATTCGTTCATGAGGGTGATATGGCCATCTTAAAAGGGAGTACTGGAGGGGCATTGAACAAGGAGGCCATGTCTTTTTCATTACACAACTTTCTTGGCGAAGAATTTTGGAAGAGTGGGGATGGTTATGATGATGTGAAAGAGTATTTGAATTGGTATGGGACTAGGAGGGGCTACAATGAGAAGCGGATGAGTTCAAATGCAGTTGTAATTGGTTTGGTTTTGCTGAGGAGTCATATTGTGAATGGTAATGACGGTCACTATGCGGCTGTGATCATGGAACTAGCGAATAAAGGAGTTAAATGTGGCTTTCTAGATGAGGGCATGGACATATTGGAGTGGATGGAGGATAAAGATGTGAAATCTTTGACAGCCATGATTTCAGGTCATGGAGTTCATGGACAGCCAACTAATGTGTTACATGAAGCACATAAACTAATCAAGAGCTTGCCCATTAAGGGTGATGCCACTGCATGGCGCACACTACTCTCTGCCCATCGAGTCTATGGAGATGATAAAGTGGGAGCGGAGGTGATATTGGGGGTGACAGGGCTTAGGACTTTGGGAATGGTGGTTATGGATTGGGATAAAATGACAATGAATTTTCTGCACAAGAGTAATTCAGTAGAGATTAGGGGTCAAATGGGTAATCTGGTTATGTTTCAGGCAGATCAGCAAGATAGCAAGGAACCTACTTCTTTTCATAGCTTGATAAAGGAGCAAATGAAGCTTTGTACAGATAAGAACCAGAAGTTGCATGCATTGTCAATTTGGGAGTGGGGTTTCCTGAAGCTAAGGTTGCATAGGCAGCTATCTGTTGCTCAAAGAATAAAACTGAGCTTGGCACCTAGCTTCAGCTCACATTTTCTCATGGCTGGTTCAACTAGTCTGATTCAAGTTCAAACTTCATTGGGTCTAACTAGAGACACATTTGACCCAAACCTGATTACAAATAGGGTTGTAAAGGCTAGCAACAAAGATGGACAATATTTAATGCAGTGGAAAGGCTTGGAAGCGGTCTATGCCATTTGGGAGGATGAAGAGAATTTGAGTAACTAGTTTCCCTGTTTCAGCCTTGAGGACAAGGCTGCTACTATAGGGGGTGGTATTGATAGGAATCGAGAGTTGGGCCAGCTGGTACCAAAAAGGGAGAATAGGCCCAAGGTTTGGCAAGTCTACTATAGGAAACATAACAACAAAAATAGAGCGGCTGAGCTGGCAAGAGAGGGAGGCGAATGACATGTAATGAGTTAGTTATATAAGGAATAAGAGAGAGGGGAGAGGAATTATTAGGAATTCTGTTATGGTGAGAGAGTGGATCACCAAGAGTTTTCTCTGGTGAGGGAAGCCATTTGGCTTGGGCTGGTAGATACCCATCTATCAGATTTTCTTCCTTTTTCTCTGTTATTTCCTTGTTTTCCAATACAAATTTACAGTATTATTCAGTCTTTATTGTTCAGAACCTATCAAATAGCAGTCATCTATAATACAAACAGATCCACATGGGCAGCTGTTTGCAAATAAAATTAAATTATTTGCATGTTTTTTGAACACAAACAGATCCGTGAAGAAGAGATGTCGAGTTAGTATATGTTTTCTCCAACTTTTCCTTAGAAAAAATGTTTTCTAATTCCTTAGATCTACGATTCTACAGTTAAAGCTCCAAAATGTTTTCTCACCTCTCCAAGATTAATGCTTCTAGTTTATTTGAAGCAACAATAGCAAAGTCCGATGCTTGGGACAAACCTGTACATGTAAATGTCTTCCCCCTCTTCCAATTTCTTATCACATGGGTAAAAAAACCTCAACTTGTTAGAAGGGTAAGAGGATGATCCTTTTGAAAATGTACAAACTTCAAAAGATCTAAAATGTCATCATAATTCAACATTAAGCGAGAAAAAATGATGCCTTCTCAATTATTTGTTCCTCACTCCGACATTTCACCATAAAAATCATGTGCACTCATCCAGCATATAGAATTAAAATCATAAAATAACCTACTATATATTGATAATATCGATTGGAATTAGCTATTCCACCAAGAAAAATGATATTACCATATATACTTTTTTCCTCACATCCTTTTTCCACTTACTTTATAACCATTCATCAAAAGACTTTTGCTCTAAAAATAACAATGAGTAGATAATCAATTGTTATAATGTAGGTATAAAAAGGGGTGTGAGAAAAAAGAGGTGTGAAAATACATTACTCTTCCACCAAATATAATGAAGCAAGACAAGAACAATTCTATGAAACTTATTCCAAAGGAAGAGAGCATTTCAAATAATACCAAATAAAAAGAGGAAACAAACATAGACAGCCTACCAAATTTTCTACAATTGTTCTTTTTTCATCAATCCTTTTATTTTTTATCAATATTTTCAACAATTGTTCTATACATGAATATCACAACTTTATTAATTATGAAGGCATTAATTGTGAAATACTATCATTCTAAATAAAAGTATACTACTAACTAATCATATATTAACACATCATTAAAAATATTTAATTCAAAACTATATTCAATTATAAAAACGTGCATGTAATATCGCGGTTGCTGTCAAACACGTATTTATTTTAGAATCAACAGGAAAGTTGTCGCATATTTGCGAGTCAAAAAAGTTGAATGGTTGAACTTGAAGGATTAATGGTTCAACTACGCGTCAACGCAAGAAACTTCCAGCCCAGTCCAAAGTCCACCGTCAACACTAGAGAAACTTGAAGAAAATTCAAAATCAATCTTCTACGACTCTTCTTCTATCCCTCCAGCTAACTCAATATAAATACTCACCATCATCAATCATCATTATCATCAGTGAACACATATCTAGCTCAGCAAGTCAGCATATACATCAAGCAAATCCTTCTACCCTCATAATAATACTCAAAAGAAAACAATATGTTCATGTCCATGTTCAGTCACTTTGAGATCTCGCAAGGCCAGAAGTGGAACTTCTCCTTAGGTCTGGCCCCCGGAAAAAATGGAAATTCAAAGCCCAACATCGAAGGCCCTTCTTCCTCCGTCGTCGCCGTCGAGTCGAAAACCGCTAGAAAATATCCGAATCCATCAGCACCCGCTGGATCCAAGGAAAAACCGCCCCACTTGAGGCCCAGGTTTGCGCCCGAGTTGGATGGCTTACACTGCTTTGAATCCATCGTACCCTGTTGACGGACTTATTTCGACTCCAATCTCAATTTGTTTATAATCAATTCATATCAAATATATCCAATTCAATTTCTATTCGTTTTTGCCATGTAGTTAAATCAGTAGTTGTGAAAGACATGTATTAGGATGAGGGTGCTCCAATTTTGTATTTCTCTAGCAAACATGAAAAGTGCAAATTCAAATTTGAAACAAGAGTGTATCTTGTTGGTAATTATATTTTGTTATTTTTCTTTTCGTACCAGTGGCACTAGCAAGTAATCTCGATCTATTGTCCAATTAAAAAAAAAAAAAAGCAAAGCTACGACAATCTCAATTATACAAATGAACCAAAGGGGAAATCGTTAAGCGCGATTAATTTATGTTTATTGATTTTTTTTTATATTTTTTATTGTAATTCTATAACAAGAAAAATAACTTTTCTATTATTATATTTAAATAATTTAAAATTAATTTTTAAAGTAAAATCATTTTTTGGACTAGTAACCAATAGCAATAGCAATAGCAACAATAACTTCTGATTTTACAAATCACTTTCCACAAAAGCGAAAAACGTTATCCCGGAGTGGAAGTCCTTTATATTTTTCTCTCATTAAGACATTAGCTAAAGCTCTTATTTTTTCTTACTTCATCTTTCACGTATTTTCTTAAGAGAATGTTAACAAATATCTTTATAATATTCGTTTTAAAAAAACATAAGTTTATATAAGAAAAATGATGTATTTATTATTTTAAAATATTATATATTTAATTTTTTTTTATAAAAACATATTTTTTAGATTTTTTTAAAAAGGGTACTTAGAACACTCCATAAGCCAGACTTTTTTCCTAAATAAGAGAAAGTGCTTCTATTCAAGCAATATGAATGTAACGTGAAATTTTAACTTCACGCACCGAAATTTCACCGACCAGCTAGGCCTGCGGCACCATTTTTTCTTCATTCATCTTCCATTCCATAGTCTCACTTTTAATCAATGGCTGGATCCCACGTTATCTCGCCATATGTTATTATTCTTATATAGTATAGAAGTTAACGTCATGATGAAGCCTCGTTAATTTTAGAATATGTTTGAAAAAGATTAATTTTTCTTATTTTAGTTATTTTTTTTAAATAAAAAGTTATTTCATACATAATTTATTATGTTTGATAATTAGTTTAAATTTATAAGCAAAACATTTTTTGGGGAAAAAACTATTTTATGTCTTCTAATTTGTTTTAACTTAAGATTGTTGTGATTTGATTATTTTTCATTCTCAAAACTCTCTTCCTTATTTATCCCTACAAAACTATCTTCCAAATAAATATTATTAAATTATACAAATAACTTCATACATTTTTTCGTAATTTACTATGTAAAAGTGATTTTTTATGCATCATCCATACAAAATGGATTATCTTAAAATTGCTTTTTAGGAAACATATCTAAATAAAAACAGATTCTGATTATAATCGATTATCACAACAGCATAATCTATTTTTTTCAGCTTTTCCAGATACACTCTTAGAGTGTGTGAGAGGAAAAAAATAAAATGTGCTATAGTATGTTTGCTGAAAAACGATTTTAAGATAATTTATTTCATTTGGGCGGTGCAAAAAAAATCACTTTTGCATAATAAATTATGAAAAAGAGTATGAAGTTATTTGTATAATTTAATAATATTTATTTGGAAGTTAGTTTTGTAGGATAAATAGGGAAAAAGTTTTGAGAATGAAAAATAATCAAATCATAATAATTTTAAGTTAAAACAAATTAAATTGTATAAAATAAAATTTTTTTCTAAAAAAAGCTTTTTTATAAATTTAAACAAAGTGCTAAACAAGAAAGATTATTTCAAAACCAATTTTTTTTCATCCAAAACAACTAAAACCCAATTAATCCAGCTTTTTCATATAAGTTAATGTGGGAAAGATGGTAATGTAGAAATAATTAGAGAAAAATATAAGTCAACGAGGGAAACATGGTAAGCATTATATAATGATATTCATAATCTACACTTAAATTACCTCCAATTACAATTTTGTTGGGGTGGATGTCTCAAAAACAGTGATAATTTATATATAAAAAATATCTGTTAAACACGTATAGAGTCAACAAGAAAGTTATCTAGAATTCACTCGAATCAAAGTTGGCTTACTCTTTGTTTATTAGTCAAAAAAGGGTGGGGTCTTATAATGTGGAGTTAAAGTGTTGAGCTAAGTCAATGGTTCAACAACGCGTCCAAGCAAGAAATTTCTAGTCCAGGCCAGAGTCCACACGTCAGCACTCACCATGGAAAGAAACTTCACGAAAGCTCCCAATCAATCTTCCACGACTCTTCTTCCATCCCACCATCTAGCACCATATAAATACTCATCATTATATTCGTGCAAACACAGCTACGTGAGGACACATATCTATCAATTTTTTCATTATTCATTACACCCTACAGTTCCCACCCATAAATAAGAGAAGAACATGTTCATGTACATGTTCAGCCACTTCGAGATCTCGCAGGGCCAGAATTGGAGCTTTTCCTTAGGCGTGGGCCCGACAAAAGATGGAAATCCGAAGCCCAACACGGAAGGCACTTCTTCCTCCGTTGCCGCTAAGTCCAAAACCATCATAAAGGAACCGAATCCATCGTCACCACCCGGCGGAGCCAAGAAAAACCCGACCCGTTTGAGGCCTAGGTTTGCACCCGAGTTGGATGGTCTACACTGCTATGAATCCATCGTACCCTGTTGACGCATTCATTCCAACTCCAATCTCAATTTGTTTATCATCATATCATATCAAAGCATTTTACCAATTCAATTTTATTCATTTTTATTGTATAGGACTTAAATTTTGTATGACTGAGCTTAAGTTTTGTTCCTCTACAGTAACATGAAAATTGCAAGTTGAAATTTGAAACATTGAAGTTCTTGTTGTTGCTAATTATACCATACTTTTGTAACGAGTAAGCAATCCTGATCTATCATCGAATTAAACGAGCTACAACAACCAATTAGACAAGGTGATTTTTCCTATTTAATCTTTGTTTAAGAAAATTTATACACGTGACCAATAAATAAACATTCACACCTTGAAAATTTCATTAATGATAGGTAGAAGTAATTGTTATCTACATTGTCGTGATTTATTAACAAAAAGAGTGAACAAAAGTCTGATGTATTTGAAGGAGCTTTTACTGAGAATTTAACTTTCACGCAAGGAAATAATATTGTCATGTTAGATGAATAATATCTCTAAAATTTAAGTTGAAGCAAGTTAATATAATGAATTTATGCAAGCAATACATGCTTCCATTGTCCAAAACCCCCATTAGTCAAGCTGCGAAGGCTTCAAACAAGAGGAAGCAAGGCCATTAATGCAAAACCAAAATATGGCTAAAAGATACCCTGAAGGCATTTGAAGTGGAACATCAATGTCCTGCGTGTTTTGTTCATAAAGCAGATATTCTAGCTTCAATTCTTGCACCGGGTCGAAGGGGGTGCGAAGAATACCTTGAAAAATCATAAGTGACATAGACATATATTGCCAACGTGCCAAGTACTAGATATTTGCATCAATTTGTCTACCTGTTATGAATGAAAATAGTGGCATTGTGGTTGCTTGTATTAATGTCACCATATACTAGGAAAAACTTAAAAGGGTAAGAAGATGACACATAAGCAACAAAAAGCCACTGTCATTGTATGGGGAGTCGTCGCATGCGGCAATATGAATGGATAACAATGTATTTGGATAAGTTCACCTTACTCTGTTTCGTCCTATTTTTAGCAGGTCAAGCTTCACGAAACATTTCCCACTCTCATCGCTATAGTTGCAGATCGAAGAACGATTTCACCATAAATCTCCCTCAAACAATATATCTCACATTGTTTCGTTCAACATTCAACAATATTTTACAAGAAACTTTGATCTCTGAGAACGAGCAAGAATGTATAGACTTATAAGGTCAAATTTCCGTCTCATGAAATGACTTCATTCTTTGACTCCAACAGAAGAATTATTTAATAAATATTAGTCTTTATTGTCCTTAGTTGTCAGCACCTAAATTAGGCATCCATGACCGGTCATAATTAGAGATATCTCTCTAACTTCAAAGCCTATCATACAATTGTGACCAAGTATTTCCAAAATTAAATTCCAATTTGGTCTTAGCATAAATTCGATACCAAAAACGAATTTTCATTGTATATCAGAGTTCTAAGGTGCATACACAATTACTCAAATTACAAGGAGACACGTGTACAAGGAAATATTATACATTACATCCATATGCTAACATCATATGACAACAAAAGTCGCATTCATTAACACCCCATCACTTGGCTTGTAAAGCACGTGGTGATTGAACAAGAACATTACTTGTGGCCTAAATAAAATTGAAGAGGGATGGGTCCCGTGATTCAGTGATGGTCCTAAACAAAAACACATTCATATATATATAAATATACATATGCATATATGGTCAACAATGTAAACAATCATGCATCATCTCAATATTTATGCAAGACTTCTTGTTGGAATGACTTCAAATTTCCAATACTCATATCCCTATTCATCAACGAGATTCATTACAAATTTAATCAACTTATCAAGGCTTTGGGTCTCCTAAGGGATGTTCTCTAGAGTCATTTTGCTCAGACGGTGTTGATTTCTATCCTAGAGTTAATGCCTCCTCCGTCCATTGTCAAAACATTTCTCCTGAACTTCGGGGTTGTTCTCTAGAGTCCCCACTCCGACGATGTTGATTTCTGTCCTAGAGTTATCGCCTACTCTGTTTGGTTGCGTAAAGTTTTTTTCTCTACCAATCCATTCCAACAAGTTTCAGATATTATTATTTTCAACCATAAGAAAGACATGCATCAATATAAGGCAACGAGAGTTCAGTTCTGGGCGACAATCATCTCAATTACTTGTTCTTAGGTTTAGATTCCATTTCCTGCTCATAATAGATCACTTTATCAATATAACATTACTCATCCTTTACCCGACGTCATTCATGCTAATAACAATAGTCAATCAAATTCAAAATTATTTGTTTATAGAATAATCACATCCCAAGATTCCATAATAAAGTCAAGCAAGTATGCATATAAGAATGATCATTAAGACCTCGACCTTCAGTGACACTCATACATCCCTATCAATGCTCGAGAAACATGTTTTAAGGATTTAAACACGGTAGTGTTGGTCAACTAGCCTTGGATTACTAATTTGATTATAACTTTCAGAATACGTTGAATTTTGACTTGAAACTTCATTTATATGAAAATAAAATCAAAGAGCTTTCCAATCTAGGGTCATTTGCTTAAACAAATAACTGAAATAGCAATAAAAAAGTTATGACCATTTAAAGTTGAATGTTAGTATTAGAAATTTGGTAACTTATCATACTAAGTCAAATAATAGATTATTTAGTCCGAAATATTTCTGGAAAAAATTGAAGAACACTAAAAACAATTATCCTTACCTAGATAATTGATTATGTGCTCCCTGACTTGAGCATTTCAAAAACTCCATAATCGATTATACCCCAAAATAATCGATCATGATGCTACAAAATGCAGAAAACTCATCTCCAACAGTTTGAAATTCGTCATTTTTTTCCATTCTTAACCTCACCAATATATTAATTCTCGAAGATCATACATTTTCATGCGTAACAAATAAAGTTATAATATCCCAACACCATTATTCATCAAATTCCAAAAAATGAATAACAATCAAAGCTTTAATTAATTAGGCATAACATAGGCAAAGCATGCATTACTATATATAACAGAACCAAGTCACTATATAGGCTCGATGATGCAGTTCAAATTACCTAATGATACCCACTAGAATCACCTAATACATGCTACTCCCATGAATGTGGCATTTGATCAAACACTTGGTGTGCACAAGTTCTCTTATAATAAACCATCCCTAAAAAACCCTTCTTTGATGCCCCATTTCACACACCGAAACAGATGCGAACTAAAGAGGGGGAAATAATTGGACGAGAAGAGTAAAACTAGCATGAACTCACATAGACGAACCACATTCTCCAGACCCCTAAAAGCCCAAAATCATACAACACAGCTAACAACGAGGCAACGATTGCGAAGTAACAGAAAAATAGAGGAGCACGGAGAAGACGCAAACATACCTGGTCTAAGAAATTCGAAATTGCAATTGAGGGAATGAGGGGAACAAGTAACGTACAGGGTGATTGTATGTGAATTGAGAATTTTATATAACCTACAGTTGGCTAGCAACTCAGTCAGATATCGTGCCGCGATGATGGACAAAGAGGAACACAAATTAACAGTTCGCCCCACGAGCTATAGGATCGCACCGTGAGGAGAGTCAAAGGCGAACATTCAGCAATTCGCCCACGAGAGCGGTGTCTCATCCCACGAGAGTGTAAAAAAAACTGGGTAAAATGCTTCCCTTAAACGCCTAGCGAGGCTATGAGCTCGCCCCGCGAGGAAAGACAGAGCAGAAACTTCAGAAATTCGCCCAACATGGAACTGTGTTCGCGCCGCGATCTAAAGCAGTGAGCACAATAATGTAATTCGCCCAATAACTAATCATATCCTAGGACCATCATCAAAATGGTAATCAGCTTCAATCTAATATAATAACCAAATTTTCAATTGCGAAATCACCCTTGAAATCAATTCAAATAAAAAGCATTAAGCATTGAAGAGATTACTCAATTAATATGAATATGAAGTAGAATTAAGATGAACAAGTCAGTTACATCATATTCTAATTGAAGTTCATCCGATCTTAACTTAGGGAATCTAGAAACTCATGCTAAAATATGAAAAAGTAGGAGAAATGAAGTAGAAAACTAGAATAGATGGCATTTGATCTTCAATTCTTGTTCCCAAGGTGGAAGTTCTAGAGAAAATGTGTTCGCCAAAAATGATTTCAAGATCCCATAAATTGAGTCAGATCGCAAATTTATAAGTTTTGGACAGCCCATCTTTGCCCAACAAAGATCCACCACTGTTGGGCAATGTAACACAAAAGTGAGATTAGATTTATTTCGTTGGGTGAGCTGCTCCTTCGCTAGGCGAGAGAGAGTTAGTGGCAACATCTCTCTAATTGCTGGACGAGCTTCGGGCTTTGCTGGGCGATCGGTCCTCTGTAACAAACTTCTAAATCTGTGAAAAATCATCCAAAATTGAGTAAAATTCCCTTCCAATCTCTTATAACCCAAGAATATGTTCATGCAAATTAAATGTATCATTTCTATTCCTAAAAACAACCAAATTCTATTTGTTCCCTACACAATTGCTTACTTTTGATACCATAAATATTTATTTGATTTAGATCTATCAGAAGGTTTGAGAGGAAACCCTAACACCCACAACCCACTTGAAATATTAACTCAAAGCTCAAATCTAGCTTAGAAATCATCATTTCCATCCTCTCCACGTCATAAACAAGGAAGAAGGAGTAATAAAACAAAGAAACACAACTCGCTAACTTAATCCCTCAACTTTGTTATGGTTAAGATGAGCATCCCAAGGTAAGGAGAGGTTGTCGAGGTTGATTCCTAGCTCAACGAGAAGCTTTTGATCTCTTTTTTGACTTGGCAATCTAGGTTTTTCTTTCGCTGTCTCTTCCTTTATCCCTTCCCTCACTTTGGGCCATTTATCTTTCCGACTCAAACTCAACTTCTAATTTTCCACTCGAAACTCTTATAATCATATTTTCATTTACCTTAACACCAAACATAATTATAATTTTTTTATTGAAATATCTAAGAGTACTCATAATTTAATTATTAAACGTAAAAGTTACTAATATCATATTAAATATCAAAACAACTAGATAGCCGCACCCATGCTCGCGTGAGCTCAAGCGCGCACACACAGTTACATGGAACCTAAAGTTACTAGGTATTACATTAATAATAAAATACACAAAACGTGTTGTCCGAGGTAACTTTCCATGTGTATCCTTGTGTACAAAGTCGAAATGTGCATGGTAAAAGACCCCTCGCATATATGGCATGATAACTAAACAAAACTCAAATTCGTTTGTATGATTAGAATGAAAAAGAAGAAAAACGTTTTTGCAGAAAATAATGTTTATACAAACAAAGGTAGAAAATAAAAAAGGAAGAAGACCTAAATATAAAGCAAAAAGACTTAAATATGTTTTTAGTCCCTATAAAGTAGGACCCTTTTGCTTTTGGTCCCTAGAAAAGAAATTTGTTTTTTCATCCGTAAAAATAAGGAAATACCTACTTTTAGTCCCCAACGTTAATTTGCTTCTATTAAATGTTGACATGACAAACATAAAGTGACATCTGCTGAGACCCATGAATGGCACGTGGCACTTTTTATCCCCCATAAGCTTCTAGGGACCAAAAGCAAAAGGCCCTACTTTATTGAAACTAAAAACATATTTAAACTATTATTATTCTCCCCCTTTATTACGCTTTCCATATCTTCTTCATTTCAGATTTTTCTTCCTTTCTACATCCACTCATTCACCCTCTCCAAAAAAAAACATCAAGTCTTCACAAACACAAAACTTCGATCCCAATTTCTTTTTCATTTCAATACAACCTTACCCAAAAAAACAAAGCCTCAAAGCCAACCACCAAATTGCCACCACATAGAGATCTTTATCCGAGTAGGTGCACTCTCCCTACACAAACCATTTTATCCCACATCCTTACCTAACTTATTATTGATAGTTTGCCTTTCCATAACCCTAATTCCACCAAATACCTGGGCAACATCAAGTAAGATTGGAAAAATAATTTCAAAACCACACACACACACAACACACACACACACACACACAGGAAGAGTATCAATTCTAAATCATGTAACCAACCTTGTACCCCTTCCACAAAGAAGATTCAATAAGCCACGAGATTTTTTAAGCTTTAAAAATCAGAAATTCGGGGAAGAAATTAATTAAATGTTAATAAAGAACAAATAATAGAAAATAGTCAGATAACACATGCGAAAAGGAATTATGTTTCATTCAACTACATTGATCTTTTATTACATGTATGAGCAACAAGCTCCTATTTTATAAGTTGAAACTAACCTTTTGATATAGTGCACGACTAGCTTTGTCGGGACTTAGAGATGAAGAAATTGTGAGCACACCTATTCCCATTGCATATGAGAGAAACAATGTTGTCAATGTGAATCCCGTGATGAAACCTTTCCTTGAGAATGAGTTGATCAAAGAAGCAAATCTTTATAGTAGGAAGTGTGAGCCAATCATTGAGGAGCCAACAACACTAGAACAAGAGTGCTAAAGGCATTAGAAAGCGGCATTGAGGACTCACAAGAGAGGATCCTGATGAACTTCTTAATTATTATGAAACTACAAAACATTGAGTGTCTTTAACGAATGTATGGAACAACCTACAAGAATACATAAACTAGAATGAGACATTTCTATGGCGCTTGTTGAGTAGTATCCATAGTATGCTTCTATCCCTTCACCAAAATGAAGTATGTGAGTCGGCTACAAACAAAGCATCAAGTGTAAGTAAATATCATTATTGCATGTAGCAACATTAGAAATACCAAAGAACTAATATATCTAAAAGTAGTTTACATAAACCTCAGCAAGTCTATCTTTATCTTAAACTCATTATTCACCAACAAGGTCCATAAACCTTTCAATAATCATAAAGCTATTTGCAGACTACTCATCCAACATTCAACCCTTTGATGTCCCTAGGGCATGGATATGAGATTTACCACAAAGGATTGTACTGTACATGATTGTCAGAACCGGACCGAATCAACCGGCTCAACCGCTGAACCGGCCTAAACGCCCCTAAGAACTACTTGTGTTGAAAACCGATGGAGAGCCGGTCAAACTGGGGCAAAACCAACCAAACCAATGAAAACCGACAGTCCAACAGTTTGCCCAAAAATTTAATTTCTTTATATAAAAAATGAAGCGATGCTGTTTCACTTGAACTCTTTAAGGCTCAGTCTCTTTCCTTCTCTTTGTTTCTCGTTCTCAGTCGCGCGAAGGAAACAATCTTCGTCTTCCTCATTTCTCCGTCATCTCAGTCGCAGAGTCATTCCTCATTAATCTTCCTCTTCCAGGAAACAAGGTTTGTTCTCTTTTTCCTCCACTATCTTCATTGTGCAAACTTCCACAACCACCACGCTGTCTAAGTGTCTATGACTATTAGCATTGCGATTCTTTCTATTAGCATTGTTTAGAGATATTGACATGTTTAATTAGTAATTACACATCATTATTCCTTGTCCTTGTTTTGGAGGTTTCATTCAACATTACACAATGACCTGAATGTTCTTGATGAAGTCTTGATTAATTGGTATAAACATTATGTAAAGTATTTTGTTAGTAAGTTTTTGTTTTATTATTGAATATCTTTTGTAAATTAGAAATATATATTTAATTAAAACTGGTTCAACCACGGTTGGATCACTGAATCGTGAACTAGTGCATTCGTCGGTTCAATGATTGATCCTTTTTTAAAACATGGATATTGTATCATCAATCTTCAAATGGGGACAAGGAGAAGAAAAAGAAAGAGGAGGGGTCAAACAATACAATATAGGAGATCGACCATATTTAAGCATATTTTTAGGGACCAAAAGTAAAAGGGAGTGATCATTCATGTGTTAGTGGCGATATGGTCTTCCGTTTGACACATCAGCATTTACTAGAAATAAGTTAACGTTGAGGATTAAATGTAGGTATTTTCATATTTTTAGGAATGAAAGAACAATTTTTTTTCCCTAGATATCAAAAGCAAAAAATCCTACTTCATGGCGACTTAAAATATATCCAAGTAAAAACGTCAAATTATAGATGCAACTTCAAGTCTCTGAGGAGGATTGAAAAAAAGCATAAGCTAGATGGTTTATGCGATTCCCAGATCACAATGACGTGGCTTTCTTCTACAAAGTTTAATGCAATGACTTCAAGATAGGGTTATCCATTTATCCTTTTTATCAACTTCTGTTTTTGTTTCGCACATGGTCGGAGTATTCAACTATGGGTAACTTATAGATATATTTACCTCTGTCCATATATATTTTCTGCAGAGATTGATAAAATTGCCATGATGAAATGTAGAAAAAGGAAAATAGATAGAAACTAAACTACATTTCCTCTGTTCACAAAGGGAGGCTTAGGATTTACTTCGCAATGGGGGTGACTAAAACTCAGGAAAAAAGAAAGGAATAACTTAACGATTGGGGAAATAAAAGCATATTAGTATTACAACATTAATACAGACAGAAGTTTTGTTTCTTGATGGAAAATGTTCATATCAACACTTTTTATCAAATCATTTTTTCTTATATCTAAATTGTAATTATCCATCATCTAGTGCCTGTTTGGTTTAGATTATTTTCAACGCAAACGTGAAAATAACACTTCTCGAGACAATTATTTGGAAGTTATGTGAGAGGAACTTTCTCCCAACGTGATTTTGCCGTTGCAGAATCTAAAACAAACAGGCTCGTGTTCATTGTTTGTAAGACAAGAAATTTGGACACCGTATATATTAATCTTTATCTCTCATTTACTTTTTATCTTCTTTGTATACACGCAATTCAAAAATACATCAAAAAACAAAGAGATAACATGTCCGATTTTGATGTCCAAAAAACATTCTCTATAAAGTGGATGTAAAAAGAGATAATATATTACTTTGTTGCTATCATTTCAAGTTTACTTTTCACCAAATTCAAAACATTCCAAACCTTACTCTTTATCCGTTTCAACTCTTTATAGTCATTGTTTGCTTCTCTTCATCACCAAAGCATCTTCTCTCTCTCTCTCTCTCTCTATCCCTCCACCGTTGTGATATATATCACAGCAAGGCTAGTGATTCATTCAAAGAATCCAGCTTTCAAGAGCAGCAATGGCTACGGGAACCATTTATGCTGCTGTGCCTGCTGTTGTTGCTGCTGTTGGATTTTATTTTATAGACACAAGTATGCCAAGGTAAGAAAGGCTATATATTGTTTTTTATATAAGCTTGAAACAAGATTAAGATATATAACTATGCACGTAAATACTAAAAGTCCAAAATGTCTCACCTGCAGGAACTCAGAAGAGGGATTTCTGCACCCAATCAAAACATTTTAGCAGATGTGAAAGAACAAGTGAAGACTCTTCAGAAGCCAAAAGTGGCACCACAACTTGATGGTTTGCATTGTTTTGAAACGTTGGTGATGAATTAATTTCACTCGGTGTTGTATGTACTAAATTTAATTATATTCGTTGTAACTCTTCCTACCTACAACTTCAAATTATTTATTCAATTTATTCTAAATGATATCCATTCCCTGTTTGCAAAGCCAAAGATATAAAAAAGCCAAGATTTAAAAACATTTACTGCCTGAATTAAACGAAAGATTGTTTTCTTATGAAAAGTCTTCATCAGTAAGCTGAGATGCCTGGTTAAGATCCATGAGAAAAGCAAATAAAGTGTATCTCAATTTATACAAAAACAAACAGCTCCAAGGATCATCATCTTGATCCTCATTAGCTCCTAAAAATGCAGGATCAGATCCATGATAGTGGGGTATACTAATTCATAAACGTATTGAGCCAACATTACTAAATTAATAATTCTAAATTTATATATATAATAGAGAAAACTGTGAAAAATGTTTTTATTTCCTTGTTGCTACTGAGTTTATACTGCCATACAAACTACAAAGCGTTCAAATTCTTTAGTCTAGACCAACAATTATTCATGGTCCAATCAAAAACGTTACAGAAAAACTCACTTACTCCACCAAACCAGCACTTTCTCATTTCCCTCAACTTTCTCTTGAAGTTATATGAAATCGCCAAATATAGAACCCCCTACAATTTCAAGTAATAATAATAAAGCGACTTCAATGGAGAAGGTCGATTAGCACAAGCAATAGCATTCCAGGGATTGCTTCTACCTCGACTTATTATCTTTGACCTATTTTTTTCGATAAATAAGTAGCATTTTATTTATGTAATTCTAACTCTAACATTATAATGGTTTCTCCACTCATCTTTTAAGAAGGGTTGAGCAGAAAACACCCTATCATTTTCTTAAAGCCAGAAAATCGAAGGGCATAATACATAAGTCTCCACAAAACACCCAACATACACACCCCTGTTACACCCTATCTTTTACCTATATTAGCAAATTGGCTGTAATTTTGCGAAATACACATTTTGCGATAAACATCACTGCTCTAAGATTGAGAGAAGTTATGATTCTTTTTAGTTTTTAGTATAAGTACTAACTAATCGTGGGCAAACTAACAATAAACATTGGATTAATTCAAAGTATCATCTATTGATGTCTTTTTTGACAAGGTCTATTGATGTCCTTAACTATACTATTACTCTATTAGATTCACAAAGTTAAATATAGAAAGATTATTTTCCTTCCTAGCTACCAATAGATAAGAGCAGATAAATTGATAATTAAAAGTAGCAGACTACATTTTAAAAAAAAGTAGCACACAATTTCCTTAATTATCGTTGGTATTGTATGTACTTGATTATATATATATATATATATATTGCTCTGAGAGGTGAATGATACACTTGATATTCATTACTAATTCTGTGATTTCCTACCTACAATTTCAAAATCTTTATTCATTTCAAATCAAATCCATTCCCTTTTCGCAAAGCAGAAGATTTAAAAATGTTAGCATAGAAGAAAACTTAAAAGTAACACGCTTCAATAATCTAAAAATAGCCCTCTAAATAATCTTCTCTCTAAAATAAACAAATAAGGATATATCTCATCAATTTAATTGCTCGTTTGGAAACACGGCAATACATATTGGACGCGCGTTTGTCCTAAAGCTACAAAAAGTAGCTTCTCCCATTTGGACGTGATTCTGTCCTAAATGACCGTGATTCCAAATACATAAATCTAGAATGCATTGCAAACCTGCCTACTAATAGATACAACACTATTTTTATTTCCTTTAAATGAACCCTTTACATTAACCACAACTTTAGAATAATGTTGAAAGTTATTTCCATCCATGAGGCAATCATTTTGAGCCTACTTACCTACTGATATTGCAAGGTCAGACATGAAAGAAACTGAGTTAAACAGGGTTGAGTTACATAAAAGGATCGTATTAGAGAGAAATACAATTTCTTATAAATATAACTACAGGATTCTATAATCACGACGAGTTCTTATATGATAAAAATGATTCTATGATTCTTTCCCAGATATCATGTTATGAAAGAAGATCTAGACTCATAAAAATTGATAGATTGTTTCCACTAGAGGTATACCCAATTCACAAATGTACTGGGCCAACATTACAAGATAAGTAAATAACAGGAAGAACTGAGTAAAACTAAATTTTTATGCTACTGAATTTATACGGCCATAAACAGCACTGAAATTCTGTAGTCAGGACCAACAATTATTCATTCTCCAAAGAAGTTGAAATAAACTTCAATAACTACCCTTACCACCAAGACGGGACTTTATCTTTTCATTATAAGATTTCGCCCACAATAAATTCTCTAAAAGTAACTATAATGAGGATCAATAATCCCAGGCAATAGCATTCTAGAGATTGCTTCTACCTCTTTTATAACTATCTTCTACCAATATTAGCAAATTTTCTAGCAACACCGAATATAACATACTTGGTCACCAGTCCCCTATCAAGACTACATGCAAGAGCAATAGCACCACCAATGACTAGCATCTTAGGTATATTCACACCCTGTGGTTTCTCAGAAGTGACCACACTTTCAGTCTCTGGTAAATTTTCAGCTGTTCCTATGGATTGCAAGTATTCAGGATTTATCTTTGTGTTGACCTGAGCCATAAAAGCTGAACGAGAAATTGGAGCTCCGGAAGCTCTAGCTTCTTGGTAGACTCTTAAACCGGGCTCAATCTTCTGGACAGTTCCCCACATCCCTTTTCTTACACCAAGCTTTGCAATTTCCCATGGAATGCCCATTTCTTCATGATGGAAGAGTAAAACTTCACAAGCAGTCAGCTGGCCCTTGTTTCTGTTCGATTCCACTGGAATGATAAAAACCACAAATTAGTCCCAACAAGTCCACTCATAAAGGTAGAACAAAATTAAAAGGCGGATTAAACAACACCCTGCAGTTGATCTATACTTAGGTAACTTATGTAACTAAAATTGAAATTAAAAACATTTAACTAAAGTGATTCAATAAATGGAATATCGAAGTAATGTGTACCTGCTCGAATGCACCAACTTGAGTAGTAGACATCAACACGTCTTGGTTTGTCACGTCTAGGAATAGAAGGATAATCTACTCCCTAAGTATGAAAAATTAAACAACACAAAAGAAGATGATAATTAAAAAGGGTAAGAACAAAACTACAATTCGACAATTTAAATATAACCATAATCCATCATAATCTATAAAAATATTGCAATTAATAAAGTGAAATTTCTTTCCACACCTTTGTCACGCAATAGTATGATCTTCCTGATTCCCAAATGCGTCGACCAATTATGTATTCTCTGTCTTTACAGAAAAATGGAAACTGTGCCATAAATAATTAGCAAACATAAGTACACTGAACCAAGACAACAATTAATTACACTTAAATCAATAAATCAAGTCAAGAGGTTTTGGACCTTCCGTATCCATTGTACTATCAAGTTCCCGGTGGTGGGACACTCTTCTATGGTTGTTGAGCTTATAAGCATGTCATCCCATCTAGGTCGGAACTCATCATCCCAAAATAAGTCTCTCACTATCTCAGGAGTGGCATCTTCAAAGACAGTTCTGCTTCGATATTGGGGAGGACCATCCTAACAACACAGAAAGACAAAAATCAATAAATCAAATAGGTCATTTGCATTAAACCACAAGATTTTACAAATAATACTGACAGAAATCTTCTGTTAAGTAAACAATTCAAATTGTTTTAAAGAATGACACTCAATTACCAAAAATATCATACCTTTGGTTCTCTACGCCATGCTTGGTAGTACATGGTTGGGGTAGAACGATCCATCATCTGTATCCAAGGGAGACCTCCATCTTTCTCCTCCACAAGCTGCCATAGATGATGTAAATCCTCCATTTTAACAGAATTAGATGTTTCTTCATTGGAATTTAATGCACTGCACAGTACACCAAAGTAAGATATATGTCCTCAATTCAGTCCATTTAACACACAAACAAACAAAAAGCACAAAACTACGTGACAACAAAACAAACAATAACAGAGTTTACTTAATATCACATTTCACTGCCAGAGTGATTGGTGCTTAAACAAGATTTGATGAACCATGATAGTGTACAACTCATTTTTTCAACACAAATATTCAAACTTTAAAGTTGTCACACAGATAAATTGAGTGCATGCTACAATAAAAAAAAGTTACAAACTGGGATGGCAAAATGTTAATTTTTGTCTCTCCATCTTCCTCCCCTCTTTTAAAATACCCCCAGAAACCCACCATCCTATACAAATTAATGGATGTATTCAATTTTGATGTAAAAAATTAATTAGTGTTCAACATCTTAATTTCATAAGGTGATAAGAACAATCTACCTAGTTCTTAACAAGTAACAAGATAAATAATTGCAAACTATAACTACAAATTTACACAACAATTTATCACATCAATAGAATAGTGGATAAATGCAAAATACCTCCTAGAACTATCACATTTCACCGGTGATGATGATGAAGATGCCTTTTTATCCATCCTTTTATTCACAACCAAAGTTTCTGGATTTGGAGGCTGCATTTTGATAGAATTAAGGCACGGAGAGGAAGAATAACTCTTCATGGGTGAAAACAAAGCCCTTGAAGGTGAAGAAGAGTAGGGTGAGCAAAAATCCAAAGCCTTAGTCAATTTTTCTTTCCCCAAACTCGCCCATTTTGGTTTCCATAACCATCCAACGATGATACCAACGAAAAATGCTAACCAGATAGGACCCAGAAACATGGCCATCCCTGTACACACACCCAAGATTGTGGGGTTTTCCATCATATCATATAAAGGCTGTGGCAAAGGCATAACAAGAAAACAAAAAAGTTCCAAAATTTAAGAAGGAAAAGCAAAAGGGTGTTTAAAGAGCACACCAAAAATCAGTTTAGCTCCTGAATTTTTTTTTCTTGATAGAACAACTTTTGTTCAAATTGAGAGGAAAAAGTTAAAGGGGTTTGGAAGAAGGAGCAGGAGAAGATTTAAGGTGATTAAAAATCAGGCACAGGAAACAAAAAGGAGATAAATTTGGCGAAAAATAAGAGGAATATTAAGACAAAAGGATAAGGGGTGTTGATGGGTGGTGTGATTAAGACACGAAGGGTAGAATAGAAATAAGAGAGCAAAGTGTTTGGGTTTGGGTACGGTTTTGTTCTACAACGACGCCGTCGTGAGTTGAAGCATTAAAGCTATTATTCGCAACCAATGACGGTGGTGGCGTTAGGTATTTGTACTATCGGGTGAATGGAGAAAAAGATAAGTGTTTTGAGGAGCCAATGAACGTGAAGGGGAATAGGAGGCCAAATAAAAAAGAATGGTGGGAAACAAGAGAAGCGTGTGTGAATAAGAAGTGGTGTTGAAAGCAAGGGGGTTTGGAAATTGGAACTAGCAAGTTTAACGTGTGTGTCTATTGACGGTGTTTGTTGGTTGATTCTAGGAAAATGGGAAAAAAATATACTTAAGAGTGAACGGAGGCAATTCAAAGGCAGCGAGTAGTACATTGGTTTATATGGCTACTGAGCTATTTCCTAGGCCTTGTTTTTCACGTTGTGAGAGCTCGTTTTTCTTGCATTTTCTATGTTTAAATTTTATGGATAAGGCACTTTTAAATTGAACTTGTTTTTAGGGTAAGATTGTCTGTAAAGTAAATAAGTTAAATTGCTTTTATCCTTGATTTAATAATATGTATAAAAAATTTAATACACTTTATCAAATCAAAGGTGAAAACATCCTAACTTGTTCATTTTTAGAGGAGTTTTTATTTTCAAATTTTATCACCCACGGTTATTCATTCATTTGTTTTTTTTACAAAAAAAATTTAGATGAGTTGGGTCTTGAAGGTTCACCAAGGTTAAGATAGATCTCATGACTCAAAGAACGCTTACATAAGTACGTACAGATTACCCAACAACGAGATCCTCACATCGGCAGCGGAATTCGAACTGACGTCTTTGTGGAATATAACTCATATTTTTACCAACTGGACCAACATTCATTGACTCATCCATTTGCTTTTTAATCTTATCACTTAACAATGAATGTAATTATAAATCTACTTATTATATTCTTCTATTAATTCTCCTACTTAATACATGATGAAGTATTGAATATGGATTTAATTGTAAAGATTTTTTTACACTGTCAACCAATCATAACTTGTCACATCAGCTAAAATGTTTCATTCTTATCCTAACTACATTAAAAGTCATTCATATCATGATTTCTGAATAGTTGACAGTGTATAAAAATTTATACTGACCGTGCATAGCAATTAAACTCATTGAATATTTGTTTGTTTTTAAGATATTTATTTTTCATTTAATACTTTCTTCATTTAATAAGGATAAAACAAAACTAATTTATAAACAGTTTTTTTTTTTAAAAAATACTTATGAGTTTTTTTATAATGAATATTTATATGAGTTTTGCTATATCCTTTTACAAAATCCTTTTATTATTTTTCCTAATACTAAATAAAAAAAGTATTAAAATATTAAACCAAAAGGTAATGCATCCAATTTCTTGAGAATATCAAAAGTGTTCAATATTTTTTATTTAATAAGTTGAAGATTATTACGATGAGCGTTCATATATTGATTTGGTTCTGATTTAAGATAAAATAAAATCAGAACCTATCATTTTTAATTGTTTTGATTTGATTCGGATTTTGAAAACTTTTTCCGTCAATCCAAACTTTGGTTCAGGTCATTTGGGTAAAAATAAATTATTATACATTTTCAAGTTTTTATCCTCACATATTATCCTTTTTATATAAAATTTTAAATTTATATTACAACACAGTAAAAAGATTTCTTATTCTTCAATGAATTTACACAATAATTAAATTATTTAAAACATTGATATTACTTTTAATTAATATTTATCTTATTCTATAGTTATAACTTTACATACCTTAATCTCTTTACCTAAAATATGATAGTTAAGTTGGATAGTAAACGTGATCAAAAACATTTGGTAACACTAAAGAATATTAAAGAAAAAAAGATTATAAGAAAGTCAAAATGAATAGAAAAAAGAAAAGCCAGAACTAGAAGAGAGTTTTAAGTTTTAAAATCTAAAATGTATAAATTAAAAGGTAAAAAATTAGTTGATTAGGTAATCGGGTTGGTTCAGATTTTAAAAAAAATAAAATAAATTTGAGAACCGAATCGATTATAATTGATTTGGTTCAGATTTAAAGTGAAATGAACTGATTAATTAAACCAATCCGAACCAATTCGATCTGATGAGGACCGCTATCTATTAGAAGGATTAAATAGGAAAATTTAAAATTATTATATTTATAGATAATTGATTATATTTTTTTAATGGAATAATTGATTATACTTAATAAATATTAAATATTTACTATAAAAAGTAATTAATAAGAAAAATTTAATGCCTTATTAGGAGATCAAAAAATTAATATCTCATTAAAAATATGATTTTTTAATGAAAAAAACTTTGTTGCATAACGACTCTATTTTTCATAAGGAAAAAAGTTCAGATACGGTGGAACGCCATGCCATATTAAATATTATACGTGTTCCCTTACACACCACACATTTCTGTTCTTGCCTTACCTCTCTTCATTGTGACACCCTACCAAATTTTCCAACACAAACTAGTTCCCGTTGCGTCACCGACCAGTTTGGCATGTTATATGACTTAGCTAGTGAAAATTAGGAGAAAGCTTTGCTACCAGCATGCGTGAAGAAATGATATCCCAAATTAATGAATTGTTATGTTTGGGTTACCCTTTACAAGGGGCAAATATATGTTTGTTCCTTCAGCAACAATTAGTTGCTTCCATTTCAAACATTTAGAGGTAAATGTGCTCAAACATTACCGACACACACAGTAAATCTTTGCCTCATATATCGTAATTAATCAACTGTCAAATTGATTTAATTTTCTAATTATTTGCATTTAATTATTTGCTGAGTTTGACAAAAGTCGTAATTTAAACTTATATAGTTACACATAAATATATTATTGATCAAGTTAGTTTAACAATTGAGTAATCTCACTTATATGTAGAAAAAGGAATCGAGTGATTTCATGTATATATATGAGATACTCCGAGCTCTAGTGTTGCGAGTTCTAACTCCTAAAACCTTACGTAAAAAAGCACCTATCACATCCAACTAATGAGTGGGAATTGGGTTAATTTATACCAGAAAAATATTTAATGAAAAAAAAAGGTATGAAAGGAAAACCAAACATTATGAATTAGTAAAGGTCAAAAAAAATGATTTAGTCAAAAAAAAAAAATGAATTAGTAAAGGTCAAAGTACTTAGCACCAATATTCACATTGCTACAACGCGCTGTTGATATTAAATTGCCTGGTCAATAATAGATACCTGTTTCGAAATGAAGGGGGTAACACTGCGGTAAGCAATTCTCACTTAGTCCATGTAGTTGTTATTAGATTCTCAAATTGTAGGGTCTAAGAGCATCCTTCGAGATTTCTTAAGAATAAAATATTATTATAATATATCACATGTGATTTTAAGTTTTATAAATTTAAAAGGGGTTCCTTAAAGCATCTCCAATGTCAAAAACTTGAGAAACCCATTTTAAGTTTTTAAGAAGGTCCATGCATGCTAACTCAAATTTATGACACTCACTCAATTTTTAATCCAATTAGGATTTCTACTACTAAGTTCCTTAACTTTTCTCTCTCTTCAATATCCCATATTGTCTCTCTCACATTTATAATATCATATGCAAAAAAATATATATTTAAATCCTATGAAACTCTCTTTTTGAGTTCCTTAGATAAGGAACCCATTTTAAATTTAAGGAACCCAAAAACACATGTGGCATATTATAATAATATTTTATTCTTAAGAAATCCTTAAGGAACCCCCACTAAAGATGCTCTTATCCAAGGAACCTAAAAAGAAAGTTCCATAACATTTAAATATTATTATTTTTGCTTTTGATAGTATAAAGGTGAGAGAGAGAATATGAGATATTGAAGAGAAAGAGAAGTTAAGGAACTTGGCAATAGAAACCCCATTGGAGTGAAAATTGAATGAGTGTCATAAATTTGAGTTGACATATATGGACCCACTTACAAACTTAAAATGGATTCCGTAAAATTTTGCCGTTGGAGATGCTCTAAATTCTGTTTTCTAAATAGGAGGCATATGTTGATAAACCAGCAACATATATAACTAATATAGTTGTTTCATTAACTGTACGGTTTGAAGAGACCAAAAGTGGACGGTTGACATAGAGGAATTGCATGCCCAAGTTTGATTCAAATATCTTATGCTTAATTGTGATGCGTGGGATTTGAATATGAGAAGTCTTTAAGTGTAACTTGTGCTACATAAAATATATAATAATAGATTTGGCATAGCTTGGCCTTGCGAGTGAAGAAGTCATCAAACACGGTTTTGAAACACTGTTTCTCTTTTCCTCAAAGGAAACAAGTATTTAGACCAAAAGGACACTGAAGACTCAGATTACATAATGAGAGGGGAGAAAATTATCCACACCTACCATGTTCCACGTTATTGTGATAAAAGATCGATCGAGTGAGCATATATGCAAGCCGCATTATCTGCAGCAATATATGTGGAAGCTGACACTGCAAAACATTATTTAGAGACAGAATATTCTGGGATAAACACTGCAGCTTGGTGTTTCCGTTATCCCCAAATATATAGCTTTTTTTTTGTAACAAAATATGTAGTTTTTTTTTTTTTTAAGGATTTAATTGTGATAAAAAAAATTATGCTACCAACCCCTTATATAACATGTTTGTTTATTAAAATGACTACATAAAAGTCGTATATAATACCGATTATAATTTCTTTTACATTAACGATGTATGCCTTAAAATTAAACTCTTTTTTAAAAGCACAGCACATCATTATACTTAATAGGCCGGAAGAGGAGTTTCATTCCATTTTTTTTTTAATCAAAATGAATTATAAGGAGTAGGTACTCCAACCCATTACATCAAGTATAATAGTCACAATGTCATGCTAACAAAAAAGCGAAGAGCCACTCAACTAAAAGACAACAAACAACCCATAGGGTTCATACACCGATCGGAATAAGATAGACCTGAATTTCTACCCTCCTTATAAATGAACCAATCCCAAGATACCATCTTAATTTGTGCTACAACCTGAGTACAATCAGCCACATACCCTTGAAAAACTATCTTATTTCTCAATAACCATAAAGACCATACTATGACAAGCCAAACAATATGCCTTACTTTTCAGGTTCGTTTTCCTCTAAGAAAATTCTCATGCTGAAAAAAGTGATTTATCCCATCATAATGAAACACTCCATAAAATCCCAGCCAAGCATAAATTAAAGACCATACGCGATAAGAAAAGGGACAAGTGAAAAAAAGATGGTTGCAACTCTCACCATACAGGAAACAAAACACACAAGCATCACCTTGAGTTGCATCAATGATACCCCTGTTTAGAAGCACTTCCCTAGTTGTCAAACTGTCCTGCAAAAGTCTCTATTATTATATAAATTTGGATCCTCTTTCTTCTCATGTTCTTTTCATGTGATGAGAGATCAATACGCAAAAGAAAATTTGAAGATTGGATCCTCTCCCATTTTTCTCTCCCATGTTTCCTCTCATAATGTTATGAGAGAGACTAAGACAAAATCAAATTTGCAAGAGAGAAAGAGGCAAAATCAAAATCACTTCTATCGTAGATAGGAGTGATTCGACGATATATATTTAAGGACTAAACTGGACCCGATAAAACTTTCAGGATTCAAATTGGATCATGATAGGAAAAAATGTTAACTCAAACAAAGTCAAATGAATGGAAGATGACAGAAGTACTAACGTGTCCCATGTTTATAAATTTCAGGAACTAAATGATAAATTTATTTTTCTAAGGAGTAAAAGTGTCCTCGTAATTTTTTTTCCAAGGATGTGTTGGGACCTTTATTTTAATATTTTTTTGCAAAATTGAAATGCTGCCTTCCATTACTCTGAACATTCAAGGTCAATTTGGTAATCATTCATTTAAAATACATATTGATTATCGTAACACTATCAAAATTATACTTATTTTATTAAAATCACTTTTAAGATAAAATATTTAAATGTAAAATAATTGTTTCAAACTTACTTTTAATCAAATCAATTTGTAAAACCAAACTAATCAAAATTTAATCACTTTATTTATTTAATCAAAAAATAAATAAATCCAATGTCTTGAAAATATATATAAAAAAAAAAAGCATTCCATATTTCTTTATATAGTAAGTAGAAAGAAGGATTGGTAGGAGTATTAGAATTATTCATTTATATATACCCACATCTCTGATCTTAGTTTGAGATATGTTGTAAATAAATTTTTTAGTGTCATTATGTGCTAACTAATTGGGTCCAACTAATAATCATCACTAGATTAATAATTCAAAATATCACCTCCTGCATGATGTCCTTAATTATACTATTAGGTTTACAAGGTTAAAAATCATCAAGATAGACGTAACACCGTTGATAGATAATTGAGTTCTTTAAGTATGCTATTAAGAGTTCGATTCCTGTCGTGTATATAAAAAATATTTTGTTAGGAGAGGATGTATGCACTTCTGCGATCTCTCCACCTCAAAAAGAATTAATAGTCTTCGATTGTCGACCGAAGGATACCTTTGGCTCACAAAAAAAAAGATTTACAAGGTTAAAAGTAAAGCAACTATTTTTCTTGCTAACTATCACCAGATAAAAATTGATATTATATTGCTAATTAACAATAGCAAACGACAACAATAATTCCCGCCAGAGTAGGGATAGAAACAAATTAATTTGTCTATTTGACAGGATGTTAGTGTCAAAAATAATATTTTTATATTAGTCGTTCGACAATAATAAATCTCACAACAGTAACAAGACTTGATGGCAAGTTCCAAAAGGAAAAGGAAGAAAATAGAGAGAAGAGAGTTGTCAGACAATTGGTCACCAAAAGTTAATTAGTAGAAGTTATTTATTTTTATTTGAAATAAGACAAGTTTCAATATTAGAATAGGATAATTACGTAAGGAGACACTTGTCATGATTTGTGTAAGTAGGAAGTTATTGTATTTCTCTATAAATACTTGCAAACTCTATGTAATAAAGGTTGAAAACTTGATGAAATATTTTATATATCTCGATCACACAATAAATTGATAGATTAAAGATCAAGTATTCCTTTCACCGTCTATTTCAATTCAATTTTGCATCTTTAAAATTTCTTTCAAAGTTCATTTACTTCCAAACACTTGTCTCTCAATTTTCCTTTATCTTTTTGCACATTTAAATTTCTTGCAAACCTTTACATTTTCTGCACTTTATCTTCATGCAATTTAACTTTTATTAGACCCTTTACGTGCTTTCCTTTTAATTTCTTGTTCTTTATATGCTTTCATTTACACTTCTTGCACTTTACACTTTGTCTACACTTTTAAGTTCATTGTTCTTTATTTTCTTGTTCAAATTTCAATATTTGACAAAGGTCTTGAATTTTACCGAATAAATTTGGCTTTCTGTTAGATTTAATTCTTGGCAACTCATCATTCAAAGCACATTTTGACGAACGAGATTACAACATAACTCGAAAAGCCACTATCGTTTGATCATTACTATTTGTTCTCATCGGATTTTGACCTTAACCAAAAAACCACGTAAAAACAGGAAGGGACAAGGCAGAAGGTGGCCTTCTTGAATTTTCTATACACACCTAACACCTCTCTTAGAGAAAGGTGGACTCAATTCTAGGGATTGAGATTGCCTACAGTCAGACCTCTCTATCTCTCTCCACCTCCACTTTTATTTATTTTTTTTAGATAAAATTAATCAAAGGGCATAACGATGAATGTAAAAAATCTAATGGTGTATATTGGAGTGATTGCAGTGACTGCACCAAGCAGTGATCGCAGCCAATCCAAATCCCAATTCTAGCAGCACAGCCCAGACGATGTTAAGACGGAAAAAAGATTTTGTGACCATTAAGAAAGAGATGTCATGAGATGTCGTTTTGATTTTTTATGTAATTTTGTATTAAAAAATAAAATATAAGTAAGAAATAAAGATAAATGGAAAAAAAAAATCCTCTAAAGTGAGTTTGAGTGTAAAGTAAGCAAGTAAATATGTATCTATTCTTATTTGTTAAAGTATTATGAGATCTCAACTCTCCTTAACTAATCAAAGATTAGATATATTTCTTACTTATTTTACGTTTAAACTCATTTTAAAGAAATTTTATCCAAGATAAATATATATCATGTCTAATAAGATATTCTAAAGAAGGTTTGCCGTACATACCAATCACATGTCGAAATACATTATTAATCAATATTGACCTGGATTCGAGTCTTGGGCCAAAGTACCCACACGTGTGGTCCAAGAGGAACTTTGGGCAAAAATACTCACCATGACAATCCATCTAATGGACTCATTAATAGAAGTATAGGTCGGTAGGACGAGTGTCTTACTCATTCCTAAAATGGTAGCTAATCAGTTATAAAAGGATAATAAAACAAAGACAAATATCAAGTTCTCCACATACTTTATCTAATTTGAGATCTTCGATAACCAATTATTTCCTAACTACTTGCATCATTCTTACGGTGTATTTGAAAAAGTTAAAAAAAAATAGATTATTCGATAATTGATTATATATATAATTGATTATTGTGATAATCGATTATAATCAAAATCTGTTTTTGTTTGGGAATGTTTGTTGAAAAGTTATTTTAAGATAATCTATTTCATTTGGGTGATGTAAAAATAATCACTTTTACATTATTTACGAAAAAATGTATGAAATTATTTGTATAATTTAATAATATTTGTTTCGAAGTTAGTTTTATAAGGTAAATAGGGAAGGGAATATTTAGAATGAAAAATAATCAAATTATAACAATCTTAAGTTAAAATAAATTAGATGATATAAAATAACTTTTTTTCCCGAAAAAAGCTTTTCTAGAAGTTTAAGTTAATTATCAAACATGATAGATTATATATGAAATATTTTTTAACCAAAAAAAAGTTGAAATAAGAAAAATTAATCTTTTCCAAATCTATTCTTAAACTCCAAGGATTATAAAACTTATTTGACCTCATGTAAACCACGTTTATTTTGTACTTCCTCACCTTTAATAGGATTTGTCTTGAATGTCTTTGGATATACATCTCATGTCAGATTTATTTTTTCGATAGATAAAGATTTATTAATAAAGTTTTTAACCTCAGCATCATTATACCAAAATTTTTTCCACCTTTTAGGAAGAGTTGGAAAGCAAGCACATAATCATATGCTACCAATTAGAAATATCTCCCATAGAGAAGAAAAAAAACATCCACAAATCCAAAAAATATGTCCTAGTAATAGACCTATCTCCATAATCCCTCCTTTATGCTAACACAAGCATTTCCTATTTAGATCCTCAACCATATAACTGACTTGAAAAATACACCTCATGTCAGATCCACGTAAGATATCAAGAAAAGGATGAGAAGGAGAGCATTCAGTGACCTTGTTTGGAGACCACGTGGGTGGGTAATACCTCGAACAATTACTACATGAAGTTCATGATAAGCTTTTTTGTACTAAATAATAGAATGATCATCCAGTTCCATGACATGCTAGATATGAGTTGAAATTTTCTTTATTTTTCAAAAGAAATGAAAGTTTTATTTAGAAGAGAAATAGATATAAAAAAAAAAAAGATTTATGTCTCAAACTTCTTTTATCATTTAAAAAAATTTAAATCATTAAAATCTTTTTATATATATCTTTCTTTTAAATGAAACCAATGGATTCGGTCTTATACATACTTGAGAAAGGTAATCAAAAAAGAAAGAAGATGAGTTCTTCTCTCTTTTATCACTTAGGAGCCATGCGAGATGAAATTCTCATGCACGGTTTTGAATGAGAGAAAGAAGTGAGAAATCCTTTTTTCGATATATTTTTATTTTACTTCTTATTGGTGTTGTTGGGAAATCTGCACGGATAGGATCGCTATAAATACTTGGGCATACACTTGGAAATCTCTTATTTGCCAAAAGAAATGTTGATCTATTTCCACGACAGATATATTGTGTAATCTTTTTAATGTGCACAATCCGTTTGATATGTTTTAAGTTGGTAAGGCTTTTAATTAGATTGAACATTAAATTATGCATGAAAAGAATTATACAGGTCATTATTTCCTTTTATAGTTTAAAAAGTAATCGAAGAGGCGGATAAATCAAGACGAACCGCAGCTTCATTTGTAACGAGTTATATAATTGATGATCATTCATGCAGGAATTAATGAAGACAGATATACGTGGATAAGTGGATTGGATAAGCTCTACCTCTCTTATCCATATTATGATTTCTCACTGGTTCTTCCCCTTCCTGCGTTGCTTTTCATGCCTTCATGATAGGACTATCTTAATTAATTATGGATAATAGATGTGGCGGAGAATTAATAGTTGGACGGAAGAGTTTTATCACAAAAAAAAATTGGACGGAAGAGATAAATATGTCAGCCATTTTTACAAAGCATTCTTGAATTGTTGGCCGGTGATTTCTGTAGGCGAAATTATCCACATATATTCCGAATTCCAATAATAATTTGGGCATTCTTATGATGCTCATTTATTTTGAAGGACATCGATATCTTTATTATTTGTATCAGTAAAATTTAAATATATATTAACCAAATCCTTATTTCAACTCAAAATATCATGACGTTAAATACATAAAAGAAAATTTTAACTACACAAATGTGTAAAATAAAATAAAACATTGAAAAATAAAATTAAAAACGAAGAATGCAGATGTGTCCAAATAGCTGTCACCAGATGTCGAGAATTGAGTGGAGGGTGCAAGTGAGAGGTCAAAAACAATGTCGTGACAAAGATGAGGGACGTTAGACAAAATTCAGGATCACATAGACGAGAGAGAAATTATAGAATATGCAATTTTTTATTTATTTTTTGGTTCAAAATAAATTTAATTTACGAAAAACTCTTTTAAGTTTAAGTTGTTAAAATCAAAGAGTTACATGTAATTGCCAAAATATTTTTTGAAAAAAATAAGTGAGATTATGTCAGCAAAGAACACACTTCTATTTTAAAGTGATCAATATATATCAAAACTTTATTGATGCAAATAGTAAGATATCGGTGCCCTTTAAAATGAGTAGGTACCGGAGCAATGCCCTAATAATTTATCCTACAAAAATCAATTTAGTAAAAACAATCTCACTTTTTGGCGAATAATCTGTGAATAACTCATTGTAAGATTAAAAAACAGTTTTATAAGTTTTGTCTGATAAATAACCTACCGATGCTTCGTTCTAATAGTAGTACTAGTACATAGATAATTAAGACTTTAATTATAGTTAATATGTAAAGAGATCCTCTAATTATGGATGTCTCTAGTGCTGTTGTTCGAAAACGGAAAGCAAGTAATATTGTAGGCCGGTGAAAGATATGATCGAAACATTTGGGAATTGAGTAGAGAAATTAGCGGCTTGTACTTGGTTGGTTAGTGTTGGATCCATATACTCTTCATCCGATTCCCTTTCATCCTCTTTCTTCCGTTAAATGTTAGTTGTTGGATTAATTTGACGGCTAACATGAGAGGTCTTTTAATCGTTTGGTTAATCCAACGGTTGACATTTAAAAGGAATAAGATGAAGATAGAATGATCCATTCTCGTTAGTGTCTTGCATTAATATTAAGGAAAATCTACCTTCACATGCAAAGCAATCTTATTTCACATATAAAGCAAATTTAGACACTGATTTTTTCTAGAGTTTAATTTTTATACCGTGTTAGTACAAAACTTCTTTACTTTAATAAAATTTCACCATGTCAAATTTTTTTCACATCATCATGTGAATTAAAATTTCTTCCCCACCTGCCGCTACGTTTCTTCCATTCTGTCCGGTTATGTAATGCCCTTCTAAATCATCCAACAAATCAAAGCTACAATCCTTCAGAGTGAAGGTTGAGTATCCGTCCTCCACTTCTTTTATAGGTTAATTACAACCAGTTTTTTGTTTTTTAAGTACAACCGGTTAAAAAAAAGTTAAAAAAGAAAAAATTCTCACACTCTCCGACTCTCCCTTTTCCAGTCTCTGACAACTGTTTCACAGCTGCAACAACTCTGCACATGGAGCTTATTCACATGGAGAAGAGGCTCTCAAATATTGCTCTTTATCAAGCACAGGAAGAGAGATCCAAATAAGAGTTCGATCACCAACAAGTATTGCAAAATCATGATGATGTTAGTTTGGGAGTTTCATCAAACAGAAAATGGGCAAATAATTTTATCTGAAAACGCCTCTGCCTCCACCTCCACAACAGCACCCGCCGGTGGAAGGATTATTCATCAGTGCTCCATTTGTCATAAGGCTAACCATAAAGTACTTTTAATGCAAATAGAGGTCAATGCCAGTAATGTAAAAAGCAACAAAGTTTCACTGAGAGAAAAATAAATAGACTAAATTTGAATCCGGGTCCACCGCCCCGTCTGAAACGAACTCCGAGCACGAGCTCCGCGCTCCACGACCAAGCACTACCTAGCACGAGGAGAAGAACCTCTAAGAAGAAAAAGAACTTCTCGATCCTTCCAATTCCATGTTCGAAGATCCATTCGTTGATTCCCAAACCCTCAATTCAAACTCGGTTTCCTCCAATCTGCATTTCAACACATTGTTGGAACAATCTCTATATGCTCACACACGCACACAATGAAATATAGGAGAGAAGAAGAATGAATTAAAATGAAAACTCTATAAATTTTATTTAACTAATCACATGTTTATATACACACACTAGTAATCCACATATTGGATCACACACCATATTATTGGGTCTATTCACATTTAAGTCCAACTCACTAATATTTGAATTACTCTCAACACTCCCCTTATAATTCAAATATCCTAACTATACAAATATTTTTTTACACTAAGTTGCATTTTTTAAAATGCACACAAAACTCACACATACAACACATACATGGATCTCATTACACAAGTATTGACATCATCATGTAGCATTGTACCCTTTAGATTATTTCCACCAGGATCTCATTGCAATTGTTCAAAGAATTGAACTGGGTCCATTAGATCTAAACCTTGACAAAATCCACCCTCTAGTAAGGCCCACTTCCTCCCAATTTTCCTAATACCATACTGCTTCTCTTCATGGAATTGGGCCTGGCCCATTAGGTCCAATAGTAAACTCTCCCTGCCATTCTCCTTCCTCTTTGTTACCGTTACCCATTCCTCATCAATGTCTCTACCAATTGAGTTCAGTTTAGAAGCATACAACCGTTGAGTATTGTCTCGTACAGCTACTTCAACCCAGCGTTGCTTAATATCAGCTTCACGATCTCTGGATCGTTCACAATCACGTTCACGACCCATTTTTCTGTCATCACATGAACCATCGCGTGCCCCTACCCTTTCGACGCCGTACCAGATTTGTAACTCACTGACATCCTTCCCAACGGCCGCCGTTTGTAAGCCCGTGGCAGGTAACTCCTTCACTGCTACCAAATCCAAACCCTCCGATGGAAGCTTGGCCACCTTCAACACAGAGAGCTTCGTCCCCTCTCCTTTCTTGCTGGGAACGAAAAATGACAGGTGCACCTCCTCCTCCGTCGTAGCCACTTCCACGTCATCATCGGAATACATCGGCAACTCGACTCGTTTCGACTCATTGAGGAGGACATCGCTTTTCAACGTCTCGTAGTGCTCCTTCATATCCTCCGGCGACGGTGGTTCCTCCGGTACACCCTGGGCCACCGCAGCAGCCGCCGCTTCCCCTGTACTTTCACCACGATTTCCATCAGGCTGATCATCTTCACTTTTACCACTGTCTCCATCAGCCTCATCGGAAGCATAATTGGGTTGGAGATTGGATTTGTGTGGCACTAATTCGTGCTCAGAATCGATGTCTTCTTCCTCCTCTGATTGATCGCCGAAGAGGTGCTGCATCATTGCACACCGATCTTGATGTTGCTGCCCATTTCTTTCCCTTGATTTTGAAAAATTCTTTTCTGAATCTTCAATCTTTCTTGAAACTGGATTGTTGTTACTGTTGCTGCTGCTACTGTTGTTGTTGTTGGTTTCTCTCTTTGCCACCATGCACTTCCTCTTCTTCACTTTATCATTACCTTCGTAGGCTTTGTGCAAGATTTTCCATGCTTGCTTAGCATTTTTGGCAGCACCGATCTTTCCAAGAATTTCAGAGTTCACACACTGGTGAATGATAGAGAGAGCCCGACGATCTTTCTCCTTGGAAATACTTTCTTCCACATCTGAAATCCCCTCTTCCACAATTTCCATCACTTCATGGAAATTAAAGATCGGCCGCATCATCACAGTCCAACGATGGTAGTTCTTGCCATCAAGAACCGGTAGACGGATTGAAAAATCCTCGCATAAACTCTCCATCTCTACGGACTCTCCCAGGATCGTTATAGCTCTGATACCATTTGTTGGAGCAATCTCTATATGCTCACACACACACAATGAAATATAGGAGAGAAGAAGAATGAATTAAAATGAAAGCTCTACAAATTTTATTTAACTAATCACATGTTTATATACACACACTAGTAATCCACATATTGGATCACACACCACACTACTGAGCCCATTCACATTTAGGCCCAACTCACTAATATTTGAATTACTCTCAACACACATAAGCTCCATTCGAAATCGGACAAGCATTTAACAATTTCGAGCTTAACGGTCTGATCTACTATGCCGTTGTGAGCAAGGAGGTTTGGGAGCCGAAGGAAAGTAAGAAGCGAGCATTTGCATTGTGAGTGCGAGATGTAACACCCGATTTTTAAGTTTATGTTAAACAACCTCCTGGTTTTGAAGATAATGAAAAACCAGATTATGTTTTCAAACTTAAAAAGGCTTTATATGGTTTAAAACAAGCACCTAGAGCATGGTATGATAGACTTAGTTCTTTTCTTATGAATAATGGTTTTATAAGAGGAAAAGTTGATATAACTTTGTTTAAGAAATGCTCAAAAGATAACTTCATAGTAGTTCAAATATATGTTGATGATATTATTTTTGGAGCTACTAATGAAAATTTGTGCAAAGAATTCTCTAAGTTGATGCAAGCAGAATTTGAAATGAGCATGATGGGAGAATTGAAGTTCTTCCTTGGACTGCAAATCAAGCAGACGTGTGATGGAATCTACATCCATCAACAAAAGTACATCAAAGAGATTCTAAAGAAGTACAAAATGGATAGCTCAAAGATCATGAAAACTCCAATGCAAACTAATGCTAATCTAAGCAAAGATGATGAAGGTAAAAAGGTAGACCAAACTGTCTACAGAGGTATGATTGGATCTCTTCTTTACTTAACATCTAGCAGACCTGATATTCAATTTAGTGTCTGTATGTGTTCTAGATTCCAATCTGATCCCAAAGAATCTCATCTTAAGGCTTTTAAAAGAATCTTTAGATATTTGCTTGGAACCACTAATCTTGGTTTAAAGTATTTGAGAACACAAGATTACAGATTAGTTGGCTTTTGTGATGCTGACTTTGCTGGAGATAGACTTGAAAGGAAAAGCACCAGTGGAGGATGTCACTTCATTGGAGCAAACTTAGTCTCCTGGTCAAGCAAAAGATAGACGACTATCGCCCTCTCAACTGCAGAAGCAGAATATGTCTCTGCTGCAAGTTGCTGCTCACAGCTATTATGGGTAAAACATCAACTAGAAGATTACTCTATATTTGAGCATAATATACCTGTCTGGTGTGATAATTCTAGTGCTATTTGCTTAACTAAGAATCCCATACAACATTCTAAGGCTAAGCACATAGAAATCAAACATCACTTCATAAGAGATTATGTTCAAAAAGGTGTATTTGATGTTAAGTTTGTTAAAACTGAAAATCAGTGGGCTGATATCTTTACAAAACCATTAGCTGAGGATAGGTTTAAGTTTATAAGAGACAACTTGAATATACATTGCTTGGCTGAATAACCTGTCTGATGAGTGTTTATGATACCCGTCTATGTTTAACCGTCTGACTCTTTGAATCATACTCTTTATTTGAAATATTTTCCTTTAAATGGTTATTATCTTAATGCCATTTCTTTATCTGAGGCAATATGTGTACATGCCTGTTTTTATTTTCAATCATTTTTTTTAAAAAAAAAAACCTCCATCTTTTTGTTGTTTTCATTTAAAATTACAACTGTCTTTGGTCTTTAAAAGGGAAAACTTTCTTTTATTTTAAAAGTTATTTTGTTCTTACGTTTTCAAATCTCTTTCTCTTCGTTTTTAAAACCATCAAAGAGGATGCATCTGCTCAGGGGGAGCAGTTGAAGAAGCCTTTAGGCAAAACCAAAGGACAAACTTGCTTTTAACTCTTTTTTCTTTTTAACACTTATGTGTAATTTTCTTCTTTTTTAAAAGACCCTTGTACACAGCCAATGATGGTCAAATACCTCCTTTTCTCTTTTTTGATTATGACAAAAGGGGGAGAAAGTTAAATGAAAAATGTTAATGTTACAACTGTCTGATATGATCTTTAAATATGATCTATCTTTTCTTTTCTCTCCGTCTATATTCTATTGCTTTTGATAATGTCAAAAGGGGGAGAAAATACTAAGATAAGACTAAGATAAAAAGTTAAATGCTTATCTGTCTGAGTATATTATAATCATGGAACAATGTTTTTAATCTGACTAATCATATACATGACTGATTTATGTGAATTTTCTTAAGTTCATTAAATCATTTAACATGTTTTGTCATCATCAAAAAGGGGGAGATTGTTGAGTCTCCAAATGTCTGATGTGCATTTACCTTAGTTTTGATGAGATTAAAACAGTTATTCAATGATTTAATTGAACCCGTCTGTGGTATTTAACTCGTCTACTTAGTGTGCAGATTATAACATTAAGCGTCTATATGAACTGTTCACTCGTCTGAACTTAGATAAGTTCACCCGTCTGAACTAACTTAAGTTCACACGTCTGAACTAACTAAAGTTCACTCGTCTGAACTGAGATAAGTTCACTCGTCTGAACTAGCTAAGGTTCACTCATCTGAACTAAGAGAGGTTCACTCGTCTGAACTAAGAGAAGTTCACTCGTCTAATGAAGTCTTCAACCGTCTGATCAAAGGAAGACTCACCCGTCTAAAAGACTTTGCAACTAACGTCATCTCTTCGTCAAAGAGTCAACCCGTCTAATGAAACTACTCATCCGTCTAAAGACTAAAGTTAAAGAATACATTGGATGAAAGCTGTCTCGACCCTGATAAAGAACTTCAACAAAGTGCTTTACCTGAACACAACTGCATCTTACACCAAAAGGGAAAGTCTTCCCTCTGCAAACAAAAAAGCACGTATACAGACCTGCTGAGACCAAAGGTATATCAGAAGTCTGCATCACTCTGATGAAAGAGAACAAGCGAAGTTCCCTATGCTTTAATGGCTTATCAGAATGACTCTATTGCATTTATTGAAGATCTGCAAGAAGCTAAAGACTTCAGACTTTGTGTCCAACGGCTTTAAATTTTTTAAGCCTATTTAATGAAGAAGACTTTGAAGATTCCAAAAGAAGAGAGAACGATCAAAGCAATCAAAGTGCAATTACTCTGTGCATTTATATCTTCATTCTTTCATTATTTATTCTTCAATCATTTTGAAGTTATTACGCAGTCTTTTAGAACTTCACATTGAATACACTCGTCTGAGTGCTTGTAAAAGACGTGCAAATTGTAATCTTTTTACAACTTCTCTCAAACAAACCTGTCTGAGCCTGAAGAGGCTAAGTGTGCAAATAATACTTGTCTGGAGCCTGGAGAGGCTAGGTGTGAAAACAATACTTGTCTGGAGCCTGAAGAGGCTTGGTGTGAAAACAATACTCGTCTGTCCTGTAACCTAAATCAGTTATAGTGAGAAAACTTGGTGCTGCCAAGGACTGGACGTAGCCTCATTGTTAAGGGGTGAACCAGGATAAAACCTACTGAGTGATCTCTCTCTTTCCCTTAACTCTTTAGTTTGATTATTTGTCTTAATTATCATCTAACTAAAGGGCTTTATAATTGTGTTTATCAAACCTTTTTCTATCTTGCATGATTGTGTGTTTTCTGTGAAAACCTTCAGACGAGTTATCAGTCTGATTGACCTGTCTGTGTTTACTCCTCTATTATAACCCGTCTGTATTTGCGAAAAAGTTTCTATATTCCGCATAAATTTGTCAAACACCATTCAACCCCCCTTCTAGTGTTTGCATCTGTCTATTTCAGCCACTTAGCCTATAAATACACCCTCCCTCCCTTTGTTTTCCTTCACATCTTTCTTCACACAAAACTTGATCATCTTCTTCAAGATCATGAAACCTCCATTGTTGCCTTCAAGTGCAAACTTTTTTTCTTCACTTTTCTTCAGGCTTCAAGAGGTAAAATCTCTAATACTTACTCTCTTTGATCCATAAGTTTCATTGTTCTTCACTTAGTTCTTGATTTAATGCCATGATCACATAAGTTTCAACTTCTAACTTCCATCTTCAAAAATCTTTAGAAAATCATAGAAAAATCCTTTTAATGTGAAATCAATTTCTATGATCTAGTTTCATCATTCTATATCACTATCCAAGAGCATGTAATCAAATAACTTGTTCAGCTATATTTCTAAGGAGGTGGCCGAAACCTATACTTTGAGAAATCATGGGTTTTGTTTCAAAGTTTTTGAGTAAAAAGACTTAATCTAGTATTATGTATGCTTAAGGATCATTGATCCAAGAGTTGGCAAAGTTTTAACAACTCTAGCCTATTTTTCTAAAAAGGGGCCGAACCTTAGTTCATAGGAACTAAGTAGGTTTTGTTGGATTGTGTTAATTTCTGATTGTGATTTGTGGTGAAGGATCAGACCGCATTCGATCGTTCTAAAGCGTGAACGGTTGCCGGTTGGAGAAGCGAGGCTGTGGCTGTGAGGCTGTGCAGAGGAGCAAGAAGTGCTCGTGAGTTCGTGATCGTTGCTACGTCTGCTAAAGTGGGGGAAAGAATCACACCCGTCAGGGAGACAAGAGTATAGTAGAATACTTTGTTATGCGTATGGGATCATAAACCCTACGAGTGGTTGAGTAACTGACAAGACTAGGGATGGCAACGGGACAGGGCGGGCATGGATAGTAGCTACTCGCTACCTGCCCCGCGGGGAAAAAATCCACCCCATGCCCAACCGCTACTCGCGCGGATATCCGTTAAGGAGATATCAGCGGATTTTTGAAAATTCTGCGGGTATCCATGAATATCTACTAAAAAAAAAAATACATAAATTATAACTGATAAAATTCTAATATTAAGTGTTATTAAGAATCAAAATCCAGAATCCATATAACAAATAAAAAAATCAGAATACAGTTTCCATATACATAATACACTTTTATTAAGTATCAAAATCCAGAATAAGAAAAATAACAAAGAATCAGAATCCAGAATAAGAAAGAGTCAAAATCCAGGATAAGAAAGAAACATCAGTGTTATTAAGAAACAATCAAATCAAGCATTACAAGTCCATGAATCAAGTGTTCTAATCCTCAATCAATGTTATTAAGAAAAGAATCAGAATGGGGGGCGAGTCTCGCCTGAGCACGACGAACAGAGAGTTAGAGACAGGAAGACGACGGTGGTTGGTGGAGGAGGCCCTCTCGCTGGTTCAGGAAGACGACGGTGCTCGCGCTGGTCCAGGAAGTGTGGAAGACGAAGGTCTCGCTTCGTCGCTCGCGCTCGCATTGGTCGAGGAAGAAGAAGGCCGTGCTGGTCTCTGCGGCGGCGCGGTCGTAGGAAAGAAGGGGGAAGGGATAGGTGGAGAGCGGCGTTGGTTGGAAAGGGTAGCTGGTCTGATGAAGGGGGAGAGCGGCACTGGTTGGAAATTAGGGTGAGGTTGAGTGAGGGTATTAGAAATTTGGGTTATTAGGGAAAAAAATAATATTTATATTCGTATATGCGGGTATCCGCGAGCACGAATAGTACTAAACCCGTACCTACCCCGTTAACAAGCGGGTAGTAAAAAAATCCGTTAAGACTTGCCCGCGGATATCCATTAAACTATCCAAATCCGATCCATGATGGATTTTATCCGCCAATATCCGCGGGTACAGATTTTTTTGCCATCCCTAGACAAGACCTAAGTCCACATTGGCGACTACCGTAAAGTGGTACCAATGTAAGGTTAGGCATTGTAGGCTTATCATTGTAGGCCGATATTATGTTGATTGAGGTCGTATGTTTAACATGTTTATATGCCTGCTATGATGTGGTTGTGGATATGTGTTTTACCATGATTGTGATAAGGTGCTTTATGGTCTTAATTGGCGATATAGTGATAATATGCTTATTTGCCTCATTTGATGATATGATGATAATATGCTGTGTTGCACATATGTGATTATTGGTTCGCTTAGATTTAAGCAATGATCGTTGTGAATTGGGTGATGTGTGAGATAATATCATTTGGTGGAAACAAGCTACTGTACTCAACCTGGTGAAATGATTGAGACAGTCGTGAACACTCTGCTTGGTAAGGAGTGTTGGTGTTCAATGTGTCAGGTGATGAGGTTGAGTTACTTAGCTGTTGATTGAAATGAGTTGTGAGGATTCATGCTGGTTGCATTGTGTGGTGATGTCACAGCCTTGTAGATCTGGGATTATGCGAGGTCAAACCGGAACTACAGATAGATGCTTGGTAGGTCTACTGTGAGCTTCTGAGATCTCTAATGCGCATTCCGACATCGGGACAACTATTCCTATCTGGAATGGGGAATAATGTCACCCTGGTTGGTAGGGGGTGAGAATCCTGCTTGGTAGGAGATGTAATGTACTCGTGAGTGTAACGGAATCTGCTGCTCGGATGACGTTTGATTTTCATCCTGCTTGGTAGGGGAAACGTTGTGACGTAGGAATGTGGTCGCGTCTTCATGTAAGGTCTAGATGTATGAGAGTGTGAGATGAGTAGTTAAGTTCGATAAAACCCGAGGATGGTTGTTGATTGTGTGTGGTTGTGCTATTAGAGTATCTGCTTTACCTTTATCCCTATCTGTGATGAGATGTAATTCTTATCCCTGTTATTCCCATGTTTTATGTTTCATGATGTTGTGAGAAGACCCGGTGGAGGAGCCAACTGATGAAGAGATGGACGGCACCCCGTACAAGCCCGATGCTGGTGGAAGAGCCACCGACCCCAATCTCGAGAGGTTTTGAGTGGTTGTACAACGGGTACAAGTGGAGGGTATCTGTCATCCAGGTTGAAGGAGAGTGTGTTAGTGTGCTAAGTATGTATGGCCATTGAGTCTTTATATTTTGATGTATTTTAGGGTCAGGAGAGGAATTCTTATTTATTTTTATTTTGCTATCACGCTTTCAGTTTGTTTAAGTTGCGTACTTTGAAATTTAATAGTTGGTTGTGATGTCGGTTGTAGGCTCTACTGAGAGAGCCAGTACTCATACTTTTATTTTTGTGTATGTTATTATGGTATTAGTGCGTTGGTTGTTTTAATTTTCCGCAATTTTATATTACCACGCTGCGCTGCAACGTTAAGAATTCGAGTTCAGGTTATCAATGGGACCTCCGAGGAAGGGATTGTCTCGCGAGAGTTTCTGACGAGAGTATGTGATTGTGTTCTGGGATGGAAGCAAAGAGGAGAGAGAGAGAAAGAGGGAGGGAGGTGTGACTGGTTTATCTGATTCTCCTTGCAAAATCTCAGCCCTCTATTTTTTATTTATTAAATCAGCAGCCTATACGAAACGAGGATGGATCCTCCACTTTCACTCTGACATCACCCATCCAACACTCTGTTTGCAGAAAACATAATTGCCTGAAATTTCTCCTTTTTTGGCCTCAATTTTGTGCCATGTGTTGTGCATTTCTTGATTTATGTTTCTGTGTGTAAACTCTTCTTCATCTCTCTGCTACTTCTTCCTTTTGTTCAGCGTTTTCTTCCTCTTTTTAAGTCATTGTGCAGCTCTGCTCCTGCACAGTGTTTCTTTCAAAACGGCGTTGCCTACTCCATTATCTTGTTCATGTCATTCTTTAATATAGGTGGCGAATTCCCTATTTCAATTGGAATCCCCTTATTTTCACGTAAGGATAAGAAAGAACTGTTACGTCGTCGAAATTCTACTTTTCCAGAGGAAGAAGCGCGCAAAAATTGAGAACGTGAAAATAGGTGGGGAAGGAAGAACGTGGGTTGATACACTGGTAAGAAGGAATTATGATCTTTTTTTAATTTTTAAATTTAATAAATTAATTTAATTCACGTAATGATGGCAAGAGAAGCCAACATGGTGAAATTTGAATGAACCTCTTAATAACGGGATTTTACACTAACACTTCATACAAATTAAACTCTTTTTTTTCCAAGTGTTCCTCTTAAACTAAGAAAAAGAGATAGCAAAAAGATAATTAAAAAACACTAAAAATAATCCACGATAGAAATATGTGTTATAGAAAAAAAATTTATCTATATCATTTAGGGTTTGGGTTAGAAATTTATTTTGAGAGGAGCCAAATTAAACTAAAGATATATAACATGAATAAAATTTAATTTCAGAGAGTTTACACCAAATGAAATATAAAAATAATATATACATGTAACGAAGTTAGGAAGAACATTATATACACCAGTTCGCCTCTCTCTACCTCCTCTAATATCTGTACAAGTATCATTATCATAGTAGTAATTGGCATATTCTACATACTTGTATGAGTATCTTATTGTGTTTAGAGTAATAATCGGGTTGGTTCATATCAAATTTGAGATACTTTAGTACTCCTCAAACTCAATCACCTCATCTCACATGTCACATTGTATGTTGTGTTTGCTTTCCATTGTTTGTAATTCATAGTTAGTAATTAATAATTAATTGTTCACAATTTTGTTATTTTTTCATTTTAATTCATATATTTATTCCTGCACTTATTATACTTATAGAAAATAATTTAAATTTTTAATTATCCTTCCCTCTTCTCCCACATTTTTTTCCCCCAAAGATAAGCATAGCCATAACTGTATAAATTTTGGTGGTAAAGATAAAAAAGAACAATAAAATAGATACTCATAAAACATATATTTTTTTCGCGATTTTCAACTATTGATTAGACGGTACTAAAATTCAGACTAAATCCATGATTGAAAACTATTTTAAGAGGCTTTTCTATGGAAAAATCGAATGCATTTTTTGAATGAGAGTTCAGAAAATTCAACGTGAAACGTTAAAATTTAATTTGTTTCTTGGTGTGCATTATTGATAATCAAACTAACCTCTTTCGAGCAGTAGAAATGATCAAAGTAAATTTTATCTCTTACAATAATTTTTTTCATATAAACAACAAGAATTTAACTTGTTTAAATGACCAAAAACATTTTTAAACATCTAAACAATATTAGACTCTTGAATTAACGGATCATGCTAATGAGTGTCCTAAAAATACTCTTTGAAAAAATCAAAAAAATCAACCTTATTTCTACATCAATTTTTAATGAAATTTTTTTTTTATTTCTTTAACGAGTATCGTTAACGATACTCGTTAGCATTCTCTTAAATTAAAAATCAAAACATCAAGCCAGACTTTAATTAATATATTTATCGTCAAAGATTCCACACCCTAGATTTCTTAAATAAAAATCTGAAAACAATTTTTTTTCCACATAATACACAATCCAACACAAATTGATTTTTAATAAATTTCTGAAAGTAATACAATACACAAGAATAATGAATAAACTGAAAGAAATCCCAAAAAGTTATTAATTAATTGAACAAAAACGAGCGCGATCCAGGAGTAGCTAGCAGCACGCAAAACGCTTGAATTTGAAAACTCAGCAACCCCATGTCTGAATGTCGTCCACGTGGCGTTCACCGAAGGGTAACGACGACACACATAGCGCTGCCCTTTGCCACTGCCACTGCTTATTTTCACATTCATTCACTTTCACACAAACAAACAACACAGACACAACAGAACCCTCAAATTCTCTCAGCCATGCTCTTCCCATCACTCTCACCTCCGCGCAGCAAACGCTTTCATAACTGGTTCGACCGTCTCCGGTTCAAAAAAGGCTTCCCAACCGGCGAAGACATCGACCTCGGTTCTTTCCTCCTCAACAACCCCCAAAATTCTCTCGCTCCCCGACCCGATAATAATTCCACCCGTACCCATACCCATACCCGTTCTCCGGAGCCCCACGACCCGACATTAACCACCGTCCTCGCTCATCTTTTCAAGGGCAAAACGTTCCCTCATACCATACCCTACAGGAAAGTCCCCAGGAAGCAGCCCCACCCTAAAATCTTCATTCCTGCTTCTTCTTCTTCTTCCGCCGTCACCCCCGCCGCCGCTCCATCCGATGTCGCTGTGGTCCAGACACAAGAAGAAGATCGAGAAGAAACATTGGATCGTGCTGAAAACGAGGAAAACGATGACGAGGGTAACGAGCTGAAGGGGTTCTCTAAGAGCGAGGTAACCGTCATCGACACCAGTAGCCCGGGGTGGAAGGCTGACAAGTACGTGTTTAGGAAGCTCAACGTTTGGAAACTCGGAGAGAAGAAACCAAAGTCGAAGTTTTTCTCCAAACAGAAGAAGAGCAACGACACTCTTATTGAGGCTAATGGGGTTGATGATGAAAATGAAATTGGGACCGCCGAGTAAGATTTATGATTCGTGTTGTTTTCTACAAAAAATGTTGCATGCTTCGATTCTACCGCATGCTTTTTGTTTAATTGTGTTATTGTTATTAGACCTGCTACTGTCTCTTTTTTTTTTGTTTCTACATTGGTTGTTGATGTTATGGAATGTCTGGTGTTGTCTGCATCGTTATTGCATGTTAGGAAAATGGTGTTGCCTTTATATTTTATGTTGGTTTTGCCAGATTGTTCACTTTGCTATTCATGAATTGTGTTGGTGGGGTGTTTAAAATGATGATATCAGCGTGTGTGACTGTTTATGATGATTTAACTTATATTTGACTGCGTTTTGTTCAACAATAAAATTACACCTTTTTATTGCAACATTGAAAATTCTTTAGTTTCCTATTGCATGGAATCTCACTTACTATGTTATATCCTTTCAAGAGGAGGTCTAGTATCTTAATTACCTACTATTCTCGTTTTTAAGTTTGCTTTAGATTCCATCCATTTTCCTGTTCTGATTTATGATCTTAAGCTTGTTAATGTTTGGCTGCCAGTTCAATTAGCCCTTAAAGAAGTTCAGCTGCAGCTTATGTGATAGAAATGTTGGGGTTATTAATTAACAACCAAGAGAGAATGATAATACTAATTCTCATTACAGATTCATATCTATTTCCTTTTGAACTTTCATATGTAGTGTATAATCTTTGTTTAAGAGCACGTTTTGTGTTCAAGTATAATTTTAGTACTGTTTTTGAAGTCAAATATACCATGTTAGATTTCATTACTGTACATAGGTTTCAATATCAGAAATTTCAGTTCAATTTTATGTGACTTTTAGAAGCGAGTAGTGCTGACGGGATGAAGATCTGTTGTCCCATTTTGGTATATCACATCTTGTTCCCATCAATAATATTTTGCCACATAATTTGAAATATCTTATAATTTAAAAAAAATAGAATATGTGGCAAGATATTATTGGTGGGGACAGGGTATGATACACTAAAATGGGGCAACAAATCCTCATCCAGTGCCGACATGGTTAAATTGTGTTTACTTTGGTAATTCTTTATTGCAGCTAATGGGTGCCCACCAAACTTGATGGTATGCTTGAAGAGCTTTCTATGTATTGAAGCATGTGATGTTGAATAAAAGGCATAGGAGGCTTGTATTTCCCGTTTAGTCAGGGTGCTTCTTTTAGGGCAGGCGTATTGAGCATTTTTTTATACATTTCCCCTTCTCCTTCTGCTACTTAAAATAGTAGAACAAGAAATATAAGGAAAAATATATCTAACTTTACGGACAAAGTGCCACCTTGCAATAGGTGCTGGTTGATGAGTTGCTTATGACCTCCTAATGCCCTTTAAGTGATTGAGATTGGCTAGGAGATCTGCTAAAGGGTAATAATCACTTGTATTGCCCTCTCTCTCAACTGTTGTTAGTAACTTAGTTGAGAACACAACTTGACAAAAAGGAGTTAAGTGAAAAGATGGAATAAAAGGGAAAGAAATGAACAATGGAAGGGAAAATCATGATGATTAATTTACTGTTAGGAGCCTCTGTTATATATGTGTAAGCTTCTTGCTGTCTTTTGAAGATAAATATCTCTGACAAGCTAGGGCTTTCTTTTTCCTTTTATTTTCAGCTGTTGATAATTAATTTTGGAGTTATGATACTCTCACAGACGGCTCACTCTTTCTCTACAAGCTATTTTATATTAGATTAATTCCTATTAAACTTTTTCTGAATGGATGAGGTTTTTCAATCATAACCACTGGGAGACAATCATCATCCACATTTATTCTTGTTCCTTCTCAAAAAGAAATGATTTAGTGTAATTCTAATAAATCTTTTTCTCTATAGTCTATAGTTAAGTTTTATCACACACATTGTTGTTGCAATTCAGCAAATGGGTTTTGCGAAATGAAGTTTGTTAAACCTCAATCTGCATGCTCACATGATTGTAGTTATATGAATTCTGTTCTTGGTGGTCATTTTGGTTCAATGTTACCATTCTACCCCCCTCTCAATTTCCCTGAAGCTTATTGAGGAGCTTTTTATCAGACATCTTTTTGTTGTCTTGATCTAGATTCTAGAGTTAACAGCAAGCTAGTTTTTTGTTAACTGCTGTTGATTTGAGCTTTGTACTGTTAGGGTATTGCCTTAACAATAGACTTTGTAGAATTAATACCAGTTTTTGCTTAGTATTATCTAATTTTGTTTCCTCATGAGTAAAATTGATAAGCTATAACACTTTACCTTTGTTCTCTTTTTTCTATCAGTTCATACAGTTGGTATGCTGGCTATGCATTAATATATATTATGCTGAACCATGTTGCTTTAAAAATTGAAGCTAGTGATTACATGCCATGTGTTTCACCTTTGAAATAAGTTTCAATAAGCCAACAATCACAATAAACTTTTCTTTTATTTAAGGGTTATAACTTGAAGCTAATGTCCACATTTCCAGGATGTGGCATGTTTCAAGTACACATAATTGTGCAGGTCTGAGAATTTTTACATTTCTTGTGCTGCTGTGTTCAGGGACACTGTAATCAACTTGAGAGGAGAGAAGCCTGTGAAGACACACAAGACGATCTAATTTGTCGTCCCAAAAAGAGGCAAGTGCACTTATTGATGATAGCTGCTTGTGGTTATTGATTTTACTTCTGATGCTTTAGTTAGGCTATTTTGGTAGGAATCATTTGAAGAGTTGGGAATGGAAGGAGATTTAGGTAACTAGCCAACGTGGCAGTCCAGATAGATGGATCTTCTTCCTTTCATTTCGCATCTTCAGATAATTTGTATCGAAATAGCAATATATTCAGGCACCCTTTTCTGTTTGTGCATTTACTGAAAATATACCGTGATGCATTGCAGGTTTCCTTTACCAATATCAAGAAAGGAATATACATTGTTATTTTAATAAAAGGCTTTCCTCCGTAAAATTGCAAGGGAAGAAGAACAAAGCTTAACAACATCTAAGAGAGTCAGACAATAATTCAAGTCTCTGAATTTTTAGGTTGGCTGCAGCTAATTATGATGCAGGCTTCTCTTTGGTACTTTTTCATGGTGATAATACTGATCTTCCATTGGCATTCATGACATGAATTAAAAACTAAGTTTCCTCTTGAAAAGAGCTTGGTTAAGTCACGTTTGGGGTTCCAAACGTCCATTATCCATATTGCCTTAACATTTACCTTTAGAAATCTCTTTCCATTTTCCATAATTTGCAACATTCGTTCTTCAATATATATGCAGCTTTATTGTTTTTATTTCCTTCCTTTTTTATTCGGATCTTTTATTGTGTCATATTGGAAGCTCACATTCTGGGATGATTCTTATTAAACGTGAATTAGCTTTAGTTTTAATTTAGACACTAAGAATGGGATAGCGGATGGTTTGGATAGTTTTTGCCAGAGTTCATTAATTTAGTGACAAATCTAAAATTTACGGGATTGTATATTGTTAGAATGTTAACATTTATGTTGACCAGATAAGAATAATCACATACTTATAATAATGTGGAGTTTAGTTTTTATTAGCTTAAATTACTCTTCAATTGTTTCTAAGTCATTCAATAAATACCAGAATATGTGTGTAGCTTAACACACGAGAATGAATTTTCTTTCTTTCTACCTTTAAATATCCCATCCTTCCTCCTCCTTTCCTTTTCCTTCATTTTCCTCTTCTTCCCTTTCTTTCCTTCCTGCTCATAAGGAAAGTGTATTGTTATTTGAAACACCACTTCACCTCCATTGTTTGGTTCATAAATCCTAATATGTTGATGAAACCTTTGCTTAGCCCAAATTTTCTCTAATGCAAGCATGCTAACTCCCCATTTTTATACTCTTTTTTCCTTTAATTTAAGAATTCCTCACTGAATCTTCATGCCATCAAATATACATGTTAGTTGAGTAAATTTGTTACTGGATTGCACCAAAAGCTTGAGTTGAGTTGAATTGAATGAATTACAATCTCAATCTAGCTTCTCAGCGAAATCGAGAAATGGTGAGGGAGTGGAAACTTGTCCGACTTTGACTTCTAGCGATTTGAATTTTGTTTTTCATCCAAAAAATTGATAGAGGAATAGATACGTTGAAAAGAAAAGAGGAAGGATTTATACACAAGAAGAGTTAGAATTATTACATTATATAGGAGAAAGTTGGGATGTGTAATTTAAGATTTATTTGTATCAAAAGGTTAGAGGAAGAGGAAGAGGAAGGGAGAAGAAAGGGAACAATAAAAGGAGAAGAGATTTGTTCTCTCTCTCTAATACCCAAATTCCGGTTAGAGAACCCAGAATTCGACAACAAAGGGTGGTTTCCGACGATTAAAGGTGTTTTACTAACACCATTAGTGCAAATTTAACAGAAAAGATCAAACCAGTGTAATGTTATAAGATAAATGACTAAAACAGATCTTTTTAAAGATAACAAACCAAATCAGATTCTGAAAATAAGATAAATGACCAAAAATATATTTTAGCCGAAAAAATATGTCCCTACCTGTTCCATGCCTTACATATACAGTTGAATAAGTTTTTAATTTTAAGTTGTGTTTTCTGCTAAATGATATATCTTTACTTTACTTTTAAAGATTGTTAAATTTAGGCAAAATAGGTTGATTGGTCCTATACGTTTATTTAATTTTTGACATCAGTCCCATAAGTTTTTTTTTTTTCAAAATGGTCTCACGTTATGTTTCGTTTTCACGTTAGTCATTTCCGTCAATTTCGACCTTACGGCATCAAATTAAGAGCCACGTGTCGCGTTAATATCATGTCACGTCAGCTCAAAACTAACGGCGTTAGGTCGAAATTGACAGAAAGGACTAACGTGAAAACGGAATATAAAATGTAGGACCAATTTGAAAAAAAAAACTTATAGGACCGATGTGAATAATTAAATAAACGTATAAGACTAATCAACCTATTTTGCCTTAAATTTAATATCTGTACATGAATATATTAGACTTTTAAGAACATGATAGGAACTTTAATAATTATGCCTCTTTATACTTTTTGCGATTGTTCGAAGAAAATCAAAGTAAACTGGTACATAACTGAAAAATGAATTGAAAACTAGAATCTAACACAGTAGTTAGGGCGTATTTGGAAAATTCTACTAAAATTGAGTGTTGTATGTTAGAATTCTTTTATTCTTTAACCATAAAATCTTATCTAGATGTATACATCATAGAACAGTACACCACAAAGCCTAGGATCTACACCATGTCAGATTATCAAGGATTCATAGACTTTAATAAATACTTGTGTCCATTTCTTGTTCCTGAGCATTCTTGATGACAACCAAATGGTGAGGCTGCCTTTTGAAGATCTTATGGTTGAATTTGCAACAAGTAATTTTCGTGAAATTCAAGTGGAACCAAATTGTAACAAAATCAAGGTGAAGAAATAAGAAAATGGGAAAGGAAGAAATGGTGTAGACACCACAAACCAAGAAGGTTTGATAAGCCAAGTGGTGTTCGCCACAAGAACATTGGATTCTTGATAAGAACTAAGCTTGGTTCAATCAAGAACCGAGGAGAACAATATTCTCACAAAATGGATTTGATCCAAATCAACATCAAAGTTATCCTTTCATTCATCATACTCGAAATACATATAGTGTGGGAGGCATGAAGATGCCATCAAAAGGTCATCATAAAGTGACTTGACCCCACTCATTAAAATAGAAAAATATCCTACTAAAAACTAATTAAAAGAAAAGAATCATAACCACCAAATAAAGACTCACTAATGTGTGGCTATTAATTCCATAACCACCACATAATGACTCTCCAATAAGTGGCCAAAGATTCCATAACTTCCCAAGGAGTTATCAAGGCATGCAAGCCAAAAGTTACCCTCATTTGTCATCAATTTCGACCCTCACTTATTATAGTCCATAAAACATTTTAAAAATCAAAATCAAATACAACTCTAAAACCAAATGGATCAAATCTGTCCAGAATTTCGTGCTTAACTTCTAGCCCTATTTTCTTCATGATAGAGGTCGAATTAGGTCTTGATGGCACAAATAAGACTTGTAGAACATTAAATTAGCTTTCCAACGCCACCAAGAACATGAAAATAGGATTATCCGAGAACAAGTTACAATTAAAACAAGGAATCAGGTCACTTGGACTTGAATGGTTTGACCTCCTCTTGTTGCAAACTTGAATTGCCCCCTTGATTCATATCAATTCTTCAAGAATTACTTTGATCACCAGCTGTAGCGGAATTAATGCGATAATCAAACAATCACGAATAAAATGATGTCATGGTTTTATGATTTTCCTCAACCAACCGCCTTAACTCCTCAATGGGACTGTCGTCTCTCTTCTAGATGGAGAGAAAGAAATTTGTGTTATGATTTGGTGTACTGGAGATCATTGTCAATTAGTTCCTTACCTATTAACCAATTAATGTCCCCATTAATCCCTAATGGGCCAATACTAGTATCCACTCATTAAGCTCATATCAATTTGGTAGTCTTTGTACTCGCTAAAATTAGACCACTTAAAGTTGAACCCCTTTGATTTAATAGCTAATATAATTGCATTAAATAGATGCCCACATATTGAATAGGAAATATAATTTTCCTAAAAACTGGGCTTCATATTATTCCTGAAACCATTATATCGTAAATGTTTTAGGTGCGCATCTGTATGTTACTTATCTTCAGACTTTCCTTTAATACAGATCAAGACTAAGCAAGTTCTTCTATAGAAGTGGCCCTCGCTTCTTTTGTTGAAGTAAGTACAAGTGGTTTGAGTGGAGGTTTCCTAAAAATTGACTTGGGAAAATCCAATACTTGGGATATCAGAAAAATGATGATTCGTCTGGCTCAGGTGGTCCATTTCATACATTGACAATGGAGCCACTGCGGCTTTTATCATAATCAAGTGTGACTAGAACACAATGATCCTCATAGTGATATACTTAATGACATAGATCAAATATGGATGAGAAGTGGGAAACATGTCTATTTCCAACTGGTCCATATTTAGTCTTTAGTGAGATCAATCCAAAGTCCTTAAATGCAATGTAAACATTTCCTACAAAAAAACATAAGCAAGTTCGAAATAGGATCGTAAACCATCAAATTTATTCTGCAGAAAACTAAACAAAACAATGTTTAAAACAAATCATAGAACATAAAGTGTCTCCCACTAAACTAAGGTATCCTTAGAAATAACACCCATATGAGTAGTGTGCTCATGAAAGACCTTAGGTGTCAAGCCATTGGTCAATGGATCAACTAGCATAGAATTTGTCCCACTAAGTTCTATAGAATCTGCCTACCCTGAATTCTTTCCTCAACAACTAGAAACTTAATATCGATAACCTTCGACTTCGTTGAGCTCGTATTGTTATTGGAGTACAATACAATTGACTTTATTGTCATAATATAACTTGAGTGCTCTTTCAATTCCTTCTATTATATGCATCCTAATGACAAAATTCCTCAGCCATATCCTGAGCTTGGATGCCTCATAGCATGCTACAAATTTTTGCTGCCATGATGAATGAAGCAATAAGTGTCTGTTTGGCATTACGCCGTTAAATTTCACCACCAGCCAACAAATAGATGTAGCTCGAAGCGGATCTCCTACTATCTTGACACCTAACAAGATCGGAGTCATAATACCATATGATCTCTAAACTGTCAAATCTCCGATACGGAGTATATACCTTTTTGTTCTCTTTAAGTACCTTATGACCCTTTTGGCTGATTTCCAATGATACATTCCTGGATTACTCAAGTATATGCCTAAGTACGTTATATCCGGATGCGTTCAAACTTGAGCATACATCAGACTTCCCATAGATTAAGCATAGGGAATCTCTTGAATCTTCCGAATTTCTAGATTTTTGGGCATTGAATCAGACTAAATTTGCCTCCCTTAGAGACGGGTGTTTCTCCTGGGTTGTTATCTTTCATGCTGATTCTATCTAAGACTTTACCGATATAGCTCTTTTGCAACAACCAGAGGATAACTTGAGAAGGATCTCTTAGTATGTGAATAACGATACAAAAGAAACATCCCCAAGATCTTTCATATAGAAATTCTTCGTTAGAAATTTCTTGATTTCGTGCAATAAGTCTATATCGTTGCTAGCAAGCAGAATATCATTTAAACATAATACCAGGAAAATGTATTTACTCTCACTGAACTTGTGATATACACCATCATTAATGACATTTGCCTCAAAACCACACGAGGTAAAAACTTGATGGAACTTTTTATACCATTGACGGTAAGCCTGTGTCATTATTGTCCTAAAAGAGTCTTTCGAAGATACTAGAGAGAAGTCTCCTTGTATTCAATGCCTTCCTTCTGAGTAAAGCCTTTGGCGATTAGACGAGCTTTATATCTCTCGACTTTACCCTTCAGATCCCTCTTGGTCTTAAATATTCATTTATAACCAATGAGTTTCGCACCATCAGGCAATTCGACGAGATCCCAAACATCATTGTCTTCCATAGAATTCATCTCATTCTTCATGGCATCAATCCGTTTATGAGAGTTAGAACTGGACATTGCTTGACAGAAGTTGATTGGCTCATCATCTGTTAAAACAACGCCATCCTTATGTTCTTAGAGAAAGACTATATAATCATTTGGAATTGTACTTCTCTCTCTAATGGATCTCCTTAATGACACTTTGTTGTGTTTGTTCTATAGGTGGTGCTTAGCGAAGAATTTCAGTGTTGTCTTGTTCTGGAACAATGTCAGGAATCGTGGCCTGAACATTGTTGTCAAATTCCGGAGTTTTTTTTTCTTGAATAATGCTTGGTACAAGGACTTGATCACCGTCAATAACAGTTTCTTCTTCAAAGACAACATTACTCATGTTTCCTTCCCCGTCAAACTCAACTTCCTCAAGAAATCTCGCATTTCCCGTTTCCAAGAAGGATCTTGATGTGGGATTGTAAAAATTATAGCCCGGAGAGCGTTCATCATAACCAACGAAATAATAGCTAACCGTTCTTGAGTTCAGTGTTCTTTTATGCGACCTATAAGGTCGTGCCTCAGCTGGACAACCCCTAATGCGCAAGTGCCTAATGCTTAGTCTTTTGCCAGTCCATAGCTCATAAGGGCTTTTGGCAGCATCTTTAGTTGATACCCCATTAAAGATGTAAGCTGCAATCTTTAAAGCTTCTCCCCAGAGTGACTCTGGTAAGGTATATTGTGGGACAATTTCACACTTCCAGACTCATTATAAGAATCCACAACATCAAGCAAATAAAGATTGTCATAAGCCATAAAGTGAACCATTACCAACAACATTTGAATTTGAAGACAAATTGAAACTATCGTTTCCAAACGAACAAGATTATCCTGATTTGTCCAAATAGAGAAACTGAAATTAAATTTCGTCTAAATGACGGTACAACAAAGGTGTCTTAAATCCAAAAAAATTTAGTTCATAATAGCAATCTTAAATTCCATGTAGCCTTTACTTCTATCGACTTGTCATCCTCAATGTAAATGTATCTTTCAGCATCACTTAGTCTTTGGTAGCTCAGACAGGCCCTCCTTAGGACTCCAAGCATGATATTTAGGACATACCTTCTTTATGTGTCCGACTTCCTTTACAAAAGAAACATTTGTCTCCCTTATTAAGCTTCTTTTGTGACGGACCCTTAGCAGCTTCATCCTTGGTTTTCTTTCGTTTCACTTATTCTTCGAAGCGCTAGCCAAATGAGCACTTTATGTCTTATCTTGCTTCATCCTTTCCTATTCTTACAAACAAAATGAGATGAGTTCATTAAGAGACCACTATTCCCTTTGATAGTTAAAAGAAAATTCAAGTTGACTGAATTATGCAGGAAGGAAAATCAATAGTAAATGCACAAGAAAGTCATTAGACAACTCAAGCTTCAGTGACTTAAGCTCGACAACAAGATTGGACATTTCCATAATATACTCCTTTATATTTCCTTTGCCTTTATACTTCATGGAAATCAAGCGCTCCAAAAGAGTGCTTGTCTTCGCCTTATCGCTTTTAGCAAATCACTTTCAATATCAGCAATGAAATTTTTGGTATTGTTTATGCCATTTGAAATAGCACCCCTAAAGGCCTATGGAATGTCGCTCTTGATGATCATAAGACTCATACGATTGGAGTGTTCCCACTTCTCATACTTAATCCTCTCTTCAGAGGTACTGGATTGTGTGAGAGAAGGGGTTTTCTCCATCCCCAATGCAAGGCCCAGATGCATGCAACTAAGAACAATTTCCATGTTCTCTTTCCTATCCTTAAAGTTGGAATCATTAAGGACTGGAACCGAATTCAAGTTAGCACCTACAACAACAAGAGTAGCTTAACGAGAACAGAATAAATCACATAAATATACTCAGATAATAACCAGTATTCAATTTCCACAATTCAATTAATGGCAGCAAGATACCCAATGCACCATTAATATCAAGTCTTTGTTCAATAATATTAACTGCTATTGGTACTCTTATTGTAATGATCAAACACTGACAATGAGACATGTCAAATAATAAACCCCTCTTTGGATTGATTTATTATTCACATGTAACCCTTATAATTGTCATGTGCTTACCATCACAGGTGTCAATGTAACCCGGTCCAATATTAAAACACGCCCTATAACTAACTGCATAGACTATTCCCAATGTTTTAAAACATACGAGGGACTAAAATCAAAACACGCCCTATTTGCAGCGACCAAAAAGTTAATCTACATGGAATTAGAATTATTTATTTACAGATGTGGCATGGATGACTTGACACACTGTTAGCCGTGTCATCAGTTAACAGTGATCAACTAACGATAGAGACTATATCCAAATTTTTAAAACACTCAAGGACCAAAACATATGAAAAAATTGCAGGGACAAAAATCAGAACACGCCTTATTTGCTGGAACAAAATGTTCATTAAGCCCTTTTAAAATAACAAAAAAAATCTCATGTCTATGGGAAACTAAGATTCCCACCCCTCCAATGAGAATGTTTTTAAGGGAAATATAACCAAAAAACATTCCCAAGAATATTAAATTCCTGGGAATGTGCTTTTAAAAATACTTATCAAACATTAGAATTTAGGATTCCCAAGTTACAATTTCTACAAAACTAAAAAGAATCCTCTACCAAATTTCCCTAAAAGTGAAAGTAAAAAAGAAAGGTGGATGTGAAAAGGTCAAAAGAGAGATTGTTATTGTTATAAAAAAAAAGGTCAATAGAGAGATAATTATGAAATTCCGATTATTTTGATAAGTTTTGCGATATCATGTTATAAATTCTACTAGTACATAATAAGGAAAATATTAAATGAAAAAAAAATACATTCAATGTGTTGGAAATATAAAATATTCAATGTTTTATTTATTTAGTAAGTAAGAGAGCTAATATAGAAGGATTGAGAAGGAAAATTTAGAATTATTTTATTCTGATCAATAATAATGGTCAAAGAAGGGTCATAAAATGGAGATAAGAAAGAGACTGATATCTTGCAATGTTAGTCCCTTTAAATGTATAATTTATACACAGAAGGGATCAGTTTATACTAGTAAGTCACTTTTGGCTTACATCAGCGTAAGTCATTTTTGGCTTATATCCACCCCCAGCTATTGATTTTATTTTCATCTAACGGTGTTTGTGATTTTAATAGTTTATATCATTGGATAAAAATAAAATCAATGACGGAGGGTGAGAGTGTATGCCAAAAAGGGCTTCCAATCTCTCCACATTTATAGTGGTTACGAATATGGTTATATAACTAATTTATAGATTTAATTGGTATACATTATTAATGTAAAAATTTATTACACAGATAACTGATCAGAAATTGTCATATAAGCTAAAAATTTTGGCTCTTATCCTAACTACCTTAAAAGTCACCTACATCACGATTTTTGATTGGTTGATAGTGTAAAAAACTTTACGCAGACAGCGCATACCAATTAAACTATTAATTTATTATAGTTTAATCACATAACACTTAGGCAAAATAGGTTGATTCGTCCTATACGTTTATTTAATTTTTCACATTAGTCCTATAAGTTTTTATTTTTTCAAATTGGTCCTACACATTATCTTTCGTTTCCACGTTAGTTCTTTCCGTCAATTCTAACATAACAACGTCAATTTTGTCCTGATGTGGCTATAATTGGACCGTTAATGCTTAGGTGGCATCCAACGTGGATATTGAGTCGGGCTATACATGTTTTTTACTTTTCACATTGGTCATATATGTCTTTTTTGTTTTCATTTTGGTCCTATGACGTGTCCATATTTGTTTTTTTTTTTTTTTTCATTTTGGGTTGTGATACATTTATTTACTGTTTCAAAGCTATGTCTAGTTGTTGGAAGTGCTTGCCAATGACATTTTCAAGCTTCCAATTCAAAATTTTGGGTTCTCAATCCTTTCATTACAAGAAAACAGCTCTAAAGCCGTCAGTAATAACCAAAAACCGTCGGTACCATCACATTTCCGACGACCTATTATCCATCGGAAAGAGGCTTGCCGGTAATTAGACCGTCGGTAATATGTTGATGGTCATTACCGACGGCCAAACTATCAGTGTATATAATTTTTTTAATTTAAATTTTAATTGATTAATTAATTATTATTTAATTATATTTTATATTTATTAAATATTTTTCTTTGTTATTAATTATTTATAAATATTAATTAAACAAATAGTGCAAAATAAAATGAAAAATAACATTAAAAAATTTAAAATTATATCCAAATAATAAATAACATATGTTCTTATAATACATAGAAATATAAATAAAAAAACTAATATGAAAATATAATAATCCTTATCATAATGATGAGAAGACTGGATAAGATCATCGAAGAAGTCCTCATCATCGTCGGCCTTGGTGCGACTGGTCGGCTGATCTGGATGGGGGGCTGCTGTCGAGGGGGCTGTTGGTGCATTTGTTGCATGCTCAGTAGCATCTGCTCCATCCGACGCTCACGCTCCTCGGCATGACGCTCGGACTTAGCCAGTCTCTGCCTCAGCTTAGCAATCTCCTAATCAGTGTGGCGACTGGCTCCGATGGATGCTGTGGCCCTGATATCCAAGCTCGAAGACCCTTTCCGATAGTTACCGGAAAAGTCTCCTGCACCGTAAAAACGACATTTCTTCTTGCCGCCAACAACCTCAGCCCGAACACGCAGTGCAAGCCGCTGCTGCTCCTCGGGCTCAAGTGGGGTGGAGGAAGATGCTATTGCCTGAGACATCCTCTCCTCGAACTCCTCCTGTTATGCATAATCAAACAAATTAATGAAGACTATATATAATAAAACCATACATTTCAAAACTATTAATAAATGAAGCATTACCTGAGTGCGCTTAGAGCGCTCATTTACATACTCGTCAGTACCCTTCCTAGTGTGGGTGTGGCGGTGGAGTTGTTAATCAGTACTAGTCCCCTTCTGTTCCTAACCTGTACGTACACAAACATAAATTATAAGTAAAAAATAATTAAAAAACAATACGAATAACATATGTATTAAATATGAATGAATGTACCAGACACTCAAAGTACTCTACTTGGCAGATGGAACCTCCTGTGTGCAGGCTCCCACCCTTCTCTGATGCTCTATTTTTCTTTGCTTAGGTTGATTTTTTTTCTTCTGAAAATCAGCAGTAACGCAGTGACGGCATAGGGCATCCCAGACTGCATCTCCCATCCATGAGGGTCGCTCGCCTCTCAAGCGAGCATCCCTGAGCATATCGGATAGGCGATGGGAGGCCTTCATATGAAAGTTCCTCTCGACCAATGCTTCATGCTCGGCTCTTCAAGCAACTTTTGTCTACATTAGAAATACATAAATAGTAATTTATTATATTAATAATTTATATGAAATAATAAGCCAAAACATATTAAGTAAATTGAAAATTATAACTTACTCTATAAGCGTCAAAGAAACTCCGCCTCTCATTGTCATCGAGCTGTCCCCATGTGAACCAAGGATAATGGAACATCGAATCAATAACAGCTGTGATGTTCTTCGAAGCTACCTTCGAAGGAAGTAACCTTAACAGTAAAACCATGTGAATCAATATCAACAAAAAAAACATATAATTAAAATTGAATAAATTTATTTTATTAATTCTTACCCTTTACCAGATGGCCTGATGATAGGTCGACCATTGACCATGACCTCAACTTCCTCCGCCTCCTCCTCTGCATCCGCCTCTGAAGGTGAGGGTGTATACCCTGGACTATAGTCCTGCTCCTGCTCCGTAGCCTGATGACCAGGTGAGGATGCACCCACACCAGATGAACTAGAAGCGCCCCGATGTGTATGTGTCTCAAACCCCGGGGTGGGAATCATATCGATCGTGGATGCTGTGAATGGCGCAGGTAAAACCAGTGGAGTAGGTGCAGCCGGTGGAGGCAGTGCAGCCCGCGATGTATGTGGTCGCTGTGTAGGTGCAGGCGAGCGTGATGGGAGTGCAGACACTGTAGGGACAGATGTCGAAGTGATAGACACGAAACCGTCTGCAACGTCACGAGTAACAATGCGAGGTGCCCTGGCCCGACGACGAGTCAAAATAGGACCAGTGTCGACACCCTTACCCTTACCACCTGTGGGTGGTATGGGTGGCGGTGGATCACGTCCCCCAGATGCCATGTGTCTATAGAGCAATTTAATGTAAAAATGAAATAATAAAATAATTATGAATAATCATCTAAGATAGAACAATAATTATCTAAGTTCCATTCATAGTTTTGACAAGTTACATGATCTAATTATAATGGTTACATGATCTTAAGTTTTATTCATAATTTGACAAAAAGTCTCCATCATCTTCAGATCTAATTTCAACATTTTCTTCTTCTGAATCAATGACTTCGTCTTCTTCATCCAAATGCTCCTGAATGGATGACAAGTTATCAGTATCCACTTCTTCACCAACAGCTTCCAAGTCCCGTAAACCAACAATACGCTCAACTTCAATGCCTTCATTTACACGAGACATTTCATCCACTTGATAAGGCACATCTTCCTGCTGATTATCAGCTTCAATGCGACCCCTTGGTTTCGTCTTGATGACCACAAAAGAACCTCGTTTGTCCTTTCGGGTTTTTGGGTACGGGACATAATACACTAGTCTCACATTCTGTGCTAGGATAAACGGATCAAAGTTCTGATATCTGCTACCCATGCGGATGTCCAACGTATTATATTTGGGATTTAATTTTGTGCCTTTAATGGATGGATCAAACCAATTACAATAAAATAGAACTATTCTTTTAGTATAGTCTAAAGTAGTATATGCCAATTCATATATATGTTGGATTATTCCGTAGAAGTCATCTTCACCCCCTTCTATGATGCCCTTCACGTTAACCCCGCTGTTAATTGTTTTTTTACCCTCCGTCCATGAATGGGTATGAAATTTGTACCCGTTCACGAAGAATGTGTGCCATTGTTTGACACATGAATAAGGACCGTTGGATAAGTTCCTTAAGTGTCTGTTGAGAGGAGTTAGTGCCTCACGGGAAACCTACGTATGGATAAATTCCTTATGTTAGATGCAAAAAAGTTATGTAATCCTACGTACAGAATTTGAATATACTTACTTGTTGCCTAAACCACACTGGAAAATCTACATGTATACGAGCAGACTGTTCTTGCTCACTTATGTTTTCAGATAACAAGAATGCTCTATACAAATTGGACAATTCATATTTTTAGCAGAGTAGTATTTATTATTTTATGTAATTGAAAGAAAAGGATATGCAATACATACTCAAGATATGACTTAACTTCGGTGCAATTAATCAACACATGGACATGAGCTGACTTCCTCTTTGCTTCCGTTAACCAGTGGGTCAACTCCATCCCGGAATGACGACCTGGCTGACAAATGACTGACAAGGCTAACGGGTGTCTTTCACTTTTATTTTCCATTTCATTCCTACTATTTCTCGGTGACAACATTAAGTTGTCGAAATAATGAGAACAAAAATGAGTTGTCTCATGATGTAAGTAAGACGCACAAATTGATCCTTCAACCCTAGCCTTATTTTTCACCGTTCGTTTTGAATCACCCATGAATCTATAAAATAACACATTGATAGTTATATATATTACATTTAATTTCAAATGGAAACAAATTTATTTAAAATTGTATGATAGTTATATATACCTTTCAAATGGATACATCCACCTATATTGAACAGGTCCACTAAGCCTTGCTTCATATGCGAGATGAACTGGGAGATGTTCCATGGAATCAAAGAAGCCGGGGGGAAATATTCTCTGCAACTTACATAGAATGATTGGAATGTTCTGCTCCATCCTTATCAATTCATCATCCCTTAACGTTGTAGAACACAAATCCTTAAAGAATTGACTCAATTCAGTAAGCGGATTCAAGACATGGACTGACAACGAATTAAAAGCAATAGGAAGTAAAGTTTCCATGAATACATGACAATCATGGCTTTTCATCCTATGCATCCTTCCCTTGCTGACATCGGCACATCTTGCCAAATTCGAAGAATAACCTTCTGGCATCCTTAGTTCTGTTATCCACTCATAAACTAACTTTGCTTCCTCAGCAGTTAAACTATAATTGGCTTTGGGCTTTAACATTTTCCCATTAGCATGCCGCTTTAGCTCCAAGTCTGGTCGCCTACAATACAAAGCTAAGTCCATTCTTGCCTTCTCATTATCTTTGGTCTTGTCACTCACATTCATGACTGTGTTGAATATGTTGTCAAAAAAATTCTTCTCTCTGTGCATGACATTGAGATTGTGTCTCAACAAATTATCTTTTCATTACGGGAGATCCCAAAAAATACTTCTTTTTGTCCAATTATGCACCTCCCCGTATCCTGGTAATCTGGACACACGACCATTGTCAGTGACTTTGGCCAGTTCCATTACTCTCGTCCAAATCTGTTCTGGTGTAAACCTAGGTGGCGGTGGCTCATCTCTTTCAACTTCTCCCTTTTTGAAGGCGTTCTTGTTTCGTCTAAATGGATGATCTCTTGGTAAGAACCTACGATGCGAATCAAACCAGGAACTTTTCCCTTCGTGTTTTAAAGTAAAAGCCTTTGTATACTCCATGCAATGCGGACATGCAAATTTGCCATGAGTACCCCAACCAGACAATATACCATAAGCAGGGAAGTTATTAATGATCCACATCAAAGCCGCCTTCATTGTAAAATTTCGCTTCCTTGCAATATCATATGTTTCCACACCGGTCCACAACTTCTTCAGATCATCGATCAATGGCTGTAAATAAACATCAATACCAGCTTTCAGATTCGATCGACCCGATATGAGACAAGTCAAAAACATATAAGGTTTCGACATGCACATTTCAGGAGGAAGATTATATGGGGTAACAATTACTGGCCAACAAGAATACGACGTAGCCGACGCTTGAATATAAGGGGTAAAACCATCAGAGCATAAACCAAGTCTTATATAACGGGGATCCGCAGTAAAATTTGGATGTACCCGATCAAAGTGCTTCCATGCTTCGCCATCAGAAAGATGGCGTAACACGCCTGAATTTCTTCTTTTCTCATAGTGCCACGTCATTTTTCCTGCAGTTTGCATTGATGCAAACATTTCCTGTAATCTTGGAATTATCGGCAGATAGAACATTGCCTTAACATGAACTGGTTTGTTCTTACTTGTCCTGGTGTTGCGTGGACAATACCTCAACGCTTGACAAAATCTGCATTCAAGCAGCGCACCGTCATTTTTTTCGAATTCATTATCGTAAAAAAGCATACACCCATTCACACAACAGTCAATCCTCTTAGCCTGGAGTCCCAACTCGGATACTAATTTCTTCACATCATAATAATTTTTGGGTAAACCGTCTTTTACAGGCGTCACATCCAAAATCATTTTGGAAAAATAATCCAAACACTTGTCGGCAATATTCCAATTGGACTTGCAAGCTAACAGTTTAACGCACATCGATAATTTAGAGTCTGAGGCTCCTTAATACAACGACTTATTTGTCTCAATCAAAGGATTAAAAAATCTTTGTGCTTCCTCATTCGGCAGTTCTTCCGTGTTATCGTAATCATGCGCCTCATTCACTCTGAGAGCATCACCCACCATGTCCTGCATTGACGTAAAATGTTCCCCATATCCCATATCTGCGCAACTTCTTGAGCCACCAGTGCAATTCTCATCAACCCCTAAACCAACATTTGACACTTCTTCACCATGATCAGTCCAAATCTAGTAATTGTCCTTAAAACCAACTTTATACAAGTCTGTTTTCACCTCATCATCGCTCTTAATCTGTCGACATTGACATTTATGGCACGGGCATCTAATTCCCCCATCATCGATGAAACGTTGTTGTCGCTTCGCCTGAGCAACAAATTCTTCAACCCCATATGCAAAGGATCGTTTCAGACCCCTTCTTCCCGGATATACCCTATCATACATCCAACTACGATTTGAAGGATAAAAATCCATCTTCTGCATGTTAAAAGAATGCAAAACCATTAAATTTGGACAACATGTCAACTTAGATATATCCACATTCATTTTCTTTATTTGGTATGGCCCTATCCCATTCGAGAAGAAACTTTTTCAACACCCGATCCTAGTATTAATAGTTATTACCTAATTCACATGCCTTATATTTGGCGAAATTTCAGCAGCATTTCCCATTGGTCTCTAAGTACAATAGTTAACCGCAATACTGTGGTCAAGTTTGCACCCAGAGAACAAAAGGAAATGTATTGGACTGATATTTCGTCAAATATAAAGCATTAGAAATAAGCAATATTACTATTATACAAGTGAAGAAAAAGTTTTTCCCAAACTATCCTCCTTGGTCAATTCAAGGTTCCATACAATGAGCGGCACCTCTATGCGATTACACGCCTGCTCAATAATATTGAATCTCAAATGGGAAGCTAAGGTTTTGCTCCAGTATTAATAACTCGTCTAGAAAATAAAACTTTAACCTCTATGAGGTAATTTTACCTTTTGTCTTTGAAAGTCAAGTTCATAGGGTAAAGTGCATAGGGACGAATCAAAGTTGCAAACAAACCAACAAGTAACTATTCTAAGTCTTATGAGCCTTAACACCTATTTTAAGTGCTAAGAAAAATTGGTATTGTATTTCTTGTTGCCGACTTAATTATTTTATTAACCTATTTTGTTATTTAATTATTGTTGTAATTTAATTTCAAATATTTAACCTCTTTATTCAATTATTCAAATATTATTTATTATTTCTACCTTATTTAATTATTTAAATATTAAATTTTATTCATTAATTAGTCTAGCTACATCACAGTATCCGCTGTCGAACCATCTGCAATTTGCTTTGACTTTGCCACCACCGTCGAGACATTTTTTTCATGTCCAGCTTTCTAACTTAAGCTAATTATTTTTATAATTTATTATTTAATTATAACTCTTATGAGGCTTAACACAAATACAAGTGTTAAGAAATTTTGATATTGTATTTTATTTTACTATTTATGATTTATTAATTATCCAATTTTAATTTAATAATTAATTTTTAAAATTTGTTAAGCATTAAGTCTTATGAATAAATTTATTATAATTATTTAAACAGATTATTAAACTTAGTTCTAACATATTCGAAATGTAGCATCCGTTGCATCGACGCCTCCATCCGACCCTCACGGTCCTCGGTACGTCGCTCAAACTCAGCCAATTTTATGTGGCTTAACACTTGTTATAAGTGTTAAGAGCAATCAGTTTATCTTAATTTATTTTATTTATATTATTGTATTATTTATTTATTTATTTATTTTACTTTATTTATTTATTTATTTGATTTTACTTGGCTAGGCTCTTGGGTCGATGTTTCTAACTTAAGCTAAAAAAAAAGTATTATAGGGTAACATCTTTTATTTTTTAAGTCTTATGAGGCTTATAATACAACATGTAATTTATACTAAAAAATTTACGAGTGAAAAAAGATTACTAGACTATCAGTATAAATATGCAAATTAAAACATCATGAATTTAATTTAAATAAAATTAGGGAATTAGAACAAATAAAAAAACAACCTAAACCCCAATTCAACTTATATCATACAAAGAAGAACATACAATTTCACCAAGGACATTTTGGTCATTTCACGCCCGGATATTTTGAAAAGTCATCATGAAAGGGGCCACGAATTTCCTCTTGATTTGAAATCAAGATTATCCGTTAGCGGGTCCCGTTAAATCCCTTCGCGGCTCCAAACGTCTCCCGGTTCGAGTATATGTTCGAATATAATATATTATTTTCACTTTTGAACATGAGAACGGATTTTAGCAAATATGTAGAGAGTTAAATGCTAAGACTTACTGTCTCGTTCGCGAATCAAAACTAGGTCTTGATAGTAGAAAAACACTACTATCTGTGAAAAACGTAGACCGGGCTCCGTTTGAGTTTTCGTCCAAAACTTAACCATAACTTCCTACGATAGTTAGCTCAGAATATTTTATTTCACTCTCTAGACCCTCCAATAAAATATGAATATTTAAATACTGAATAATTATAAAACTTGAAGATCGGAACGTTATAAGAGGGAGAAGGGAAAGGGAGTTCGCAGGTGGGTATTACTTAGGTTTTTCCGACCATTTTTTAATTCGGTGGCACAAAATTTTTAAAATGTTGCCATTTTCCGATCGATTCTGAAATCGGTGACAAATTGTTATCGTTGGCGGTCGGAAAATTATCAACTCAGTTGACTTTCAACTCTTTAATATTTTCGACCGAATTTCCCATCGATTTGACAAAAAATCTAGCCACTGCAGAAAAACGGTCGGAAAATCAATTTGGTAAAGCGTTTTTCCTTTTTTTTTTTGTTAAGCATTAAAAAAGGGATCGGTCGGAAATACGATTGCAAAACTAATTATTGCCATCGATTTCAAATCCATCACAACAACGCGGTGGCAAAACTGGAATTTTTTAGTAGCGACCCTTGCATAAATCTAGAGAGTCAATCACTATATAGTAAAATGAAAGGGCCAACTCATATCCTATAGTAGTAAAGTCGCATTATGCTTACGTGACATCAGAAAAGAGAACATAATGGGTAAATGTAGTCTAGGAAATGAAGAGAAAATAATGAAACACATTTCATGGAATACCCTAACCCATTTCGTTAGTAGTTTTTTTTAATAATATTTTATGTATTTAGTATGGGAAGAAAATAGAGAAGAAAAATGCAGCAAATCCAGCTAAACAGAGAAGAAAACCCACCTGGAGCAACAAAACTCACCAAAATTTGAAGTCTGTGCACACAAAAAAAATGAAACCTTTTCAGCAAAAGGTACTCAACAGCGATGACAATAACTTCAACTATCCTACAAACTCACAGTGTAGCAAACGTGGCCGGAATGTGAGTGGCCAGAGAGGAAGCAGTGACTGGCCGGAGACGAAGCAGCAAGACAGAGTGGCAAAAATGCAACAAGTCAAAGAGAAAATTCAGCAGAATGCAGGAACAAAATGAAGAGAAAACCAAAAGTGATCTTGAAGCAACACAAGAACAAAGCAGAGAGAAAAGAGAAAAGCCTCTGGAAAAACCAAACGTAAAAAGGTCAAGAATATCTCCAAAGAAGCAACAACAGAGCAAAAGTGGTCTGATGGTGATGTTTTTTGGCGCCAATAGAGAACCTTGTATGTCTGCTTGTTTGGATCACCTGTCCAGGTAGGTGTCCACCTATTGCTCTCAAGATTCAGATTTTCAAGCCTCTTTTGCTGAAAAAGTGTCAATCTCCCCTTGTATGAGCCTAGCACCCTTTTATGGGCCGTCATATATCCTTCTCATCAAATATCATCTAAGCTCTTCTAACGTTGTCAAAATGGGGTACTCCTTGTACTTGACCATCTTGCTATTCCATACTTCACACATGTTGTTGGTGATGTTATCTAACTCAAGCGAATGACTGAAATAGGCCTTTATCCATGCCCTTTGATTCAAAGTCCTCAACCTCAACATGATTGCTTTGAACTCAGCCTAGTTGTGAATGTTGCACATTCCCATACAAACCCGCGAAGCTCCTTGTCCTTCATTTGCTTGATAAAATTCTTCCATATATGCTACACACAGTTTCTCTGGTGTGCTCCTAGCATGACCTCTTTCAATGCTGGTAATAGTCCCTGTACGCCGCACACACCATGCACCAGTGTAACATCAGTATAATAGGTCGTATCAGTCTCCAACTATTAATTAAGTAACCCAAACCAGTCCCCAACTAATCGTTAGCAACCCAATATAGTCATTATCAAAATGCATCGTGGGACAATCTAGTCTTCTACGTGTTACAGGCAACTAAAGTCAGTAAACATGGAGCGGATCAGATCCTATGCACCATATCATGACTATGCACCAGTTTCAATCGATGCACCAGATCAGTAAAATATGCAGCAGTTCAAATGACTATGCACTAGATACACCAATTATGCACCAAGTCAGTATAACTTATGCACCAACTATGCACTGAGTCAGTATAACAGATGCACCAACTATGCACCACATCAGCACCAAAAACAGTATATGCACCGCGTCAGCATATGCAAAACCTATGCACCAAAAACTGTATAACAGTATAAAACAATATAACAATGTAGCTTCTGGTGGTCAGATATAAAGTTCCATCCCATGCAAACAATCAATACATACTATGTATACAAAGCAGAAAAATAGCCCATCAATGTAGAATTTAATGGCCAAATAGTCTCAATTTAAACCTTCTAGAATGTGATTAAAGAAAGCCAACACCATGTATGGACATTTTTACTCTTCTGTAAATTTTGTTCTTTCCAGCCTCTTTTTCTTGATGCAGATATGAACTCTAAGTCTTCTTTCTCAGCATACTTTCCTCTCTCTTTTATTATTCTATTGTAAAAATATGGTCGCATTCTGACACATGCTACTGTGGTTCAGAAGTTCAGTTTGATCTTCTGAATGAGTGAAAAAACCAGGTGGACTCATCTTGTCAATAAGGACACTACTGATTGGAACAACCCGTAAGTTCACTTTGGCTTATATTCTATATCTTTCAAGAATAGTGGTACATTCACTGTTCCATTGGTTGATAATGCTTCTTTGTTCACAATTTCTACATTTACTTCTCAAGTTCATATGCTATGACCGGACTCCAGAATGGTCCTGGACATTAACTTTACATTCCTGTTATGATATTGAAAGTCTCAAGTCAAAACTAAAATGTTCATTTATCAATTATTAGTTTCTTTTATGATTTTCCCTTAGAAATTGTGCTGCTTATAAGTCCGTAGAAGAGTGAGATTACGAAGGTTAACTTTCTTTATTAAGGAATTTGATTATGTGTGAGAGCTAGGTTGAGAATATAGAGGGAGTTGATTGGAGGAAATATAGTTAAAAGTCATATTTCGTTTGAGTAAGCAGAATTATGCCTTCTCTCAGATCTAATTTTATTTTTTCAATTTCATTTGGTAGAATCATAAACCTGATATGAAGTAAACAACTTTTCCTATTTATTGACTTCACTCTGACCTCTATATCTTCTACATGTGTTCCTCTTGGTTTATAATTATATTCACTGTAAGGAACTGATTTATACGTAGATAACTGCTGCAATATTGTGCTTCAATGGTGTTGTTAATGTTGATTAATGCCTTTCTTTTTTTGGTTTGGTGAAAAGAATGGATTCTTTTACTACACCATGTATATTTCTTTCTTTCAATATTGGATATTGTCTTTCTCGTGCACCCTAGATTTTTTTAGTTCTAATTGGAAGGTATGAGTTGCTTTGGTGTTGACAGTAGCCAATTTTAGAAATAATTTGGCTCCCCTAAAATGAGTAGACTTCTAAAGTAAGAAAGTAAGTGGTTATCCACCTATAGATCATTTAATAGGTTGAGATCTCTATGTAATTAATCAAATCAATGATGGATAGTCACTTACTATCTCACTTTAGAGGAGTCAAATCCTTTTAGAAAAGTATGGTATGATTCTTAATCTTGATGCTACATGGGTAGGACTACCATTCGTTAAGTTTCGATAATCATGTTTCATGTCACTGATTCACTGGCCATTTTCATGATCGAATGGCAGCAATGGATGCGCCGATAGCGCAACCTAAAGGAAGCAAAAATAAAGAGCTTCCATTCAATGGGGAACTACAGAGGGAGAAGATATGCCTCAATTTTTTGAAATCCAAGGATTTATCTAACAATTCTAACCGGAAAAGTCATGGTGTATTCAAGCAAAATATAGATACTTTCTTGTACAGTAAGCCATCTTTTGACCTCAATTTTTGTTCTTGTTAACTTGGAAGACTCTTTAAAAAAAAAAAAAAAGGTTAAATATGTTTTTGATCCATATAAAATAACGAAAATTCGTTTTTAGTCCCTCATTTTTTAAAAGTCTTTTTTTGGTCCCCCAATTTTAAAAATAGCTCACTTTTGGTCTCTAACGTTAGCTCAATTTTCAAAATAGGGACCAAAGGTGAGCTATTTTGAAAATTGAGGGACAAAAAAAAAAGGACGTTTTAAAAATGAGGGGTTAAAAACGAATTTTTGCTATTTACAAGGATGAAAAACATATTTAACCCTTATAATATTCTTCTTCAATACTTTTTTTGTGAAATTTAATCAAAAGGATATACAACTCATAATTGTTCTATGCGAATTAAAAATAATCATATAATGCAATAACTTTTTTCTAATTCTTCAGAAATGTCCTTTATTAAATAATTTATTTAAATTAATTAACTTTTATATATCACTCTTACCTATCTCAATGTATAATTAAGAATTATAATAATTATTTTTTAATATAAAAATCACATCCTAATTATAATAGTACATTTCTTTAAATCCAATGTGCCATAAACCCAAACAATAAAACTTAACACAATAGAGAGAATTGATATTATTCATCCATACTATTATAAAAATGGTTTCCAACATCAGTGTCTTACTTTTTTTTTTAAAATTATTATTGTCAATTATTTATTTAAGAATTTTAAGTAACATAAAAAATATAATTATTAATATATTTTATTAAGGATGAAAAATTTACAGAAAAACTTCTAAAAGATAATGTTTACTCAATTATCAAATAATTCTTTCCTATTTAAATATGTTTTTGGTTCTTATAAAATAGTGAAAATTCGTTTTTAGTCCCTTATTTTCAAAAAAATCCTTTTAGTTCCTAATTTTCAAAATGTTATTATTTCATCCCTCAATTTTCAAAATAGCTCACATTTGGTTCCTATTTTGATAATTGAGATAACGTTAGGGACTAAAAGTGAACTATTTTAAAAATTGAGGACCAAAAAATGACTTTTTAAAAATGGGGTACTAAAAATGAATTTTCGCTATTTTACAAGGACCTAAAACATATTTAACCCAAAAAGAAATTATAACTCTTTTTAAAAACAGGTTCCTCTGCAAAATTCAATGAGACGACATATTAATATACTGTCATATTAATTCATTTAAATACCTCACTTATTGTTTAATAGTTTTAAAAACATAAGTTATACACTGTGACTAATCCAGAGGACATTAAACTTACTGCTAATAACCTTCTAATATAACTATTTTGCATGCAACCATAACTGGCATGTAAATGTAATAAAATGAATTAAATCATGCTCTAACAACATTACATAGCTGAAACTCGTAATTAGGTAGTCTATCACAAATTTCTAGAAATAACCAAATTCAATCAGAAAACAAAATACAACTACTTCTAAACTAAAATCACACTCTATCTTTGCTATTCTACATGCAAAGTACAAAAATACATAGAAAACAACTTTATTCAAGACCTCAATGTAGAATGAGACGATTGGTTTCTCAAAGTGTGGGTGGTTCGGTTATGGAATGTGTTCACCACGCAAAATGATTAGGATCCAATATTCTTAGAAATGATACTATGGGATGAAAAGGTACTAATTTTAAAACAATATTACATTAGAGTATTATTTCTGTATTGTTAAAATGCATTGTAACATACAACTTAAATACATCTAGTCTTCAACTAATATCAAATTGTTGTCCAAAATTTGACTTCGGTTCCTCCAACTTAAATTTCTACAACATACACCACTTCATGTAGCAGTACGTAAAAAAACTTGATCAACAAATTCAGCCACATCTTACAAGAGGGAAACATATATATACCATCATAAATCTCAAAATTGTCGAAGCAAATGATACGATAAACCAGTCAAAGGTAAAATGAAAGAATGATTCTTGCTAACAACATCTTGCAATAGAATCAATGACCCATCCCTCAAAATTCTTTAACACTACTTTGACTTTCATTCATTCCAAACTCTCTCAAAAAGGATCGTACAAAGAACAATACTATACTAACTGGTAAGACTATTACCGTTACAAAAATTCTACTTATAAATACTACACCAGCAAATACACACACATACACTAACGAGTTTCATGTTTAATTGTAGACATCATCAGCAAACTTCATAGGCTTGGACATGAAGAGGAAATACATGTTGACGGCAAGGCAACAAAAAATCGTCGGCTGGAGTTGATAATGAAAGAGTAAAAAATTACTCCAACTTTTCAATTACTAAATTTAAAATAGATTCAAAACCATACTACAACGCTCCAAACAAAATATCAATAAAAAAAAAAAAAAAAAAACCAGATGCAATCAACATTTTACTACATTAATGCTTCAGGAACAAATTAGTCGAAGTAGCATTGTGGAGAAACATAACAACAGAATTTGAGCAAACATTTAAGAACCACAAAGAAGGTTCAAACACTATTGCGATCACCTCCACCATCATTAAAAGTTTCAAAGGTATGGCACTTCACATGGAAAAAAACACACCGACACACCAATATATCTAACATCTACACTCCAACATTAAAATTATATTTTGTTATATACAGGTTAGTATTCAATCAACTCAACTACAAATACAAGGATTTACATACCAATATGTGGTTGGTCTGAATGGTAACGAGCTCAGACCCCTTAACCAAGTGGTCAGGGGTTCGATCCTTGACTCTTTCGTATGGAGAAAGTCCGATTGAGAGCGGTTAACCTTTAAATGTCGTCCAGTGCCTTGTGGGATTAGTCTCCATGGTTGCACGCATAGGATACTCTGAGGAACCAAAAAAATACAAGGATTTACATCAACCTACAACATCCCAGATTTTCATGTTAGATTTAAACTCAATAATTATCTACAAGGCATGCTATCACAAACTTTATTGCGGAAACATAATAATCATATATAGCATGCATCTTTATTATCAAGAACAACTTAAAACTTGATACCTTTAGGATCTACAACATGCTGATTTATCAAAGATATAGGAATTTCTGAATCCATTATATGTTCCTAACCTCAAGCGTTCTTCAGAGGATGAACTTGATCACCAACCTTCACGAACGGAGGGTAGTAATCCTAAAACGCAGAGAGGGGGAAGAGAAAAGAGAGACGGGTAATGAATACCCGTTGGCTTGTGGTTCTTCCTCAACTGGGACTCCTTATGCCTTAGTCGCTCTTTAGATGGGGAGAAGAGGCGGTATGCGATATTGTCCGGTGTATTGGGGACCATGGTCTATATATAGGGTGATGGCCAATTAGGGTTCCCATTATTCCGAAATGGGCCATCAATGACATCCACTCATATTCAGCCCATATCAATTAACTAATTTGTTATCAAATCAGAAATTCAATTAGCCTTATCACTTAATTTGATCACATACCAATTAAGGCTCCTAATTGATAAATAGCTAATATAATTAATTGACGATATCTGCCCACATTATGACATTGAAATATAATTAAATACAGAATATTCCAACAATCTCCCACTTGGGCAGTATATCGTAATAATTATATCAGAATTCCTTAGACGCGCATCCGAATGCTATTTATCTTTAAATTTCCCCTTTACAATCTGGTCCACCTCATACATAATTAATGGGACCACCGCGGCTGTCGTCACTAACGTCTATTGTGACTAAAACCCGATGACCAACACATCAATGCACTTGATGACATAGATCGATATGGATGAGTGGCATGAAAATTTCATGCAATGTGATCTTTGAATCATGCCTATTTCCAACTGGTCCAACTTAAGTCTTTAGTGAGATCAATTTTGTAATTTTGCAAACCAAAGTCCTTAATGTGTAAATAAATTTTACATACAACAAGATACAAACAAGTTCATAATGAACTCATAAACATAACTTTATTTCTGCAGAAAATCCGAAATAAAAAAAGATTTGTATCTCAAACATAAAACACAAATAGAGATTCCCACTAAACTAAGGCATCTTCAGTGACAACACCCATATGAGCAACATGCTCGTGAAAAACCTTAGGTGTCAAGCCTTTAATTAGTGGATCTGCTAGCATAGAATTTGTCCCTATGTGCTCCATAGAAAACTATTTTTTCTGAACTCTTTTCTTAACTACAAGATACTTGGGCTAATTGACCAAAGTAGCCCATTTTTAAAAACTATTTACCAATATAACCTTGTTTTGAAACTATGTACCAAACTAACCCACTTTTTGCCAACGTGGCATTTTTTATTAATTTTTTTTCTGACACCAAAGACGCTACTTTGACTGGCGTTTTTGGAAAACTCTAGTTGCAGTAGCGTCTTCTCCATCTTTCCCCCTGCACCAGACAAGTCCTGCCCAGGCAGCCACGTGGCGCGCCTTAGTGGCGCAGTAGCGCCTTTGCCCAGGGCGCGCCACGTGGCTGCCTGGGCAGGACCTGTCTCCCCACTTGCAGCATTCTTTGACCCATCTGACCACCATTCCCTCCACTCATCAAACCCACCCGTCTGATCTCTCTATCTTTCTCTCTTCTTCACACACACAAACACACCCAGATCTTCTTCTTCTTCTTCTTCTTCTACAATATTGTTGATCTCCTCACACCCTTTCTCACACAGATACTCTCTTTCACTACGTATTATCAACCTCAACCAACTCTCCTACTATGCTTCCTCTGTTTCTCTACTTTTTCTCAAGCTCAACCATCTCTACCACTTTGCTGTTGCTGTTGCAGGTATTTATATTATTAATTTTTTTAATTTAATTAGTGTTATTATTGTGGCAGATTTTATCTTCAAATGCTGTTGGATTAATTTAATTATTTATGATATTTAGCTAAATTAATTATATTAATAAAGTATATTAATTTTAAATTATTAATTTTATTAATACAATAAAAAAATAAATAATACACTAAGCAGAGAAGTGAAACATCAGACGAGTGATCAGCAGCTGTTTCACTCGTCTGCCTATCATCTGTCTGATGCTTCACCCGTCTAAAGCATCAGACAGGTGATAGGCAGACGAGTGAAACATCTGCTGATCACTCGTCTGATGTTTCACTCGTCTGCTGCTTAGACGAGTGAAACATCAGACGAGTGATCAGCACATGTTTTACTCGTCTGCTGCTTAGACGGGTGAAACATCAGACAGGTGATAGCAGACGAGTGAAACAGCTGCTGATCACTCGTCTGATGTTTCACTCGTCTGCTACTTAGACGGGTGAAACATCAGACAGGTGAGCAGCTGTTTCACTCGTCTGCTGCTTAGACGAGTGAAACATCAGACGAGTGATCAGCAGCTGTTTCACTCGTCTGCCTATCACCTGTCTGATGCTTTAGACGGGTGAAGCATCAGACAGGTGATAGGCAGATGAGTGAAACATGTGCTGATCACTCGTCTGCTGCTTAGACGGGTGAAACATCAGACGAGTGATCAGCAGCTGTTTCACTCGTCTGCCTATCACCTGTCTGATGCTTCACCCGTCTAAAGCATCAGACAGGTGATAGGCAGACGAGTGAAACAGCTGCTGATCACTCGTCTGATGTTTCACTCGTCTAAGCAGCAGACGAGTGAAACAGCTGCTCACCTGTCTGATGTTTCACCCGTCTAAGCAGCAGACAAGTGAAACATCAGACGAGTGATCAGCAGCTGTTTCACTCGTCTGCCTATCACCTGTCTGATGTTTCACCCATCTAAGCAGCAGACGAGTGAAACATGTGCTGATCATTCGTCTGATGTTTCACTCGTCTAAGCAGCAGACGAGTGAAACATCAGACGAGTGATCAGCAGCTGTTTCACTCGTCTACCTATCACCTGTCTGATGCTTTAGACGGGTGAAGCATCAGACAGATGATAGGCAGACGAGTGAAACAGCTGCTGATCACTCATCTGATGTTTCACTTCTCTGCTTAGTGTATTATTTTTTTTTTATTGTATTAATAAAATTAATAATTTAAAATCAATATACTTTATTAATATAATTAATTTAGCTAAATATCATAAATAATTAAATTAATCCAACAGCATTTGAAGATAAAATCTGCCACAATAATAACACTAATTAAATTAAAAAAATTAATAATATAAATACCTGCAACAGCAACAGCAACAGCAACAGCAAAGTGGTAGAGATGGTTGAGCTTGAGAAAAAGTAGAGAAACAGAGGAAGCAAAGTAGGAGAGTTGGTTGAGGTTGATAATACGTAGTGAAAGAGAGTATTTGTGTGAGAAAGGGTGTGAGGAGATCAACAATATTGAAGAAGAAGAAGAAGAAGAAGATCTGGGTGTGTTTGTGTGTGTGAAGAAGAGAGAAAGACAGAGAGATCAGACGGGTGGGTTTGATGAGTGGAGGGAATGGTGGTCAGACGGATCAAAGAATGCTGCAAGTGGGGAGACAGGTCCTGCCCAGGCAGCCACGTGGCGCGCCCTGGGCAAAGGCGCTACTGCCCCATCTTTCCCTTTGCACCAGACAGGTCCTGCCCAGGCAGCCACGTGGCGCGCCCTGGGCAAAGGCGCTACTGCAACTAGCGTTTTCCAAAAACGCCAGTCAAAGTAGCGTCTTTGGTGTCAGAGAAAAAATTAATAAAAAATGCCACGTTGGCGAAAAGTGGGTTAGTTTGGTAAATAGTTTCAAACAAGGTTATATTGGTAAATAGTTTTTAAAAATGGGCTACTTTGGTCAATTAGCCAGATACTTGATGTCGACGAACTTCAACTTTGTAGAACCCATGTTATTGTTGAAGTACAATATGACTTGACTTATTTGTCACAACCTAACTTGAGTGGTATTTCAATACCTTTTACTAAATGCAACCAAGTGACAAAAAAATTACTCCAGTCATATCCCGTAGTCGGATGCCTACTATCTTGGCATCCTATAAAATCGGAGTCAGAATTCATCATGATCTCTAAACTGTTAGATCTCCGATATGTGAGCATATGCCCTTTTGTTCTCTTTAAGTATCTCACATTCCTTATGGTTGCTTTTCCAATAATCCTTGAATTATTCAAGTATCTGCCTAATAATCCTACTATGTACGCTATTTCCGGATGCGCACAAAATTGTGCATACATTAGACTTCCCACAGCCGAAGCATAGGGAATCTTCTACATTTCCTAAATTTCTAGATTTTCATGGGGGCATTTAATTGAGACTGAAATGTCTCCCTTCGTGACCGAGGTATCTCTTGGTTTACTATCTTTCATGTCGAACTTATCCAAAACTATATCGATATAGCTCTTTTGTGATAAGCCAAAAATACCTCGAGAATGATCTCTAAGTATCGAATTCCTAAGACAAAAGAAGCGTCCCCAAGATCTTTCACCACAAAATTCTTTGTCAGAAATTTCTTGGTTTCGCGCTATAAGCCTATATCGTTCTTGGCTAGCATAATATCAACATATAATACCAGAAAAATGAACTTACTCCCACTGAACTTGTAATACCCACAGTTGTCCTCGATATTCATCTCAAAACCAAATGAGACAATCTCTTGATGGGACTTGTGGTATCACTAACGAGACGTCTTCTTTAGCCCATAGATAGATTCCGTCAATTTTCAAACCATCTTCTCTATGTCTTTCGACACAAAGTTTCCCGGTTTGCATTATATACATTTGTTTCATCAATGTTGCCATTGAGAAACACCGTCTTGACATCCATCTCGTGAAGCTCCAAATTATAATAAGCAACGTGAGCCATGATTGTCCTTAAAAGAGTCATTCAATGATACTGAAAAGAATGTCTCTTTACAAGCAATCCTTTCTTTTGAGTATAGCCTTTTGCCACTAGACAAAACTTTATAACTCTCCATATTACCCTTTGACACCTTCAAGTAACAGGATAAGTTTCAAACCTTATTGTCTGGCTTAAGCTTGTACTCATACCTTCAATCCACTTTTCCGAATAGAAACGTCATATGGTTTGATGGGAGTTGATAGAATCTTCTTCCATTATACCATTTACCTTATGTTCCTAGATAAATACTATATAATTATCCAAAGTAGTATTCACTAGTTCTTTAGTGGATCATGGCAAAAGGGATCGGCTCTTGATGCTCTAGTCTTGAGGGTGTTGAGTTTGACCTTCAGGAATAATTTTCTTATCTTGAATGGGAAGAATAACAACAATATCCTCACAAGGATTCAAATTTGCTACACCAATAGCAACTGTATGAATTGATTTAGGGATTAGAACCAATTCTTCCTCAAAGATATTGTCTCTAATCTTATCTCCCTCCAAACTCAATATCCTCAAAGAACTAGTCAGTTCCTGTCTCAAGGTTTCTTTAATTTGGGATTATCAAATTCATTTATCCCTTTGACCTTTCAGAGTATCAATAAGGTTGCCGCTCACTATTTGGGGGGGCTCCAATCTCCTTCGCAAGACTCATAAGGTCTTGCCTTAGTTGGATGTTCCCATACTTGAAAGTGATTGATCGGTAACTTTAGTTGGTACTCTGTCAAGCATTTAAGCTGCAATCTTTACTGTTACTCTCGTAGTGACTCTGGTAAGGCAGAATGATTAATCATACTCCTTACCATACCTTTAAGCGTCCTTACTTGGACTTAACTGCATTCTTGATAGCCATATTCTGATATATTTAACTTTTAATACATTTAATACAAACAATAAAATGTATAAGGCCAATGGAATCTAGGATCCCCTCATACAAGTTGCTCAACTCTATTCGTAGAGATGTGCTCTAAATGTTTGTGTCATAGTGCTCCTTAATTTTACTATCAACATTACGCTTAGTGTCGTATGATTCCTCACTCAATGTTTTGCCATAAGAGGTCTCAATACCAAGCAATTATAGTTTGTCCAGCCCATAACTTAACTGGTTCCTACAATATTTGAATTTAAAAGACAAATTGAATCCATCGTTTCTAAATGAACAAAATTATCCTGATTTGTTCAATAAGAAACCAAAACCAAGTTTCATCTAAATGATGACTAAACCAAAATGTCTTTTAATTTCAAAAATATTAGCCAGTAACAACAATCTAAAATGTCAATAGCCTTATCCTTTACTGACTTGGTCAAATCCAATATAGATGCATCTTTCAGCATCACTTGGCCTTCATCAGTTCAGACAATCCTTTATAGGCATGCCAAACATGATATTTGGGACATTTCTTCTTTAGATACCCGATGTCCTTATAAAAGAATAATTGTGACCCTAGTTATTTCTTTTGAGACGGGCCCTTAGCAGCTTTATCCTTAGTTTTCTTTTGTTAGCCCTTATCTTTAGAGGTATTTATCAAATGAGCACTATTTATCGTCTCTTGCTTCATTGTTTCCTTTCTTGCACACCTTATGAAATGAATCCATTCAAATATCATTTCTCTTTATAACAGCTATAAGTTAACTTAAACTGACTGAACTGTGCATAAAAGAATACCAAATGCTAAATGCATGGGCAACTTGTTCGACAGCCCACGTTTTAGCGCCCTAGGTTTATGAGTAAGATTGGACATTCCTATAATGTGCTCCTTATATTTCCTTTTCTTTATACTTAATGAAAATCTAGCTCTCCAATGAGTACTTGTTTTCGTCTTTATTGCTTTCAGAAATCATTTTTAATTTCAGCAAGGAAATCTCTAGCATTAATTATGCCATCCAAAATAATACCCCTAAAGATCTCTAGAATATTGTGCTCTATGATCATAAGACCCATGCAATTGGAGTGGTCCCACTTCCTATTCTCGATCCTCCCTTTAGAGGTACTAGATTGTGTGAGAGAAGGTGGTTTTCTCCATCTTCATGCAAGATCTAGATTCAAGAACAATCTTAATATTCTCCTTTCAATCCTAAAAATAGTCAAAACTTTTGAGAATCGAAATTGAATTAAATCAGCAGATACATAAGCAATATAAACTTAAAGAGAACATAAGTACCGTAAAGATACTTACCAAAATACTCTGTGCACCATTAATATTAAGTCTTTGGACAATAACATTAATTGCTGGTGGTATTTTGTTGTAATGATCAAACACTGATTATAATTTCTGTCAAACAACAGCTATTTTGGATACTCTGTCATTCACATGAAAATGATCTTTATAATGACTATGTGTTTACCATCACAGGTGTGAATGCAACCCTGCCAAATATTAACCTTCCTTTAGGCCAATTAATATCCGCATGGATGTACACCCTCATAATCTTTAATATTTCTTTTGAGTGATTTCCATAAGAGATGTCACCTTGGCGACTTCATGCTTTAAGTGACTCACATGCACTCAAAATCTAAATTGGGAAATTGAAGACCTAAACAAGATATCAAGCGCACCATTAATCCCCAATCTTCGGATTGTAAGAATTAACTGCAAGTGATACTCTCAACTCAATGATCAAATATTGGTGATAAGTCCTGTCAAATAATGGTCACCTTCGGGCGTCCCATTATCCACATGGAAAATACTTTATAATCACCACATATTTACCATCACAGGTATGTAATTATCCAGCCAAGTTGTGCCTTCCTTCGGGCCGACAACAACTCGCATGAATAATTCAATACTACATCTTTTGTAAATCTAATTGAATCAAATTTACGCAACAAAGGTTACTTTGGCAACGTATTGTTTCAACCAACTCAACCAAAATTACCAGACAATTTTAATAAAATGGGGGGTCCCAAATTTGCCATTTTCACACTAAAAACATGAAAACTTGAATGCTTAGTGTGAAAAAATTCTTCTCATATGTGAACTTTCCGAATAGGTGGTTCTATAGTTCTAACTTTGGTTCTTAGAGTCTGGACCCATTTCGAAATATTGCCCACAACCATAGGTAAACTATTAGAAGTGGCAATACCCTCGAAAGGAATCACTCTAAGTTAGGCCTTCGTGATAACCAAACAGGATGTACATCCAGAAGGCTATCACTACTCAACCTTCTCCCTATCTCAAGTTGCACTCAGGCCCGGGTATAGGGTCCCACTCATTAATGTATGAGAAAAGTGTAGATGTAAAATACAAGCAACAAAAGTGTTGCTCCAAATCTTTACAGGCGCTTGCCACAAATTTTATCAAATAACCTTCAAACATCAGGTATATTCATATACCAGAAAAACGAAAGCATAGAGATACTTGATGCGATTCAAAACTTTCCAGAAAAATACATATATATTTAATATGCAATTCTTAAATTTCCAGAAAAAAAAAACATATATATAACATACAGGAACCTTTTACGTCATCCATATATGTAAAAGGTCAACACATTCAAGTTTCCAGATTATATATTCTTTCAAGGCATCAATATTTTATAATTCCTAATTTTCAAAAAATTAGGATTCATAAAATAATCCCAATAAATCAATCATGAAGACCCGCTCTGATACCAATTGTTAGATTTAAATTCAATAATCATCTACAAGGCATGCTATCACAAACTTTATTGTGAAAACATAATAACCATATATAGCATGCATCTTTATTATCAAGAACAACTTAAAACTTGATAACTTTAGGATCTATAACATGCTGATTTATCAAAGATATAGGAATACCTGAATCCATTATATGTTCCTAACCTCAAGCGTTCTTCAGAGGATGAACTTGATCACCAACCTTCACGAACGGAGGGTAGTAATCCTGAAATGCAGAGAGGGAGAAGAGAAAAGAGAGATGGGTAATGAACACCCGTTGGCTTGTAGTTCTTCCTCAACCGGGACTCCTTATGCCTTAGTCGCTCTTCAGATGGGGAGAAGAGGCGGTATGCGATATTGTCCGGTGTATTGGGGACCATAGCCTATATATAGAGTGATGGCCAATTAGGGTTCCCATTATTCCGAAATGGGTCATCAATGACATCCACTCATATTTAGCCCATTTCAATTAACTAATTTGTTATCAAATCAGAAATTTAATTAGCCTTATCACTTAATTTGATCACATATCAATTAAGGCTCCTAATTGATAAATAGCTAATATAATTAATTGACGATATCTGTCCACATTATGACATTGAAAAATAATTAAATACAGAATATTCCAACATTTCAGTCTTCAAAAAAGGGTAAGTTGCAAACAAAACAATTATTTCCATTTACATTATGGACAATACTATAATTATTAGTATAATTACCATGGCAAATTGACCATCTTGTATCGTACATAAAAATGATGAAAACAATATTTTATAAATTCTTTTTAAACAAAAATGAATTTATTTACAGTCCATTCACTTAAGAAGTAGATATCATTAAATAAAGGGTAAGTTTGCAAACAAAACAATTATTTCCATTTATAGTTTGGACAACACTATAATTATTAGTATTAGTACCACGGCAAAACTACCCATCTTGAATTGTACATAAAATTGATGAAAATAATATTTTATAAAATCTTTTTGAACAAAAATGAAATTTTTTACACTCCAACCACTTATGATCACCAAGTACTTATCACTAGATAAAAAATGGGTGTACTATAAAAAAGTAAAATTAACAAAAAATAATGTAATAAAAAAATTTAAAATATTGTAAAATTTGATACTATTATACAACTAATATTGTATAGCCATATCTTGCCCAATAGGAAATCAATAATCTTTATCTTTTTACGCACATTTTATAAAACCAATGCAAAACAATCCCGACTTTCTTTAAAAATAAACGTATCTTATGTAGGAAAACAACTGAAGATCAAGAAATAAATGAGATCCTAAGGCAAATATGCAACCAGCAACCCCAAAAAAGAAAAAAAAGAATGCTACGGAACTGAAGAACCATACAAGGTATTATGTCAATGAATGAGAATCAAATTACTTGGTATTCCGGTTTTCTAATCTTCATATAAAAAATACAATATTAGCATTTAAAAATATAACATATTCTGTGTTGCCAAGATGCATATAAAAATATAAATTCAACACATCATACAATATGGCATTTTACATAAGAAATTACAAGAAAATGTATTTATAATACAAGGAACCATCAATGACATCGATGACACATTTGGATGGACATATGTCGGATGTGAAAATTGCATGAGAAAATTCAAACAAAAAGGAGATACATACATGTGTGCCATGTATCAGAGGCCATTAGAGTACCCTACCACAAGGTAAAAAGAAATATTACTTCCACACTTAAAAAATTACTCAAAGAATTGAAAACAACATCTGTACACTTTTAGGTTCAGACTTCAATTGCAAGTCTCAGATGACATTGCAACAACAACATTAACGATGTTTGATCATGATGCTTAGGAATTACTTAAAATAACAGCAGCTAAACTTCTTACCATCTAACATGAGAATAATGGAGAGACATCAAAGACGTTACAAAACCTCTGCAATTGCACACTTATATTTGAGATAAAGCTGATAAATCATAACTTGAAAGAAGGCTCTCAAAACTACATTGTCACAAGAACTTTCATCCCAATCAACAACCTTCCCAATCAACCTCTCCAAAATAATCAAACAGGTAGTCAAAATCCATATTTTAAACAATTCATCATTGTTTATATTAACTACAAAAACTAATGATTATCTCGATATTATAACAAGGAGCCAATTTCACCATAGCAAATATCATCAGATAAAAAACAATATTATCAGGCAAAGAGGAATCAAGCTTAAAAAAACAAAAATAAAAAGCCATCCAAGCAAGTATGCTAGAACCAAAGTGGTTATGGTCCACTAATCCTTTAAGTTTTGATATTAACAAAAAACTAATTTCAGAAGAATAAAGATTAGTTATGGACTAACGCTTTATCTTAAGTGTGCAGGAATATATATATAAGTCCAAAGACTTTCGCTCGTCCAAACTCCAAAGTGGATTAGCTCTCGCTAAGTCCAGACGATAATAAGTCTGTTCAACGATAGAATTATGAGTCCAAAGACTTTTTTTATTCCATGTAATAATCGTTAAAGTCCAATAAGCTTTATTTGTTTTAGCGAAATTCATATGTAAAGCTTTTCAATTTATTACTCTATATGTAAAAAGCTTATATCCTTTAGACAAACATTCCTTGTAATCTTCGTACCATCGAAAGCTGAAGCCAGACTGTCCTTGACACAAAAAGGATTTGATATTCTTCAAAAGGAAAGACAAAAGGCAACTTTCGAGTACAAGGACAAGGTGTCAGCACCTCTTTAAGCTATCAAGCTCTGATAGTCTACTTTGTTGATCAGAAGCCTTAACAAGTTATCAGACTCAACGGACTAATGCATTTAATACTCAATCAAAACAGATTCTTTTCCAACCGTTGAAGACTGGAGTTGATCAAAGACAAGAGGGCTATAAATACCTTCCCCGTAAAAGAAGCACAGACATAGAGATAAGCGAAGTGATGCACAACTGAATCAAAATTGAAAAACAGTCAAGCACACAAGACAACAAGCAATCAAGAGAAAAATATCAAAGCTTGCAAAGCTTATTCTGCTCTTAGTTTTCATATCACTCTTTGCGTAGAGGGTTATTCAAAAGTTCTAATCTTTAGTTTCAAATTCTCACACTTACTGAGTTAGTAGAACAAAATCTTTCTCAAAACCTAGTTGGGTGAGCCTGAAAAGGCTTGTGTAGAAATAATACTTAGTGTGCCTGAAGAGGTGTAGAATACTTGCCTGAAGAGGTATTGAATACTTGTAATAAAAAGTTTTTGTTACAGTGGAGAAAACTCTCAAGTAGAGAGGACTGGACGTAGCTCTTTGGTGAAGAGTGAACCAGGATAAAATCTTTATGTCTCTTTCTTTCCTTTGCTCTTGCTTTAGTTTATTCCTTAACTAACTCTTTGGAATTGAATTGCTTTCTTATCGGGCTGTTCTTATTTCAAGAAGCGTCCAAGTTAATTTGGAAACGCTCTTTGCATCCATCTCTGTTTTTGCGAAAATCTATATCTGCTTGCGAAAAGTTTTAAAAACGTAAGAAACACAATTCAACTCCCTTCTTATGTTTCAAACATGTTCCTTCAAAGTAGACGACGCATCATTGAATGAAGCTCCAATCCTTAAGCGCAAATTAAGGAAAGGAACATCCAAAGACATACAAGACACAACATCCTCATATGAGGAGTCAATCTTGATACAAAGTTTAAGGAGAAAAGTTTTCAAAGAAAACAAAACTCATGGGATAACACCGTGCGGCTGTGGCTGAAAAGGGAAGGTTTACAAAATGCTCAATTGTCATGATACCATGATATTTTTGACCGAAAGTTAAGGTTTAGAAGCTTAAAATAAAATAAAAAACAATAGGGGCATTTGCAAGGCGCATGTGGGCCAAAGTTGATTCAAAACTTTATCAATATGAATAATTGGAGTCAATATTGCGTTTTTGAGAATCTGTAAGTTTACTCAACCGTTAGAAAAATTATTGTTTACAATCAAAATTTACATACTTTTATGTCATATGTTTAAACAATATTTTACAGGTTATGAGGAAAAAAAAAAATTAAATTTCTGGTTGACAGTTTTACAACCATACATCATATGATAAATAAGAAAAAAAAAATCTAAAATAGCTACATTATAAAAAAAAACCGGTCCAAACAATACATTCTCACCGCACAACTCAACGAGGCCAAAATATAGTTTATGATAAATACAGAGGTTATTAGACGACTATTGAATGCTAAAGACTTTTATCGATCGATCACGATTATAAAACATGACTCTTATTATTGGATTACAATTGTATGACATAACTATAGCCAATAAATGAAAAAATATAACACCTTTATGATTTCACTTTTACCGATATTGTTTTATGGTATCACGATGACTCTACAGTTCCAGAATGCTGTAGAAAAATCATGACTATTGGAAAGGAGGTGTAATACCTGGTTACTTTGGGTTTTGTGGAGTTGTGTGAGTGTGTGACCATCTAGTTGTTTTGATATTTAATATGATGTTAGTAACTTCTTCCCTTAATTGTTCTTTTTGGTACATACTTCTTCCCTTAATATTAATTACGACTACACTTACATATTTTAATTTAGAAAAAGATATAATCATAATTAGGTGTTAAGGTAAATGAAAGTGAGTATAATAGTTTCGAGTAGAAAATTAGAAGTTGGGTTTAAGTCTCCAGGGTAATTGGCCCAAAAATGGACCTTACCCCTTTCTTTTCCGCCTTTCCACATGGGGGAGGGGGATGAACATCATAAACATAGAGAAAAAGAGAAAAGATCGAGGAAAGGAAGAAAAGAAGAGAAAAGGAAGAAAGAAAGAGAGAGAAATAGAAACCTCAAGGTTTATGATATAAAATATTGCTTACGATTTTTAAAAATATATTAAGCCATTGTAAACATTTTCAAAACTAATTTTGATCATAATTGAATTTTTAGAAAATTTTCCCATTGATCAAAATCATATAAAAGCTTCTCTAACATTTTTTCAAAAAGATTTAAATCATAAGCTTAAATGACGAAACCTTGTACAACCTTACATCATGGTCCTATGGTCTTCATTCTCATTCTTCATCATCGACCTGCTGCAAGGTGGTTGTCTTCATTAATTCTTGAATTCTTTGCTTGACATTACGTGTCTTGCATTATCATTGTCTTGATATGCTTTCACATATATTCTTGTATGTTATCGTCAAGAGTTCTGATTGTATGTTCATATTCTCATGTCTTGTTATCATCATAACTTCAGCTATGCATCCGCATTCACGGGCTTTAAGGAAGGCTCTAATTTCTTTTCTTTCTCACATTGTTGACGAGGAATAGAGCGAATGCCACACAAGGTAAGTATTATACCTTTCCTTCTTTGCCTCTAGATTAGAATCTAATGGTGATTCCTTGATTTTAATTGCATATTAATGAAGACTTTTGTAGCAAATAACCACAGATTTGGGGTCTACATAAAGACATAGTCATAATAGAGGAGAGGATACAGAGAACCGATAAACAAATTATACACACAAATACCTGCACTGAGAGACGAACACATTGAGAGAGGGGCACGACCACGAACTGCTACGAGAAAGATAGAGAGCAAAACGCAAGCAGAGAGGACGAATTGAGAGAGGCACATTGGGGGGAAATCGCAAATGCACAAACATAGAGAGAGGGAGATACACGAGTTCGGGGCCATACGTGGGATACAAAGGAGTAGGAAGGGAGGGACATACCAGCTTCTCTTGGTAGGCCAAGCTTGCAAGGAGAACACAGTGCCTGAAAAGAAGACGAAAAAGACCATCTAGTCCATCACTTAGAGTAAGAAAAAAGGGTAACAAGAGGTTGCAAAATATTTATTCGTCCGGCTCTTAATTTAGATGATGAATTATTTATAATGTATCCTCTTGGTTGGTGTTGATAGTTGTCTGTAACCTCAGTGACATGACCAATTTGGATTAATTCGTTTGATGAGTTTGGATATTTTGCAATGTGAACCAATTGTTTGATAAAATGTCTAAGCCAAATTTGTGAATTTTAGTGTGGGTCATCAAGGTGTTTACTATCCATATTTGTTGTGTATATTCTATTTTTAATGGTGAAAGGGCAACACATAATATTGAAGTCATTTTCCTGCAGGTTGTTTTGCTTAAGTAGAGAACATCAGCAACCCCTTAGCAATTCATGCTAATAAAAGGATTGCTTGAAAAAAATACCTTTTGTATTGCAATGTGACTACAAAGGTGCAACCATTGTTTATTCTTTCTTTCTCAATTTGAAATTGTATAATGCAACCTGGATGTTGTCCTTAATGTTTCATTTATATTGCTATTGGTAAGTGAAGAAGTGTCGCTTGAGAGTTAGCTAAAGCTAATGCATAACGCTTGTAGGGTTGCATCTTCAAGCTTAAAAAAGTAGAAGAAAGTGGAAATAGTAGGAATCGAAGAAAAAGACTCGCATAGGAGTTCGGAACTTCTTATAATAGCCCAACTATTTGCGTGAAATTAGGTAAGGACCGCATCAATCTCATTTAGAATACTTATTTGAAAATCGGAAAACAGAAGCCACAACCCCAATGTAGTGAAAAATGACCCATAGACATAGAAAAATTCCTCTTCTTCCTCGGTCGTAGACCTGTAAACACGGTCAGACATTTTGCATATTTTATACAATACATTTGTAGGGTCAGTGTTGGGTTGGAGGATGTTAGGTAGGTGATGATGTTTTTCAATTTCTTATTGTCAATTATGGTGGACTTGACGTGCAACACTTCATTGTCCACCCATTTAGTAGGAACATTGACAGATAAGTTTTAATTATGGTGGACTTTTTTCTTACACCTCTTCTCATAAAGTATAGAAGTGCTTGTGTCTCTTATTTGGAACAAGTTCAGGTATGGTGAAAAAACGTTTGAGATCTGTGAATTGCAACAACAACAACCAGAATGCCAATGAGAACTCATCTGCCAATGATCCTACTGAATTGGTGGACCATGAAGTGTTGAGCGTCAAGTCCACCATAATTGTCAACAAGAAATTGAAAAACATTATCACCTACCCAACCTCCTCCAACCCAACACTGACCCTACAACTGTATTGTATAAAATATGCAAAATGTTTGATCGTGTTTACAGGTCTAGTACCAAGGAAGAAGAGGAATTTTTCTATGTCTATGGGTCCTTTTTCACTAAATTGGGGTTGTGACTTCCGTTTTCCGATTTTCAAGTAAGTATTCTAAATGAGATTGATGCAGCCCCTACCCAATTTCAAGCAAATAGTTGGGCTTTTATAAGGAGTTTCGAAATCCTATGCGAGTCTTTTTCTTCGATTCCTACTATTTCAATTTTCTTCTACTTTTTTAAGCTTTAAGATGCAGCCCTGTAAGAGTTATGCATTAGCTTTAGCTAGCTATCAAGCAATACTTCTTCACTTACCAATAGCAATATAAATGAAACATTAAGGACAACATCCATGTTGCATTATGCAATTTCAAATTAAGCAACAAAGAATACATAAACAATGATTGCACCTTTGTAAACACATTGTAATACAAAAAAAAAAAAAATCTTTTTCAAGAATTCCTTTCATTAGCATGATCTGTTAAGGGGTTGTTGATGTTATCTACTTAAGCAAAACAACCTGTAGGAAAATGACTTCAATATTAGGTGTTGCCCTTTCACCATTAAAAACAAAATATAGCACAACAAATATGATTAGTAAACACCTTGATGACCCAAACTAAAATTCGCAATGGCTTAAACATTTTATCAAACAATTAGTTCACATTGCAAAATACCCAAACTCATCAAATGAATTAATCAAAATTGGTCATGTCATTGAGCTTACAAACAACTATCAACACCAACCAAAAGGATATATTACAAATAATTCATCATCTAAATTAAAGGCAGGACAAATAAAATTTTTGCAACCCCTTGTTACCCTTTTTGCTTACTCTGAGTGATGGACTAGACAGTCTTTTTCTTCTTCTTTTCAGGCAGCGTGCTCTCCTTGCAAGCTTGGCCTACCAACAGATGTTGGTTTATCCTTCTCTGCCTAGCCCTCTGCATGTTCATCTGTTTGTGAGACCCCTTATATGCCCCTGATCACGTGTATCTCCTTCTCTATATGTTTGTGCATTCCCATTCTTCCACATGATGCGCCTCTCTCAGTTCCTCCTCTCTGCTCATGTTTTCACCTCTCCCTATCCATATGAGTTCATGATTGTTCCCCTCTCAGTGTTTTTGTCTCTCAGTGTGGGTCTTTGTATATAAACGTTGTTTTTTCGCTCTCTATATCCTCTTCCTTGTTTTGCTATGAAAATCTTCGTCAATCTAAATATAAATCAAGGAATCATCGTTAGTTTCTGATTGAGAGGCAAAGAAGGAAAGGTATGATACTTACCTTGCTCGGCACTCGCTCTGCTCCTCGTCAACAACATGAGAAAGTAAAGAAATTAGAGACTTCCTTTAAGCATAATTAGTGGTTCCAAAACACAGTAAGGAAAGGGAGGATTCTCGAATCTAGTTTAGGATCTGCCACCGCAAAATTGCCACGGATAGGAGTGGTTGCTCTGTGGCTAGGGTTCTTGGAGGAAGGGAAGAATGAAATGTGGATTGTGAGATAGATGCGGTTTTGGGTCCATTAAATAGAAGAGTTTTGGGTCATGCACATGGTTGGTGGACTTGGTCCAGGCCTTAAGAGACAAATCAGAATAAAATTAAAAAATTAGCCTAAGCATGAAAAAATGAAACATTTTCAAGCTTCCACTTTTTCTGAATTTTTAATCTATTCAAAATTTGAAATATTTTATGATTTTTCAATATTTTGAATTTTTAGAAATTTTGGTAAAATAAAATAGAAGTGTAGTTTATATAATTTGAAAAAAAATCCATGAACTCTTAGAATATCTTATGGATTTCAAATGATAAAAGTTGAGTTTTTGCCTCAATACCCGAGTAACATAAGTTCTTGGAAGTCCAGTACTTCATCCGGAGATGTAGTACTTGAGTACAAGGTAGCAGTACTTAAATATCACGAATTTCGGAAACCCCGTCCTTCCTTCAGAGAGGCGATACTCAAGTACCGGGTTCAAAAATAGGAAATATCTTACATTTAAGAGTACAACGATAATATTCTTTTTAAAAAATTAAGGGCAATACTCAAGTACCACTGCTTTGTTGGCTGTAACACAAATATTTTGAAGAGCATCAAAATGCTCTATTGTTACCCTATCTATTATACATGTTTTACACATTATAAATATGGTTTTCCCATCGTAAAAAAAATAAGTAAAGTATAAAAGAGAATTTAAAGAGACATACTTTAATATTTTCTCTCCCGTTGTTTTCCCCAATTTTCACAGGTCGGTAAAGAGATAATTATTCTGGAATTCCAATCATTCTGACTAGCATATCATCTCTTGCGATGCACGGGATTATGACAATAATTTTTCTCAATTTTTAGTAAATATAGCCTTAATTTAGTGTATAATTAAAAATTAAAAATTTGGAAATATTTCCAGCAAAGTAATTTAAAAGCGAATGTCATTGAAAAAAAATTAAAAGGAAACATTGAGAACGTGTAATACCAAGTAAACCTGTCTATTTAATTATTAAATGACATATGGTTTAAGTATTTAAAATACAGAAGATGTTACATTTGTATGGCATTTTATAATTGAATTAATTAAAAATATTAGTAGTATATGGTTAATAAATATTTACGGGGGATGCATAAAATTTAAAATGCGATAAAATAGAATTTATGTTTTAAGCCATTTTGGGACTTTATCCCATTTACCCCTAGCTAGCGCCATGTTAAGAGCAACCTAAAACTAGCAACCTTTTAATAAAAACAAAAAGGGTTTAAATAGAAAGTATAAGATTAATCCGTGGCTGAGAAGTGCATTTCCCAAATCTCAGGTGCTTTGTTATTTTGTCTCTCGTTGTTTACCTACTCATATGTCGTAAATTGCAGTACTATAAAAATATTCATAATAAAATATAAAAGCTTATAATCTTATAACCACAACTCAAAATCAAGTCTCGAATATAAGGTCACAACTTTCAATCATAACACAGAAGATAATACTTATATTAAATTCGTTATCACATCCAACACCCATGGTCTAGTGATAGGATTGTTCTCTACCATTGCACTAGTTGGATTTAATTCCTATTTGATGCATTTTGGGTAACGAATTTTTAGAAGAAAAAAAATGGTTAGACCCTGGTGAGAGCTGATTTAAAGCGGTCAAACCCGACTTTTAACCGGTTATGACCGGTTTAACCAAGTTTGACCTTGCAAATAGTTATATGATTTAACAAGGATCGGACAGCAGACCGGTTCACGATTTTTCGGGTTCGACCGATTGATTTGATCCAGCTTTAACTACATTTTTTAAAAGAGAATATCATTTAAAATAGAAATAAATTAACAGGAAACATTGTGAAAAAAAGAAGTTAATAATAAGATATGTAACCAAGAATATAAATATAATTTGATTTGGTCAAATAATGGTCATAAAAATAAGATAAGAAAGACATGTCTATTAAATGCTAAATATTTTAAATTTTAAATTTACAATAAATATAGAAGTAAAAAAAACTAATAAATTCTAAAGACTTTTAGAAATTGATTTTTATTATATAACAACTTTTATTAAACTATTATAATTATTAGTGTATGGACTCCTGTAGGAGAATTATGCTAATTGTTTAGGATTTCATCAAAAAATATGTAATTATTGATTTCGCGTTTTTGGGTTAAAATTTTATGTAGGGAAATATATACAAAAATTTGCTAAAAAGTTATTTTATCTAATCGTTAATCTCAAAGTATAACAAATATTAATTTAATAACTATTATTGACATTATAATATGAATAATGACTCTTAAGTGTAAATAGTAAGTACTTACTTCTACCACATAATTTTAGTATAAAAATATAATTTATAAATAATATATAAATATACACCATGTTATTATAAAAAAATATTATAATAAAAAATTAAAAGAGAGTATATATATATATATATATATATATATATATATATATATATATATATATATATATATATCATGTTAGTTTAAAAAAAATGTTATTTCTCCTCTTTTTCCGTGCAAATTAAGCATTTTTATAAAATATATTAAAAAATGCTAGTAGCACATTCTCTAACACTCTCTTTCCAACATACGCTTTCCTATTGGTTGAAATTCATGTGAGTCCTAAAAAATTCAAGTAAGACCCACATGAATTAGAGGGACCCATATAAATTTCAAATAATAGGAGAGAGTGTATTAGAAATAGAATATTAGAGAGTGTGTTTCTAGCACTCCTCAAATATATTTATATCATAATATTTTTTTTATTCTATGTTAAAAATCTATTTGATTTATTTCTTCTCTTTTTCGGTGCAAATTAACGATTTTTAGAAAATACAATTATCTATCACATTATTTCTTCTTCTCTCCTGAAAGTATATTTGATTTATTTCCACATTTTTCTGTGCAAGTTAACAATTTTTAGAAAATATATTTATCTAACATATTGTTTTTTCTTCTCTTCAAAATCTATTTGACTTATTTATGCTCTTTTCTCGGGCAAATTAACCATTTTTAGAAAATACATTTATCTATCATATTATTATTATTATTTCTCTCTTGAAATCTATTTGATTTATTTCTACTATTTTTCGTTCCAGTTAACCATCTTTAGAAAATATATTTATATATCATATTATTTTTTCTCCTCTCTTGAAAATCTATTTTATTTATTTCTCCTCTTTTCCTATGCAAGTTAACCATTTTTAGAAAATATATGAGTCTTGTTAACCAGTGTCCTAAAAGAGTGGTTAAGAAATCAAAAAATGATAAACCCTCATTGGGAATCTAAGTAAACACTTTTTGATATGTTAAATACACTCTTTTTCAATGAAAATTTATCACTTTTGGTTCCTTAATCAATGCTCTAAGGGCACTGGTTAGCATTTGTCAAAATATATTTATCTAACATATTATTTTTGTTCTTCTCTCTTAAATATATATGATTTATTTATACTCTTTTCCCATACAAGTTAACCATTTTTAGAAAATATATTTATCTATCATATTATTTTTTCTTCTATCTTGAAAATCTATTTGATTTATTTCTCTTCTTTTCAAAAGCAAGTTAACTATTTTTAGAAAATATATTTATCTATCATATTATTTTTCTTCTTTCTTGAAAATCTATTTGATTTATTTCTACTATTTTTCCGTTCAAGTTAACCATTTTTATAAAATGTATTTATATATCATATTATTTTTTCTTCTCTTTTGAAAATGTATTTGATTTAATTCTCCTATTTTTCCGTGCAAGTGAACCATTTTTCAAAAATATAGTTATCTATCATATTATTATTCTTTTTATCTCTCGAAAATCTATTTGATTTATTTCTTCTTTTTGTCTGATGCAACTTAACCATTTTAGAAAATGTATTTATTTATAATATTATTTTTTATTCTTCTTGAAAATCTATTTTATTTATTTCTTCTATTTTCTTGTGGTTCTGTCAGGAAAATCTATTTAATTTATCTATCCTCTTTTCCCATGCAAGTTAACAATTTTTTAGAAAATATATTTATTTATTATATTATTTTTTCTTCTCTTCTGAAAATATATTTGATTTATTTCTAATCTTTTTTTATGCAAGTTAACCATACTTAGAAAATGTATTTATATATCATATTATTTTTTTCTTCTCCCTTGAAAATGTATTTGATTTAATTTTCCTCTTTTCCCGTGGAAGTGAATCATTTTTAGAAAATATATTTATCTATCATATTATTCTTCTTCTCTCTTGAAAATCTATTTGATTTATTTCTTCTCTTTGTCCGATGCAACTTAACCAATTTTAGAAAATATATTTATCTATCGTATTATTTTTTTTATTCTCTCTTAATAATTTATTTGATTTATTTCTTTTATTTTTTCATGTAAGTTAATCATTTTTAAAAAATATATTTATCTATCATATTATTTTTAACAATTGACATTTGTCCCAATACCTTATTATTCTCCTTCTCTCAAGATTCAAGTTTATAATGAATTTGATTTTTTTTCAAAGTAAAATAATAAATTAGCACTAAACTTTTCTTCTTTCACTATCTTGATATTGAAGTGCAAAATATGTTGTTGTATAAAGAAGCATTGAAGATGTGCACCGTTATCAATTAATTCAGCTGTTCATTTACCGGGAAGTATTGAAAACAATCTATTTATTTACTTCAGACATTTGATTATTTATTTATTGCGCTTCATAATATTTAAAAATTTGATTAATCTATAGAATTCGAAAAAAATCATTAATGGGTGTAAAAAAAAATCATTAATGTCAATAAAAAACAATATAATATAAAGTTTAATTTATCTGTTTCTACGAATAATATAATTATAATATGAATAAAACGAATTAAATAAGTCATTTATATATTATGATTAAATGTTCATATAATATAATTTAAACAATTTTTTGGGTACATAATCAGAGAATGCAAAGATGCCATGATCTGAGCATCACTTTGAATTATTTCCTAATGTCATAATTGTTAATATATTATTATCAAGGTTTAATTACTCTGTTAGTTCCTTCACTATTTTAGAATTTTTAAATAGGTCCCTAAATTAAAAAAATTATAATTGGATCCTTGAACTTCTAAATACTTTACAATTGGGTCCCTGTATACTTTGAACATTTGTAATTGGATCCCTGAACTTGTAAATAATTTGTAATTAGGTCTCTGGGGTAGGAGAAAACCTTATAATTAATTAGAGCGTCGTATAAATCTTGTTCGAGGTTTTTTGTCGGTCTTGGAGGTTAGTAGAATCATTGGATCATCACAATAGTAAAGGCTTTAAAAATGCCTTATGTATCAGGAACCTAATTACAAACTATTTACAAGTTTAGGGACTCGATTACAAACGTTTAAAGTGAAGGGACCCAATTACAAAGTATATCAAAGTTCGGAGACTCAAATACAAATTTTTTTAGTTCAAGGACCTATTTAAAAATTCCCAAATAATTCGGAGTCCTGCGAAGTAATAAAATCTATTTTAAATTATTACGATAGAACATTTATTATAACAATTTATTACAACCATAAAGTTTAATAACAATAGAAAAATTATTACTAATATATTATTACAAACTTGTTTCAATTTGTGCAAGGTCAATCAGCATGCATTTTAAATCCATTACTATTAAATTTTTAAAATCAGAATTTTACTATTATATAAATGCTTCATTCTTTATATCTCAATCAACATTAAAGTATAAACAATGACAATATGATAAATATTAACATGTATAATCTAAGAAAATTAATATGAAAATTTTCCTTCTGTATAATATTTTGCCTATTAGTTTTATATTATGTTGAAAATTGTCATAATTCAAAAATGCAATAAATGAACATAACATACCAAATATTTTCAAAAGAATGCAGCTAAAATCGAATTGCTCATAGCTTGAATTTATATAATATAGATAATAGATAATAAAATATAGAATATGATTGATAATAAAAAATAAATTTGAATTTATTATTATTTTTATTACTAATTAATTAGTTCAAACGTTTATATAATTCATATATTAAATAGTAAATACCAATAGTAATTATGTAATTTAGTATTTGAATTTAAATATAATATAACTGATAAAAAAATTAGGATTTCTTATTTTTACTTTATTTATTGTGTCATTCAATGACTAATTCATATTTATTATTCTACTATAATAATCTTCAAGTTTTGTTTGCTAGATAGTAAAGACATTCAATCATAGCAAAGGTAATTAGTGGGCACACTTAAAGAAAATTAAGGTGAAGGATATTTCTATAAATAATTAATTTTCATAGTTAAAGGTAAAATTGACCGGAGAAGTTAATTTACATAGGATCAAATATAATTAATTCGGAGTATATTTATTGAATTTCGTATTTAAATTTATAAATCAATAAATAGAAGGGGGAACTAAAAAGCGAAGGAAGTTAATGTTTATATAACTTATTAAATTATATGTCATATAAATTTGAGTTTATTAATCTTTCCATAATTCATGCAAGTATATAATTAATAGAAAGAACCACAATGATATGCAAGCTATAAATGATCACTACAATAAATTTGTCATATATTTACAGACACTTTTAGTGACAGTCGTTAAAACTGTAAGTATATGTATTAGTATCAGTCAAACCGTAAGTAAAAGTAAATGGATCGTGGGTAAAATCTATTGACAGTCAAATACAACTGTAGGCAAATGTATGTGGGTCGTAGGTAAAACCCATAGTGACAGTCATTTATCATTGTTATTCGTCGCTCATAATGGACGATTGAACTGATATTAGATAAATGTAAGTTTTACATATAACTACGGATTTTAAACATATAGTGACAGATTTTGTCTGTCAATGAAAGACAAATTTCTTGTAGTGGATATACAATCAGAATAATACGAACTATTATTTAAATTTATTCTTTATTATTATTTATTACTTTAGGTATAAACTATAGTATATAAAAAATCTTTGATTAATTTACTTTAATGTAATAATAATATTGTTATTATTAATCAATTAATTTGATTATGTAGCAAATTATTATAAAAAACGAATTTGAATCTCAAATAATATAATCCCAAGAAACAAATTATTATCAATATAAGGCAAATTAGGATATTTTGTTGATTGTGTCTCATAGTAAATTATAATTAAGAGTATCCTAAATTGTAATTAGCAGTGATTATTTTACGTGGAGCAAATGACATGTATACTTTAATGAAGGGTCGTATATCCAAACAACATGAATTGACAATCTCTCATTTGATAAAATAAATACTTTAATGATAAAGTTTCACAACAATAAAAAAACCTCTAATCCATCAGAATTCAGTTTGATCACATTTATTTTCGCTATCTTCATCAGTGTTCCATTCCTCTCATATTTTCTTTCCAATCCGATGGCAAGTGAGTATTCCCATTACATTTGGAACACAAGAATGATAAAGGCTAATAAATTTTACAGTTAAAAAAATGTAACATAAAACAATAACATATTGAATTATAGGTTTAGAAGCTTGTGAGGTATAGGTTTCTAAAGTCATATCTATTTTCTTAAAAAAAAAAAAAAAAGAATCCAAGAATAAAATATAAAATAAATTAATATGATAAAAACATATGATACAATCAAGAACACAACCAACTATATAACCAAAGAACCTGCACGAAGAAAGAAAGGGCTACAAGGAAACATCTCAAGCATGTTCCTAATGCAGAGACCTGAATAAAGAGATTGGGTTTTAACTCATGCAGTGATAAAACTATCATAGATAGTTGAATTGAAGCAACCAAAAGCACCAAATTAATCTTGTACTTTCAATTAAAATTACATAAAATTACAAATTACATACAAATGACAACTTATTTAATTGCAACGAAAAATAAAAAATGGAATAGAAAGCGTAACGATTGAAATATTGTAAAAGGCAACATTGATGTCCTTATTAGGGTTATCGTCACATATGAGGGTTGGCTTCAGCTCCACAACGAATCTCTTGGAGGAGTTCTTCAAATAAGGTTCAAATCTATCATCAACACAAACAATAACTCTTAGTGCCCTAAATCTTAAATAGGAAAAGAAAAATTTTGGGTTTGATGTAAGAAAAAACCTCAAATATTCATCGGAGACAACTTTCTAGTAGGGGTCACCGAATCAGATAATGTGGTCAAACTATATGAATATGGTGTTGGATTCATTGGCTTTCATAAGATCTATTTTCGCTTTGTAATGGAGTTCGCTCCGATTTCTAGTTGATTTTAGAGATAGAGAGAAAGGGGGAGATTGGTAGGAAGCACAGTACGTGGTTGAGCGTCGGTAGTCTCCCGACAACGGTGATGGTCTCGACTGAGAGGGAGAAAGGAAACAAAAAATTTAAAATAGAGAGAAAAGAAAGAAAGAAAAGGTTGAGAAGAAAGTTGCGAACGGAGATGAAAAGCTCTTTAAAGTGATTGAATGGAGAGAATAATGCAATCATAATTTTAAAATTTGAAATCTTGAAAGAATCCATATTTTAAGTTTTAATTTGTATTACAAATTTTTTTTATTACAATTACAACTATTACTACAAACAAATTATGAGCTAGCTGTCAAATTATTGTGTACGATGAATGTGGAAATCATTAAAGGGTCTTAATTTACGTCATTAAATAATTTACACAATTCACGTCATTATATTTACATTTGTTTTCTATCTTTGAAAAACAATTGAACATACATTTATTTTCAATTGAATTATTTCAAATTGATTTGATTTAAACGTGCACATATTTTTTAATTGAACATGCATAATTCAATTACATTTAATTTAATCAGTATTAATTGATAATTGTATAATTTATCTAATCATTAATATTTTCATACTAAATTGACAATCAGTCAACAGTTTCAAATTTAATTATCAATTAGTATCAATTGTTTTCATTCATGAAAATTCTAAATTCAAATTTTATTCATTATTTTTTAATTAACGAAATTATGACCATTAACACTGTTTGTCTTCAAATCAATATGAGTGCGACACATAAACAAATTTTGGAGGGAGGCAATGTGGTGAAGCCAAGTGTAAAATTTTTCTTGGAGGAATTGCATGAGAGGTTGACATGTGAAACTTTTCATTTTGCTCTCAAAATATATATCTCACTCCACTTTTTATCAATAGTCAGGGACGGATCTATGTCTAGTAATATGGGGACAGCTGCCCCCACTAAGTTAAATGTTTTTTTTTTATCAAATATTAAATAATTTTACTTTTGCCACCACTAAAAAGTAATTGTTGCCCGCACTAAAAAATAATTGTCTCAAGCATGGCAAAGAAGTGATCAACATATTGTAAATGCTATGACATTAGTTAGAGTGTGAAAGGAAAGATTGCAAAGCATGAGAGAAGATGGTTCGCATAATGTACTCAATTAATGAAGTGTCATTGTTTTGTAATAAGCAAAATATTGTCATTCCAAATATGGATGATTGATTCATGGAAAAAGGAAGATCAAGGCATATGGGAGATGAATTGTTGAATGGTTGTTTGGTTACATAGAGAAGATATTTTTAATAGTGTTGAAAATAAAAAAATCATACAACAATTTCAAAATATGAAAACATGAAGAGAGTAGTAGATGTTGAGGTGTCTTCAATTTTTTGAGTATACAATGCTATAGTATTTGAAATCTCCACTTATTTATTTATTGATAATGATGTCATTACTTTATCGTTTATGCATTGATGTATTTTTTATAAAATGTTTATATTATATGATCTTGCCCCCACTAGTTAAAATTTATGGATCCGTCCCTATCAATAGTCTAATGTTATTTAGTGCTTGTTTGGTTTAGATTATTTTCAACGCAAACGTGAAAATAATGTTTCCCAAGACAATTATTTTGGAAGCTATGTGAGAGAAGCTTTCTCCCAACGTGATTTTGGCTTTGCAGAATTTAAAACAAACTAGTCAGGTACCCGTGACTTCGCACGGGTCACGTTGGTTTGTACGCATGTTCTTGAAACGCCCTGTATATATACTAATAGTATATTAATAAGCTGGTAATATGAATAATTTGAACAACAAATGTGTATATGGAATTACATATGTGAATGCAATGTTTTTATAGATAATGTTTGTTCTACATGCAAAGCAAAGCATCATTCTCTATTGACTCAGACGTTGACAATTCTCCAATATGTAGCATCCCAAAACAATAGCAAATATAAGAATAGCAGTCCAATCAATCAAGATGCTTGGCAAATATATACCAATCCAAACAACACCTCTCCTCCATGATTGCCAATAAAATAATAAGTAACATAAGTGAACCCTCTAAACAACTTGCAAGCAACTCAATATTTTGATTGAGAAGTCAACCAATACATGCATGATGATTACCAAAATGCACACATGGTTGGAATAAAGCTTCACCAACATTATATCTTTCTCTTACAATTCTGATCACCTAAACATAATTCAACTATTAGATCAAGTCATAAAATATAGAAGATCCATAATTAGAATGAGGGTATGAAAGGTCCATGAATCATGGCCTTTCTGAACATATCTGATGATCATAAGGTGAAAATTTACCCCGCACAAAATCAATAACTTGCTCAAACACAAATTTTAGATTTTCAAATTTCATACACCACATATTTGTTGTGGAATGAATATGGCGACAAAACTATGAGAACCCTTGATGTCTACATGATACAAATTTGGCACCCGTATAAATTTATGTCATCTAAAGAAGAAACAGATTTAGACCTGACGTAATCTTCAAATTAATACGATAATCGCACCTGCTTTCCTTAACTGAAAATGATAAGCAGTGTTGTGACTTGTGAGAGTTTCCGGCTTCAACCATCTTAAATAAAAATTTAAATAACTTTAGTCAATTAATTCGGATGTTCTATATGTGTAAAAAAAAAAAAAAAAAAAAAAAAAACTAAGATGAGCCTACATTCTAAAGCCTCTTCCAATTACATCACAGCAAGCTTCAACTCCCTTTGAGGAACATACTGCTACATGACCTCTTATTCTAAGAACAAAAAATAATCTATTTTTGCATTTCAGATATGTTGTCAGGGATTGAGGATATCTATCTGCCACCAAAAGCAAGAAAATACCAAAAAATCATCGCCATATCTACCATAAACAACCTATCTGTGTTATTCTAAAGATTCGGTAGATAAGCTTTCCATCTATTAAAGTGAGAATGAATGGAATGATTTTCGCAAAATTATAATCAATCCTAATTAGATTAATAACCTAAGCTTTCTAGTAATACCTTTTTCTGTTAATACATGTTATTGGTCTAGCAACTGCAACCTTGAGCAGATCTTCACGGTTGGATACTATGGTTCTTAAGCTTGTAAAAGCACCAAAAGAGCCTATCTTCCACCAAATTACTCATCAGAATTCCTGTTTGTTATTGTAGTATGTAAGAAATTGTAATGGGAAGCTAATATACCCAAATTGTACATATCACCAATTGTCCATTTGAATCTTGATTCTATTTACAGAGCAAAACCAAGTTTCGTACATTTAGATTTTATAGCAATAGCAACAAAAATAGAATAATTGTTAATTAGTAAATGAACAGGCGGTATACATTATCTATGCCATATTCCTAGCAAATCATTCCTCTTCTTCTTCATTCTTTTAACAAATTCATAAAGTGTAGACTCTGCACAAGAAAAACCAAAGTAATGTGTGTTAGAATTGCAATTGGCTGATCATAGATGAAGTGTGCTAGCCTCACAAGTAAAGCCTATTAATCATACCCTGTCATAAGCATCGTTGAAGTAGCGAGCAACATCATCAAGGCACCCGCAAACCGAGGACTGATTGTAAGCAAGCCTATTTCAGAATCTCATTACTGGCCATTTATAGAGATGTTAGGGCAAAGAGTCAATTCACCTATTTAGATACGTAACGGAATGCAGTAATAGAAATATTGAAGGTATGTATTTACCAGATACCAATTTGAGCACCAGAGACAAAGGACTATGGTCGCCACATAGCATGATGCACATTTGACCAATGTAATGTATCCTCAAAATAAAAGCAAGAAGATGACATCAATAGTTTGCTTTGAAAAGCATTATCTAAATGAAAAACTAACAACACAATGACCTATCTAAAAAAAGCATGAGGATAGACAGCTTCACATACTTAAGGGATAGACATACAGAGAAAAGCAGGCAAAAAAAAAAGAGATTGAAGGAAATAACAAATTAAGTTAAGTAGCACGAAAACACAACCAAAAAAAGGCATAATATATACTCTAAGAGTTTAGGTGATTGAAATAGAAATAAGAAATTATCAATAATGGGTGCGTGCCTTATGTTTCTTGCCACTACATAATCTATACCATAGTTTACAGTAAAGATCAATCAATCAATTTATTAAACATACAGTCCAATGCTCATACTGAAAATCTACAGGAAAGAAAAAAGAAATAGGAAAAATAAATTTCAGATACCCGTAACCTGAAACAGTTTCTACTTCAATAGAACTGAAAGTGAGTACTACTTCATGCAATCACTATTAATTCTAGTCCTAACTCCTATTATAATTAGATGATAAAAACATTGCAAATATGAAGTCCCAATAGACACACAGATTGCATATAGAGACTATGTAAACTGCATGGAGTCAATGGCTGGTTGAGAAACCAAACATAAAATTAACAAAAAAGCTTATTATTAAAAAAAAATACAATCATGCTAGTGATGACAAAGCATAAACGAACATTAAGAAATACCAAAATTATATGAAGAAAAATTTATTAATCTGTCAAATAAAAATCAGCTTGAAGAGAGAATGGCACGCATCAAGGAAGATCCATCTTTGAAAGGATCAACTCAGTCGAGATTGTAAGTTAGAATGGATATTTGAGTTGCACATCTTGTCTTCCTTGAGATACAATAATCTCTTAGGTGCAGCAATAATATACAATTTTTATTCACTTCATACCACAATCCAAATATATGCAATCAAAGAAACTCAGTTACAGTTTCTCATGTAAAAAGGATAAAAAAGTTAAAGAACATCATCTCTGAGCATGTCAATCATATCCAAATATATGCAATCAAAGAAACATTGGTTTGAAAGACTGAAGTAAACTAAAACTCCACCAGCATCAACCAATTCTACCACTAAAATGTCAGTTTACTGAAACTCATTACAAATCCTAGCCTGATTTTATTTTCTTGGCTGCAAATGGTGTTAGGAAATATGGTAGAGACCATAAAAGAAGGAAGAATAATTAAGAGAGAATGTGAAATGTAGAATTGATTGAATAGGAAAAGATGATTACAAATGAGTACATCAAGCCTTTATATAGGAACAAACTAACTAATATCTCCAACTAACTATATATCCAATAAATGGAGAGAAAGAAAAAATTTGAGGAAGATAAGAGGATAATCATTTTAAAAATGACCTTCATCTTCTAACTTGATTGTTGTTCTCTCATGAAAAATCATAAGCAAGAGGCTTTATCCATTCTTGAATTTATTTCTACTTGCAAATAAACATGCTAGTGTTAAAACAATTTTAACCCAAGCAACTTAAAAAATCATCCAAACTTGTAAAAATAAAAAGCAAGCATGTTGCAAGAACAATTACAAAAAAAATTTAACAGGTAAGCAGTGATTCTTTGGGTGTGTTTAGAAGAGCCTATGGAGAGCTTATGAGAATAACATATGGAATTAAACTTATACAAATAGTTTATGAAAGTAGTTTATGATTTTTCCATAAGCTGTTTTTAGCTTATTTCCATAAGCTTGTCAGAGAAGCTTAGAAAAATAAGCTGTTTATAGCTTAATTAAAAAAGAGTTTATTGCATAAGTGCTTAAATAAGCTGTATATCCAAACGCACCCTTTGTCGCCCCCCTTTCTAAATCATTTTACAACTTTACAGTAGCAATTTTACAAATTCTAACTTGAGTTGCTAATAGACTTGCCTTTTTTTGTAACTAAGGAGATTCTCGTGATTTCCCTTTTGAGTATCTACGTGAGTAGCCTTATCTCCTAGCTAACTGTACCACTTGAACCAAAAAGATGCAAAGGTTGGTGTGAGGTATTATTAGCCCTTTAAAATGCCTGGTTACAACTTGTTTACGAAAAAATGCTAAAGTAAAATACCTGGATTAGTGATGAGAAAATGACTGGAAAGGAAGAAAGAAGAAATTATGAGAAAATGGATGGTAAAATGTTGAGAATAAAGAGAAAAGGCTCAAGAAGGAGAACATTTGGAAGCTGAGAAAATAAAGAAGCTTCTCGTGGAAGCTTTGAAAGTAAACGGACAGAGAACAAAATATATTATTATAAACTGCTGACACGTGTCGCATATTATAGTAGATTTCTTAGAGCATCTCCAATGCAATAATCATTTTTGGGTTCTTAACTCTCTCCAAGTGGGTCCAAAGATGCCACATAAGATTTAAGAAACATCTATTATTTTTTGCTCTAATGCAAGAACCATCTTTGAGTTCTTAATTTATTTTAGTGGGTCTCACATGAATCCCATATCTTTATATTTATATTTAAAATTAATAATATTTGAAATTAAAATGTTAATTTATATATATTTTAAATTTAATTTAACTTATTTTTGCCCCATGACCCATTCAACCTGATTCCCCATTTCCCTTTCTTTTTTTCTTTCTCTTTCTCTTTCTCTCAATCTCAACCTCAATCTCAATCTCAATCTCGTTCCTCCAGAAGCTTCCCCTACTCTCAATCTCTCAACACCCTTTCCCCTATTCCCTTTCTCCCTCAATCTCTCAAGCCCCAGAAAGCATCTTGTTCTCTCTGTTTTTCTCCCTCGATCTCTCAAGCTTCCCATTCCGATCTTCCTTTCTCCTTCGTTCCCTCGGTCTCTCAAACTCTCCAACTCCCATGGGTGCAAGGAAGCCAGTGGGAGGCCATGCAAACGTAGTGGAGGCCAGGGGGAGGGTTTTTTTTTCTGATGGGGTTTCTGACCCAACAATGCGGTGGTTCCGGCGAGACGGCCGCGACGTCAGCGACTGTGCTGACCCATAACAATTTGATTTCTGGGTTTTTGATTTCTGGGTATTCGAAGTTGTCATTTTAACTATTTATGATTTCTGTTGCAGATTTCGATTTTTGATTATGGAACTGGATAATTATTAATTGCTGTTATTCTCCCTCTTTATTCTGTTATGATTTGTTGCTGAGAATAATATTGTTTTTAAATTGGAAGGACTCGTACCTTGTATAAGGAACTCGTTCCTTATATAAGGAACGGTCCTTAACAAGAAACTCCACGTAGATATGCTCCAACGCAGTTCTTGGAAGGAACGAGTTCTTAACACTTAAGAACCGTTTAAGGGCAAGCGCTGGAGATGCTCTTATAGTAGGTAGATTATAAAATTATAAAAATAAAAATAAAAAAGAGTAGAGAAAAGAAAGTATTCAGAAGAAGGTGAAAGAAGCGGGAAAATAGATGAGGAACAGCTGACACATGTCGGAGGAGGGATTAGTTTTCTTATAGTACTAGTTGTGTACCCATGCATCTGCACGGATCGGGTTGCGTTGCGTATTATTATTTTTTCTAAAATTAAAATTAAAAATGAAGAGTTTTTTTTATGAATGAAAGAAGTGATCAACAAAATAAATAGTATACCAATATTAACATATTAATAAAGCATACAATTACATTTACAAAGTAACTAATAAAAAAAAGATGATTAATATCGATAAAAGTAAGAAAGAAATGTTCACCCGTCTCGAGTAGATGATCACACTTGTAGTCATCAGACGGGTGAACATTTCTTCACTGTGATAGTCATCAGACGGGTGATCATTTATTCACTGATAGTTATCAGATGGGTGAAGATCTTCAGGCAGTAGTCCAATCCATGATGTTGCGAGGAGATAATCGATCGCAGAATTCAATTGCGTCTCTGGCAATAAGTAATATGTAGACTTCTTTGCCTGTCAGACGGGTCATACAAAACTTATGTTGACATTTTTTTGTTAGAATGATCAATGTATATAGGATTAAAATGAGTTTTGATACGTAAGATTCTTATTTACAATATAATAACTCTTATAATTCTAATAATTCTTATTTAAAGATCCTTCACTGATACTTATCGGACGGGTCCTTCACTGATAGTCATCAGATAGGTGATCATTTAAAAGGTCCCTTCATTGATACTCATCAGACGGGTCCGTCACTGATACTCATCAGACGGGTGAACATGTAAAATGTGCTTCACTGATACTCATCAGACGGATACTCATCAGACGGGTGAACATGTAAAGGTGCTTCACTGATACTCATCAGATGAATACTCATCAGACGGGTGAACATTTAAAAAGTGCTTCACTGATACTCATCAGACGGGCCCTTCACTGATAGTCATTAGATGAGTGATCATTTAAAAGGTTCTTCACTGATCCTCATCAGAAGGGTGATGACTAAATGATAACCCGTCTGATGACTAAATGTTCACCCGTCTAATGAGTATCAGTGAAGAACCTTTTAAATGATCACCCTTATGATGACTATGAGTGAAGGACCCGTCTGATGACTATCAGTGAAGCACCTTTTAAATGTTCACCCATCTGACGACTATGAGCGAAGGTCCCGTCTGATGACTATGAGTGAAGCACCTTTTAAATGTTCACCCGTCTAATAACTATGAGTGAAACACCTTTTAAATGTGCACCCGTCTAATGACTAACAGTGAAGAACTTTTTAAATGATAACCCGTCTGATAGTCATCAGACGGGTGAACATTTAAAAGATCTTCACTGATATTTATCAGAAAGGTTATCATTTAAAATGTTCACCCGTCTGATGAGTATCAGTGAAGAAACTTTTAAATGTTCACCCTTCTGATGACTATCAGTGAAGAACCTTTTAAATGTTCACCCGTCTGATGACGATCAGTGAAGGACTTGTCTGATGACTATCATTGAAGCACATTTTAAATGTTCACCCGTTTGATGACCATCAGTGAAGAACCTTTTAAATGTTCACCCGTCTGATGACGATCAGTGAAGGACCCGTCTGATGACTATCATTGAAGCACCTTTTAAATGTTCACCCGTCTAATGACTATGAGTGAAGGACCCTTCTGATGTCTATCAGTGAAGGATCTTTTAAATGTTGACCTGTCTAATGACTATCAGTGAAGCACCTTCTACATGTTCACCCGTCTGATGAGTATCAGTGAAGGGACCTTTTAAATGATCACCCATTTGATGACTATTAGTGAAGGACCCGTCCGATAAGTATCAGTGAAGGATCTTTTAAATGTTCACCCGCCTGATGAGTTGACGGGTCCTTCAACCTAGAAATTTGAAATTTTCTTATTTTTGTATTCGTCTTTATCTGTTAATTAAGGGTTCTAATTAGTATCAGTTATGAGTGAACCAAAAAATATGCTAATTTGATCAATTATAAGAGTTATTATATTGTAAATAAGAATCTTACCTATCAAAACACATTTTTAAATGAAGGACCTTTTAAATATTCACTCGTCTGATGACTATCAGTGAAGAACCTTTTAAATGATAACTCGTCTGATGAGTATCAGTGAAGAACCCGTCTGATGAGTATCAGTGAAGGACCTATTAAATGATCACTTGTCTGATGAGTATCAGTGAAGCACCTTTTAAATGATCACCCGTCTGATGAATATCTATGAAGAACCTTTTAAATGTTCACTCGTCTGATGATTATCAGTGAAGGAACCTTTTAAATGTTCACCCATCTGATGAGTATCAGTGAAGAACCTTTTAAATGATCACCCTTCTGATACTCATCAGACGGGTGAACATTTAAAAGATCCTACACTGATACTCATCAGAATGGTGAACATTTAAATGGTGCTTCACAGATAGTCATCAAACAGGTCCTTAACTGATAGTCATCAGACGGGTCCTTTAAATGTTCACCCGTCTGATGAATATCACTGAAGGGACCTTTTAAATATTCACCCGTCTGATGAGTATCAGTCCGTTTGATGAGTCATCAGACAGGTGATCATTTAAAAGGTCCTTCACTAATAGTCAGCAGAAGGGTTCTTCACTGATAGTCATCAGACGGGTTATCATTTAAAAGGTTCTTTACTGATAATCGTTAGACGGGTCAACATTTAAAAGATCCTTCACTGATAGTCATCAGACGGGTGATCATTTAAAAAGTCCTTCACTTATACTCATCAGACGGGTCTTTCACTGATAGTCATCAGACGGGTGAACAGTTAAAAGGTTATTCACTGATACTCATCAGACGGATGAACATTTAAAAGGTGCTTCACTGATACTCATCAGACGGGTGAAAATTTAAAAGGCGTTTCATTGATAACCCGACTGATGGTATCATTTTCAAAGATGTTAAATTTAAATGTTTATACTCTTTTCTTCACCCGCCTGACAATCACCTGTCTATTCTAGCACTTTCTTGCTTCATTTTTGTGTTTAGTTCTCGGTTTGCATGAGTTATGGCTTCATGTATTTCTTTTCTACTTTTTTAATGCTTCTTTTCTGATTCATCACTTGTTTTTTATTTGTCTATATTGCTTGACTGAAGATATCATTTTCAAAGATCTTAAATTTAAATTTAAATGTTTATACAATGAAGGACCCGTCTGATGACTATCAGTGAAGGACCTGTCTGATGACTATCAGTGAAGCAGCATTTAAATGTTCACCCTTCTGATGAGTATCAGTGAAGAACCTTTTAAATGATCACCCTTCTGATGACTATGAGTGAAGGACCCGTCTGATGAGTATTAGTGAAGGATCTTTTAAATGTTCACCCGTCTGATGAGTATCAGTGAAGAACCTTTTAAATGATCACCCTTTTGATACTTATCAAACGGGTGAACATTTAAAAGATCCTTCACTGATACTCATCAGATGGTTATCATTTAAAATAAGCCGATGACTCAGAAAAGAAGCATAAAAAAAGTAGAAATCAAGCCGACATTGTTCAAGTAACCCACCAAGCATTCAGTATTTTATATACTCAGAAATCAAGCCGTTTCAAGAAACAGTGTTCTTGTGGGGCACTTTGCGGAAGATAAGGATGGCTTCGCTAGAATGGTTGGTTTGGAAGTAAGCAGGAATTTTTGGAGAGAGACAGAGATGAAGAAAAGAATGGCTTCGCGAAGGTTGTTGGTTTGCATATCGCAGCAGATTGAAGAAGAGAAGGTTTGGAGGGGGAAGAACCGGAAAAGGGAGAGAAATGAACCGAGAGAGAAACAGAGATGAAAAATCAAAATTATTTGAATTTGAATGAGAGAGAAATGAGTTAATCAGAAGCAGGAAAAATGATTTGTCGAGAGTGTCCAAAAGTGAAAGGAGAGGAAAAAGACAAATATAACCTCAATAAAGGATACGTGTCGCGTTTCAACAAAAGGTTATTTTGGATATTTCCCTTGATATTGAAATTTCTATATAAATATTAGATTAGATTAAATAATAATATAATATTATATATTAGATAGAAGGCCTTAATAGTACATAGATTTGCAATTCACAGTTCACACTTGCTTTCTCTCCACACCCGAACTTGTTCTCAATATGAGACACAACCACTTCTGCACTTTTCGATATTTAAGAAGGATTTAGCAAGGTTTACGTCGCCGCTACTTTTCTTACACCTCTTTTGTTTTCTAGGTTCTACTGCCATTGTTTTTCTTTCATTCTCCTTAAATTCGAAATAATTTATCTTCTCGTGCCTTGTTAGATGTGTTTTCCATTTGGGTTATAGATTCTAATATCTCGACGAGTTTTCCGTTGGTTTACGAAATGACAGGCATGCAACAACAAAAATCATAATGCCACTTAGAACTCATCTGCCAAATCTTACTAACTAGGCGGACCATGAAGTGTTGAGCATCTAGTCCACCATATTTGACAACAGGAAATTGAAAAACACTGTCACTTATGCCAACCTCCTCCGTCCCAACATTAACCCCACAATTGTATTGTAAACCGCATGTGAAATGTCTGTGTTTGTCGGTCTAGGCCCGAGGGAAAAGAGGATTTCTCCTATGTCCGATTTTCAAGTATTCCAAATGAGATTGGTGCCCCTACCTAGGGATGTAAATGGGGTGGGTGGGCGGGAATGCATCCAGGAATTCATTAAACGGGGCCAAAAAAATGTAATAATAAATATTAAATCATAATAGTTAAATACATCATACAATTTATCTAAGTCGTGCACGCCGTTCTTTCATATCATAAAACTCATCAATAATAGAATCTCTATCAAACTTTTCAGCAATCCTTCTCTCAATATAAGTAATCAAGCAATCAGCTAGAAATCCATCTTCCATCTTGTTTCGAAGCCTATTTTTCACAATCTTCATAGCTAAAAATGATCTCTCAGTTGTAGCAGTTGAAATAGAAAGAGTCAATACCAAACGAATTAAACGATCAAACAAATGATAAGTCAAGTTGTTCAGACAATTAGCTTCACCAATTTTGAGCAACTTTAAATTGTTGTTCAGAGAGTTTAGTAGTATCTGGTATTTGTGTGGCTGATGGATGAGTTGATGAATTACTAGCTTGAGGAGCTTCATTAGCTTTTCTTTTAAAATATGCATCAATGGTAGATGATTTTTCCATAGTACTCTCTACAATAATATTATCAATACAAAAATTGAAATTAAAAGACAAACATATATTAATTGAAAGTCAGAATCATAGAAAAAGAATAAATATCACAAATCTATTTTTTTGTATTCAGCTTTTTAATTAGAAACCAAAATCGGATTAAAAAATACGCACGAATAAAACGAACATATTACCCAAGGGACGAATGCGAGATAACAGAAATTTTATTGAGCTAAAAATTTACTGCTCCAGTGCTCCATGACCTTTACCGCCTACGGACGAAAACATTGAATAGAAGCAAATCAAATTGCTCCATGATAATTGATATGCTTAGGCGGTTTCAATAGATAAGGTCGTAACAGACTAATAGCAATATGTTTTCAATCTTTATGGTTTCAATAGATAAGGCCGTAACAAACTAATAGCAATAGGTTTTCAATCTTTATCACAATTACAAAAATATTATTATTTTAATATTTTTCTAAAAGGACCCTAACAGGCTCATTCTTCTTTTGAGTGATATTATTAATTTTAATATTTTCTTATAGCTTTCATTTTTTCTTGCATCTGACCCTCTAATGTCTCAATAGGTGTTTCTAAAATGTTATGAAAAGGGAGGGAGGGGAAAAGGCCCTTGTTTGCCCCTCCCTCTATCCGTTCGTGAGGGTGGGTGCAGGTAGTAGCCCTTCACTATCCATCTCGTTGGATGAATTTCGTATTCGTCCCCGTCTCATACCCGTGTGGGTATCCATCTTGCGGGTTTTAAACAAATTTATTAATATTTGTTGGTATCGATGGATATCCGTGGATATTCAACACCTAACAAAAAAAAAAAATATTCACACATGAAATTCTAACTAATTCTACATATGAGTTCCTTGCTGGTATGAGAAGTTTTTGTGCTTGAAAAGTATTATAGTAAACATGCTAAACAATATGATATGTAAACATGATAATCATACATGTCATTAAATTAAAATTTAAAATATTAAAGAGTAAAACTAATTCATAAGCGTGTCCGAATTAATCTATTCGTACATGAGCATCATTTCAATCTATTGGTCTAATATTTTTAAATGTAAAGGGGTATTTTTGTAATTTTACATTAGCGGGTATCCGCGGGTATGGATACTATACTACCCGTCCCCGTCCCATTAATAAGTGGGTAGAGAAAATACTAGTTTAATTTATCCATGGGTACCCATTAAGGTATCTATTTTCTATCCATTATGGATATTATTCGCGGGTATCCGTGAGTGCGGTAAAATTTACATCCCTACTCCTACCCAACTTCACTCAAATACTTGAGCTTTTATAATTAATTAACAAGTTTGGAACTCCTGTGCGAGTTTTTTTCTTAATTTGGTTCCTATTGTTTCATCTTTCTTCTACTTTTTTAAAGTTATGGTAAGCCATGAACTAAGATGAGATATGGGTTAAATTTCATGCTCGTTAGAGACGTGGCAAAATTCATACTCTGTATCATCATCATAAGCGTTCCAAAGATCTTTCTTCCGACACTACACCAGATTTTACTTCTAGTGGCAATTATTTGGTGGCTATAAAATAATTGTCAGTAATTTATTCTCTAAACTACATGTTTTGTGACTAATAGACATTAGTCAGTATAACTCATTTTATACTGGCAATTATTTTAAATTGGTTGTGAAAACAATGTTCCCTAAAATATTTTGCTCGTTACTTTTACTCCATTTTTAATCCTTACTTTTCTCTACCGTTCTCCGACAAGAGCCATCAGAGAATCTTCGAAACATAGGGTAAGGGTTTCCCCTAATCCCGCTATTCTTCACTGCGTTCCGATTCAGTCGAGGATCATGATGAGCGCCAATTCTCACGATCTCGACGAGCAAATCTCGCAGCTCATGCAATGGAAACCACTCTCCGAGCAACAGGTTCGATTCAATTTCCTCAAACGGTTACCATTTATTTCGTTGCTGAAGAAATGTGTGATATGTATATAGAATCAACCTTGATTTGTATAGTAATTTGTTTTTGGTGAGAGTATAAGTGAAAACTGAAGGAACCTATTTGAAACACAAGAAGGGGGGTTGAATTGTGTTTTAGACGATTTTAAATTCTTTTCGTAAGCAGATAATAGTTTTCGCAAGGTTGGACGCTAAAACTATTAAAAGCAAAGAGAGCTCTTCCAAACACCAAGTTGGACGCTAACTTAGTTTGACTAAGATAAGAAAGCAGCGTAGTAAAAGGCAATTCAATCCCAGTTAGTTCGTTAGATAATAAACTAAAGTAAGGGTAAGGGAGAGAAAAGAACACAAAGATATTATCCTGGTTCACTCTTCACCAAAGAGCTACGTCCAGTCCTCTCTACTTGAGAGCTTCATCCACTATAACAAAAAACCTTTTGTTACAAAATATTCAGTACCTCTTCAAGCAGTATTCTCAACCTCTTCAGGTTCTCTAAATATTCTTTTACAGACAAGCCTCCTCAGGCTCAACCAAACTAAGGTTTTGAAAAGAGTTTGTTCTACTAACTCACTAAATGTGAGACTTCGAAACTAAAGCTTAGACTCTTAAAAACAACTTTATACAGAGAGTAATATGAAAATGAGGATCAGAGTAGCTTTGCTAGCTTTGCAAGCTTGAGATTTTCTCTTTGATTTCTTGAGTTAATGTTTGCTTGTATCTCTTGAAAGATTTTGAATTGCTAAGTGTTGCTTCACTTGTATTTTTGCTCAAGTTTTGTCTGGATTTGTTGCCTTGCACTTTCAGGGGATGGAGGTATATATAGCCTCTTGTCTTTGAGCAGACTTCACTCTTCAACGGATGGAAAAGGATCCGTTCTGATGAGCATTGAATGCATTTGATCCGTTGAGTCTGATAGCTTCTGAAGTTTCTGATTAGCAGGATAGACTGTCAGGATGATAGCTAAAAGTGGTGCTGACATATCCTCTGAGTAGAACGAAAGTTGCCTTTTGTTTTTCCAAAAGAAGAAGGTCAACTTCTTAAAGTGACAGAGACATTCTGGCTTACGCTTTACATTTGTACGAATATTATAAAGAATGTTTTGTCCCAAGGATATAAGCCTTTTACAGGGAATAATAAATTCAAATGCTTTTACAAGATATTCGCGCTTGAAGTATAAAAGCATTTATTGGACTAGCTATTACAAAAGTAACTGAAAGAGTCTTTGGACTTATGGTTCTATATATTACCGTTCAGTCGTAAACCAAGATTAAATGTTGGATGAGATAAAGTCTTTAGACTATTGATAGTTTTTGGACTCAATTAAGTTTTATCCTGCACACTTAATATAAAGCGTTAGTCCATAACAAATCTTTGTTCATCTTAAATTAGCTCTTTGTTAACATCAAAACTTAAGGGATTATTTGGACCATAACCACTTTGGTTCCAACAATGAAAACTATGTAAAGCTATGGTCAGTTTCACGAAATGAAGATATGACTTGTTTGCTTTGAATCTTGATGCGAAGCAAATAGGAAAAGATAAATAATATTTGTTCCCCGTAAACGATTTAATCGTGAATTATGGTGTTTCATGTGTTACCAGTGGGATTCATTAGAAACATTGTGAGTGAAAACTAAGTGAATTTGATTTGATTTGAACACAGGCCACAGAAGAGCATTACTATACGATTCAACTATTAAATTATTCCAACTCATTTCAGGTTCAAGCGAGTTTCAATTATTTAAGGATTGGACCCTATATTAGGGATTACATTTTTAAGGACCAAAATGCTAGTTTGCTCAATTTTCAACAGAGTAGTAGTGTAGAATGATTAAGGAATGTTGTTGTGTTGTGCAGGTGTATGTTAGACCGGCTGGTAGTTATGTGATGGATCGGTTGGAGCTGCGGAGGGTTGCAGTCTACCCTGGAGTTAGAGAGTTGGAGGCAGAGGGCATTGTCATTCTAGTGGGTCACTTTAACATTCCTGCTGGCTTGCGTGCCGCAGAGGCTGCACTTTCCAATTTGCAAGTGTGATGGTTATCTTGAGCTCACCGTGTGCCTCTACTTCCATTGCGGTTTTTGATTATTGTTAGTTAGTATGAGCTTTAATGTTACTGTAAATATTCCTTGTAGGTCAAGGTCATCCCTGAATGTAAGGCTGTAGTTCTTCCTATGGTGAAACACCCATTTGTCGTTGGTTCCTTGGTGGCCGAGCTTCCATTGTTGGAGCCGTTATTTGATTTGAACTTCTGTGTATTCCTTCTCCCCTAGGTGAGGAGATAATTTCAGGAGCTCAGCGTATTCATAAGCCAGATCTTTTGGAAAAATGTGTAGAGGCTTGCGGCATTGATGTTAAGACAATAGCTACATATATTGATTCTTTCAGGTATTATTTATCACCTCTTCCTCTGTTGCTCAATGTTTCTGTTAGATACTGTTAGAGCCCAAAATAAATCATTAGGCCCAAAAATGAGCAGCTGATACACTATTTGTCACATGGGCCCAAGGTTTGGAAGGTTTACACTAGCAGAAATTGGAGAAACTAGGAGTGAATGTTGTGCTGGCAGAGAGAGAAGGAAAAGGGGGTAGTAACTCAATTGTGATTTTCGGTTATCAATTTGGCTGAGTGTGTAGGGAGGAGTATCTTTGGAATCATTGTGTTAGTTATGGATAGAGGGGAGTGGGAGTGGCAGTAGGAATACTCATTCCTTAATGAGTATTGTTGACATTGAACTCAGTTTGTTGCATTGTCATGCTTCCAATGTTTAGCTTCTTTTTTTCTCCCTTTTTTTAATTCTCTAATAAATAAAAATTTAGAGGTTTGGATAATTCTCATCCAAGTTTTTTGTTCAAATATTCTGTTCTTCTCTTGACAGATAAACAAGAAGCTCGAGCATATTCAAAAGATATATCTTCTTATTGTGGAAGGTAAGGGGCACTTAGTTCTATGTTTTAACTCTACTTGAAAATTTTTCACAGGGGTATTTGTGGCATCAAAGCTTGGCCTGTAGCTTTTTTAGCAAGTGATTTTTTTCAAATATAAGTACTATAGTTGTGCACTAACCATCTATGTGTACTATGACCAGATTACTTGAAGAAACAGAAGATGAGGTGAATTTTCATGTTCTGATTCTTAGGTTAATTTTATCTGTGTGCATCTGCATTATAAGGTAATGAATTATTTCTAATGATGCCAAGTCTTGCAGTTGGCTGAATTGATAAAGGAAGTATCTGTTAAAGTGGGAGGTGTGAGCAAAGTTCTTTGCCAATATTTGAGCAAACTCTGCAGTCAAACAAGGTAACTTGGAAGATAATAGTAGGAATTTATCTTACCTTAGTGGTTCACTGCATTAGCCGGGACACATTTGTTCAATCTTGGTCTAAAATGGGTTTTTTGGTATCCAACCAGGTTATACATTCTAATATCATAGCACTGTTTATGGATCTATGATCCGGGACATTCTAACTTGCTTTTAGCATTACTAACACATGACTATGTCCTTTTCTATTTGCAGTTGAAATAGCCTTTTTTCCTAACAACAAAAGCAAACCTTTGTGGTGGTTTAAACTCTAATCAAGTAATGATTATGAGTTATGACTTAAGGGTTCTAAATTCTTCGCTTAATGTACTGTTATGACTGTACTTCTTGTTGCTTAATACAATTTGCTGCATCGCTCCTGATATTGGCATAACGAAGCTCATCTAGCATAATAGTTCTTCACTGATACTATTAGTGCAGTTAGTGGTGAATTATAGTTCCTGAGAGGTCTGGTTTGGGACATTGCATTTTTAGAATGTTCAAATTTTTGTCATTTGTACTTTGGGATAATGCAGCTTCTTGAATTGCTCCGATATGCAGCTGCAGGCAGAGGGCAGGTTGAGGTGATAGTCTGCTCATTTTGTTCTCTTCTAATTGTAAGTTTTTGCATTTGTTTCATATTATTAACTATATCCTGATTTGTTTGGATGTCTGTCTATTACTCTATATTTTGCCATATGATTGTGGGTTCAATTTTATCTATATTGGAACTACATTTCCTCACCTCTTTCAGAAGGACACTGCACAAAGGACTGGAGCTGATACATGACATGTACTGAAAGACATTGTCTCTCCTTATGAGGCATCGTGCAGCTTTGCTCAAAGCCATAATGTTTTGTTGCAAGTTTTTGTGAAGGTCCCTTGTTTGTGCCCAGGCTCATGTTACAAATTTGTCAGCTTCTCTTTTATACATGCAGAAGACCTTTGTTGAACTTTTGAACAATGTTACAATTTAGCAATAAAAATGTCATATAATAGTTTTAGATGTGTATCTACCTTTAATTTGGACTATCTGCCTGTTAGTAGCATTGCATTCTTAAATTGACAGTATATGCATATACATATATTTATAAATCAAAGTAGCATTGTGCTCAAAGTTTTCATCTTCCCAGGTTGACATATTATAAATTCAGAGTGATGAAATCACTTCGGGCCAACCCGGTCTCATCTCATTGTGGCCTGGTCTTAATCGAACCCGCATATTATTGTCGTTAAAATTTTTATTAATCAAATCCTATCCGTTTTGAGTGACAAATAATCTTAATATTTTGTGACAATAGTAATTGCTAGAAAAAGTTAGCTAGAACTTTTAGTGGCAATAAAGAAAGCTGGTAAATGAGATTAGAAGACAATTCTAAAATCATATTTAGTGGCCATTAAAATTGCCGCTAAAGGTCATGATAATTATCGCTATAACTTTTGAATTTTAGTGGCAATTATTTGAGTCTTTACCAGCATTTTCTACAATTGTCGAAAAAGCTTTTAGCGATACTGGATATGTCAACTAATTAATAATTGCCGGTAAAAATTTTGGCGGCTATTATTATTACCGCTAAAAATTATAATAATTGTCACTAAAAATACATTTTGTTATAGTGCGAGTTCAGGAAGATCAGGACTCAACTCCATTCTTTATGAATAAAAATGGGAAACCCATGCATGATTCCTTTGTATTATTCGAAACCATTCTCCACAGTCCTTTACATTTGCAAGCTTGTCCAGATCAAAGTAAATTATGATTAGAAAACGACGTACAGCAGTTGGAACCAAGGTGTTGTACCCTTTAATTCATCATTCAGGTGAGCCTCTTAGAATAGACGGCCTTTATTACTGTTGATAACTTGATTTTTTTTTTGCTATTATTACTTTGTTGACTTTTGTTGTGTTAGCAGTAGGGTCTTGAATTCGAATGTGGCTTCAAAGGGATACCACATTGCTGACCACAGTGACCATGTCTTTATTGACGACTCGAAAGAGAAAGCTAAAAGACAAAAAGGAAGTGGATATAAACAAGTCATCTTAAACATTTTGGGATCCGATTTTAATATAAAAAACTAGATTCCTAATAAAAAAAAATAATTTTAATAATTAAATATTATTTCAAAAAAAAAGACAATCTTAAATACTCTAATCTGAAACACTCACTTCATGACAATAAATATAAAGAAGATTATTAAAATCCTACTAATATAACTTCAAGTTAATATTAACTTTCTAGCTATTTAAAAAGAGCCCTCCTTCTAACACTTTTTGAAGCAAATTCATCAACTAAATTTTCATATTGTATTGTCTCCAAAAGATCATTTTCAACTGCTATCAAAATTTGAGGACCCCAAATTATGAACCAAATTGGAGGTCCTATGCAGTTGCACGGCTTCCACAGCCACATAACCGGTCCTGGATATAAACACTTGCAGGCAAGTGCCGGATGAAGAAGCAAAAGGTTAGATTTACAATATTAGCAATTTAATCTCATTTTCTTGGTTATATTATTTAGATCCAAGGAAGTAAATTTTGTGACCTTTAGAACGTTAGCCAATATCGAGTTTTTTCCCCCATTGTTTCAACCATGTACACAATTTCTAATGTGTAAGTAATGTGATAAGCCTAATAAAGGATTTCTTTTTGGTTAAATTTTATTAATTTATAACAAGTTTGTATATTTTAATAAGAATTTAATTGGTATATCAATATAAAGATTTTTACATTATCAATCAAACATAAATTAATACATTAGTGAAAACGTTTGACTCTTATTCAAGGTTTGGTCTAAGTTGTAACTTTAAAAAATTGGTGCATGGATGCTTTTTTTTTTTTGGGGGGTTAATGAGAGTGTTGCATTTGTACACATATGATCTTCAAAATTTTGACCAGTCAAGTGTATGCGCCATTTGTATAATGTAGAATAAATTGTCTATATTTGCACATTAACACTCTACATTGGTATATTGACATTGTATATATTGATATATTGTACTAGATTTTTTTTTTTATATTTTGTATTTAGACTTGATTTTTTTTATTTTTGTAATACATTATTATTTATTTTGTTAAAAAATTTTACTAGTTATTATTTATTTTCTTAACAGAAAAGAAAATGGAAGTATATTTTCTTAACTTTGTTTTTGTTAAAAAAAATAATTGTACGGAATTGCAAATACGGAGTAAAAAATATAAATATAAAATTCTTATTTGCTTTGACCAAACATGACAAACACTAAAGCTACTTTGGCATTTTCATTGGACCAAAAGGCTTAGTCAAAATGGTACATAGATACACCATTTTTTTAAAGGTGCACCATAGCCTTTACCCTTATTCTAATAACTTTAAAAGTTGCCCTCATCATGATTTGTGATTGGTTAATAGTATAAAAAGTAAACACTGATAATACATAACAATTAAATTTTTTTACAAAATTAAAAAGTAAACACTTCAAAGCGTATATTTACATGGTGTCTTCTCGGGTACCCTTCATAATTTTGGAGTAGAAGTTACCATGTCCAATCAGGGTCGTCCTTAAGATTTTGGGTGCCCTGTGCGAACTGAGAAATGAATGCCCTTTTTTTTTTATATATAAGCCATATATTTATATATATTGATTATCAAAAGTGCACAAAGAGGTGCAAAAAACTAGCCATTAATTTGTTTGATACAACCTCAAGTGAAACAAAATATTATCAAAGAAAAGGAAAATATTACAATAACAAACTACAATAGAATTATAGCAAAAATAATTATAATTATATCTATTAAAATAAGTAATAAAATGATTATGTCCTGAATTTTAAAAAACAATTTGGTCCCACAAGTTTTAAATATAAAATTTTCAACTATATAAATTTTTTTTTATTTTAATATATATATATATATATATATATGCTGCTTCTAATGTGAGGGTGCCATTAACTCAAAAAAAAAAAAAATTTTGGTGTCCCTAAAAAATAGATCCCTGTGCGATCATACTATCAAATCATACTTAGGACTATCATTATATTCAATCAAAATGTGATGCCTCAATTAAATGGATGAATAAATCTCTGGTAAAATTAAGTTCGCACAGTTTGATCAGGAGACCTCGGTATACCGTAAAAGTTACCCCGGTTACATGAGAATTCACTATTTATTACATTTCCATTTAAAACATACGAGCGGCATCTCTACAATTTGTAACTAGTTGCTTAGAGTGGCGCTTCGCAAAATGGTTGGATCACTCACTCTGTTCACAAACACTTCAAATCTTTCATGTTATTGTTGTTCCATCACCTTTCATCCAAATCCTCCTCCACCTTCCCTTCATTCACTTTCATCCTTTTATCCTCAACTTCAACCTCAACCCTCGTTCACCAAAACACCAAGACCCAACCATAAATCACAACCATTTAACAGGGACTGTTTCCGACCCACCAATCACGCATTCTTCCAGTGCCACTGCAGTACCTCACTCACCACTCCCATAACCCACTCAGGTGAATTACTCTCTCAGACAAATTATCAAACATCTATCGTTCCAACTGTACTATGTGTTTCTCACTGCCCTGTGTTTTGTTTCAGGGACTCTCTTCTCTTTATTTCGAGAAATGGGTATTGGCCACGAAGAAATAGAACTTATCTTGCTCAATAACCCTGACCTTACACTGGTGTCAATTGATTCATTGCGGTCTCGGGTTCTTTCTTTACAGTCTCTGGGGCTTGATCATGTTGACATGTATAACTTGGTCATAAAGCGCCCAACTTTGTTAACTGCTAAGGAAATTGAACCCTTGTTATGTTTTTTGAGAGATGAATTGGAAGGACAGCTTGAGAAATCACAGATTAAGCACCTGTTATCTGCTTCAGACCCAAGATTCTTGGTGGGTTTTCCACACAAGGTCCAATTGCTACTCGACCGAGGAATTCCCCGCGACAAGTTTGTTTATGTGCTCAACAAAGTGAATTTACCAAAGGCATTGTGTCATAGGTCATTGGATGAAATTGACAGGATCATGGCTTTCTTGGAACCCTTTGGTGGTGTTAGTTTGATTGTAAGGCGTCCTGCATTGCTCAACTATGATTTGGATAATCAGCTGATTCCAAGAGTTAAAGTCCTGTTCGAGCTTAGTGGAGGAGATGAGGATGGCACTGGGAAAGTGCTGCTTAAACTCCCGGCGATATTGAATTATAGTGTGGAACATGTGGAGGGACATGTTGAGCTTCTGAGGTCTTTTGCAGGCCTAGATGACCAAGAAATATTTAAGATAATACTGGTATACCCAGGTATTGTTACTGCTAGCAGAGAGCGGAAACTGCGTCCACGAATACAGTTTCTTAAGGAATGTGGATTGGATTCAGGTGATATCTTCAAGTTCTTGATCAAAGCACCCTTGTTTCTAGGCCATTCATTCCATGAGAACATTGCATATAAACTTGTGTTGCTGGTTAAGATTGGGTTTAAATATAGAACGAAGGACTTGGCAATGGCAATTGGGTCTGCTACTAGGACAAGCTGTGAGAACATGCAAAAGGTGATCAGTCTATTCTTGAGTTATGGGTTATCATGTGAAGACATTGTTGCTATGAGCAAGAAGCAACCACAGATACTGCAGTATAATCATACTTCTTTGGAGAAGAAGTTGAAGTACTTGATAGAGGAGATGGATCGTGACATTGAAGAGTTACTGGTTTTTCCTGCATTCCTTGGGTACAAGTTTGATGACAGAATTAAGCATAGGTATGAAATAAAGAAGAGTATAAGGGGGGGACAAATGTCTCTCAATAAGCTTTTAACTGTTTCAACTGAGAGGTTCACTGGCAAACGGGAAAAGGCCTCTGCTATAGACAACCTGAATTGAAACGAAGGTGATTAAGTTGTTTTATTTTCCTTTTGCTTCAGTTTTTGCTGCCCCAGTTATTTCATTTTATTGCTTGTTCCTCAAGGCCTTTCCTAATAGTAATACTACTTCCACAGCACTTAGAGGACAACTATCATCACTATTGAAGTGTTGATATGAGGAGAAAAAAAAAAGTGATGTGAGACCAGCTACTATAAAATATATACACATGCAGTTGTGGGCATTGGATTCGTCGTGTTTTAGAAGTAGCATTTTTCTACTGTAGGAGACCCTATTTTTCACTGGCAACTGCTGCGGATACTTGCTGCTTGTGCTGTGGTCCTGTGGCAGCGGATAACCACAAATTGATTTCCTTGAAGGCTGAAGCAGTGATATTGGTTTAATTTAATGTGATGATGGAGCCTTCCTTATGAAACCTTGACGCAATAAGGTTTTTGTCTAGTGACTTGGGGTTAAGGGTTCCAAACATGGAAATAGTCTCTCCGCTTGTGGGGATAAGGTTGCGTACATCTATCCTTCCCAAACCCCATGCCCACCGGATGGGATCCTCGTGTACTGACCCGCCCGCCCTCCTTTTATGCAGCCTTCCTTATAAAAATACTACCCTATTGTTATGTACTAAGCCATTTGTCCATTTTTTTTAAGATTTATTTCAAGATGATGACTTATTGTTTTGATTTTAAACATTGAAGAGAACAAATTATTATCATATCTATATTGAATAGAAATAATGCAATAATTTATTATTTATGGTAAGGCTTTAAGTTATATAGGTAGAAGAAAATAATTTTTTAAATAAATGGCTGAAAAACTAAAGACGATAGATAGAAAACTGTTCCAAGATATCAAATGGAGTAGTTTAAGTGACTAGCATGTCCATCCTTGAATACTCAATTTCGCAAGGAAATCTGCAGAGTTAGCTTAAAAAAGAAGCATGGGAGAGGGAGAAATCCTGCTGACGTTGCATGAGACCCTTTACGTCCTCAATGATCACCCTGTAGACATGGGAGGAAGGAGCGGTTGGAGAGGAAACATGTTGGAGCAGCACACATTCTTTATAGTCAACGTTCCAAGCTTGAAGGAGTCCATTGTTAATTCCAATAGCTCGACAAGGAAACTGTCCGAATCATCAATGAAACCAGAAGTCCAGCAATCCACTCTCAGGTATAGAGGGGATGTATCCAGTGAGAGATTTTTTTTTACATGAGAGGTGAGAGGACTCATTGATAACCATTGAATGAAAAGCAATGGCTCACATTAGAAGACCCATTAAAAACGTGTGATTCATTCTTTCACTCCCTTAGGCTATGTTTGGTTCAAAGAAGGGATGGGGAGGGGGGAATTTTAATGGAGGGAAGGAATTTTAATTAGCTATTGTGTTTAATTGAGATGAAGGGAAGAGAGAGATTTTAATGGACGGAAGGAAAAGTAACATTTGTTATGTTTAGTTCAAGAGGGAATAGGAGAAATTTTAAAACTAATTTACTTCTACACCCTTATAATTATTTAATTCAAAATATACAAATGAGGATATTTTAGTCAATGCATATAAACTGTTTTAAAATCCCTCCCTTCCAAATTCTCTCACTATTGGAGGGGATCTAAAATTGAGTTAGAGGGGATTTTGCTATCCTTCATTCCTCTTCCCTCCCTTCAAAAAGTTGAATCAAACATGAAAGATTCAAAAAAATCTCTCCCCTCCTATCCATCTCCCTCCATTGAGAGTAGAAAATGAAATACTAAACTTGGAAACACTATGCTTTTGAACGGGAAGATACAGCTTCTAATATAAGCCATTTCTTTTCATTCAATGGTTATTAATGAGTCCTCTCGCAATAACAAACAGGTGAAATTGAAACATCCATACTTGCCAAATTATTCATGGGAAGAATTTATCATCTAAAAGCGTTAACTTTGAAAAAAAAAAAAAAAAAAAAAAAACTGCAGCATAGACAACCGATCCACCTGGCAGTGCGAACCAATATTTGTTAGGGAAAGCCAAGGAAACTTGCTGATCCATTTGATTTTGGAGACAGGGATTTTGAATCCAAATAGGGCAGAGATCCTGTTCTTGTACATGACACGTATGCAACTGATCGATCATATACATTTCCTCGGTGCCATGGGCTACAGTGAATCAGTGATACATGATCCATCATTTCTCAACTTATGAAAGTGACTTTTTGATTAAATTAGTATTGTTTTAAAAATTATTTATTAAAATGAAATTGTTTTATAAAATTTTATCAAAATAAAATTATTTTTGTCGGAATGTAATTATTTTTTTTAATTTACTGACATGAAAGGCATCGGTCCAAGTGATGCCTTTAACTGGTGTCTTACATAAAAATGTCACATGTCAGCCATTGATTAGTTGTATTAATTTTTTTTTTAAAAAAAAACCAACTATGAAGCCTTCCCTGCACGCGCCACGACGCAATGGAAGACATCACTGCACCTGTCCCTACGCGCGCTTCCCCCGTTCCCCAGCAACTCCCCAACCCCCATATTTAGGCGCACCCCACCCCTCTCCCACCCCTATTTAAATCCCCTCTACTCAACATTACACTCTATTTCTTCTTCTTTTTCTTCTTATACTTCTACTTTTATTAATTTGGTAAATAATGTATTTTGCCGGATTTTAGGATATCATAAATCAGGTGACAATTTTCGAAACACATTGATATGGATGAAGTTTCAACCTAACATGAATCTTTATCCTCGGAAGCTCATACCCGACTCCATGTTTTATTTGCATTGTTTTTTTATCCCCTTCGACTGTGATTCTTTTTTCTCCATCAAAGATCCTCCCATTGAAATACATGAACACTACAATTAGAGACATATTATGTGACCTATAATAATAAAAAAATATCTTAATAATTATATTAACAACAATAGTAACAATAATAACAATCATTTGTAAATAATAATAATAATAATAATAATAATAATAATAGCAACAATAACAATAATATACAATATTAATGATTAATAATAATGACAAATTTATAGTAATAATAATAATCATAGTAATCAAAATAAATTAGCAACAATAACAATAATAATAACAATAGCAATTATAATTATAATAATAATAGCAATAATAATAATAAAATTACAACAAACTAAAAATTATAAATCTAGTAATAATACTAGTAATAATATGATAACACAAATAACAACTATATTTATAATAACATATAAAAAAATAATACTAATTAATAATAACAATAAAAAATAATATTAATTAATAATAACAATAAAAAATAATAAAAATAATTTACAATAACAATAATAAATCTAGTAATAATACCTTGATTAAAATTTGGTTTGTAAAAATAAAAAATTAGAAGAAGTAGAAGTAAAGCATTAGTAGAGGGGGCTTAAATAGGGGAGGGAGAGGGTTGAGGAGTTGCTGAGGAGGGGGGATAGCCTTCCACTGCGTCGTGCCATATGGTGCGAGGAGGGAAGGCTGTAGAGTTGGTTTTTATTTTTTTTTAAAAATTTTTAATACAACTAATCAATGGTTGACACGTGGCATTTATATGGAAGACGTCAGTCCAAGTGATGGCTATAAAGGCGTCACTTGGACTAGCATCTTTCACGTCAGCAAATTAAAAAAAAAAAAATTACACACTGACAAAAACAACCCTATTTTGATAAAATGTTACAAAATAATCCCATTTTGATAAATAGTTTCTAAAACAATATCAGTTTGATCAAAAAACCTTATGGAAGTATGGAACATCCCATGCCCTGCCTCAATGAACATCACTCTACGCTAGACATTAACTTACCTGCCATAATCATTCCATCCCTTAGAATCACAACAACCATAACTAGATTGTTTGATTGTGTCTCTATCACTTAGATTTCTCTTGGCAGACTACATTTACCTTATCAACTCCACACAACACAACATAAAATTTGCAAGACAAATAAAGGACTAAAGCTAAAACATGATTAACTTTTTATGATGTAATCTGGAATAGCAATAGACATGAACCAGCACAAAACTGAAGATGAAGAAAAGTAGGTGGCATAGTTAGACAAAAGGCATATTCTGGACATCATGTGCAGCGCACACAATGGTGGCGTCTCTTTCATTTTACAAGCACACACTAGTTATCCGTGTATACATCACATTTGAAAACTTGGTTTACACTTAACTGCCAAAGCCTCCATTGAAATTGCCTATGCATTCCTCGCTTCAAATAAATTGGCATTAGTATCCTCTAATTATGTACAAGCTCGAGTTTCTTACAAAAAGAGTTTACGGGCGTGTGCCCTTCATTCTTTCAGGGAGGGTTCTTTAGCTGGTTCAACCACTACAGGCTTCAATTTCTCTGATTGACCATCTCCTTTGGGTATAATGAGTCCATAACCTCCTCCTTTTCTTTTGTATACAATATTAATCTCCCCTGAAGCAGAGGGGGGGAAATTTAGTTCCCAGGATTGCAAAACATGGGCTAGTGATATTTGATACTATACCAGGGGAAAAAACAAGAAACAAAGGGTAGAGGGAGAAACGAAGCCAAAAGAAAGACAGCTATAAACTAATTGCTCACCGGTTTCTTCATTTCGAAAAGCATAAAAGTCATGATCAACATTTTCAAGCTGATCAATTGCTTCAGATACAGTCAATGGTGGCATGTCAAAGTATTTTGTGCGGACAACCTATAAGACAGGTTCACAACTTCAGTAGGTGTAAGGAAAGAAAAAGAAAAACACCATCTCTTGATAAGTAACAACGTATCTAACAACAGATAACACGGGAGTTTTCCAATATGCATGCAAGCTTTCAATTACTCATAACAAAACACCCATCAAATCTACTTCCAAACCAGAAATTCAATTTTTCTATTCCGAATTAGTAGAACAAAAAAGGGCAGTCCAGTGCACGAGGCTCCTACCTGATGGGATGTGGGATAGGAGGATAGATGTATGCAGCCTTACCCTGCAAGCGGATAGGCTATTTCTAGGATTAGAACCTGTGACCTGTCACCTCTAAATTAGTAGAACAGTATTCACTTCTAAATCATATCAGAGCCTAATATTAGGTATTTTTTTGGGAGGAGAGGGGGAGTATCGTAGAAGATCTCAAACTTCATTTCGGAAATTGCACAAGTTTGGACAAATAAACATAAAACATGCATGAACCCAGTTCAAGATGTCTACATAATACATAATTACATATATACATTGGGAATAATGCATGGCAGTGATAAACAAAATTTGAGAAACAAATAAACATAACCAAAATCAAGGTAAGTATAACAAAGCAAAAGATAAAATGAAACCAAACAAGAAGACTCATAACTATCAAATACCAACTACCAACCTCGTAAATTGATTCTTCCTCCTCTTGTGGAGATATCTCATCCTCATCCAGGAGTAGTGGCTCTACCGGTTCCCTAACCTTCAACCTATTGAACCCCTTCATATGGCGACCATGGTCTGACTCCTTTTCCTTTATCTTCCTCAACTTCCTCTGAATGATTGATGACACCAAATCTATACTTCCATAGATAGTTTCTGCATCCTCCTCAGCTCGCACCACTCCATGCCTTTTTGTAAACAAAGTCACCTAATGCAATGCAAAAAAAAAAAAATTGCAAATTGGAATCAATGAAATGAACCCACTTGGTTTGTGTGTGTAATGCTGCAACCCAAGTTATTATAAACTGGACATTGTGAGCGTGATGTTTGCAGGAATAAATATTTGTGGGTGGCCCAACATCGTGATAGTTATTTATATCATATTAGAATAATTGGACCTAACTTCGACTCACTCACAAGGAGGAGGGTTGCGTAAGTTATTATATATTCAAAGGAAGTGGGACTTTTGACACTTAAACACAGATGATAAAAATTGAAACTTGAGAATGCAAGTAGGCTCACCTCACATCTACGGGTCAAGGGTCCTCGACCAAACTCTCCTCCTCCTCCTCGAATAGATAGTCTCACATCAACTTCCCTAACTAAGTGGCTGTGCTTCTGAACAGCCTTCCCTACCTTCTCCTCCACATGCTGCTTCACCGCATCAGTGAGCTGAACACAATCACAAATTCACAGATAATTCATTTTATTTAGTGCCCCTTTAAGTTCAAGTTTAAGATACTTGAAATTGTGGTTCAAAAAAGTGTGTTTTTTGGGAGATAGAAAACGATTGGGGTAGTGGGGTTGCTAAGCATACCTGTAGATTTTTTCCCTGTATGATCAATTTGACGGAAGAGAGTGACCCGTCCCATGACATGCGAACGGAGGAGAGTGAACCAGAGCCACGGTTGGTTGTGGGTGTGTTGGCATTGGCAGCAGCAAGTTTTTTGAGTCTTTGGGATAGAGTGAAGAAAGTTGTGAGCTTTGTGGAGGGCCTCCTGGAGAAGTGAGGTGGAGCAAGAAGACAGAGTGTAGAAGAAGGGCAGGATGAGGATGAGGATGATGGTGATGGAGAGGGAAGATAACAAGTTTGGAAGTGCAAGGGAGTGGCCATTGATGAGGATGAAGGTAATTATTTGATTGAGAACAGAGGGAGGATCTTGGGTGCAGAGAGTGAGAGGTATGGTTGTAGGAAGAAGGGGATGATGGTGTTTGTAGGTGAGTGGTGCATCATGAGTGAGATGTATAGTACACCTCATTTTTTGATTAATAGATCAGTTAATATTTAATGAAATTTTTATTAATCCAAAAGTCATAAACATATTATCAAAGGGAACATCATACACCTCGTTTTTTGGGTGTACAGCGGACGATCCCCGTGTTTGTATTGGTTAGTTGTAGCATCAATAAGTTATGTGGATTGTAATTACAAATAATTGTGAAAAATGTGATAGGTTTATATATAATTCGAATGGATTTAATTGATATTTATTATCGTTATAAAGATTTTTTTTTTATTTTCAATTAATCATAAATTATCATTAGAGATGGGAATAAGTTAGGCCAAGCTAGGCCCTGACATGCCTGAGCCTGGCCTGCGTTCCAATTTTAAGGCCTGAGTCTGACCTATAAGTCTGATATAAGCCAAATTTTAAAATTTGACATGGCCTACTTCAAAGTCTGGTCTAGCCTGAAAGCTTATTTAAAAGCCTGCTTTTCAAAAAAACCTTTAAATATGTCTCCATATATAAATAGCTCATATGCCTTCACTTATGAATAGGCTAGTAAGCCTCTAATAATAAAGAGGTCGGTAGGTCTATACTGATAAATAGGTCATTAAGCATTCACAAACAAATATGCAAATAGATCTCTACATTTAAATGAGACAATAGGCCTTTACTTTCAAATGTTATAAATAATATATTATTGTATTATATATTAAATTTTATATATTATATATGTATGTGTGTTAAATAGGCCGACCTGATAGGCTTAGTAGGCTTTTTTTAAAGCCTTGACCTGATCTTTTTAGTAAATGGCTAAGCCTGGGTAGGTCTTAAAAAGGTTAGGTCATAAGCTCCCGACGAGCGACCTGACTTATTTTCATCCCTAATTATTATATTATTAATAATCAAATTTGATTCTTATTATAATTATGTTAATGTTGGGTTTGAATGGCATGATTTTGGAAAGGGATAAATGCTAGAGATAGCAAGCAGCATCAAGAGAGAAAAAAGCAAGTTTCACCATTTGGAACTGAAAAGAAAGAAAAGAGGAAAGAAAAGTAACAAGTGGAGAACCAAAAAAAACCTCTTCGGTGGCGAGAAAAAGAAGGGAAGAGAAGTGATTATTTAAAATATCACTTTTATCCTTCTATTTTTAAAAATGAGATAAAACTATTATTATTATTATTATAAAGATAAAAATATTTTTATATCAAAACTTAACTTTTCTTTTATTTCTATCTCTTTTTTGGACTTGTTTGGTAAAATTAGTTGTTAGCGAATAAGCTAGCTGATAGCAGATAACTTATAGTGGATAGCGGATAAGCTAACTTATTTTTTGTGGAAGTGTTTGGTAAAACTAGCGGTTGAACTAGCTGAAAAATATAAAAAGACATAAAAGGATATTTTCATTAATGATTTTACATAAAAGAGAGAGAAGAGAATAAAGATAGGATTAAATGTAGATAATAAGGATAAAAGTAGAAAAAAAAATGAAACGTTATAGGTTATAAGCTCAAACGCTACTTCAAGTAGCGTCTGGAAAAAATGCTATAAGCTCGTGAAAAATCGTTATAAGCTCGTGACAAAAGCGCTTACCAAACGTCCACTTTCTCGGCCGCTATAAGCTATCCGCTATAAATTCTTAAAATTGTCTTGCCAAACAGGCTCATTTTCTTTTTCTCTTCATCCAAGCCATCTAAAAATTTGTTCATTCTTTATTCATTTTTTCTTTTCTTATATTTCTTTCTTCTCTTCTTCTTTTCATAACTAAACATATTATAAAAATCACACATATCATAATTTATACTTGGTTGATAGCATTCTTAAAATTAAACTCAATTATAATTATAATAATTTTTTCTAATTTTAAAACTTGCTAAAATCAAATATTAGGACTACACAATTAGAAGCGGACCACAACTTAGAACAAGTGAGAGGTACAGCGTTAGAACATTGAATGTTGGGGTGTCTCTTTCTTGGAGTGGATGACGATGAATATTCAACGGTGTCTTGTCTCAAACGTGGCCATCCTCCAGCTGATTTTATCCATAACAAAAACAAACAAAAAGAAAACTCTAGACTCGCCCATTCTTTAGCAAGGTGATTCTACTAGTCTGGTTAGATCTAACCTAGATTGGTCCTTAAAATTATGGGTAATTAATTAAACTGATTTATTTTTAAAAATTATTTATTAATTTAATTTTATTTTGAAATTATTTATCAAACTAATCCATTTTAGTCATGTGACATTTTTTATTATTTTTTTATGATACTGAAAAATGCTATTTTGACTAACGTTTTCTATCAGTAGCGTTTTTACCAGATTGTGTCACGTGAAAAATTTAAAAATTTTAAGTTTAGGCCGACGTTAGAAGTGTCACCCGTCTGAAGCTGAAGATCTCCACCCGTTTGATGACTATCAGACAGGTGAAGAAATATTTACCCATCTGATACATTTCTTCATCCGTCTGAGGGTGAAGATCTTCAGCTTAAGACGGGTGAAAAAATGTATCAGACGGGTGAACATTTCTTCATCCGTAGGATGAAGATCTTTAGCTTCAGACGGGTGACACCTCGGCCGACGCTAGACGTAAAATTTTTAATTTTTTTGACAGCGAGACACTTGACACAATCTGATAAAAACGCTACTGACGATAACGTTTTCTAGAAAACGTTAATCAAAATAGCGTTTTTCAATGTAAAAAAATAATAAAAAATATCACATGACGAAAAATGAGTTAATTTGATAAATAATTTCAAAATAAAATTATATTAATAAATAATTTTTAAAAATGGATCAATTTGACCAATTATCCGAAATTATGCAACTTTATCTAAATTAGATTAGACAATGGTTAGTGAGACTTCCATTATACTGACTAATTGGTTTTGTTTGATTTTGACCAGTTTGAAATGATGTGACTATACTAAAGTGTGTGTTTTGTTGGATCAAAATGCAGAAGTGTGTGTTGATTTTATGTAGGAGCTTGGATAGTTCTAAACATATAGTTTTGGATTGGCTGCCTAAATTTATTTGTATAAAAGAATACTCTTAATAAGTGCCCTTTAAACGAGATTAATCTTTAATTAGATACTACGGAAAAAAAGAAAAACCTATGAATCTACAGTCATGCAGCTAAAGTGCTGAACTATAACTGCCTAGATCACCGATTCAACGGTGAGACCAAACAAACGGTCTCAATTCAATCTACATAAATTACATCTATGAATTAAACATGATGATATGATATCATTATTCCACGTATTAACACAAGTTATGAGAAAGTAACACAAGCAATATCAATCGGGAAATAGAGAAAGTGCTAGGTATGGTAGAGTGGAAATAAGTTAAGCCAGTCGACAGAAGCTTATGATATTACTTATTTAAAAAAAGGGTATATCTAAACTTTTCAAAAAATCTCTTTAAATTAATAGGTCAAGACTTATAAAAATAAATTTGATAGGTCGACCTAATTCTAATTAATATTATTTTTTAATTAAATATATAATATATACTATTATACTGTATTTATTAAAAATTAATATATTATTCCCAATTCCCAGAGTCTAAATAACACAAACATTTTGAAATGGAAACCATTGTCCCTCCCATTCCCAGACGACCAGACCCTATTCCCACTTCTTCCATTCTTCCAAACTCTCGTCACCTCAAGAAGCCAAAGCATCTAGCTTTACTCTTCATCGTTTTTGTCTGGGATCGTCAAACTCTAGTCAGAGAGCACCAGGTACCCTCTCCAATTATGTTTTACTCTCTCACTTCCATTTTAATTTTATTATATTTTGTATTTTGTATGCTCCATTCCAAGCTTATTCTACTACCGCATATAATGGAAATTATGATATAGAATTATGGTAGGGAACACCAAGTAAACCCTGCTCCAATTCTTGTCCCGGTTCAAATCAACCATAGTTGAGTTTTTCTTTTCTTTCTTTCTTTTTCTATTTTTTCAGCAATCGCATCTGGTTAAGGTAATTCCTTAAATACCAAATTTTCACCATGTTCGTCTCTTCTATTGTCGTTGGTACTCCTTTTGATTTTGATTCATAATCTAAAGAACTTTGTATTATTAATATAGTTTAATTAAATGTTTATTCAATAAATTTTTTTTAAATAAGCTAAAAATAATTTATTTTCATAAGTTTGTATGATATGCTTATGGAAATAAATTAAAAAAAGTTTATAAAAAATCATAAACTATTTACATAAGTTTATTTTTATAAAATATTCTCATAAGCTAAAATAACTTTCTATAAGCTTTTACAAACACGCTTTAATAAATTATCTATTGTTATTTCTTTATTTATACTATTAAAGAACCTTGTACTATTAATACTTTATCTATTGTTATATATTGTCGATGCAACTTAACTTTCTTTATAAATCAGTCAACAAAAAAACACTTTCTTTATAAAGGGAGAGTGAGAACTTTTTTGGAATACTTTTGGCATTTGAGTAACTTATTTTCATTGCTCTATTTTTTGTTTATTTCGTCTTTGTCTAAAACGTTTTAGACTTCGGAAAGAATTTACTGCATTGTCTGATGAGTTTATTTAAAATAATGTTTACCAATTTTATACTCTATCAAATATTTATTTCAAGTTTTTGGCTTAAGTTTTCAGTTCCACAAAATGTCTTATCCATTTGAAAGCAACAAAACAATTACATCCACCCCTGCTTCTTCTAATGAGCTGAGTGAATGTGTACCAACAGATTCAAGTCAACTAGAAGATAACACACAACGAAATGAAAAAGGAAAAGATCAAGTAAACGAAGATTTAGTAATTAAGAGGAAGAGGCAAAGAATAATATTGTTATTTTATTGTTTTTTATATTTTAATCTCAACCATTACTTTCATTTATTAATAAATATGTGATTATGATTGCGTCAAAGTTATGCAAGATGCATGATAGCATTCATCTAGCTTAGCTGCCCAAAAACTAAAAAGGAAGTTCTACATTACTATAGCTTAATGTCAAGCGATCTTTAAAAGAAATTCGGTGTCTTTCAAACTAAATTATTATTGAACTATTTCTTAAATCTTTATATTCTGAAGAAAGATATTATTAATTATATCAATAAGTTGTTTATAGCTTCATTTTCTACAATTGTTTCTGATTTCTATCAACAAATTGGATAATGATAAACAACTTTGGGTTAAATAACCAAGGGCCGGCCTATGCAATTTTAAGATTTAGAGTCGGTAGAAATGCACAGCTGGAGAGAGTTTCAATATATAAAAAATATTAAATTTTATTCAAAAAACATGAGAGTACTCTGGAAAATAAAATTAAAAAAAAAAAAAAACAAGACTTCAACATGTTTATATTGTGTCTTAATGAGCAAACATATTGCTAGCTGAGGGTAGGAGATCCAACCTAACTCCACACCTTTTGGGGGAGTCAGGCAGAAATTAATTCTAAACACATAATTTTCTTATATTTTATCTCGAAAACTAAAATATATGTTAAAATCTTGAAATATGTTAATTAGTGCGTTAAGAACACTTTTTAAGAAAACTAAAAAAATAATTTTATATTAAAAAATTAAGTATATTATATCTTCGATTGTTAAATATATCAATTTCTAATAAAAAAAATTTTATTTTATTTTCATAACAAATATCCTAAAATTACTCATTAGCATTCTTCTAAATTCAATTCAGTATTTAATAGCACCACATATTACGAGCTTTTTATTTTAACATTGTGACACTAACGACACCAAAAAGTTAGATGCTTTTGCCACGCAGAGAGATGTTGCCTCGGAGCAGTATAAAAGTCGAACAGAGTTTAATGGATATTTTAGTTTAGAGTGATGCTGATAAGTATTTTAAGAGTATTATTTAAAAAATCTAAAAATAAAATAATTTTATTTAAAAATATAATTTTTAAATATTTAATATATTAAATATATTATTTTTAATATAAAAATTCTATCTTTGATTCTTTAATCAATATCCTATAAATATTCATTATCATTTATCTTTAGTTAAAGCAAATTTACGAGGATAAATATACACTCATTGATAACTTTTTGCCTTTTCAATTTCATGTCAAAATATATTCCAATATATTAATATTGAGGATGTCTAAGAATCCGTAATAGCTAGATGCATGAATGAGATTTTGTTTTATTTTTTATTTGTACAGGAGAGAGAATTTCAACCGATAGTCAATATCCTTTCGGTTGTAACGAATATTGAAGTGAATTTTATTTTTTTTAATAATTTTTTTCATATAAATGATATGAATCGAATCATTGATAAAATGTTTAGGAATTCTATCATTGTTGTATGAATGAAATTTAATTGATATATATTATCGGTATAAATATTTTTTATATTATCAATCAATCATCAATAATTATATCATTAAAAATATTTGACTATTATCATAACTATCTTAAAAAACACACAAACGATGATTTATGATTGTTTGATAGTATACAAATTTTTAGACCAAAAATATATAAAAAATAAACTCATAAATGATAAGATTTGAATCTATTAATTTTATACCCGAAATAAATACATTACCAACTTCTGAAGTAAAGATCCTCTCCATTTCTCAAAAGATAAAAACCTAATAAATATTATTTATTTTAAAAATAAATATCTTTATTCACCCAGAATTATAATAATAGAGCCATCCATTTTTTTGAGAAATGGAAAGGGTCTATACTGTGTAAGGCATGCTTAGTTCTATATCCACGTATTGTTGATTTTATAATTTACCAATTTCAGCAATTAAAACATAAAAATTTTAAACTTTAGAAAATTAGTATTAAACTTTATCAATATTTTAATATCTTTCTTTAGTTTACTTTATCTGTATTATATTTGCAGAAAATATCTTTAATTACTTTTTCTCTATCTGTGTCATATTTACATTTTTAGTAAAATAATTTTGTACATAATAAAATTAGATATTTTTATAACTATTTTTAGTCAATAAAATAATATTGATCTATATATTAAAATCTAAAATATTTAATATATAAATATTTCAATTTTAATGAAAATTCAAGATAGATAAAATCTATTTATTAAATATATTCTATTCATTTTATAAATATTAAAGTTACTCTTAAATATATATTTTTCTCTTTAATAAATATGATAGTTTAAACTATTAAATCAAATTAAAATCAACATTTTAAAATTAAGGTAAGAGTAAAGTTTGACATTTAATACCAATAGATCTTAACTGTTATATAAAACCCAAATTAACTAATGTCAATGTAAATGATAACAATTTTTGTACTCGTATTACGAAACAAATTCCGTATTGTTTAGGATTCGCCTTTTACTAGTTTCAGTTCAACTTTTTAGGAAAGAAAAACTATACAAGAATAGTTGACAGTTGTCATGATTATTTCTCAGTTTTATTCTTTTTAAATAAAAAACCTATACTCTTATTCCTTTATTTTATTTATTTCGTCACCCCAAATATATCAATATTAGCATTGATGTTATAGGGATGTAACTCATTATTTAAGTAACTATTTAGAGTTCTTGGAGCTCACTATTCGGATGAGCAATAAAGCTTGTTGAAAATTTCAACTGGAATTACGCTATACGTCATGTTATACTGTTGTACATGTTACGTAATTATAATTTTTTTTTTTAACACATTTATATTTTAAGTTTACCGTTTATCCTTCAAGTAAAGGGGTAAAAAAGATATATTGTTATGTGATATACAACATGTGCTCTCCTATAATATTTCGTCCGATTCTTATAATAAATAAAAAAGTTTTCAAATTTTTGATCAAATATATAAATAAATTTTAATTATTTTTATTATATTTAATGATATTATTTTTAAAATATTCTTTATTTAATATCAATTTTATATTTTAATAACTCACCGTGAGATGCATGTAATAAAAATTGAAATTTTTTATAAAGATTATTTTAGATAATATTTTTAATTTTTTAATAATATTAAATAAAATTAATTAATTTTTTTAATATATATATTCTATTTAAATGTTAATTATGATTCGAAACAGTATAACACGACAGATTTTTAGTCAAAACAAGGAAAAAAAAAACACCACAGATTCATTGATTTAGCCAATGGCAACGCCAACATGTGTGAAACGATTTTGAGTAGTTAAAGGAGGATTAAAGTGTAGGAAGGACAGTAGGACTAATTAAATACTCGTTAACATACAATGATGAGATAAGACGCCTCCCTAGCGGTAGCAAATGGGATATCGAGAAGTGTCCCTAGGCTAGGTTCATTTTAACATCCTTCTCCATCCCCACTCTCAGCGATAAACACTCACTCTCTCTCAACCCAATTATTACGGTAAATTGAAGGGAGTGAATCCAGTCATGTGTTTTTTTGTGTGTTGAATCTCAACTTTTTATTTAATATACTAAAGAAGGAAAAAAAATGTGTTTAAAATGAAAAGATAGGAGAATTAAATTATAAAGATAAAAAACATATACCTTTTATATTTTTTTTTAACATAAGAAGATTCACTCCCTAAATTCAACCGAACAAAGACCAATCACCTCCTCTCTCAGGAGTTCAGATCCTCTTTAGGGATAAATTATAATTTTCATTTAAAAGATAGATAAATAAATACAAAGAAGATATTTATATTTTAAACTTTTTCTATTATTTAAAAAAATTGAATTATTAAAAAAAATTATGTCTATTGCTCTCCTAAATAGAAAGGAAAATGGAGAGAATCTCCACCGCTCTCTCACATATCAGAAATGTTAATAACACATTCTTTAATACATTCTTTTCAACTTTCTATTAAAAGGTAGATTTTATACTAAACTCACTTAATCACATGGATTTACTCTTAATTAAAAAGGTCATACATGAAATTCATTTAATAATAGAACGTGTTGAAAGAAATGTAATAAAAAGAGTGTCATGGGCATTGTTCCTTGCAGGTCGGCTCAATACCTATTGAGACCTAAAATAAATTCTGTAGTGAGGTCTTTTTAAAAAAATTAAATTATAAATTATTTTGTACACAATAAGGAGTTGATCCCTAGACCTTAGGGTTAATGATAAGTTTTTATACCAAACGGATTAATTTATATTTGTTGATGTATGAAACATATCAACAAAATAATATAAAAATACAAAGTGGGCATTTTTTTAAAGAAAAAAATTGTTTTTATAAAAATTAACTTGTGGTATTTTTTTCACTTTTTATAAAAATTGCTAATTAAATCACATATTTTAATTAGTAATAAAGTTGACTAATTAGGTTTAAAAACATAATTAAATAGCAATATTAAGGATAAGAGATAAAAGAGAAAATATTTTCTTATCAAATCTTGTTGGTTCTAACTCAGCCCCTCCCTCAGAATAGAATTATAACTAAGTAGCAGGATATGATAAGCTAACAGGATAAGTTTATCATATCCTGTTGGTTCATCAAACTACATATTAAAAGAGAATATCATAGATTATCTTATTTTATATCCCTTATCCTGACCACAAAATGAATCCTTACTTCATATTTTGTAGAAGTAAACATCACATTGTCTCCGAAGTTGTCATCTTGTATTTCTTAAAGTTTCCAAGCAGTTTGAAATTGGATAGTTGTAGTGGTGAGCAATTCGGGTATATGGGATGAATTTAAGTTATTTGACCAGAGTTATGTACCACGGACAAACCTTCTCCTTCTATTAATCTGGACTTCTTGTGCTTCGTGTTTTGTTTGTGGCTGCCTTTCTTTTCGTGGCACAACAAGACCTTTTTTTGATAGTTGATACCACAATTTTTTTAGGGGCAAATTATTGATGTTTTAAGAGGGATAATTTTTAAAAATAATTTTCAAAAACCTTTTGAGCGGAAAAATCCTTTTACAAAAGAATCACACATTATACATGAATCATAAGGATATTGTGTTCACTGTTTCTGTGCGATACTCATAACTCTCGCTCCAGACATCGTATCGAAAAACTAAACGGTGAGGATGAAGAACCACATGTCTCGAATCTTCTATCCAAATTTCAGCCCGATCCAACGGTTAACGAATATCGGATCGCAATATTACGATAACTGTCCAGCCACAACCACCATAAAGAAAGGCTTATTTGTATTGCAAAGTAGCAATATCTTACTCAGTCAACGCAAGCAAACCAATGTCAGAGATAGCGTAGTGCTAGCTATCAGGATTGGGATAGGCGCGACACACAAAGAGAGAAAATGAAGCACTACTGTCTAAAGTGTACAATGACCGTTATGAGTGTTTTGCGTTGTGTCATGCTTAAGTCACGTGCACAACTTACTAATAGCTGTCACCTAGTTAATCTAACCCTGTTGGATTACTGTACGCTATAGACCTAATGTTTAATTATTAATTAAATCATATTTAATTAATCAATTAAATTAATTCTCTCAATATTTGCTCTATGCATGTGACCCTATAGGTTCCCAATTAATTGACAATAATATTAATTATTATTAATCATATTAATAATGAATTAATATTATAAACAATGAGTGGCATCTAGCAATACATCATGGCTACCTAATTAATTAGAATATTGGTGATACAATTAAAACCATATTGTAACCATATATAATGTGAAGTCAACGTTCTTTTGTCTCAATGTCTTAATTGAATACAAGACATAAATGTGTCATCTTTGTTAAGTCTAATTATTTATTTCTTGATCTAGTAATTAACGTACAATCCTGTGGGCCCAATATTTCATGTTGTCCCACCTTAACATGGCCATGCACTTCTACGTTGCATACCATCAAAAGGCCTATAGACATTACTCCTGTTATATAGGAGGGATGAATTCTATCTACATCACTCACATTCCTCAACATGTTTCATTGCAGGCCCAATAACTATCTTTATAGTTATCCTGTTACATGTAACATTTAATAGTATCAAAGCCTACAACTACATATGTTAGGAATCGTAGTGACTTCAAGTCGAAAGACTACTTCACTATAGTTACCATGAGAATCGCTTATGACACTTACATAACTATTATGTAGCGTTCTCATAGCGGGTCACTCCAGTATAAATATTCCACTAATATTTATACCTATGTGAAAACTTGATATCTTATATCTATGACCCGTGAGATGTGGTCATCACTACACTCACATAATAGTCTCAATGTATTATTATTGTCCTTATTAATAATAATAATTGACTATGGATATTTAAGAATATTGTTCTATAATTTAATGACATCTCACGGTCAAGTCATACTTGATGTTTCATTAAATGAACTACCTATTCTAAGGATTTTATTACATTATATATATGATCACAACCTGTAAAACCCGCCAAAAAAAAAAAAAGAAGTTGCCATGATAAAGATAGGGACGTATTTTCCTTTCCTCCCTCAGAGTAAATTATGATGTAACATATGGTCAAGGGCTATTTTAGTAAAAGCGACACAATATATATAGTTAGAGGAAATGAGTGAGCAGGGGGAGCAACCCTAGCAGCAACAAAAGGAGTCCTTAGGTGAGAAGAGGAAGAATGAGCATGATCCAAGAGCAAGAGGCGGATTTTGGCATGATTCTAGCGTTTTCGGATACATGGAATTCATCTCCATCATTTTTTTTCTCTCCTTCAAATGTACAAAGATCAGGTGAGGGTTTAGATTTTAGGTGGGATTGATGTTGAAATTTGGGGAAAATTGGAGATATGATAATATGAATTTCTAGGTTATGTGATGGTGTGATTTTGACATGAAGTTCATGTTAAATTGATTGGATGTTGTCGATATATGAGTAATGTTGTTTGGCTTGTCATGTATGTTGTTATACACTAAGTTTCGTTACTTTTCTGTATGTATTCAAGACCTGTATGCACCTTGAAATGGCTAGAAATCTGCAGAATTCGCGTTTCTGCGATTCTGGAGAATTCCGTTTCTGCGATTCTGGAGAATTCGCGCCAGCGCTGAGCGCCAAGAACTCAGCGTTGAGCGCTAAGATGGCAAAGGTGAAAATGACCCCCAGCGCTGAGCGCCCACAAATCCGCGCTGAGCACTGGGGCACCTGAGAGCAATACTTGTAAACCTGAACTCCAGTGCTGGGCGCTACAATGTCTGCGCTGAGCGCTGGGGCGCTGCCAGAAAATAGAATAAATTTCATAATCAAATGCAAATGGCTACAGTGGTGAGTGATATGTGAATCAAAAGGACTCTAATATGGTTTTATATAGGAGGAGACCACTTGTGAGTGATATTTTCTGTATATAAAGTATGGAAACGGTATGTGCAAATACGCATATGATTGAGTTATGCAATTTAATAAATTACATGTATATATAATGATGGTGCGGATGAAGTGGTTACAATAACTATTATGAAAGAATACTTGTGATACCAAATTGTTTAGAAGATATAGAAGACCAAGTTTGTTTTTATATATGCTATGGTGGGGGGAGTTATGTACATTGTTTGGAGATGCTTTCTATAGATGATCTCGATCTAAACGCAAGATTATGGTATGTATTGGATTGAATTACTGTTGTTTATGCTTATTATTTTCATGATTGAGGATGTTATTGAATTAATGATGACAAATTAGGTATTGGTATAATTTATAGTAATGTGTATGACATTGAGATGACTATTCTTTACGTGCCAAAAACGGTTTGCAATAAGTTTTGGTTTTGGTAATTTATTATAAAGGATATGTATCATGTTGTTGCTGCTGAGATAGTTATGCAATTATTGATGATGATGAGTATTTGTATTGTGGTAACGATTTCATATATTGAGCATAAATAAGACGTGTTAATGGTCAATATGATTACCCATTAAATGAGGAAACCAGTATGGGTAAGTTATAAGGTAATTCATTGTTGATATGAGACAAGCTATGTTGTGGAACATAGAGGATATATGTTATGGAAAATGTTTGATGGGCAATGTAAGCATTGAGCAAGACTTGGTGTACTCGACCGATCAGCGGACCTGATCGGTATATAAATGCGACCGTCGGAGCAGGGGCCTCTAGTGAAAGAACCCCGGAGTTTGGAGGGATGTTGTGTAGTGACCGAGGTCACTTGCCGGTCAGTGGATTCGACCGGGATATAAATGTGACCGTCGGAGTGGGAGACTCTAGTGAACAACTCCAAGGGTAGCACACGTATCTTGCTCAATGGAGAAATTGAGGATTCAACGAGTTAGTATCGCTATGTTATGGCCTATGGACTGGGAATAGATCATGTGATATGATTGTGGTTAAAGTGCATATTTGTTATCACATTAATTATTGTTTATTTATTATTTACCCTCACTGAGTTCTGGGACTCACCCCCGCCCTTTTTGGTTTAGCTTCAGGTACTCAATGAGGAAAGTCATCTCAGAAAGCCTTTGCACGTGTGTAGTGCGTGGGCAGCTGCTGCTGTTTCTTTTAGTCTGGTTTAGTCATATGGGATATCCCCCTATTTTTGTAGTTTTGTTTTTCGTTGGGTTTGTTAACGTTTTATTACCTTTTACAAACTCTTGGTTTTGAATCAGGGCCACCTTTGGCTTATGTTGATATACAACCGTTTACGCTGATAATCGCTTATGACATTTTATGTCTAGTGTTATGATGTGACTTATACGTGCTTGAAAGGCCTTAGGAATGGAACAATAGAATCCCATTCTGGCCGGTCAGGGACGCCTAAGTTGGGTCCTAACAAAGTGGTATCAGAGCCAATGGTTATAGGTCCTGAGTAGGATTAGAGACGGATGAGTTCTGTAATAATTCTCGAACCCGGGCGGGAGTTGTATCAGAATTCATCAGTAGCTAATCTGGTTTTCTTAAAGTAAGCTGTTGAAAAGGGGAGATTCTCATATGACAACTAATAGTAGCGATCTGAGATGTGTTGGTTTAGTTGTATAATGCTTGAACTTGAACCTTTAAAATGCTCTTAGTAGTACTGTAGATATGTAACTGTCATGTTGATTGTATTTGTAGGATGATAAATAATAAGCATTCTGCTAGGCAGGAGTTGATAAACTGGCATGATAAAGTTCAAGGAGTATAGAAACGGAATATAATGTAGTCATCAAATGGCTTAGTTATATTAATGAAAGGTACGGAAAATGTGGTAGGGTGATCAGACAAGCATATGCTTGCGATAGATTAGTTGAAGCTTATACGTGAAAGTGAATATGTATGTTTACTTTCGAATAGCACATTTACGGACAGGTGTGGGGGTATGATGATTAATGCCTAAGGGATTAAATCACAATGTGATCTATGGAATGGTTAAGGATTGTATAAATTCATGAGGTAGTAGGTTTATGTTGGTTGAGGCGATGTAATGGATTTGATAGATGAAATGAGATGAACTACGGGGGACTATGTTTAAGACCAATTATGATTTATGTATGAGCATGATATCTTAGTTTGGTTATATAAAGAATTAGTATGAGTAAATAATAGAGGTGGAGGTATGAGTTTAGTTGATAAGGCTATAACCTACGCTATATTGATGAAATACTATGAGGGAATAAGACTAGAACTGAGGCACGAATGAAGTGACTTACCGAATAGAAGCCGAAATGGCACATGCTATAATTTTATGGAAATGCTACATAAAATATAGTATGTAAAGAATGAAGGTTCGTAAACTGTTTTCTTGTGATGCTATAGTTTATTAAGAAGGTTATGAATTATAAGAATAGTGCATAATGATAATGTTCGAAAGTTAAGTGATGATAATATATGTGTAAGGCAATAACGTTTGCTATGAGGTAGGATGATGAAGTTATTAGAGAGGGTGATCTTTGAACAATTAAGAGAAAAATAAGTGTTTAGTTGATTATCAACTAAGAGGTATGTTAGGTAGGAGTAGCTTGCGCGATGGTTATACATACTACAATAAAGTATGTTTACTTTATTCAAACGGGTAAGGCAAATAGAATGCATGATTTATGAAAAATGGGATAGTAATATGAGATATTTAAGTTGTTAACGATGTTGGATGGGTGTTATACTATTGAGAAGTTTGTGGATATTTAAAATATATAAGAGTTGGTTGTAAAGAGTATAGTAGAGATTATGCAAATCTAGAGCATAAATGTATATTCTAAGAGTTGTTATCTATGGTTTAATGTTATGGTTTCTTTAAGGTTGAGAGGTGAATTATATTTAAATATGAGATCAAATGGATTTGAATGGTGCGTTTGAGAATTAGGTTTGAATATGCTAAAGCATGTGAATGAGGGTGATGTGTAAGGATGAACATGAAAACGAGATATGCCAACATCTGTAATGTATAGGCACAATTAGTAATGTAGACGGTGTTACATGTAAATGGGATATTGTAAATGGCGTACTATTGCCTTCAATGGCTAGGCATGCTCGGGATGAATTACAAAAGTGTACGGTAGGTTATGATGATGACAGACAGTGTAATTGTGAAAGGATGATGAATATTAAGAAACGAACATGAGGAATGGCTAGGACACGTTTTAAAATAACGAATTATGCAATGCAAAGAGAGAAGGTTATGATAGCATGTTGAGGAGGATCCTTGGTTTACATATTTAGTGAATGGTTTCTATGACCTCAGACTTTATTTGATTATTCTTATTCATAGGTTGAGAATGGATTGTGACGATTAAAGGTGTGTTAGGAAGATAAGTAAAACTTATGTTAGAAGAACATGGTGTATGAGGGAGAGATAGGATGATGAAATTTAATGACATGAAACAACGACAACATGGATACCGTGAGATGATATTTATTGTTGAACTACTAATGCTTTGTGTGTTTTGGTTGGAGAGGTTTAGTTACTTCATATATTATTGGACATATAACAAGGAAATAACCCGTGATACATAAAAATTAATAGTAAGATATGGAGTTACGTATTTTAATGTGTTATAACGAAATTCTAACATTTGTTTGGTTGTTGTGGCTACATGACTACCTATTGCGGATTCATCCGCACCTCTTTGAGAAAGGTACGGACCTCTGTCATAGTCACTTGTGGAATTCGAGGACGAATTCCTTTAAAGGGGGAAGAATGTAAAACCCGCCAAAAAAAAAAAAGAAGAAGTTGCCATGATAAAGATAGGGACGTATTTCCCTTTCCTCCCTCAGAGTAAATTATGAGGTAACATATGGTCAAGGGCTTTTTAAGTAAAAGCGACACAATATATATAGTTAGAGGAAATGAGTGAGCAGGGGGAGCAACCCTAGCAGCAACAAAAGGAGTCCTTAGGAGAGAAGAGGAAGAAAGAGCATGATCCAAGAGCAAGAGGCGGATTTTGGCATGATTCTAGCGTTTTCGGATACATGGAATTCATCTCCATCATTTTTTCTCTCCTTCAAATGTACAAAGATCAGGTGAGGGTTTAGATTTTAGGTGGGATTGATGTTGAAATTTGGGAAAAATTGGAGATATGATAATATGAATTTCTAGGTTATGTGATGGTGTGATTTTGACATGAAGTTCATGTTAAATTGATTGGATGTTGTCGATATATGAGTAATGTTGTTTGGCTTGTCATGTATATTGTTATACACTGAGTTTCTTACTTTTCTGTATGTATTCAAGACCTGTATGCACCTTGAAATGGCTGAAAATCTGCAGAATTCCGTTTTTTCGGTTCTGGAGAATTCGCGCCAGCGCTGAGCGCCAAGAACTCAGCGTTGAGCGCTAAGATGGCAGAGGGGAAAATGATCCCCAGCGCTGAGTGCCCACAAATCTGCGCTGAGCGCTGGGACACCTAAGAGCAATACCTGTAAACCTGAACTCCAGTGCTGGGCGCTACAAAGTCTGCGCTGAGCCCTGGGGCGCTGCCAGAAAATAGAATAAATTTCATAATCAAATGCAAATGGCTACAGTGGTGAGTGATACGTGAATCAAAAGGACTCTAATATGGTTTTATATAGGAGGGGACCACTTGTGAGTGATATTTTCTTTATATAAAGTATGGAAACGGTATGTGCAAATACGCATATGATTGAGTTATACAATTTAATGAATTACATGTATATATAATGATGGTACGGATGAAGTGGTTACAATAACTATTATGAAAGAATACTTGTGATACCAAATTGTTTAGAAGATATAGAAGACCAAGTTAGTTTTTATATATGCTATGGTGGGGGGAGTTATGTACATTGTTTGGAAATGCTTTCTATGGATGATCTCGATCTTAATACAAGATTATGGTATGTATTGGATTGGATTACTATTGTTTATGCTTATTATTTTCATGATTGAGGATGTTATTGAATTAATGATGATAAATTAGGTATTGATATAATTTATAGTAATATGTATGACATTGAGATGACCATTCTTTACGTGCCAAAAACGGTTTGCAATAAGTTTTGGTTTTGGTAATTTATTATAAAGGATATGTATCATGTTGTTGCTGCTAAGATAGTTATGCAATTATTAATGATGATGAGCATTTGTATTGTGGTAACGATTTCATATATTGAGCATAAATTGTATGATTGTACACAATACGTGTTAATGGTCGATATGATTACCCATTAAATGAGGAAACCGGTATGAGTAAGTTATAAGGTAATTCATTGTTGATATGAGACGAGCTATGTTGTGGAACATAGAGGATATATGTTATGGAAAATGTTTGATGGGCAATGTAAGCATTGAGTAAGACTTGGTGTACTCGACCGGTCAGCGGACCCGACCGGTATATAAATGCGACCGTCGGAGCAGGGACCTCTAGTGAAAGAACCCCGGAGTTTGGAGGGATGTTGTGTAGTGACCGAGGTCACTTGCCCGTCAGCGGATTCGACTGGGGTATAAATGTGACCGTCGGAGTGGGAGACTCTAGTGAGCAACTCCAAGGGTAGCACGCGTATCTTGCTCAATGGAGAAATTGAGGATTCAATGAGTTAGTATCGCTATGTTATGGCCTATGGACTGGGAATAGATCATGTGATATGATTGTGGTTAAAGTGCATATTTGATATGACATTAATTATTGTTTATGTTTTATTTACCCTCACTGAGTTCTGGGACTCACCCCGCCCTTTTTGGTTCAGCTTCAGGTACTCAATGAGGAAAGTCATCTCAGAAAGCCTTTGCACGTGTGTAGTGCTTGGGCAGCTGCTGCTGTTTCTTTTAGTCTGGTTTAGTCATATGGGATATCCCCCTGTCTTTGTAGTTTTGTTTTTCGTTGGGTTTGTAAATGTTTTGTTACCTTTTACAAACTCTTGGTTTTGACTTAGTGCCACGTTTGGCTCATGTTGATATACAACCGTTTACTCTGATAATCGCATATGATATTTTATGTCTAGTGTTATGATGTGACTTATACGTGCTTGAAAGGCCTTGGGAATGGAACAATAGAGTCCCATTCTGGCCGGTCAGGGACGCCTAAGTTGGGTCCTGACATAACCATAACATAATAAATAAATGTCTTATACATATATCAAATATATGATCAAAGTCAGGATACAAATGATTATCTATTCAAAATATATTTGCCACTAGAACTTACACCAACACAAATGACCCAACTATGTCATGAATACCCCTTATTAGGTGTAAAAATTATTTCCAATTCTTTACTTTTTTTTTTGGCAAATCACTCTATTAATATGGGCTTCTTGTTTGTGTTTTGTTTATGGGTGACTTATTTTTCAGGACTCAATTACACCTTCTCTTGATACCACAATTTTCTTTGGTGCAAATGATTCAATTATGTCATGAAGAAGCAATGAAAGGCAACATGTGCAAATTGAAGAGTACAAAGAAAAAACTAAGAAAAATTGTTCTATATTTGAATGTTAAATTTTATTGTTTCAATGTTTTTAATTTGATTAGTTTCTTAATTACATGTTCAACATGTTAGATTTCTTAATTATTAAAGCATCATGTTGGAGAAAGTGTCTCAGACCTACACGTTGGGGATCATTTTAGTTGTTTCAATATTCACTTCTTCACATTTCCCGTTTCAGTTGCATTTTAATTTGATATCTAACTTAATTCAGTGTTGATTATCCTTTGGTGTGCAGTTCAGTGCTTTACTATAGCACCGGAATTAGATCATATGGTACTTGCACAATAACATTGTATTTTACCTTGAAGAAAACCTTTTCTAAAGATTAGGCCATCAATTACAAATATCTTTTGATTGCCTTGTAGTTTGTTATCCAAATATTGTGTGTCAATTAGTTTTGTTTTAGCCGCCTTGGGCTATTAGCTCGACCTTACACACGATACGGGTGGTCGACCTCCTGTTGTCTAGGTCGAATCTCCTGAACTTCCTACTCGGCCTGCTCGATTGATGATATGTCAGCTCATCCTTCAACGATCGAAGTGTGTGGGTGGTACCTACAAAGACACTCTGACTCCTAAGTGAGTGGTAGAGTAAATAAGTAGAATATACAGAGAGTAGTGGCCACTCAGGTGAGGGATACTCTCTGTGATTTTGGTATTTATAGGAGGTCGAGGGAGTGCATTCATGATGGTTTGTCAATGTTTGCACAATCAATTAGGGTTTTGTCATTAGTTTTCTTTATAGAGGTTGGGCGGTGAGCATAGGTTGGCCCGGAGAGGTCAAGCAGCAAGCCTAGGTAGGCTGGCAGAGGTAGGCGAGGAGACTAGATAGGCCCACAGAGGTAGGGCGGTGAGTCTAGCTAGGCCGACAAAGGTAGGCAAGGAGCCTAGCTTAGGCTAACGACTTATGAGATATCGTGGATTGGACCCACTTCAACCTATCTCATTGATTGTCCCATTGAGCTAGGTGTATTAGGCTGGATTAAATCAACCATTTGGGTCAGGCTGTAGGATCGATGCAGAAGTTTCACATCTATTATCTATCTATTAATTTCATAGGCTGATGAAATACCAAACTTGCCCATTCTCAAACGTTGCCACGTGTCCCTCTTTGAGGGTAATTTTGTCCGTTTATAATTTTCAAACCATCCTCACCTGTTGCCACGTGTCCCATTACTTTTCTCTTTCTCCATTCTCTTTTCTCTTTTCTCTTTCTCGATTCTCTTTTCTCTTTCTTTCCAGTGATACTGCCATCGTCCATGGGAGAGGGAGAGGGAGACGAAGACGGAGCTTCTCATCCTGATGCCGCCATGGACGTTGTGGAACGACGCCTCATGTTCGAAGATGACTCTGTTCTCCTCACCATTTTTTCTCTCTCTCTCTATTTCTCTGTATTCAACTCTTTGTCTCTCTTTCTTTCCCTCCCCCCATTGCATTTTCCTCACATTTTCACCACATATCACCAACTAACCTTCATATTCCTGCTCCAACTGGTAACTTCTCTCTCTCTACCTCCAATATGAAATCATCATGTATTTTTGGGTTTAGGGTTACTTGGAAGCCATGGGATGGATTTTTTCATAACACCAGTTCCTCTTTTTCATTCATTTGAATATGCCTTTTTAATTTCTTCTCTCTCACACTCTTCCTCTTCTTCGTGACATCGTTTCCTCTTTTTCTCTTACTCTATTTTTTCAAGTTACAATTTTGAAATCTATCACATTATCAAAAAAAAAAAATAGGGCTTCGGTGGTGGGGACGACGGTGGTTTGGTGAGTGTGGTTGTATGGATTAGCTATGGTGGTTTCAATCTGGGGTTGTGCTTTTGGGGTTCGGTGGTGGCGTTGTCTTGCAAGCTCACCGTGTTCAAGCTCATCCCTTTCTCTGTCATTCCATTTTTTCAAGCTAAAAATTTGAAATCTATCACCCATATTTTTAGTGTTTTTTTGAAGATTTCAAAGAACTGAGCAGTGTCTATCAGGAGCTACCAGGGTAAGAATTTTGTTCTTATTCTATTATGCACTCTTAATACATATACATGCACTTTGCTTTCTTATGCTTCATATTATTACGATGGTGTCTCTGTTTATGGTGTTTATGGTCTGCAACATTATGATGGTGTCTATGCTTATGGTGTTTATGGTCTGCAACATTATTATGATGGTGCTGGTAACTTTGGTTATTGGATAGGAACTAGATTCAGTGATTAATAATTTTGAGGTAATGGTTAGTTTCACAATTTTAACCGTGTGATGTATATTTCTGTTGCTATAGTTGTTTAAGTTTGTATAGTTTTATTTTTTATGTTTCTGATTTTGGGTTTTTATTTTATTGAACAGACAGGTATGTTGGAACCGAAGTGGTTATGGTCCAAATAATCCCTTAAGTTTTGATGTTAATAAATGACTAATTTAAGATGAACAAAGATTTCTTATGGACTAACGTTTTATATTAAGTGTGCAGGATAAAACTTAATTGAGTCCAAAGACTATCCAAAGTCCAAAGACTTTATCTCGTCCAACATTTGATCATGGTTTTCGATTGGACGGTAATAAATTGAACCATGAGTCCAAAGACTCTTTAGGTTACTTTTGTAAAAGCTAGTCCAATAGTGCTTTTATATTTCAAGCGCGAATATCTTGTAAAAGTATTTGAATTTGTTATTCCCTGTAAAAGGCTTATGTCCTTGGACAAAACATTCTTTGTAATATTCATACAAATGTAAAGCGTAAGCCAGAATGTCTCTGTCACTTAAACAAGTTGACCTTCTTCTTTTGGAAAAACAAAAGGCAACTTTCGTTCTACACAGAGGATATGTCAGCACCACTTTTAGCTATCATCCTGATAGTCTATCCTGCTGATCAGAAACTTCAGAAGCTATCAGACTCAACGGATCAAATGCATTCAATGTTCATCAGAACGGATCATTTTCCATTCGTTGAAGACTGAAGTCTGCTAAAAAACAAGAGGCTATATATACCTCCATCCCTTGAAGATGCATGGTTACCGAACTTGAGCAAAAATACAAGTGAAGCAATACTTAGCGATTCAAAATCTTGCAAGAGATACAAGCAAACATTTGCTCAAGAAATCAAAGAGAAAATCTCAAGCTTGCAAAGCTAGCAAAGCTACTCTGATCCTCATTTTCATATTACTCTCAGTGTAGAGTTTTTAAGAGTCTAAACTTTAGTTTCGAATTCTCAAAATTAGTGAGTTAGTAGAATAAACTCTTTTCAAAACCTTAGTTTGGTTGAGCTTGAAGAGGCTTGTCTGTAAAAGAATACTTAGAGAACCTGAAGAGGTTGAGAATACTGCCTGAAGAGGTGTTGAATACTTTGTAACAATGAGTTTTTGTTATAGTGGATAAAGCTCTCAAGTAGAGAGGCTGAACGTAGCTCTTTGGTGAAGAGTGAACCGGGATAATATCTCAGTGTTCTTTTTTCTCCCTTACCCTTACTTCAGTTTATTATCTAACTAACTAACTGGGATTGAATTGCCTTTTCCTACGCTGCTTTCTTATCTTACTCAAACTAAGTTAGCGTCCAACTTGGTGTTTGGAAGAGCTCTCTTTGCTTTTAATCGTTTCAGCGTCCAATGTTGTGAAAATTATTATCTGCTTACGAAAAGAATTTAAAATCTTCAGAAACACAATTCAACCCCTCTTCTTGTGTTTCAAATAGGTTCCTTCAATTGGTATCAGAGCTCAGCCTCTGGGTTGAGCACTTTGCCGTGTAGAGGAAAAGATCCTACTGCAGATATGTCTGGACCAGGTATGCCAAGCGGGAGTGAACCAGTTATGGAAGGTGCTTCCATGACCAGACCGCCGTTCTTCAACGGTACTCACTACCTGTACTAGAAGGAAAGATTCAAAGGTTTCATCCTCAGTACAAACTCAGCTCTCTGGGCCAGAATCATAAACGGTCCTAACGTTTGTCTCAACTCTGACGGGATAGACAAAGCAGAGGACGACTGAACTGATGCTGAACGGGCTAGAATGGAACAAAATCATAAAGCAAGGTATGCTTTAATGTGTGCCCTCAGCCCTGACGAATTTCAGAAGATTCACGCATGTGAATTAGCCAAACAAATATGGGACACCTTGTCTAATCTCTATGAAGGGACAACCAAGGTGAAGGACTCCAAAATCATCATGTTGGTTGGCCAGTATGAAATGTTCACCATGGCTGAAGGAGAGTCCATCCTGGACATGATGGGTCGCTTTCAGACGATCATCAACAATCTGAAATCCCTTGGACAGGTCTACACTACCAAGGAGAATGTCACCAAGATTCTTAGGAGCCTGCCTAAGAAGTGGAGACCTCTTGTCACTGCAATCACCCAGGCCAAAGATCTCTCTACTTTGACTCTGGATGATCTTGTCGGGACGCTTCAAGTTCATGAGCAGGAGCTTGATCTTGACAATCCTGGAAAAAAGAACAAAGGGATTGCCCTGAAAGCTCATAGGTCCAACAACTCAAAAGCTTTAAAAGCTGATGAGTCCAGTGATGAAGCTGATCAGTCTAATGATGATGTATCAGACGATGACGAGCTATCCTTTATCTCCAGAAAGATTCAGAATATGTGGAGAAAGAAAAATGGAATGAAAAGGAGGCCATTCAAAAAGAAAAGCTTCAAGGATCATGCTGAACCCAAAGATAAAAGTCAGCTAGTCTGTTTTGAATGCAATAAACCAGGACACTTCAAAATCGATTGCCCTACGCTAAAGGACAAGAAGAATTTCTTCAAAAAGAAGAAAAAGAACTTCATGACAACTTGGGAGGACTTGAACTCTTCTGAAGAAGAAGAAGCAGAAACAAATGAAGAGGCTAACTTATGCTTTTGGTCCAATAAACAAGATGAAGACTCTTCGGACGATGAACAACTTGTTGTTCCCGGAAAAAGAAGTCAGGAGTCTATCTCTGAAGGAGGATGGAATGTTCCAACCATCTTCAAAGGAATAGACTATCCTCGTTGGAAATCAATTTTCCAAATATAGGTCCAAGCTCAAGACTATGAGTTGTGGGACGTCTTCACTAACGAAGATTATCGTCCAACAATTACCCTTGAGGACGGATCAACATCGTCTAAACATAAAGCAGACTGGACAAGTGATGATATCAGACGGTGTTCTCAAAATGCTCATGCTAACTGGTGTCTTGTCAACGCCCTTGATCGTCCAAGACTGGACATGGTCTCGCGGTTCCAAACAGCTAAGGAGAAGTTGGACACTTTGGAACATCGGTTCAGACCAAGGAGCCCGTCTACCTCAAATCTCTGTCTGATGGTCAAAAGCTTTTCGGACGCTGAACCAGAAGATGACGAGGTATCTGTTTCTGACTCTCTTCAAGAAGCATATGATGAACTGCTAAATGATTCTTCTCTATTGCATCATCAATACATCATGCTTAAGAGAAAATTGTTAAAAGTGAATAAAGAATTGGAAGAGTCCAACAAACTAAATAAGCAGCTTGTTGAAGAGAATAATAAGCTTAAAGCTGAGAATGTCAGTCTAACTGACAAACTCACCTCTGAGTCCAGTAAACCCCATGAAGTGACTAGACTGAAATAAGAGGTATCTGATCTCACCAAAAGCGTATCTAAGCTTGTTGGAGGATCATAGAAGCTAGACCTGATATTGAGGTACTCTAGATCACCTCGTGATAAGTCTGGCCTAGGCTACGACTCTGAGAAACAAAGAGCATCTCAGAAAATATCAGGGTCCAACAAACATCACAAGGCTTTTCATTCCTATGGAATGCAAAAAGAAAATAAATTGCCTGCATCCAGAACTTACTGTAAGATTTGTGGAAAGAGTGGTCACACCTCTTCAAAATGCATTTACAAGAATAAAAACAAAATGCATGGACGAAGACCACTAACTAACCCAAAAGGACCCAAGTCTATCTGGGTACCTAAGAATATGATAATACCTGTTGAAGATTTGCTTAGCAACACAAAAAAGACCCCAGTCCTGGTACTTGGACAGTGGTTGCTCACGTCACATGACGGGAGAAAGGTGTTTGTTCCAAGAAATCCGTGAGAAGACTGGTGGATGGGTCACCTTTGGAGGCAACCAGAAGGGAAAGATAGTAGAAATAGGTAAGATTGGTAAGTATCCTCTTCCCTCTATTGATAATGTTCTTTTGGTTGAAGGATTAAAACACAACTTGCTTAGCATAAGTCAATTATGTGACAGTGGGTCTGTTGTTTCCTTCAATAAAGGTGAATGTATGATCAAGAACCCTAATGGGTCCATCTTATTCACTGCCAAATAGCAAAATAATCTGTATAAGATTAACTTGGGGGAACTCTCAACACAAAGTGTATTATGTCTAGTGTCTGTTGAAGATGAGCGATGGATCTGGCACAAAAGACTTGGTCATGCTAGTCTGAGATTAATCTCTGGACTAAACAAGCATAACCTTGTAAGAGGTTTACCAAAGATAATGTTTAGATCAGACACTCTCTGTGACGCATGTCAAAAAGGAAAACAAGTTAAGAACTCTTTTAAGTCCAAGAATATTGTTAGTACTTCTAGACGACTGGAATTGTTGCATCTTTATTTGTTTGGTCCAATAAGGACTGCTTCTGTCAGTGGTAAGAAATATGGACTTGTCATAGTAGATGACTATACTAGATGGACATGGGTTAAGTTCCTTGCTCACAAGGATGAGTCTATCAAGGTCTTTTCTATATTCTGTAAGCGAGTTCAGAATGAAAAAGGCATATTCATCAGCTCGATCAGAAGTGATCATGGAGGCGAATTTGAAAATGAGCTTTTTCAAAGGTTCTGTGATGAAAGTGGTATTCATCACAATTTCTCTGCCTCTAGAACACCATAACAGAATGGTGTTGTTGAGAGAAAGAACTGATCTCTTCAAGAGATGGCTAGGGCAATGCTTAGTGATAATTCTGTCCCTAAGCACTTCCAGGATGAAGCTGTAAATACTGCCTGCTACATTCAAAATAGAATATACATGAGACCAATCTTGAATAAGACTCCTTAGGAATTGTGGAAAGGACGCAAACCCAACATTTCTTATTTCCACCCCTTCGGATGTCAATGCTTTATTTTAAATACTAAGGATCAACTAGGAAAGTTTGATGCCAAAGTAGATAATGGAATATTGTTAGGATACTCTGAAACGTCCAAAGCTTTTAGAATCTATAACTCTAGAACTTTGATTGTTGAAGAATCCATCCATGTTAAATTTGATGACAAACAGCCTGATAAGAGATTATCAGAGCTAGATGATTCTTTTGTAGATATGAATCTGAATGATTCAGATGCTCGTCCAACAACCAACAAAGGCGAGGCATCAGACGCTACGCAGGACGCATCGTCGTCTCAGCAAGCTGTAAACACCCCTCGTTCGTGGCAATTCAGGACTTATCATCTTGAGGATCAAATCATTGGCAAACCTAATGATAGCGTCCGGACAAGGTCAACCTTCAGAGAGCAAGCTGACTCAGCTTTCATCTTTGAGATGGAACCAAAGTCTGTGGACGAAGCCTTACTGGACGAGTGCTGAATCCTCGCTATGCAAGAGAAGATCAACCAGTTTCAACGAAGTGACGTTTGGACGCTGGTCTCCTTGCCTAAAGATAAGTCTGTCATTGGAACCAAGTGAGTCTATCGCAACAAGTTGGACGAAGATGGCAAAGTTGTAAGGAATAAAGCAAGGTTAGTTGCTCAAGGCTACTCATAAGAGAAAGGTATTGACTATACTGAAACCTTTGCTTTAGTAGCTAGATTAGAAGCTATACGCATCTTACTCTCATATGCTGCACATCATAACATCATGCTCTATCAAATGGATGTAAAAAGTGCGTTCCTAAATGGTGTAATTAATGAAGAAGTATATGTTTTTCAACCACCTGGTAATGAAGATCAAAACCGTCTTGAGCATGTATATAAGCTTAAGAAAGCCTTATATGGACTCAAACAAGCTCCTAGAGCTTGGTATGAGAGACACAACACTTTCCTAATGGCGAATGGTTTCTCAAGAGGAAAAGTGGAAACAACTCTGTTCAGAAAAATAAATAAAAACGAATTTATTGTTGCTCAAATTTACATTGATGATATTATATTTGGTGCAACTGATGAATCTCTTTGCCAAGAGTTTTCTGACTTAATGCAAAGGGAATTTAAAATGAGCATGATAGGAGAACTAAAATTCTTCCTCGGACTTCAAGTAAAGCAAACTTCAGACGGAGTGTACATTCATCAGACGAAGTACACAAAGGAGCTTCTGAAATGCTTCAAGTTGGACGATTGTAAACCTATGAATACACCAATGCATCCAACATCCGTGCTAAACAAAGATGATAAAGATAAAAAGGTAGATCAAAAGGTATATAGAGGTATGATTGGCTCCCTCTTATATCTAACTGCGTCCAGACCTGATATCATGTTTAGTGTTTGCTTATGTGCTCGTTTTCAATCCGATCCAAGAGAGTCTCATCTCTCAGCAGTAAAAAGAATCTTTAGATATCTAAAAGGTTCTATTAATCTGGATCTTTTGTATAAGATATTTGATGAGTACAGATTAGTTGGATTTTGTGATGCTGACTATGCTGGAGACAGAATAGAAAGAAAAAGCACAAGTGGAGAGTGTCACTTCATTCGTGCTAATATTGTCTCATGGTCAAGCAAAAGGCAAAGCACAATTGCTCTATCAACTGCTGAAGCTGAGTACATTGCTGCTGCCAGTTGCTATTCACAACTGCTTTGGATTAAACATCAGTTGGAAGACTACAACGTGTTTGTAAGTAACATCCCTATCATGTGTGATAACACTGCCGCTATTAACTTGTCAAAGAACCTCATACTGCATTCTAGAGCAAAGCATATAGAAATAAAGCATCATTTTATTAGAGACTATGTGCAAAAGGGAACAATAGATATTCAATTTGTTGATACTGACCATCAATGGGCAGATATCTTCACTAAACCATTAGCCGAAGATATGTTCACATTTATAAGAAAATATTTGAACATGCATTTCATTGATTGACTGAGAGTCCAATGCATGCGTCCAATATTTGTATTACGTCCAATATATGCTCGTCCATTGTACGTTTTGTTTGATCGTCTAATGCATGGAACTCAATCTTTGTCGAATGATCTATTATTTCTCATTCCCTTAACTGAGTCAGTTTTTGTTTTCTTTGTTTGCCAAAAATGCTTTTTACGGTTTCAAAGTCTGAACATGTGTCAGGCATTTAATGCACGTCGTTTGAAAATACGAAAGGTTTTCGTTCTCTCTTCTCCTTCTTTAAAACCTAAGTCTTGTTAAAAATCAAACCTTTACAAAAATATTTCATCTTTCTTCTTGCATCTTCAAAAAGGAAAACTCTTTCTGAAAAACCCTTCTTCTCAAGACCTCTTCTCTGAAACTATGGCAACCTCTTCTGCTGCTGCTTCTAAGAGTAAAGGAAAAACCTTTAACGCTCAGACTGCTGATGTCATGGTCGAGTTCAAATTTAATCTACAATTCCTGGCTGATAACGGGATTGACATTTTCTCCAACATCCATGTTGCTGGATGGTCAAGCTTTTGAAGGTTCTCCGGTAATCTACCCTGCTCTAGTTAGGGAGTTCTAGACAAACCCTACTATCTCTGCAAGGGAGATTCGCAACAAAGTGCTTGATACTGAAGTAATAGTATCTGAAGCAACCATTTCTAATGCGATTGGGTGCGCCCAATCTGGAATAACTGTTGAGGATAACTGGGAGGAAGAGATGGGTGATGCTTCCATCATCGGAGATTGTCTGTTGAAGAACTCGGGTGACAAACTCATAGCCTCAAAAATGATTGACAAGGCTAGGGTTCTTCACCAAATTTTGAACTAGTCTATCCTTCACAAGGCTGGGTCGAAGGATAATGTATCAAAGGCTCACCAATTTTGCCTCGTTCATCTAATACTGGAAAGGTAGATAAACCTTCCCCACCTTCTCTTTTCTTTCTTCAAGTATGCCATTGAAGGCTCTGGGAAGAATACTTCAATCATCTATGCTGCTCTTCTCTCAAAAATCTTTGAGAAGCATATGGTCTACGATGACCTAAAGAACTTAGCTCCAGAAAGAAAAGTCAGATACTACGGTGTTCATGGTATTGAACAATCGCATCAGCCTGAGTTTAGCAGGCAAAGCTCGGTGATGGTGCAGTTGGACTGCTTCAAAAAGTCCAAACCTGAAGGAAAATAAAAAGGAGCTCAGGCGCAAGGCTCAGAAGAAGCGTCTGAACAACGAGTCACTGCTGGACGCTCCACAGAACTAGCTCGTCCAACAACTAGGACTCCTCCTTCTCGTCCAAAGCTCACCATCCAACCATCTAGAAAAAGGAAGCCGATTCTAGCTCCTATTGATGAGAACGAAGAGGACGACTTGCCCATCTCCAGGGTAGTCAAAGGTCCAATATTGGAGACCTCGTCTGTTGCACCCCTGCCTAAACCTATTTCAACAACGGCAAGGTCTGCTCGCGCAACGGCAAAAGGTAATACTAAACCCATCTCTAGTTCAGTTATTACTTCTCTGTTGTCCAATCGTCTGAGATTGAGGACTTGACCTTTGAATCTTCCCTACCAACCTCACCCACTGCCCTACCACAAACACAAACCCTAACCTCACCAAATGAACCTGAAGACTGGTTCACACCCTGGGGAGATCACCCCTTCCAACCTTTTGGTGCTCCCTACCCCAGACAGATCTTTCCCAAAAGAAAATATAGACTCATACCAGGAATGAACCACAGTAACAAATGCTCAATTTAGGCTGAGGTCAAACGCAACTTTCCTGTTCTATTCCTTGAACACACACCCCCACTACTGAACCTCACCCCAAAAGCCCTCTTCCACTACCTGAATATGAATATGAACAACCACCCACACCACCCACCTCTGGACCACCCCCTGAACGTGGCTACTACCCCATCCCTCACACTTCAACTGAACGTCTGGCCACTGAGATATGCACAGCTCTTGGACCCTTGGTTATCTGCCATGAGAAGAAGACGTTTCTTCCAAGGAAGGTCTATCCCAACCTCATCAAGGACAAGGCATTCCAATGGTGCCACTACAATGTAAATAGGCACTTCTTCGTAATGAAGACAAGAAAGGCTACAAAACTGAGTACGAAAGGAGAGCAAGGACGTTTGGCTTAACCAACTACATCCTTGATCCTGATCTGTCATTCATTCCAAGCTACCCAACAACATGGAAGGAGTACTCTGATGTTCGTGACTTTCTTTCTTATTATGCCGTGCGCAAGGAGTGTGACATGTCTCGGGAAGCTAAGATTCATCACAACCTTCCAATGAAGTTTTGGTCAAGGTCATCCGGCACAAGAGTAGGAGTTGTTCCTCCTCGATCTTGTCCAAGGATTCCTATTCTAGATCCCAACAAGAATAAGTTCACAAAAGGCTTGAGTCGTGGACGCTGCCTTACAAAAATGCCTTTGATCCCTTGTTTTGGAAGAGACCTCGAGATGACTCTGGGGCTCTAGCAAGCATTTGGAAGAAAGATCCCCGATTCAAATATGACCCCGATCCTAAGGTCTACTGGGAAAACCACATCTCGAGATGCTCTCAAGAAGCATCATTATCTGGTCTATCAATTGAGGAGAAAGAAGAGATTCGCGTCTACCTAAGACAATATCGAATCTATGAGGCTGACTTCATGATCATAGACGATATCTTTGGGATACCTCTTTACCCTAGAGATGTGTTGCCTTCACCTGCTCACAGATGGAGAGAAAACAAGTACGATGATGATGAGATCATACTTGAAGTGCTGCCACCTCTACCCAAAACTGTCATTGATCCTAGTGCTCCTCCTCCTCCTCCTATGCCGGTTATTCCTAAAGAAACTGGGGACACCGAAATCATCTATGAGGACCCCTCTTCTGAAACTCATGCTGAGGAAGTGAAACAAGTTGCAGACTCAACTCCGTCCAAGTCTCAACCTATTCCTCTCTCAGTGGTCCATCCTATTGATCTATCTCCTTCTCAGGCTCTCAGTGTAGTTCCTGATCAAAGAGATGTGGATGCAACCAGGGCCACAGCTGAGAGCTCCGCCTCGGTTATTCCTCCTGAGTTTCAAGAGTTAGTTCAACGGTCCATAGAAGCCAACAATGCGGTGCTCCTTCAACAAATTGTAGCTATGTTTAAAGATTACCTTCCAAAACCTCCTCCTCCTCCTTCTTAAAGTTGTTTTATTTGTTTTCAAATATACTGACTATGATGTGTTTCTCACTCATTTGTCTGATGACAAAAAGGGGGAGAAAATGGGTTGATTGAATATATATATCTTGATTGCTTTTATAACATGTCTGGCTTTCCATACTAAAATGTTTATATCTGTCTTATATGCTTTAAATGTATAGATGCTTTAAATGATTAGAATGTTTGTCTTAGGAGGAGCCTTTCAGCTCTCTAGGACTCTTTGTTCAATCAAATTAGTATGTTTTGTCATCATCAACAAGGAGGAGATTGTTGGAATTGAAGTGGTTATGGTCCAAATAATCCCTTAAGTTTTGATGTTAACAAAGGGCTAATTTAAGATGAACAAAGATTTCTTATGAACTAACGTTTTATATTAAGTGTGCAGGATAAAACTTAATTGAGTCCAAAGACTATCCAAATTCCAAAGACTTTATCTCGTCTAATATTTGATCATGGTTTTCGACTGGACGGTAATAAATTGAACCATGAGTCCAAAGACTCTTTAGGTTACTTTTGCAAAAGTTAGTCCAATAGTGCTTTTATATTTCAAGCGCGAATATCTTATAAATGTATTTGAATTTATTATTCCCTGTAAAAGGTTTATATCCTTGGGACAAAACATTCTTTGTAATATTCGTACAAATGTAAAGCGTAAGCTAGAATGTCTCTGTTACTTAAAGAAGTTGACTTCTTCTTTTGGAAAAACAAAAGGCAACTTTCGTTCTACACAGAGGATATTTCAGCACCACTTTTAGCTATCATCCTGATAGTCTATCCTGCTAATCAGAAACTTCAGAAGCTATCAAACTCAACGGATCAAATGCATTCAATGCTCATCAGAACGGATCCTTTTCCATCCGTTGAAGACTGAAGTCTGCTCAAAATCAAGAGGCTATATATACCTCCATCCCTTGAAGATGCATGGTTACCGAACTTGAGCAAAAATACAAGTTAAGGAATATTTGGCGATTCAAAATCTTTCAAGAGATACAAGCAAACATCTGCTCATGAAATCAAAGAGAAAATCTCAAGCTTGCAAAGCTAGCAAAGCTACTCTGATCCTCATTTTCATATTACTCTCTGTGTAAAGTTTTTAAGAGTCTAAGCTTTAGTTTCGAATTCTCACATTTAGTGAGTTAGTAGAACAAACTCTTTTCAAAACCTTAGTTTGGTTGAGCCTGAAGAGGCTTGTCTGTAAAAGAATACTTAGAGAACCTGAAGAGGTTGAGAATACTGCCTGAAGAGGTGTTGAATACTTTGTAATAAAGGGTTTTTGTTATAGTGGATAAAGCTCTCAAGGAGAGAGGACTAGACGTAGCTCTTTGGTGAAGAGTAAACCAGGATAATATCTCAGTGTTCTTTTCTCTCCCTTACCCTTACTTTAGTTTATTATCTAACTAACTAACTGGGATTGAATTGCCTTTTCCTACGCTACTTTCTTATCTTACTCAAACTAAGTTAGCCTCCAACTTGGTGTTTCGAAGAGCTCTCTTTGCTTTTAATCGTTTTAGCGTCCAACTTTGCGAAAATTATTATCTGCTTACAAAAAGAATTTAAAATCTTCAGATACACAATTCAACCCCCCTTCTTGTATTTCAAACAGGTTCCTTCAAGGGAGTGAGTTTATAAAAGCCGTGAGAGAAGGAAGCGAAGGTGGGTATAAGATTAAATTACCAACAAGCCATTTTGATGATGGCCAAATCAAGCTCAGAGACTACAAAAGTACAAGCGTTAACAGTGATGGGATTAAGATTAAAAAAAACTAAATTCACATGTGTTTTATTAGTATGGTTTATACCCCATGACAAAGTGAATGATAAGTTGGAAAACTTTCATATATAGTCAGTTTTATGGAATTGAAATGTAAATTACTTGGACTAATGTATTCATATTTCTAGATTTTATTCTTCAATTACTTTAGTTGTGTTTTTATTGAATATGTGTTATTTTCTTTATGCAGTGTGAAAATTGAGTGTGCTTTGTTTGAAAAATATGAGGACGATTTTACATCATTCCTTGCTTTTGGTGATTTCTTAAAACGTGAAGTTGTGGGCTTTTATTATCAAAATTGTATATTCTAATTGTATATCATGTTTAGGTAGATCTAGAATTGTGGGATGAACTGCTGCAATTATAATATGTGGCTTGTGTATACAATTTTGAAATAGCATATTTATTTTTACACTTCTCTCTTAAATATATTATATCTGTATTTATATTTTATATGTATCAATATGTCAATATTTTACAAACTTGCATCCCAAACATTAAAGAGAAAATGAACCTTAACATTGCTAGGCATGTTCACGTGAAAGTCTCTCCAAAATTAGTTATTTTAGAAAGTTTTTTTTAGTTCTTAATTTCATATTTATATTATGCTGTATATTCCAAATATTTTTCTCTTTGGCGACTCTTACATATAATGCATAATTGACACTTCTGGTATCACATGATGGTCTCTTCATTGATAGATAGTGTCGTCTTTGCAGTTATGCAGTGTTGTGACTGCTGTATGTATACTTATTATTCTTGAAGTAATTTATAACTTTTATCTTGAATTGATCACGTAGAATATCTTTCTGTTATTTCACCCCTGGATGATAAGGAAACTGATGTACATTTCTTTGTAGATAAGAAAAATATAATAACCTTCACTCGTCTTCCATGATTGTACCTTTGTAGATAAGAAAGATATAATAAAATGGGAATGTGTCTTCTGTTACCAAAAGTGGATGCCAGTGGATGATGTTGGTGATTTTGCTGCAAAAAAAATTATCATCGGGATGGAAATGGCATATTCTACTTTCTACTTAGTCTTAATTTAACTCATGCTAATTTTATGAGATCAAGCGTGAAGGAACCTATCTCTATTCACACGTCTATGAGATCGCACATCTATGATAATCCGTGAAGGAACCTGTCTATGATAACACATCTACGAGATCACCCGTCTATGATCATGCGTCTATGACAACCGTGAAGGAACCTGTCTATGATCACCCGGCTATGATAACACGTCTACAAGATCAGACGGGTTATCGTAGACGGGTGAGCTCATAGATGGGTGATCAGACGGGTTATCATAGACGGGTAAGCATAGACGTGTGATCATAAACAGATTTATTTGGCTGTTAAGCTGGACTTCAAACTTCAAAAGGAGCTTGCAATCACATGCTTTCAGGTTTTTTGATTTAGTTAAACTAACTAAACTCCACCATGCTGGTAGTCATGGAATGTACATTATTGGCTATGTTAGTAAGACTCTTTCCAAAAACCATCCCAATTGTGTCAAGTCCATTGACCATCAGTGACTAATAATGATGAAGCAATTATGGATTCTGTTAGGAATATAATAAAACTGAATATTTATAATTCTTCACCTAATAGTTTTGAAGTTGGTTCATGATATGATATTATAGCTTCTGCACTCAAATAGTTTAGTGTTTAAGGCATTGAGATAACAAAATAAACAAGACGGAAGCAATTCTGTGCAGAAAATGGATTCCAACCTGGAGATACACTGAAGTTTCAATTTCTCGATGTTGATGTCAACAACATTGTGAATGTAGAGAAAGTTAATTAAGATGTTTTATTAGCCTCTTCAGCTCCTACTTTTTTGTTGAAGTGTAGTTATGTATGGACTTGATCACTATAGACTTTAGCTATTTTTAACTTTTCTGGAACTGTCTTATGATGTCAGATACTTTAGTAGTTATATTATCTAACTTTATGTTGTCTATGATAACCTGTCTGATCACGCGTCTATGAGAACCTGTTTATGATAACACGTCTATGTTCACATCAGACGGTTTATCATAGAAGGGTTATCATAGACGGGTGATCGCATAGACAGGTGAGCATAGACAAGTTTATTTGGCTGTTAAGCTGGACTTCAAACTTCAAAATGAGCTTGCGGTCACATGCTTTCAAGTTTTTTGATTTAGTTAAACTAACTAAACTCCACTATGCAGGTAGTCATGGAATGGACACTATTGGCTATGTTAGTGAGACTCTTTCCAAAAACCATCCCAATTGTGTCAAGTCCATTGACCATCAGTGAGTAATAATGATGAAGCAATTATGGATTCCGTTAGGAATATAATAAAACTCAATATTTATAATTCTTCACCTAATATTTTTGAAGTTGGTTCATGATATGATATTTATAGCTTCTGCAGTCAATAGTTTAGTATTTAAGGCATTGTTGATAACAAAATAAACAAGACGGAAGCAATTCTGTGTAGAAAATGGATTCCAACCTAGAGATACACTAAAGTTTCAATTTCTCAATGTTGATGTCAACAACATTGTGAATGTAGAGAAAGTTAATTAAGAAGTTTTATTAGCCTCTTCTGCTCCTATTTTTTTTGTTGAAGTGTAGTTATGTATGGACTTGATCACTATAGACTTAAGCTATTTTTAACTTTTCTATAACTGTCTTATTATGTCAGATACTTTAGTAGTTATATTATCTAACTTTTTGTTGTCTGTAACAACCTGTGAAGGAACCTGTCTATGATAACACGTCTATAAAATCACCCGTCTATGATAACCTGTGAATGAACCTGTTTATGATAACACGTCTATGATCACGCGTGATAACTCGTGAAGGAACCTGTCTATGATAACACGTCTATGCTCACCTGTTTATGATAACCGTCTGATTAGACGAGTTATCATAGACGGGTGATCTCATAGACGGGTTGTCATAGACGGGTGATCCCATAGATGGATGAGCATAGATGTGTGATCATAGACAGGTGATCCCATAGATGGGTGAGCATAGACGTGTGATCATATACAGGTTTATTTGGTTGTTAAGCTGGACTTCAAACTTCAAAAGGAGCTTGCAGTCACATGCTTTCAGGTTTTTTGATTTAGTTAAACTAATAACTAAACTCTACTATGCTGGTAGTCATGGAATGGACATTATTGCCTATATTAGTGAGACTCTTTCCAAAACCATCCCAATTGCGTCAAGTCCATTGACCATCAGTGAGTAATAATGATGAAGCAATTATGGATTCCGTTAGGAATATAATGAAACTAAATATTTATAATTCTTTACCTAATAGTTTTGAAGTTGGTTCATGATAAGATATTATAGCTTCTGCAGTCAAATAGTTTAGTGTTTAAGGCATTGAGATAACAAAATAAACATGACGGAAACAATTCTGTACAGAAAATGGATTCCAACTTGGAGATACACTGAAGTTTCAATTTCTCAATGTTGATGTCAACAACATTGTGAATGTAGAGAAAGTTAATTAAGAAGTTTTATTAGCCTTTTCTGCTCCTATTTTTTTGTTGAAGTGTAGTTGTGTATGGACTTGATCACTATAGACTTAAGCTATTTTTAACTTTTCTGTAACTGTCTTATTATGTCAAATACTTTAGTGGTTATATTATCTAACTTTTTGTTGTCTATGACAACCCGTCTATGATAACCTGTGAAGGAACTTGTATATGATAACACGTCTATGAGATCACCTGTCTATGATAACCCTTGAAGGAACCTGTCTATGATAACACGTCTATGATCACCCGTCTATGATAACCTGTGAATGAACCTGTCTATGATAACACGTCTATGATCACCCGTCAAAGAACCTGTCTATGATAACACGTCTATGATCACCCCGTCTATAATAACCTGTGAAAGAACCTGTTTATGATAACACGTCTATGATCACCCGTCTATGATAACCGTCTGATCAGACGGGTTATCATGGACGGGTTGTCATAGTCGGGTGATCCCATAGACGGGTGAGCATAGACGTGTGATCATAGATAGGTTTATTTGGCGGTTAAGCTGGACTTCAAACTTCAAAATGAGCTTGTAGTCACATGCTTTCAGGTTTTTTTGCTTTAGTTAAACTAACTAAACTCTACTATGCTGGTAGTCATGGAATGGACATTATTGCCTATGTTAGTGTGATTCTTTCCAAAAACCATCCCAATTGCGTCAAGTCCATTGACCATCAGTGAGTAATAATGATGAAGCAATTATGGATTCTGTTAGGAATATAATAAAGCAAATGATGTTATTAAGCTCAGTCCTTATCTTTTTTCTTTGTATTTCCTTCTGATGAACAAAATGTGTTTACATTTATATGTACTTTATGAAATATACAATTCAAAATGATCTATTAATTTTCTATCTTCAATATTATATAAATCAGTTTCTATACTTTATAACAGAATTAATATTAATATATGATTTAATATATTCAGTTTTTTTATAGGTATAAAAAAATGTATAATTTATAAATTAACTTTTAGCAAAAATATAATAAGTAATACGGCACGAATTCACACGGGTATACAACTAATATATAGGAAAAGACATCTGCTTTGGAGATTAATGCATTCAGAGTAGGTCATTTCTTCTGATCTGGGACTTTCCAAATCCATCTTCTGAGTGCTCCACATGTGGTTTTGAAGATCGTAAATTTTGTGAAGGTGTAGATGGAATTTTGTATGGAAAATATGTTTAAGGGTTGCCTTCTAATCATTTTAAATTTACAAGAAAAGATACTGAAAAGAGTAATGTTTAATTTCAGGTCATTTTAGAAAAATCAAATTTTCCTTTAGCGTACTCCACTTATACTTTTTATCCGAGATTTCAGAAATATTGAACAGAATTGCCCTTGATGTAATTCTATTCAACGAGAATTATGTACCAAGGTCAAGTACCTTCTGCTACTGCCAAATACCAATGAACCTTATGCCACCTATATTAGTTTTTTTTCTTTAACTTTTCTCTTGAATGGTTTATAGTAATTTTGATTTGCAAGCTTTTATTGTGAACCATTCTATGAGTAGTCCAAATTAAACTGGATATGATTATTGAGGTTGCTACCATTATCAGACATTATTTTCTTTCTTTTTTTCGGTTGAAGTATTCTTTTCTTTTCAATAATGGTGTTGCCAATGTTAATTTTTTTTTCTTTCTAAACTAGATAGTTCTATCGGTAATTATACAATCTGAGACGGATCCAATGATTAAATAAATCTTATATGAATATCGTGTGACTTAGGTACAATTAATCAAATACACATTAATCATTAAAGTAATAATTTAAAAAGTCAATAAAACCATTATTATAATTATTTCAAGAGTTTGCTTCAAAAAAAAAAAAAAACACAATTATTTCAAGAGTTATATTATTTAGTACGAATACGAATTGGACCAACTAACATGGCATTCATAAAATAATAAAAAAGCTAAAAACATTGTGAGAAACAATTGGAAACTGTGAGAATGAAAGGAAAATAAACCAACAAGATGAGTTTTTGTACTATCCAATATTACTGTTATTTTGGTTGATTGCAGGGGTAGTGGACTGGAGTCGTTACTCTGAAGAGGGTTTTATCTAACCATCATCTCGGTCCGAGGGTTAGTCTCACAGCTTGTCTGTGGGATACCCGATCAAAGATCAAACATTACTGTTCCGTGCAAGCGGAAACAATGCAACCTAAAGGGATTAAGTAAATACTCAATTTGATCCCTGAAATTGTAAGGTCGTATCAATTTAGTCACTCATATTATCAATATTTCAAAATGATCCTTGAAATTACAAAATGTTAATCAGGTTCGTTCCTCCGTTGATATTTGCATGATCTATAATGACATTAAGTTGGTAATGTCAGAGATGCATTTGAAACTAAGTGAATAATGTCAGGGATGCATTTGCTATATTTTACAAATACAATGATCATTTTGGAATATTGATAATGTGAGGGATTAAGTTGATACAATCCTACAATTTCAGAGACCAAATTGGATATTTACTCTAAAGGGATTACAAGGTCCTAATGGTATACTCTACTCAATGTGTGTCTTCAAGTCGCCCTTCTTCATGGCTAGACCTTATCCTATATAGCCATCTAAGAAGTGTGGGGCGCTCGAGTTGGTTACGTCGGGTGGGGGGCCCATGACGTTAGCGCGATCCGCGGGCATGTGCTATCGTCACTCGTTCCAGATACCTCCTCCTTTGTGTCACATGCTAATCTTCTGGAAGGTTCTATTTTTGCATGTGGTGAGGTGATTATTAAGAGCAGGGGATGCTCGAGTCCCGACTCAAGCCGGACCTTCTTCGGCCAGCTCGAGGTTCCAGGGAGATGACCCAAGTCGAGTCTCAAGACATAATGCCGAGTTGAGGATCTTAGGAGCCTTTTCCAGTGACTTGGCTGTAAGGGAGTCGTTAGACCTAGAATGGACTTGAGCAGAGATTTACCTAATTCTTAGTTGGATTTGGCCTCATCTAATCTTGGTAGGAACAATTACTGTTATTTTAAAATTATTTTAGAATTTTAATTAGTTGTGTCCGATAATCACGTGTTGGTACAAGAATCATCATAATATTTGTTGGTTCATCGAAAATTTCATTTATTTCTTCATAATTTATAATTCCAATTATACTTTTATATCATTTTTTATATACTTTACACTAAATATCTTATTTTTATCATTATAAATGACATTAATTAAATTATTGATATTATTTTCACATATTTTTCTGGCAAGTAACTCCTTCAAAGTACAGTACTTCTATCAATATGGTTAATTTGAGTGATTATGAGTTCGGTTCCTTTAATCAAGTGGTCGTGGATTCTATCCTTGACTCTTATATACGAAAAAATTCTGATTGATAGAGATCAATCATTAAAGATCAATCATTAAATATAATCTAATATCTGGAGGGATTAATCTTCATAATTACGAGCGAAGGTATGATCGGAAACAAAAGAAAAAAAAAAAAAAAAGCGCCGTACTTCTACAAGTTTTACATATACCACCATCCAACCAAGAAGCGAGTACCCAACCGTCCCACACAGCCTTCAGCGCGTGACGACTTCCCCTTCTCGTAGATAGCGTTTGACATCTTCAAAGCCACAAAACAAGACATCCCCTAGCACGGAGCCACGTGTCCAAGTAAGGTCCATGCAATTCATAGGCGCCCTTCAAGCACTCAAAAATATCTATGGGAGTGGGTTTAAATTTTAATATCTTTTCTCTAAATGGGTCCCACGCAGCGCCATTTGTCCCACACAAAAAATATCCAAATATATATATATTTTGATATTTCGACTAGGATGAATTGAAAGCATAGATAAATAGAGAACCAAAGAAAGAAAAAGAAAAAAGAAAAGAAAAGTGGGTGGAAATAATATCCACCACCAGCAGAGAACCAACCATGGGAGAACCCAATGGGTGCTTCCCTTTAGATCTCTGGCCAAAAATTAGATCTAATTGATGACGTGGACCATGTGGGGCCATCGCTTAGATATTTTTGTGTGCGGAGGATATTTTCGTGAACCGTAGGATGAGAGGCGGCTAACGTTGGTGTCTGATCCCACGCCGTAGGATGTTCCACCCACTGTTAAAAAACTAAATCCTTTCCTTGTATCTTTTATTTATTTATTTATTCTTTTACCCTCCAAAACTGGGTTTTTGGGGGAAGCAAGATATCAAAGCTTGTGGTGAGGTTTGGGCTGGAAGATACTCAACTCAAGACTATACTGTGATTCTGGTTGTTAAATATGGATGATTTGGTGGTGAGTGGTGAGAAGTTACAGTTAGTGGGAGTGGAGAAAGAGGAGGAGGAGGTGGTGATGGAGGTGGAGGAGGAGGAGCTGGAGGTGGATGAAGAGAGGATAATAGAATTGACGGGGCTGATGAGATGGGAAAAGTTTTTGCCTAGGATGGTATTGAGGGTTCTGTTGGTTGAAGCTGATGATTCTACAAGGCAAATTATAGCGGCGCTTCTTAGGAAATGCAGCTACAAAGGTCATCTCTCTCTATCTAATTCCTTTCTTCCTTCAATTTCATGTTTTTTCATCAGGATAAATGGATTTCTTTCTTATTATTATTATTATTATTATTATTATTATTATTATCCTTCTTGAGTGTGAGCCTTGACACAACCGGAAGGTTGTTGTCGTCTTGTGACTTGAAGGTTACAGGTTCAAATCCGGGAAACAGCCTCTCCTTCCGGGTTAAGGCTTTGTACCCACTAGGTGGGAGTCTCGTACACTAGATCGTGGACCATCCTTTTTATTATTTTTCTTCTTCCATGAATGGCTCGGCGTGTGTGCATGTATAGTGGAAGGAGTTGGAGATTTGTGTTTGTTTTTTGTTTAAGGGACTTGTTTGCTTCGTTTACAATTTCCATGTTTTCTTGCTCTTTTGGTCTTGCTATGCGCATTATGTTGGTCTCTGCTCTGTTATCTTTTTGTGAGGTCTGATCCAGTAAGGTATATTTGACCGGACATAAAATAAAAAGGAGGGGATAAGCTATTACTTTATCAAAGTTTTCGGACTACAAATTTGAAAATGGATTAACATAAGTGTTTTGTAATATAAAGTGTACCAGCTGCCTCAAAGATCATAAGGATTTAATATATAAAAAAATTTAAGGGAAAAATAAGAAATATATGCGCCTTTATATATATATATATATATATATATATATATATATATATATATATATATTGTTTAATAAATTCTTCCTTATCAAGAAAATGAAAGAAAATATATTTTCTTACAGGTATGGGATGGGGATGTGGGTTCAGTATAAGTCCAAGGATTGAATGGAACCTTCCAACTTGCTCTATTTACTAAGAGTCTTGGTAGTCTGGAAACTACAGGCTTAAGCCATAAACTTCAAACAATTTTTTTCAATGTCTGTTTGTCATATAAATTTTCTATTAACTACTTTTTCTTCTTTAAAGCTTGTAATTTGAGAAACGTGAGTACTTAAAACTTTATTACATGCTCTTAGAACTTTAATATAACTTTGTTTTTGCTTTTTTTGCAGTGGCTGCTGTTCAAGATGGCTTGAAGGCATGGGAGATACTCAAGGGAAGACCACACAATATTGATCTAATACTGACAGAAGTGGATCTGCCATCCATATCTGGCTATGCACTTCTGACATTAATTATGGAGCATGATATTTGTAAAAATATCCCTGTCATAAGTATGATATCAGAGATAAATTTTCTATCTGTTAAATTTTTGATTTTTTTCACTATATTAATACTTTTAAACTAATTTTCTGAATTTCTTTAACGATTTTCCAGTGATGTCCTCACAAGATTCAATTAGCACAGTATACAAATGCATGTTGGGAGGTGCTGCTGACTATCTTGTTAAGCCCATTAGAAAAAATGAACTGAGGAATTTGTGGCAGCATGTTTGGAGAAGACAATCAGTAGGACTTCTGCTCACTCATTTTTCAGTTCTTTTTCCCTTTTTCTATTAAGGGTGTGTTTGGGAAAGCTGGAAAAAAAAGATTATGCTGATAATCGATTTATAAATAATCGATTATTGTGATAATCGATTATAATCAGAATCTATTTTTGTTTGGGTCTGTTTGCTGAAAAGCGATTTCAAGATAATCTTTTTCATTTGGATGGTCTAAAAAAATAGCTTTTTACATAGTAAATTACGAAAAAGGGTATGAAGTTATTTGTATAATTTAATAATATTTATTTGGAAGTTAGTTTTGTAGGCGTAAATAGGGAAGAGAGTCTTGAGAATAAGAAATAATCAAATCATAACAATCTTAAGCTAAAACAAATTAGATGACATAAAACAGCTTTTTTCCCCCAAAAAAAGCTTTTTTATAAATTTAAGCTAATTGCCAAACATGATAGATTATGTATGAAACAACTTTTTAGCCAAAAAACAGCTGAAATGGAAAAAATCCAGCATTCCCAAACAAGCACTAAATCCCCAGATGTTATTGACAACTGTTTGAAATTTTAATAATTATTTATTATTTATTTCCTCTGTCAGTCAATAATTGGCGTAAATGGCCCCAAAGATGAGAGTATTGCACAGCAGAAGGTTGAAGCAACCGCTGAAAACAATGCTGCTAGTAATCGTTCAAGTGATGATGATGCTGCTTGCATTCAGGGAAATAAGGAATTAATTGAGAAAGGAAGTGATGCACAGGTTAGTTTTCCAAATCTAGAAATTATCGGTTTCTATGTTACTGTTGTTTGTTATGAGAACATTTGAAGACGTTTATGACAAAACTGTTACGGTTCAAGTAGTTTGGTATGTTGTCACCACAGGCTGTGGACTTCAGATGGAACCATTTTTTATTATCCTTCCATTTCTTTTTGCCCGTTAATTCATTACAAAGGAGAAGTGTTTTTTTTAAGCTACAAGGGTATCTTCACGTGATAAACATTCAATACAGTCTCCAGTGTTGACTCTTTTGCATGCTTATCACCGTTCAGCTTGGAATTTCTAGCATATCTATGTCTGAAATTGCACACCAGTTATATCTTGTGTAAATTTTCTTTTCAACTTCTTCGGAGGACGCCTTTTGTTATGGTAACAACCGTATAGAATCTAGTTGGATCAAGTCTTAGGCAATGTACTCCAAATGTGTAATGTTATCCGGGGGATATTTATCTTATTTTTTTAAGCCTCTTATAGTTAAAAGAAATTTGCTTTCAGTTTGGGTTGGCTACATGAACTTTTCATATAGACTGCATGTTGCTATCTCTTGCAGAGCTCTTGTACAAAGCCTGACTTGGAAGTTGAGAGTGGCCCTGTGGATAATGTGAAGGAATTTTCTCCGCCAAATTGTGGTGAAGCATATACAATTGGAACAAAGACACGAGAGGTTGAAACGTGCATTAGTTTAGGCCAGACATTGATCATGCATGACAGTCATGCTGGAGGTATATTTCTGTACCTTACTGCAATAATCTTTTGTTTTACTTGACAAGGAAGAATATCTAAAATTGCAGCAAACATGTATTTTTCAGGATTAACTGTGGGTTTCTCCAAAAATGGTGAGACAAGCACAACTAATGGCAAGGATGGTGATCCAAGGCAGTTTAGGAGTGCTAGCATTAGTGGTGAGGCTCATGACAATCACTATGTTCAAATTAGCTCTTCTAAGGAAGCTATTGACTTTATTGGAGCATTTCATTCTCATCCAAACTGCAGTCTCAGAAATTCCACAGTTAATTGCACAGGCAAGTTTGACTTTTCTCCACAATTGGATCTTTCCCTGAGAAGATCTCATCCCAGCAACTTTGAGAATGAACTCCCTGAAGAAAGGCACACCCTCATGCATTCTAGTGCTTCTGCTTTCAAGCGGTAACTGCCCAAATCCCTTGTTATTCTTCTCTTTTCCTTTCTGAGATTTTGAAGTTTTTGAAAGCCACTTCTAGTATTCATTAACTAATAGAAATTAGTTGGTTGCTTGTAAATCGCTGCACATCTTTACTTATTTAATTTGCTGAAAGTAATTCAAGGGATGCAATGTCTTCAAACAAATTAACAGGTGTGGCAATATCAAATCTCCAACCTAAATTCTGAAGTAAAGGATGGAAGTTTTGTTAAAAATACCTGGGGAAATATATTAAAAATGGTTGATGTTGATTGATATTTCTGAGCTACTTTAAAAGATGATATAAGATTCTCAGAAATATCAAACGGAAAGTTATAATGAGTAATATTTAAATTGAGTGGTAATAAGTTGTCGAATTTATCTTGTGGCCTCTGAATACTTTTCTGACCTGTTGAGTTTCTATAAGTTTTTCACTGAAATAAAGTTTCATGCAGGTATACTAACAGGCAATCGCAAGCCGCGCCTGCAGTGTTGGTTAACTTCTCTGATCAACAAAGAGAACAGAGAACAAATTGTGAGAAAAGGGTCCCCCATGTCGCGACTGGCTGCAACTCAGATAGTTCAACGCCTAGTGTGCAAAGATGTATTATATCTCCAGCTACAGCAGCCCAATCAAAAGAATCTGAACTCGCAGCTTCACACTCCCAGCAGCATGAACATTCTCTCCCAATTCCAGTAAAAGGTGTAAGGCTCAATGATCTATGTGCAGCCTATGGTTCTGTACTTCCTCGAATGTTTTGTACACAGTCAGGTCCACCATCATTGCCAAGTCCTAATTCAGTTGTGCTCCTTGAACCAACCTTTCAAGTAAATGGATTTTATCGGTCAAATATTAAAGAAAACAGTTCAGAGCAGCTTTCCGAACATCATGGTCCTAATGGAAACAGCACCCCAAACCACGTATACACACAAGGACACAAATCAGAACATGCAGAGGATCGAAGACATATTTCTCCTGCAACCGATCCAAGTATATCCAGTAGTTTCTGTAATGGAAATGCAAGCCATCTTAATAGCACCGGTTATGGAAGTAGCAGCAATGTTGATCAAGTTGCCATTGTCAGGGCAGCTTCAGAGGTTAAGAATGAAGACCTCACAAACAACGGAAGTTCTCATCGATCTATCCTGAGAGAAGCAGCTCTAAACAAGTTCCGCTTGAAACGCAAAGAAAGATGCTACGAGAAGAAGGTATCCATCACTACCAGCATATAACCTTTTATTAGCATGAACATCATTGTTTCAAAAAGATTATCCTATGTGCTAACATTTTCTTATACTTTTTAATAGGTTCGATATGAGAGCAGAAAGAAACTAGCAGAGCAGCGTCCCAGAGTGAAAGGACAATTTGTTCGTCAAGTGCATCCTGATCCTCTTGCTGCAGAAAAGGAGGGCCAAGAATATCAATAGCAGATTTCTGACTCACTGGAGAGGAGAGCACTGGATTGTTAGTTTAGTTGCTTCAAAATTTTGTTTTTCCTGAATCCTTAAAAATACTAGAACCACTCGATCTGTATATTGCTTCTTATAACCATTTTCCTAATTTGCCTTTCCTCTAGAATCTAGATGTGATATATAATATACTTAATGTAATATATCATGGTAGTTTTATACAGTTTCGTAGAGATCTCCCTGCCTCATTTATTTATTTATAAGGATTGTTTACTTACAAGGAGGCACTGATTAATCTTGTAGGAGCTTTTTATACAATACCATGACATGCTGATTTTAGTAATAACAGCCAGTTAAGTTTTTATGTTTTGTTCAAAATGTGTACCTTTTTTTTTTTTTTTTTTCTTTTTCCTTCTAAAATTTGTTTTCACTACTCCTACCTAAAACATGGTTGCCGGTTTCTCAAGCAAACTTCCTTGAAGAGTGCATTTGAAAGAGTTTCCAAAAATGATTCCTGTCCCACTTTCCCAGATTCCCCAAAAAAGCAAAATTGAAAAATGAAAAGAAAAGCAACATAGATTTTCCCTTGGAAGCTGCATCACATTAGGACGCCATCCACCTTTTTTATGGTTTTGCCAAGTTTGTGACGAAGATGAGATATTAATTTTTTAAAAATATTAATATAAAACGTAAAGAATGCGAAGTATAAGAAAATCCAAGAGCTTAAAAACAATTTCTTTTCACATGCTAATATCAGAGATTGAATGATCTTATCACCTGAAATTTTGAATTGCACAATTGAAAATTATGGATTTGAACTTGTGTTCAAGAATTGACGGAGCGGAAGGACTTCCAACGAGTTTGTGGATAATTTAGAAGGAATACATAACTTAAGAAATGGACAAATGCATGAAGCCATGTACTGAATATGGGGAGGGGACCCCTATCATGCTGGAAATAATAATGGCAAAAGTAGTCTAAACAAGTCATTCCCCCCCCCCCCCCCTTTTTCTGTTGCTTGTACTTCCCAACAACTAAATTGGAAGCCTGTTTTGCTATGCTCATGCTTTAACATTTTTGCCAATTTGATTGGTTTCTCTTGTTTGTACGATTGCCAGAGATCTTAGCCCCGATATACAGTGATTCAGAGAGCCAACATAATCAGAGATCCGAAAGTTTTATTTATCTCCCAATAAAATAAAGCGAAATATGTTTTACCCCCTTCCGTAATCTGAACAAACTGGGAGTCTTTATGGTCCATGAGCAAAGCCAACCAAAAGAAAATGTGAAACAAAGGTGAGAAGAGGAGAAACCACTAAGTTATGGGGTCATCAACTTTCTTTTAGTTGAGGGATTCAATAATAGCTTGAAAAAAGGAACTTTAATGTCAAACGTCTCTGCTATCTACACTCCTAAGTCCTAACTAGAAAGGTCCCATATTGGCAAATGACCCAAAATTCAAGCAATCACATGTTCCATCATCATGGTAAACATTTACTCTCTCCCCCATCTAAATATAAATAAAAAAGTACCTAAATTTTTTAGACTTCAATATAAGCAAAAATCAATAAAATCAACTTTATTTAATGTCTTTGTTTCAAAAATATCATTTGATTAATTGTTTATTTTATTTTTCCAAGAGCATTATATATTCCCAAGAAACAACTTCTAAAAGCATTACTCCCTCCGGTCTCTATTATAAGCAAAACTTAAATGAAACACAAGGAAGTTGGTTAATCTTATTTAATGTTAAAAAATTAAGTGTATTACCTAAAGTAACATTCATAGAAAATTTCAATTTTTCTCAAATGCATCCCACATTGAGTTATTGGAAAACAAAATTGATATTAAATGAAGGGTATTTTAGGAACAATGTCATTAAATAAGATGAAAGTAATTGAAATTTGCTTATATATTTGACCAAAAAAGTTTGGTACTTTTTTACTTATAATATGGACCGGAGTAGTATACACTCTAAAGAAAGGGAAGTTTAGTAACTATAACTTATTTTTTTACACAAATCAAGACAATTAAACTAATATAAGTAACATTTTTAATACGTATGAAGTTAGTTTTTTTTTTTTTTTTTTTATATATAGGTCGGAAGGGAGTATATATTGAATTAGAATATTCCTTCGTTAAAGTAACTCTTTTTTCGTAATTCTCTTATTTTCGGTGAACCACGTTGTATCATTTACATTAAGCAATTTTTTTTTAATTTTTATTATATTTTTCAATCTATTAATTAATAATTATTACTACCAAATCTATATATCATTTACATATTCCATTTAATTCTTTTCTCATTCAGTAAAAAGATTTCTAAAGGAAAAATATTCACACACATGTTAAATTAACCAACCGAGTTTAGCACAAGTGGTGGTGGACTTGTATCCCTTAACCAAGTGGCTGGGGTTCGAATCTCAGCTCTTTCGTACGGAGCGAATTTCCGCTGGGAGGGGGTTTCCCGCCGTTAGGTGCCATTCACTCCCCTGCAGGAGATTAGTCTCCGCTTCTGGCAGGGGACACTCCTGGTTGAGGACCCAAAAAAAAAATATGTTAAATTAAGTTACTTTATTAAGAGTAGTTAAATCTCTTAGGCTGATCTTATTTATAGAATAACAAAATCATTCTTAATTACCCTTTTTTAATGTTAAAATTTAAATTTTAAAATTAATTATGGATTTTTTTTTTAGATTTAAATATTGTATCTTTTAATTTATACTCTTAGGTTCTACTTGAATTAGTTATGTATATATCATTTATAATTTTAAATAAATTTTATTTTATTTATTTTATATATTTTATAAATTTAAAGATACCCGTGCAATTTAAGAGATACTTGCTACTTTCCTAGTTGATATACATGATGAACATTCCATGATAATCGCCTTCTCAATTAATTATATTTTCGGCTAATCAACTGATTAATAGTTTATAAAGTATAAACACTTTAAAAACTTCATATTATTAACCAAACCATGTAAACGAAGGCTGGCCCCTCAACTGGGAAATCATCTCGGAAGTGGGACTTTTTCTTAACTCGAAGTCTAAAACACATTTAAAGCCAAGAAATCATCACATCACATAACAATAATTTCCAGTGGGTTTCGAAAAGCCCTTTCACAGATTCTCTATATTCCCTCCTTTTTTCTGCTACTCTGTTATTTTATGAAATGAAATGAAATTGCTCAATTAAAATTGGAGTTTACATTTAATACACTAGTATAAAATAATTTATACCGTCAACTAATTATAAATAATATTATATATGACTTTAAATGTAGTTATTATAAAAATTAAATATTTTTAATGATGTGATAATTCATAATTGATTGAAAATATAAATATTTTTAATAACATGATAATTTATAATTAATTAAAAATATAAAAACTTTATACTAACTCTAAATAACAATTAAATCCTTAAAATTAATAACGTACAACTACAGGTCTCAGAAATTTCTTTGAATAAAACATCACACTATGTGGCTAGGATGTCATTTCCAATGGGCACAAGGGTGAAGAAGGGCATGCCACTAGGCCATTTGCACCATATCTCCAATCATGAACAAAGGCTCATATAGGCTATCACCTCTACGGCTCTTTTAAAAGCGTTGCTTTTGCTTTTCTTTTCTAATAATAATCACCCATTCTAGCTAGAAGAGTTATCCCCGTATCCTCTTCCTTCAATCATCGTGGCAGTATCATATTGTATATACTATCATTTAAATTTGCAACGCCCAAAACATCTTTATCTTAGGTATCACACAGGGAGGGTATCCAATATTTGTGATATTGTGATGTAGGGACCGGTTGTGTTTGGGAGACCTCAGGATCTATAGGCCCCACTGTATTATTGGTGCAAGATACATACTTAAATGTACTTCATTTCACATCTTTACTAATTTTACTAGTAAATCGCCAAGTTGGTCCATAAAATTATAAGGTTATATCAACTTGATTCCTGATATTTTTCGAAATTTCAAAAACATTCCTGAAATTGTAAAATATTAATCAATCCAGTCATTCTGTTAATCCAGTCATTCTGTTAAGGACTAAGTTAATACGAACCTCATAATTTCAGAGACCAAATTAATATAAAATTAACAAAACGACCAAATTGATACAATGTTCAGGGATCAAATTAGATATTTACTCCTAATTTTACTATTTCATTATAATTGGGCCTACTTTATTTTCTGTAGAGAAAGGTGTCCCCTCTTGTACGTCATGTGTCTTACTTCTGTGTTTACAGCTGGTAATCCACCACCAAGGACATGCACTTCATGCGGCTGATTGGCTTCATCTTTACCATACTATCATTGCATGTTCCTTAATCTTGTACTACAAAACTTTTCATCTATGAAGGGAAGCAAGCAATACAACACAAAAATGTAACAACTTCAAGATATTTCTTTTTGTTTACTTTGATAGCTAATGTTCCCTGAAGAATTAGAACACTTTCAATTTAGTGCTAATCCAAGTAACACTATTATATTGAATACATGAAATTAAGTTATTAAATATCAATCTCATTTGAATCATGAGTAGGTTGTGGGTTCAATTCAATTTTAGCTTAACATGTTCAAACAAAGTTTGTCTTCAATAGATTTTTTTCACTTTCAGTAAGCTTTTGTGGACCCAATTACACCTAAAAGAGCATGTTGGATTAGGGACAGTTATTGCCACATATTTGGTTCCTAGCGTTATATGGCAGTCTTGATCAATCATCTCATTGTGCAAAAGTTTGAAAGCGACCAAAGTGTAATATTACGGCCTATAGAAAGGAAGAAGTGTAAAAACAACCGTAAATATACCTATTACCTTAACATAGCCAGGTTAGTTTCTAGGCTTTCTACAGTTCATGTGTGAACTTTTGGCTGTTGTTAGCCTTTGAACTATGAATGTATAACGTGCCATTGTTTTCAGGTAAAAAGGCTAAGCTTGTCCCACTAAAACTTTGCTCCGTAGTTGCTTACAAAAGGTTGCACCAAACGAAAATTAAATTTGCTTTCAAAAAGAAGAAAACATTTGCTTGAGAAAGAGGTGGAGAATGGTGCAGTGTCAACTGGTTCAGATCCACCTAATTACTCATAAACAACATTAACCGTATAAAATAGGTCATTCTACTGGCCCCCAAGTGTTTAAGTAGCATTTACCTTTTCTTTTATACTAGAAAAAAGGTGAAAAGCTTTTTTTATTTTTTTCAATTTCCCTAAATATTTTGAATGTGAGATCAGTTCTGAGTATGGAGTAATAGAGTCCCCTCTTTCCAAGAACCCAGATCCCCTGCGGTCAATAAATAACATATTCACACATTCATTAAATGTGCACGGTGAATCCCCTGAACTCTTCACAGGCAGCATCTTCAAAGTTTAAACTTCTATCCTCCCCTATTTATTATTGCTCCTAACCCTGTAAAAAGAAAAAAAAAAGTTGAAGCTGTATCCTACAGAAGCCTCATTTTCTGCAATTGTTCAGCCAAGTTTACAGCATAATTTGCCCATACTAATAAGACACGCGTGTGCATCTGTGTCATGCTAGAATTACCCTAATAATATATCAAGCAATTTTCCAAAAGTTTACCACTTTAATATCTTATAATTATATACTAATCACCACAAGGAGGACCATAGAGCTACCAGACAAAAGCATGATATAAGGCAAAATAATTGTTGCTTTCTGCTCTCTTTATAACCCACCCCACCCCCTCTTCCTTAACGTTGTAAATATTCCTTCTTTCAAGTTTCATCTCTCTCTCTCTCTCTCTCTCTCTCTCTCACTCTCTCACTCTCTCTTTTGCAAATGTCTCAAATCACAATAAAATCGCCAAAACACTGTGGTGACAAGCAAGCACTGAGAATTGAGAGGAACTACAAGAAGCTCTTCTTTGCTTTCTCTGCATTTTTCACCACAATCCTAGCATTCATACTTCTCATCTGGCTCATCCTCCACCCTTCCAAACCTCAATTCTCCCTCACCGAAGTTGATATCTTCCAGCTCAACCTGTCAGGACCAAAACTCAACTCCACCATCCAACTCACTCTTCTCTCCAAAAATCCAAACCAAAAAGTTGGCATTTACTACGACGAGTTTCAAGTTTATGCAACCTACAAGGGACAACAGATAACTGGTGATACCTCTGTGCCTCCCTTTTACCAAGGCCATGAAGAGAGTAATCTCTTAACAGCTTCTTTGGTAGGAAATGGATTACCAGTGGCTCCATCTCTTGGTTATGAAGTTGGTCGTGATCAAACTATTGGAAGACTAGTTTTGAATCTCAAGGTTAATGGAAAGCTTCGTTGGAAGGTGGGAACTTGGGTCTCTGGACATTACAGGTTCAATGTTAACTGTGTTTCTGCGATGGTCCTTGGACCCTCTATGCCTGCAGGTCCTCTGAGTTCAAAGCAAGGGGCTCAATGTTCTACTACAATTTAAACTAGACCATACTATTTGCTATTGCTAACTTCAATATAATCTACTATTCATAGCGAGTTATTCTTCAAGCTTTTTCTTATTTTCAGCTTTTGGTTGGCTTTGTATTAAAACGTGTTTTGCAGCCACTGAGTGATTTGTAAATAAAATATAAGAATTAATGATATAGAACCAAAAGTTACCAATTTGTGAGTGAGAATGAAAAAGGATGCATATTAGATGGTTAAACTTATCTCTTTGCTTTTAGTTTCATCTCTCTTTCTCTCTTCTCCCACTATCTATCTTAATTGGTTTTGCTTGCATGTGATGGTAGAGGGCATGATGAACGGGTGAAGGAGTAAAATGAAAAGGATCAGAAAGCAGGTGGATGGATTTTATGGTCTCTTTCTCTGTTAGCTTTTGGGAGTGGATGCATGAGTAGATATTGGGTCACCTTTATTTCTTTGGTTATTTTATGAGTACAAAGAATTTTTTTTTATTGAAGAATATGTACACGAGATTCCAAGAGAGAGTGTGAAAGAAAAGGGAGGGAAATTGGTAGATCTCTTTGGAGAATCTTCAGATTTTACATGTCAAATCCTTACCTTTAAGACTCATATTGGTAGCCATGAATCAGCTTACATTTTTCTCTCTTTTTTAAGCAATACCCAAGAGATGAGATTTTTACATCCATGTCCCCAACGAATATACCAGGGGATGCTAACAGTATGAACTGGGAAGTGGGTAGTGTAACACTTTTGATTTTCAGCATTTTGTCTAAAGCAACACAGAACATTGAAATTACCAATAGCTATATCTATGCCAGCATGTTCAGAATTCTTAGTTTCTTACATATGTTCAGAATTCTTGGGGTGGTTGTATGTGTATTTTGTTATTTAAAGCTAATCATTGACCAAACAGGTTCTAAACCCGTTGTATAAGTGTAAATGTGTAATCCTACAAAAGTTAATGCAGCTAATTTGGTAATTAGTTTAAGTGCTGAACATCAGAATATCTCTTATCATATTACTCTTTTAATAAAAAATTATGCTGCAGATAAAACAACTCCACCACCATTTGCTTTTTGGAAAAACGAGAAGGAACTGGAAAAACCAAGTGCCACACCACAAATTTTATAAAGTCTCATAACTTTTTGAAGATTTATAAAGCCAGAACACTATACTCTACCTACCGGTCCCTCCAACAGAAATTAATATTAAATTCATATCCTTAAATTTAATATTAAAAAACTAGTATTACAAGTCAAAAAGGTTGGATTGACCAAGGTAAACACCCTAAAAGATCCCTAAGCAAGTTAATAGTTCCAATTTCACTATGTCTAATGAGGGCGTAATAATACAAATACAAGTGCTACCCTTCGAAGAGAGGATGGGGGATAACTCTTCCCTCTTTCACATTGAGTAGAAACTAGCATTATGTCAAACACTTGTCCTACATAGGATCTTCGTTAAACAAGGTCAGCCAATACGGAAACCAACCTCAACAGAAATTCTTTATAAAAAGTAGCTTTAGACTTGTCTACCCCAAGAAATTAAGAAGTATCCAATTAACTTCGTTTAGGCCATGAATGTGATACACGCTACCCATTTCGGGATTCGGATATTTTGTGCTCCATTTCTCTTCGCATCACTTCTTGCATGCATAAAAAATAATTATTATGCAAAATTTGCCATGTAAAATTGAAGTAATTAGGCAATGTGCAGCAAACATTACACATTGCAAATGCATTGTACTAGAATGAAACTAGAATAGATACGCAGTGCCATAAATCATGATGAAATTAAAAGCATTGGTAAAGCTTGTTTTTTTTTTTTTGGGTTTATGGGAAGGCTCTTGAGAGACCTTACCTGGGAAGGAAGAGAGGAGAGAAAGGAATGAAAAATGAGTGAAGCGTATTGCGGTGATTTGAACTCACACACTCATGATTCATATCTCGCAACTTAACCAACTGAGTTGACTCTAGGGGGTTGGTAAAGCTTGTTATTACAAGCGATATTTTTATTATTGGTGAATTAAGAATGAAAAAAGAAACAGGTTACAATTTCACGCAAGAGCTAGTAATCTTAGGTGACACATTGATGTTTTCTATCAATGGAAGTAATTCCATGAAAATTAACACTTTATTCCTTCCTGGTATTTGGTTAAGGACAAAAAGAACGTTGATATAAAAGAATGTAACTTAAGTTTACATGATAATAAACGAGACTAAAAAAAAGTGTGCCTTGATGTGTTGAGGCAAGAGGTGACTCAACTAATAATTGGTTGTAGGCTTCTTGGTCAAGGACAAGCAAATACAAAAGTGCTGCTGGGTTGTGACTTGGTTTGATACTTCACGTTTGAAAAATGGATATGCAATGCCTTTTTAAGTACATGAGAGTCGCCTCTAGGGGTGGGAATAGGCCAGACGCCTTGTCGGGAGCCTATGACCTAACCTATTTAGGGCCTACCTAGGCCTAGCCTATTTAACAAAAAGGTAAGGTTAAGGCTTTTTAAAAAGCCTAGATAGTTAAAGAAATCAGGTCAAAGCTTTAAAAAAAGCCTATTAAGCCTATCAGGCCGACCTATTTAACACACACATTTATAATATACATAATTTAATATATAATGCTATAATATATTATATATTATTTATAATATTTATAATATTTGAAAGTAAAGGACTATAGACTCATTTAAATGTAAAGATTTACTTGCATATTTATTTGTGAAAGCCTAACGACCTACTTACCAGTATAGGCCTACAAACCTCTTTATCATTAGAGGCTTACAAGCCTATTCACAAGTGAAGGCCTATGAGCTATTTATAGGTGGAGACATATTTAAAGATCTTATTGAAAAGTAGGTTTTTAAATAGGCATTCAGGCTAGGCCAAGCTTTGAAGTAGGTCAGGCCAAGCTTCAAAATTTGGCCTATATCAGGCTAATAGGCCAGACTCAGACCTTGAGATTGAAACACAGGCCAGACTCAGATCAAGGCCTAGCTCGGCCTAACCTATTCTCACCCCTAGTCGCCTCCAACCATGTTAGTGCTTGTTAGGCAATGCCTTGGTTTTTGATGAACCAGAGAATTCAACTTCGTTTCCGTGATTAGAGTGTTGTGACTTTACGAAGTTATCAAACAATTTTGTCAAAAAGTATATATACAGATTGCTTCTACCATATCCAACTCCAACCCCCTACTCCTCCTTCATTATTAGTACATACGCATATGAGACTATGGTACCATGTACCCACCGATCACAACTTCAGAAGTAGACTTAGCATATGTTTGGAACACTTTCACAAATCACGATCATGCCATAATCACGTTAACAATGACATATTTGAAAATTTTTAGGCAGCAAAAGTGGAAGCTCCAAATTGGAGCTTTTGCGTCCGGCCAAATGGACGTACGTTTGGGCTAAATGACCGTGATGCCAAACAGGCTATTAGTAGTTAAGCTTAGCATCGGTGCCCCACCTCTTCTTAAAGATTAGTCATCTCTAGATATGATATGATACTAGTTTTAATTTGTGATGCAACTAGCGTTTTTTACATGTGCATACCTCGGGGTAGCAACTTCAAGAAATCTAGCGTTATGTATTTATTCCATGGACGCGTAAATGAAAAGAATTTTTAATATAATATTTAGAGGAAATAAGATAAAAAGGTATCAATATATTGAAATTATAATTGAAATTTTTTATTATGTATAAAATATACAATTAATCATGTGAAATCGAGATATAAGAATATAATTTGAGTTTTGTTCACATTACCCAAACCTTAGTTGGCCAACAGACAACAGCTAGCCCAAGCGAAACAGATCTCCTTGTTAAGGTGATAGAGGGAAGGGATGAGACGAACATGAATTCTTTGCATTCATTCTTTTTACTACATGAGATCCTGGCCATAAATTAATTTTTGTGTAAGCAAATATATTAATACAGAAATAATTACATAAGATACTGATCGTAGATTAAGGTGAATACATGAATGTAGGAAATCCTAAAGAATCCGGGTCCAGGATGATGTCATCCTTGAGGTTCTTCAGAGCTTAGGTCAGTCGAGAGTGTGGGTATAGTTGTTTTAAGACTAATTAAAGATTAAGTTATTGAGTGAAGCTGACCTCATTCCTATTTATAGTAGTTGGAGGGAGTGCATTATGTATCCCCCATCGAGATGCTGACACATGGCATATATGTTGGAAGGGGCCTTCTGGAAGACTTTAGGGATGGTTTTGGAACCCACAGGTTAGAACATGGGTCGAGCCTGCTTTCAAGTTAACTCCATGGGTCGTAGGGTGTCTGCCAAGTTTGTATCTTGGGATCTTTGTACAGTCGAAATGTCCTCAGGCCTCACCAAGCACACCAAACCTGATGTTGGGATGGGGGACCTGACGAGGCTCGACCATGGTCATGTCCTGCAAGCCCAGAGATCTAATGAGTTTTGTATTTATTCAATGAGAATCGGACAAACAACGATTATGTGTTGGAGAGCTTGAAAATGACATTGAGCTCGAGAGGAAGAAAATTGAGGAGGATCTTTATCAAGATGAACGCGAGCTTTTGGGAAAAATCAGCCTTGTTGGATGATGTTCTTGTGAACCCAGTTTTGGAGAAAGGGAATGCTCAAGGCCACGATGGTAAGGTTCCACTGAGCATGAGAAGATGAGTTGGCAAGAGTAATATCACAAATTTAACTCAAATTCTAGCTTAAATTCAATAAAGATGAAATTAGCATGAGCAAAACCCATTAAGCATAACCAAGGAAAAATCATAAATTCAACTCAATGACACTTGACTGCCATTAATATAGAAACATAATATCAAACATGAAACCTACAAGTTAGGGCCGGGGGGGGGGGGAACTAAAAATCCGTAGTAAAAAAGAAAAGAATAGCTTGAATATGATGTTCTCGCTATTTTGGTGGCTGGATTTGTTCCTCAACTTTGAAATTCTTTATTGGTTTTCTTTTCTTTTCTTTTTTTTGGTTCAAATATGAGAGCGTATTGTGGGGGCTTCTCCACTTCAACCACCACCCTCAACACCTGCAAACCTAGATTCCAACTGATGAACCATGAAACCCCCTTCCTTGCCACCGCCATGACCCACACATAAATCCAACCACCGGAAACAGATCCAATTGCCAAAATAGTAAAAATAGATCTCCACGCAATCAACAGCTACCATCAGCCACCCTGAACCATTTAATCTTCCACTTTTATTATTAAACAATAGCTAAAAATAGCGGGTCCATCCATATACCCAAACTCAGGAGTCCATCTTAAATGTCACTTTCAACCATTAGATTCATGTAGGTGTTATTGTTACATTGGAAGAGAAATTCTTCCTCAAGCAACATGTGATTTGTAAATTTCATTAGCTAAATTGGCTTAGGGATTTGCTTAAGTTCATATTTATCACTTATGAGTTATGACAGAAGAACAAAAAAGAAAGGTATGGTTTCTCTAAAATGAGTTTGTCTTTAAAGTGAGTAAGTAAGAATATATTTACCACCGATTTGATAAAGTACATAAAGGTCTCAAGTCACTAGTAATCTAAGGATAGATACACTTTTACTTACTCGCTATACAGACAAACTCACTTTATAGGAAACTTCTCTTAAAAATAAAGGATGAAGCTAGAGAATTAGAAACCAAAATCGGTGTAACCCATTCTCCCATGACTTCGGGTCTTCAAGCTCCCACCTCTCCGCTTTCCATTTTGATAAGTGTGGATGCCTAAGCCTCGATCAAATTATTGTGTTAGGATCGAGTCGGGTCAAACCCAGCCCAGCTCAACCCAAAAGCAACCCTAATTTCGGTGAAGAGAGTTCCAAACACAAGTCAATTTAAACCTCTCTTTCTTAAATATAAATTTCCAAACACAATATTTGATTTCCAAATCAAATCATTTCCAAACACTCCCATAATCAAAGTTCCAGCAATGAAGGGAATATAACACATCAAAGTTCTCTGTTGTCCAAGATGGAGATTGAAGATAGATGCATCACATATAGCAACACACAGCCTACAGCATTAGTAAGAGGCTAACAGCATCTCATTCAGTCCATTTTCCATCCAAGAAAAGTTACCTGACTTCCATTGCCCTCTAAAAATACTTCTAAACAGATTGGATCTTTGCCATTGAAGAAAGAAATGCCAATTTAGAGCTTTATGATTCACCCATACCACCATGTCAAAGCTTGCCAACACATACATGCTACAGAGAACTTGATTCTCAAACATGTTTCTGACATTTTTGATCGTATCATAACAAACAAATCCCTAACGTCAAGTATATAAGATATCTATTGCCTCTTGGAACAAACTCAATCATCATGTATCTTCAGTAAAATCCCGAAGTGCCACTTAATTGAAGAAATTTCATACCACCTCTAACTTGCATTACTATGTCAATTTTTTGGCCATTATCATAATTTCATATGAAAGAAATTCCAACTCATGTTGGCTTATAGAATATGCCTAACGGAGACTACATAACATTGGAATGTAAAGCTAGCCAGCATCCACTGTATGGTCACAAGGATATACGACAGAATGCAGCAGTTAAGTGAAACAGATTCATGAAAAGTCAGGTTTAATAACCAAAGCAGCTAATGCAACAAAATCACAGAAAAAAATAGCAAATTGTATACCCGTTGTAATGGCTTTATTGACATCAACTAGAAGTAGCCAGCTTAAATGTATCTATAAAACTCCAACTACACAAAATAATAATCGTCTCCCCTTATTACCCCAAAACCTCAAAATGATAACTACAAGTACAAAAAAACGTTGGTATCAATATCCAAAAAACTGTTGGAATCAATATCCATATGTATAAAAACTTCCAACACAACCATAAAAGTAAAAAAGAAAGAAAGTGTGAGCTTCAAATCAAGGTTTCATGGAATCATCAGAACTAACCCATGTCCAATAATGCTTCTTGACAGAGACAGCTTGATCTGCAAATCTCTTGTCATCAAAATCTCCATACTCATCCACCTCGTACGTGCAAAAATCACATTGTGGCAACCCTTCAACCGTGGCATTCAACGTGTGCAAAACGTAGCAACCTGGCAAACCCGGATACGAATCCGAATTCCTCTCCTCGACCCTCATCTCATACGAATTCGGGTCAATCCTCACAACCTCACCCGACCCGGAACCGATCACGGACCCGAGTTCCTCCTCGATCGCCCTCACTGCTGCGGATTCAGGATCCTCGTCGGGCTTCATCTTCTCCGACAAGGGTCTTCCCCGCTTCCTAAGGTTACCGTCGGAGAGTTCCTGATGCGACTCGATTAGGACGTTACCGTCTTTTCCGGTAACCCGAACCGTGACGACGTGGACGGTTCGAACCGGAGGGGTCGAATCGGCGAGGGAGGTTTCGCCTTCGGAGAGTTCGAGCCATAGGTTGTGGACGTTTTTGGTGCCGGGTTTGACGCCCCATGAGGCGAAGGAATCGGAGGGTAAGCGAGGTTTGAGCCAGTCGGAGAGGGACTGTGGGGATGCGAAGGAGTGGCGGCGAGGAGGGTGGTGGTGGTGGTGGTGGAGGAGGAGATTGAGGTTGTTAGGGTTCGATGGTGAGGAGTGGGACATGGCGGGGATTTTGAGGAAACGATGAGGGTTAAGAGGGAATGAGAGAAAAGGGCATCTGGTGGTTGTTAGGTGGTTGGGTTTGGAGGAAGAGGTGAAGAGGAAGCAGACGGAGAGGGCTGTGAGGAAGATATCCGGTAAGGATGGGAGGTTGATGTTTGAGAGTGGCGGCAGAGGCGGCGGGGACATTTCAACCACGGTGGTTGTTTTGAGGGTGAAAGTTGTAATTTCGATGAGGTGGGACAAGTGGGGTGGTGATGGTGAGGTCCATGGTCATTGATGGGGAGAGAAGATGAGAAGTCAGAAACTGAATGGTTTTATGGAAAAATAATGATGATAAGAGGTGGGGGATGGATGGGCCTGGGTTTGTGCTTACTATATGAGATGATGATGAGGATGAGATAGATATTCGTTCTCCTTTCATTTGCTTGTTCAGGTCCATAGGAGTCGTTTGGTTTGGGGGTCTTCTCTTTCTTCCCACGTGGCTTCTCTCTCTTTCATTCACTCTGCCTCTTCCTCTGTGGTTACCATTCTAGTTCCATTTTGGGCACTAGTTAGTTGGACCGGAGTAGTAGAATAGTGGCCTTTGTATAACAAGTCACATTGGTTGATGGCCACTTTTATGGTAGTGCTCATCAAATGGGCAGCCCTATGTTTTTCTATCACTGATTATGTATACTCTTGAAATCAACGGCAATAGGGGAATAACTTGGAAATTGCCAAAAGTTTGACCTTATAAGTCAAAATTATTGTTAAAATTTATGGTGGAAGTCACTGTAAAGTATATTATTTATTTATAAGTCCATTTTCTTTTTAAATTAAAATTCCCTTTTTAAAACCTCTTCTTCCTCACTCTCTCATTGATGCCTCTATGCCACCCACCACTCACATCTCCCTCCTCCTCCACCATACACGGCTCCATACTCTTCATCACTTTACCTTCTTCGATTTTCCATTACTATCTCATCTTTCCCATTCAGGTAGTGGTCTTGCCTTCTTCAATTTTTTCGTCCTATGTCAACTTCCCATTCTCCCAAAATTCTAGAAACTGACATCGGGAGCAAGTGCACGGGAAAAAAAAAAAATTTGATGACAATAGTGTTGATTCACAGTCAGATTTGGAAATCAAACAAAATGAAATATCCAGAAAATATCTTATTCTTGTAGTTTTTATTGTTATACCTTCTATTTGTTTTAGGACAAAATTGTTAATTTACCAGTTTAACCAGCTAAGGATGGGAGGACTAAAATGAAATACCCAACAAAATTGTTATGTGTTGTGGAGGAAAAGGTCGTTACTTTTCAACCAAATAGCAGATCCAAAGGCTGACACTCACCTTTGCTCACCTTCGAAGACCTACAACTTCGGTAGCATCACCGTTTTAAGGATAGTACAAACTTGTTACGTTTAAAGTGTTGAATTTGCACTTAAAGGCTTCTAACCGGTTATTTTATAAAACGACTCCTAAACTGACCTATTATAACTTATTATAACAAATTAGAATTGGACACTATGGGTGCTGCCCAAAACATTGGAGTCCACCATAAAACTGGCCTTGGTTAATATTATATGGACAAGGGCAATTTGAGAAATAAATTTAGTATTTGTTTGGATTGACGTCAGACTCCCCTCAAAAACCTGTTTGAGTTGATGCTTCAAGAAAAAGCTTTTACGTTAATGTTAGGTGTCAACGCCAAAATGAACACGGTCTTAAAAAATAGGCAAAATAGGTTGATTGATTCAATACGTTTTTCTTATTTTTTACTTTGGTTTTATATGTTTTATTTTTGTCATTTCGATCCTATACATTATGTTTCGCCTTCAATATTAGTCCTAAAACTGACGCCGTCAAGAAGGAATTGACGGAAATGACTAATATAAAAGACAAAACACAACATATAGGACCAAAATGAAAAAAAAAATAAAACGTTATATTCTGTTTTCTATGTTACTCCTAAAACTGACGTCGTCAAGAAAGAATTGACGGAAACGATTAACATGGAAGATGGAACATAACATATATGACCAAAATAAAAAAATAAATAAAACATATAAGATCAAAGTGAAAAAAAAAACGTAAAGGACCAATCAACCTATTTTTCTTAAAAAATATATTCTTTTAATGATAAAGTGAATATTTGGATTTGGTAAACTTTAAATAGAGGAAAATTTGGATATGGTAAATAAATTTTAGAAAAGGCACCTAACGATTTGAGGTGTGATGTTGTCACCTGTGGTTGTCGAGCAGAGGATGAAAATGGTGATTTACCTAAGGCTCTGTTTGCGAGTTATGAGGAAATGGAAAAGGAGGGGATTATAGGGGAAGGGAGGGGAGGGAGGGAAGGAGAATGATAGCATTATCTCTCTCCTTGTTTGGGAATACATATTATGTGAGGGGAAGGAAAATGAAAGATATTGGACATATTTTTACAATTTTACCCTTATTTTAAGAAAATTAACATAATTAATATTCTATAAATAATATTAATGTAGAAAATAAATAATATTTTTCTCTAAAAAAATTAGTTTCCTAATTTTTTTATGTAAATAATTTGCTCACTCTAACTTTTTTTTCCTCTCTAATTTTAAAGAGTTTTTTTATGGAAAAAAAGAAGGGTAAATTTTGAAATAATTAAAGGGTAAATTGGTAAATTATATCTATTATTCTCCAAAATACTCCAAATTGGGGGAAATGAGAAAATGGCTCCTAGGAGAGTTTACGAAATACCTTAAAATCTTTCCCTCTCTTTTACTAAACTCACAAACAGGGGTCTGATGCAAACTTACCTTTAAGTTTCTTCATTTTCCCTCGTGAAATTGTCTCGCAAACAAAGCCCAAATGTATTGAATAGTTCTGGTGTAAAGCATGGTTGTGTGTATTCCGATTTTTATATAGGAACAAAAGGATACTCACATATCATATGTTGATATGGTTGTCTTATGATTTTAAATAAGACGTCGTTAATTAGGTGAAATCGTTAATTCAATATATGTAATAACTTTCAAATTTTTTTTTTAAAATAATTAGGTGAAATCGTTAATTCAATATAAGACTTCACCTTTTATTATTAAAAAATATTTAGTTAAAGTCGTTGGTTCACTATCCAAAGAATGTATTTTTTTTTTTTTTTTACAAAAAAGAAGAAGTTATATACCAAATATACAACTGGTTTGCGTTTTATTTTTTTAAAACCCTAATGTAAGTCAGTGTACGACTTGCTTTTTCATTTTTTTTTAAGACGCATAATGGCCTACGACTTGTATTAGGACATTTATTTTATTTAAAAATAATTATAAAAATATTCATAAAAGTAACATAAAATAAATGGAATTACATTTTAATGGGTTTGGAAATAACTAAAATGTCATTTCCAATCATATTTCTTTGATTATGTGTGGGTTTAATTTTTTAAACTGAATGACATGGCATGTATTAAAAATGTCATACGCCGACTTGTAAGGATTGACTACAACCAAACAAAAAAGCACATTATGTACGAATGTGTTTCGATTCTAATGGATGACTTTTTTTACTCAAAATCATGTTTTATTTACTTGAGCTCTTTCAGTTGCACCTTAAACTATCCGTTTTTAGTTGTAGATCTTTGACTTGTGTTTCATATTGATTTTTTTGGACTCAAGATAGTTGTACTCGTTGTTCATAATGCTTCTCATTTGACAAGAGCTGCTTGAATCGTTCCTTATATTGCTTCTCTTTTGGCTCGAGCTCGTTTACTTGTATTTCAAAGTATTTCTCCTTAAAACGAAATGGTATATAATTACTCAGCTGAATAACATAAGTTCAGATGTTGTTTTTATGTGGTCACTACCTTTATATGAGCATTCCTTTGATTATGTCCTTCTTATCAACTATATATCGGGTCATTTAAAAGATTACAGTCTAAGTTGTAATATGCGCATGATGCAACTACATGAGAATAGGGAAACCTGAATGCTTGAAACTCCGCGTAGGCACACCATCGGTCTTGTAATTTAACATTGCAAACCATTGCTCGTTCGCCAATATGGGGATTTGCGATCTCCTCAACCTCAAACTCCCTTGATTCACCGGTGTACCTGTGAACATAGTGAGAGGCAGCCTCACGTCGTTTTTTTTTTTTTTTTTTACATTAGGAAATTATTGAAAGCTCGCCAATATGTTTATTGTGACGAGTTATCTCCAGTGATGCAAAAAAAAGATGTTAGGCTAGCTCTCATTATGTTTGCAAATACACCAGGGAATTAGGGGTGTTTGAGATTTAAGAGATTGTGAATCCCCATATTGGTGAACATACAATGGTTTGCACTGTTAAATTACAAGACCAATGGTGTGCCTATGGGGAATTTCAAGTATTCAGGTTTCCCTATTCTTACATAGATGCACCAATCGCATATTGCAACTAAGATTGTAATCTTTTATTGACCCAATATATAGTTGATAAGGACATAATTGAAGTCAGTGCTCAAATAAAGTCAATGCTAACGTAAGAACAACACCTCAACTTTTCTATTCAGCTGAGTGTATACCACTTCGTTCTAAAGAGAAATAGTTTGAAATACAAGCAAATGAGCTCGAATCAAAAGAGAAGTAATATGAGGAACGATTAAAGCAAGTCTTGTCAAATGAGAAGCACATGAACGCCAAGTGCAACAATCTTGAGGCCAAAAAGAATCAATATGAAACACAAGTGAATGATCTACAATTATAGAGCCATTATTTAAAGTGCATCTGAAAGAGCTCGAGTAAAAAAACATGACTTTGAGTCAAAAAGTCATCAACTAGAATCAAAATACATTCGTACTTGATGTGCTTTTTTTTGTTGTTGTAGTCCTTACAAATAGACTCATGACATTTCTAATACATGTCATGTCTTTCAGTTTAAAAATTAATCCCACCTATGATCAAACTGTATATTATAAAAACATTAATAAAAGTAACATATAATAAATGGATTTACATTTTAGTGGGTTTGGAAATGAACTAAAAGGTCATTTCCAATCACATTTGTTTGATTATATGCGGGTTTAACTTTTAAAACTGAATGACATGGCATATACTAGAAATGCCAGAAGTCAGCTTGTAAGGATTGACTGCAACCAAACAAAAAAACACGATCAATATGAATGTATTTTGATTCTAATTGATAACTTTTTAACACAAAGTAATGTTTTTTTTACTCGAGCTCTTTCAGTTGAACTTTAAATTGTGTGTCTTTAATTGTAGCTCCTTCACTTGTGTTGTATATTGATTTTTTTTGGGCTCAAGATAGTCGTACTCGTCGTTCATAATGCTTCTCATTTGACAAGAGGTGCTTGAATCATTCCTCATATTGCTTCTCTTTTGGCTCGAACTCGTTTGCTTGTATTTCAAAATATTTCTCTTTAAAACAAAGTGGTATACACTTACTCCGCTGAATATCATAAGTTCATATGTTGTTTTTATGTCAACACTAGCTTTATATGAGCATTGACTTTGATTATGTCCTTCTTATTGCAACTTAGATGGTAATCTTTTATTGACCCGATATATAGTCGATAAGAAGGACACAATCGAACCAAATGCTCATATAAAGTCAATGCCAAAGTAAGAACAACACCTGAACTTATTCTATTCAGCTGAGTAAGTGTATACCACTACGTTTGAAAGAGAAATAGTTTGAAATATAAGCAAATGAGCACGAGTCAAAAGAGACGCAATATGAGGAACGATTGAAGCAAGTCTTGTCAAATGAGAAGCAACATGAACGACGAGTGCAACAATCTTGAGTCCAAAAAGAATCAATATGAAACACAAGTGAATGAGTAGCAATTAAAAAGCCACAATTTAAAGTGCATCTGAAAGAGCTCGAGTAAAAAAACATGACTTTGAGTCAAAAGGTCACCAATTAGAATCAAAATACATATGTACTTGATGTGCTCTTTTGTTTGGTTGTAGTCAATCCTTACAAATCAACTCATAACATTTCTAATATATGTCATGCCTTTCAGTTTAAAAATTAATCCCACCTATGATCAAATAATATATTATAAAAACATTAATAAAAGTAACATATAATTAATGGTGGGTTTGGAAATGAACGAAAGGGTCATTTCCAATCACATTTGTTTGACTATATGAGGGTTTAACTCTTAAAACCGAATGACATGGCATGTACTAGAAATGTCAAAAGTCGGTTTGTAAAGATTAACTACAACCATACGAAAAAACACATTCAGTATGAATGTATTTTGAGTCTAATTGATAACTTTTTAACTAAAAGTCATGTTTTTTTACTCGAGCTCTTCCAGTTGGACTTTAAATTGTGTCTTTAATTGTAGCTCCTTCACTTGTGTTGCATATTGATTTTTTTTGGGCTCAAGATAGTCGTACTCGTCGTTCATAATGCTTCTCATTTGACAAGAGGTGCTTGAATCGTTCCTCATATTGCTTCTCTTTTGGCTCGAGCTCGTTTGCTTGTATTTCAAAATATTTCTCTTTAAAACGAAGTGGTATACACTTACTCAGCTGAATAGCATAGGTTTAGATGTTGTTTTTATCTGGTCACTAGCTTTATATGAGTGTTGACTTTGATTATGTCCTTCTAATTGCGACTTAAATTGTAATCTTTTATTGACCCGATATATAGTCGATAAGAAGGACACAATCGAACCAAATCCTCATATAAAGTCAATGCCAAAGTAAGAACAACACCTGAACTTATTCTATTCAGATGAGTAAGTGTATACCACTACGTTTGAAAGAGAAATAGTTTGAAATACAAGCAAAGCAGCACGAGTCAAAAGAGATGCAATATGAGGAACCATTGAAGCAAGTCTTGTCAAATGAGAAGCAACATGAACGACGAGTGCAACAATCTTGAGTCCAAAAAGAATCAATATGAAACACAAGTGAATGAGCTACAATTAAAGAGCCACAATTTAAAGTGCTTCTGAAAGAGCTCGAGTAAAAAAACATGAGTTTGAGTCCAAAGGTCATCAATTAGAATCAAAATACATTTGTACTTGATGTGGTCTTTTGTTTGGTTGTAGTCAATCATTACAAATCAACTCGTGACATTTCTAGTACATGTCATATCTTTCAATTTAAAAATTAATCCCACCTATGATCAAATAGTATATTATAAAAACATTAATAAAAGTAACATATAATAAATGGAATTACATTTTGGTGGGTTTGGAAATGAACTAAAAGGTCATTTCCAATCACATTTGTTTGATTATATGGGGGTTTAACTTTTAAAACTGAATGACATGGCATGTACTAGAAATGTCAAAAGTCGGCTTGTAAAGATTGACTACAACCAAACAAAAAAACACATTCAGTATGAATGTATTTTGAGTTTAATGGATAACTTTTTAACTAAAAGTCATGTTTTTTTACTCGAGCTCTTCCAGTTGGACTTTAAATTATGTGTCTTTAATTGTAGGTCCTTCACTTGTGTTGCATATTGATTTTTTTTGGCTCAAGATAGTCGCACTCGTCGTTCATAATGCTTCTCATTTGACAAGAGGTGCTTGAATCGTTCCTCATATTGCTTCTCTTTTGGCTCCAACTCGTTTGCTTGTGTTTCAAAATATTTCCCTTTAAAACGAAGTAGTATACACTTACTCAGCTGAATATCATAATTAAGTTTAGATGTTGTTTTTTTGTGGTCACTAGTTTTATGTGAGCATTGGCTTTGATTATGTCCTTCTTATTGTAACTTAGATTGTAATCTTTTATTGACTCGATATATAGTCGATAAGAAGGACATAATCGAAGCCAATGCTCATATAAAGTCAATGCCAACGTAAGAACAACACATGAACTTATTCTATTCAGTTGAGTAAGTGTATACCACTTCGTTTTAAGGAGAACTAGTTTGAAATACAAGCAAAGGAGCTCGAGTCAAAAGAGACACAATATGAGGAACGATTGATGCAAGTCTTATCAAATGAGAAGCATCATGAATGACGAGCGGAACAATCTTGAGTCCAAAAAGAATCAATACGAAACACAAGTGAATGAGGTACAATTTAAGAGCCACAAATTAAAGTGCATATGAAAGAGCTCGAGTAAAAAAACATGACTTTAAGTCAAAGGTCATCAATTACAATCAAAATACATTCGTACTTAATGTGCTTTTTGTTTGGTTGTAGTCAATCCTTACAAATCGACTCGTGATGTTTGTAATACATGTCATGTCTTTCAGTTTAAAAATTAATCCCACTTATGATCAAACAGTATATTATATAAACATTAATAAAAGTAATATATAATAAATGGAATTCCATTGTAGTGGGTTTGGAAATAAAGTAAAAGGTCATTTCCTATCACATTTGTTTGATTATGTGTGGGATTAATTTTTAAAGTGAAAGACATGACATGTATTAGAAATGTCACGAATCGATTTGTAAGGATTGACTACAACCAAACAAAAAAAGCACATTCAGTACGAATGTATTTTGATTCTAATTGATAACTTTTTCACTCAAAGTCATGTTTTTTACTCAAGCTCTTTCAGTTGCACTTTAAATTGTGTGTCTCTAATTTTAGCTCCTTCACTTGTGTTGAATATTGATTTTTTTGGTCTCAATATAGTTGTACTCGTCGATCATAATACTTCTCATTTGACAAGAGTTGCTTGAATCGTTCCTCATATTGCTTCTCTTTTGGCTCGAGCTCGTTTGCTCTTATTTCAAAGTATTTCTCTTTAAAACGAAGTGGTATATACTTAATCAGTTGAATAACATAAGTTCCTAAGATGCAATATGCCCATGGTGCAACTACATGAGATCAGGAAAGCCTGAATACTTGAAACTCCCCGTAGGCACACCACCAGTCTTGTAATTTAACATTGCGAACCATTGCTCGTTCACCAATATGGGGATTTGCAATCTCCTCAACCTCAAACTCTCTTGATTCCCTAGTGTACCTGCGAACATAGTGAGAATTGGCTCGTTTTTTTTGCATCAGGGAATTAGTGAGAGCTTGCTAATATGTTTATTGTGAAGAGTCATCGACAGTGATGCAAAAAAAAAAAAAAAGTGAGGTCAGCTCTCACTATGTTCGCAAATACACCAGGGAATTTGATGGGTTTGAGGTTGAGGAGATTGCGATTCCTCATATTGGTGAACATGCAATGGTTTGCACTGTTAAATTAGAAGACCGATGGTGTGCCTATAGGGAATTTCAAGTATTCAGGTTTCCGTATTCTCACATAGTTGCACCATGTGCATATTGCAAGATTGTAATCTTTTATTGACCCGATATATAGTCGATAAGAAGGACATAATCGAAGTCAGTGCTGATATAAAGCCAATGCCAATGTAAGAACAACACCTGAACTTATTCTATTTAGTTGAGTAAGTGTACAACACTTCGTTTTAAAGAGAAATAGTTTGAAATACAGGCAAAGGAGCTCGAGTCAAAAGAGAAGCAATATGAAGAACGATTCAAGCAGTTCTTGTCAAATGAGAAGCATTATGAACGACGAGTGAAACAATCTTGAGTCCAAAAAGAATCAATATGAAACACAACTGAAGGAGCTATAATTAAAGAGCCACAACTTAAAGTGCTTTTGAAAGAGCTTGAGTAAAAAAAAACATGACTTTGAGTCAAAAAGTAATCAATTAGAATCAAAATACATTCGTACTTATGTGCTTTTGTGTTTGGTTGTAGTCAATCCTTAGAAGCCAACTCGTGACATTTCTAATACATGTCATGTCTTTTAATTAAAAATTAATCGCACGTATGATCAAACAGTGATATTATCTGATACTTAGAGATTATCTGGTACTTAGAGATCAAACTATATATGGACAAAAGTGTGGACATCTTGGATACTACCTCTATAACTAAAATATAATCTGAATGAAAATTAGCAAGTTTAGTACAATGAGATCATCAAGTACTAATTAGAGACTAAGCATGTCATATTTACTGACTAGAGAATCTATTGCTTTCTCTTAATGAATTCATAGGTGCAGTTATGAATAGTAAAAAATGCAGCACAATTTATTGAAGAAAATAAATAGCATTGTAAAGAGATTTACACATAATTAAAGAGCCAGATATAACTATATCAACGATAAACTGTTTATTTCAGGTTCTATGTAACTTAATAATTTACACAAACTTTCAGCAAGGACTACATTTGGGACTTACCTCACTGAAAGGCTCTTTGATATCATCTCGCTCAACGTTGCACTCCTAAAAAACATAGATATCAACATAAGTTACATCATTGAAGCTAACAAAAATAGCCATCTCTTTTCCAGTTCCATGAGGTATCAATGAACATTAGAGCAATTAGAAGAATCTGCAGATTCTACTCACATAGTTGGGGAAAATGACCATGTCCATTATTTTACCTCCTGCACTTTGCTTGCATAAAAGGTATGGGATATTTTTAACAACTGAGTCCTAGAAGCATTATAAAGATAATAATTCATAAAAGGAAGTGTGATGGGGATAGTGCAATTCGCATGAACAAAGAATTGTATTGGAACTGTATCCATATTGCACACAAAATCCAAGCTAATATAGAACCAAATTATCTAGGCAAAACTAGTGCTTTGGTTCCTTAAGTTAATTTAATTTTTTAAATTGGTCCCTTAAGTTCTTTTTGTGTCAAACAGTTCCCTTAAGTTTTTTGTATGACAAACAGCTCCCTTAATTTGTCATGACAATATATGATTTTGCTATTAAATCAGTGAATTATGATGTCACCAAAAAAACTTAAGGGACTTATTTGACACCAAAAAAACTTAATGGACGAATTTAAAAAATTAAATTAACTTAAAGGAACAAAGCACTAGTTTTGCTAATTATCTATATAAGGAATAAGGAATATATAAATTTTCACCATTCCATTTCGTTGAGACCCCAAAACTTGACATGAACAATCAAAATCCAACCAAAGGAAGATGTGCTCACCTTCACATGGCTTCTATATCTTCACCAGCGAGGCTTTGGGCTGCATTATTGTCAATCAATGCTCGATTGTCCCTTGATTCAACATTTAATTGACTGTATTTTATTTCTTCAGTAGTTATTACCTAAAATGCAAATAGAGAGATAAAACGGATGCGGTAGGGAGAGAGAAAGGGTAGATTCTAGGAATAGTATCTTGATGAACAAAAAGAAACACAAACCAATGTGAGAGGACCTCATAAAAGCGTAAAACAAAAGGCACAAAGCGTCCACCCAGAGGTGTTTGCGAGGTAAAACTAAAAGATTGAAATCACCTTGGATGCAAGTCGGGTCGGGTGATCAAAAGGTCAACGCGAACCTTACCCAGTACTGGGTCAACAAAAAGGACATAGGTTTGTCCCATTTGTTTCTACTGGTTAGGGTTGGGTCGGGTCGGATTTTTGGGGCGGATCAGGTTCTTCTCAACCCTAGCGCAACTCACCAAAAAATCGAAAAAACCCCATCAATTAAATAATAACCCATTTCAGAAGATCCCCTCACGATGCGCAGCTACATTCCAATGGCGAAATGCGCTCCAACCGGAAAGATAAACACAACACAATAGGATAATCCAAAACAACTACATTCAACCAAAGATCCATATTTAAAATCATGAATACCTATTCCATCAAGCATTATTTTCGCAAAAATAAGCATTTACATACTCTTAACATAACCTACACCAAAAGCTCCGAAAATCATATAAGAAACTAAAAAATAAATCCCTCACCTTAATTAGCATGAAGATCTTATGCTTCAAAGGTCAAAATGAAAAGAGAGAGAGAAAAGAGGAAGAAAAACACCATTAAGCTCCTCACTTTTGTCTTCTCATACCGGAGGCTCTCCCCTTCTCTCTCAAACCCTAGGTTTTCAGATTTTGGGGCTAGAAATGGAGAATGAGAAGCTCCTCCCCTCACTTAAATAAAGTCTGTGGCTTTAGGACCAAAATACCCTTCACTATAGGGGCATTATAGGCAACATCCATAAATTGTTATTAACTATTTAATTAAACTGATTTAATTATTAGGAACATGTCAAGTTATGCACTACCCCCATCAAATGTCACAAATCCTTAATTTATTAAAGAATGTCAAAGAATAATTTTAAATTATAGCATAATTATTAATTAAGAACACCTTTATAACTTAAATAGATGATAATTTATTTTATTATGTATAACCTTTATACGAAAAGAAATTGTAAATTATCGAACATTATCTCATTTAAAAAGTATAATTTAAATTATTAAAATTATCGAGTATTATATTTCTTGCAAAATTAATACTTAAAAGCCCTTCTAACTTTTCCTTTTTAATTTAGACCGAGAGGGACTTTCTTGTAAAATCAAAACTTAAAGGATTCATTTGCAAAATTAAAACTTTAAATCTAATCCATAGTCCCGTTTCAAAATTTACCCACTTTTGAAATTCGTTTCCTTTCGAAGACCACCATTGAACCCCAACAAGCACCTACATGGATTTTGTGGAGTTGTTGCGTCGAGGCTTTCACAGCGGAGCTTTTTCAATTTGGCGTTTAGCTATTAATTAAGTGCTTGGGTGCGTTCATAGCTTAGCTTGAGTGCATTTAGATAAACAACATAATTAAACATTTATTCAATAAATTTTTTTTTTCAAATAAACTAAAAACAACTTGTTTTCATAAACTTTTCTGACAAACATATGGAAATAAACTAAAAAGAACTAATCGGAAGATTTATAAACTATTATCATAAACTATTTACATAAGTTTATTTCTATAAGCTAAAAAAACTTATTTTCATAAGCTTCTCTGACAAACAAATGAAAATAAACTAAAGAGAGCTAATAGGAAGATTTATAAACTCTTATCATAAACTATTTACATAAGTTTATTTCCATAAACTATTTTCACAAGCTCTCTGTAAACTCTTCCAAACGCACCATAGTATACGTATTTGTTGTGCTTTCTCTCTACCGGTATTCTACCCCTTTTTCCCTTGATCCCTTCCCCTAGCAGAATGAGTAACAAATCTAAAAAATTGTGAGGTTCAAAAACATGTTCTTGTTAAGATTAAATTTCTAATTTCATACTCAAAATTATAAGGTCGTATCAATTTTGTCCATAACCAATTTGATCCCTGAAATTATAAGATTCATATCAACTTGATCCCCGACGGAAGGATCCAATTGATTAACTTTGACAACTTTAGGAATATTTTTGAAATTTCAAAAATATCAAGAACGAAATTGACACAACCTTACAATTTCATGTATTAAATCGGAATTTTCTCTTCTTGTTAATGAAAACCACACTGGAAAACGTTGAGCCTTAATTTTTAGATATAAATATAGACGGAGTGACTGACAATTAGAGTGAAATAAAAACTCTTACAAATGTCACTATCATTGAAAGGACCTGAACGGTGAGAAATACATATTAGTTGTAAATTACCATTAACCAGAAGCGCTTTCCATTGTACATTGAATGGTTAAGTTCTGAAGCATTATGGATTTGTGTAAGAGGGGACGCACGGGCTTGGTTGGGTTTGGAGGAGTCTGGTAGCTGCCCTTGTCTTCTCCCCTTTTACTATCTAAACTAAATTGCATCATTTATTTATTTGTTTCTACTTGAAAAGCAATTCCACTGCTGAAGGAATCCCCCATGACTTTTGGGTGAGATGTTGCCAAGGTCTCTCAAGGCTAAATAAAGTTAGAAACAAGGGTGCCAATACTATAGGTAATTCTTCTGACAAACAGCGATATAAATGGTATTTAACTACGATGTACTTTACATTAACTTTAATTAATTTAACATTGTCGCCACTCCAAGAAACTGGATTTCAACATGACAATTAGTGACGCAATACAGCTACTATGTACTATAACAGAATCTTAGCAGGAAGGGTTAAATATTCCATAACATTACGCACCCCTAATTCTGTAGATTTATATGCTTTATGTGCAGGAGACAGAGACCTGCGGCAATTCTTTAAATACCCTAACATCACTCAAAATCCATTTTCTATAGAGGAAACACTGATCTTTAGTCATACATGAGGTGGCCAATTCCTAACCAATACTAGGATATCTGCAGAAAAGGATAGAATAAGCTCAAGTAAGTAGGGCGTTCCTGAATATCTTTAAAACTTTGCTTCTAAATAAATTAAGATAGCCAAGTTATATATTAGTTTAATCCACACATCCAATACTAAAACTAATCACAGAAAACTTTTAAGAATTCACAGATAAGCGATCTAGTCACTTAAAAGTAGCAGAGATATTTTCAGAAAACAGACAAGAGATGTAGTATTAAAATCAACATATTCTGTGACGGTAGGACAGGTTATAGTTCACAACTGTTCAATGACAGTAAAGGGCGGGTATAGCTAAGATACAGAAATTGTGAGCAAACTGCAATTGAAAAAAAAAAAAAAAAAAGACAAAAGAGCAGTTATTAAACCATTGTTAACAGATAAACAGTGCGTTGAAGGCTTGAATTATGGAAGATAAACAAACTTGAACACACTAACTAGCAAACTGCAGCCATTAAAAGCAATTAAAACAAGGTGACAACAATCCAAGATATATATATATATATTCAGAGTAGAAGCACCTATCATATTCTTGTCCAGATTTGAGTCAGAAATGGCACATGAGGGCATTAAAAGTTCCTACTTCCTACTTCCTACTTCCTGAAGGTAAGAAACAAAAGTTCCCAACATAATGTAAAACAAGGAAGATGTATCAAGTATGATTGGCAACGGTTTGAGTACGTAAGGATTGTAAAATGCTTCAAAATTATAACTCAGTGAACAACATGAAACTACATCAAACACAATTTCAAAGAGATCCACAGAGTATGATTACTTCACAATGCCACAGTCAAGTATATTCATCAAACACTGCTACACCGCACAACTTATACGTAAGGTAAAACATAAATGTTGAAGACCAAGTGGTTTAAAGACTACTGAAAACATTAAAACATAAAATCAATGCTGAAGATAGAGAGAATGGGGGGAGAAGAGCATGCTTTAGGAAAGTACGGAAGACAATGTTGGGAATTTCAAGTGAGAGTAAGATGTGGGTGAAGAAGAGCCACATTAGAAAGGAATGGATATAAGTCGAAGACTATATAAGTGGAAAAGACTCCGACCTAATGCCTTAAGTTTTTGGGTCAGGATGTGATATCAAACCCACTTATGTAGTTCTTCGCTTAACCCATTGAATGAAGATCTCCCCAAGTATGCTCGACTCCCCGACCCCAACAAGTGGTATCAGGGTCAGTGGTTTGGCTAAGACTTAGAGAAAAGATGGTAGTCGGTGGATCCATGTGTGTGGATCCATGTGTGAGGGATCCGTTGTATTGAAAGTCTTCCTAGCAATGTAGATGTTAAAATATTTCATAATATCTTAAGAGTATCGTATATTATCTCCTAATTATAGGTAATTAGGATTATCAGATATCATTTGTTTCTTTTGTTTTAATTAGTCATTATTATCATGATTGTATTTTGATTTACTCATAATCTATATAATAGAGTCTCCACTGTGTAGTTGAAACACACGGGTTATACCAATAGTCTCTTGTTTTTCTCTCATCTCAACATGGTATCAGAGCCTAACAAGAGGCAACCTTAATCCACGTCCGTCTGGTGTCTCATCACTGTCCAGTCAGCCGCTGTCTGTGGTTGACAGCCGGCATCAGCCATTGTCCAGATAAGCAGCGGCGCCGTCTACACCATGGGCCACTGTCTCCGTGGCGACCACATTCCGCCGCCGCTGGAAAAGTTTCCGGCGAGTTATCCGGGGACGACCCCGCCATCTGAAGCGCCTCCTTCCAATCTATCAAACCCCGAAGTTTCAAACCCAGAAGGCCTCCCACGCGCCCGCACGTGCTACTTCTCTGCCCCTGCGTTTTTTAATTTTCCAGCCACCGCCGCCGCATATGACGGCGCGTCTGGTCACTTCTCCGACTGAGCCAACCGCCGCCCAGATCGTTGGCACACCAGGGTCCTAGTTCCAGCCTCGGTTTGTTGTTTCGGGACGCGTGCACCCACATTTTGTCTTGGACAGCTTCTACCAGTGTTTATTTCTCTCTCCTCTTTGCTTAACCCGTTCCTCATTTGTCTTGTGCATCCTAGTTCTGGCTTTTTATGAGTAGTAATTACGCCCTTGTTTCTCCCTGTTTGGGTGGTTGGGCATTGCTTCTTTGGCTCCGTTCTATTGTCTCCTTCTCCGGTGTTAGTCATGCAATTCTTTTCCACTAATGAATCATACTAGTGGCTTCTCTTCCCACCGACGATCATTCCGATGGTGACTCTTTTTTCACGGATGAATCATATTAGTGGTGACTTCTATTTCCGTCGATGATTGACTTATGTTGGTTATGACTCACACTAGCCGGTCTTTGTCCCAGATGCACGGTCTTGGCCCTTTGTCCCAAATGCACTGGCCTCCTCTTTGTCCTAGTTGCACTAACCTCATCTTTATCCCGGATGCACTGGGCTCGTCTTTGTCCCGGATGCACTGGCCCAGTCTCTGTCACAGAAGTAGTTGTCTACCTTAATTCAAATTTTAAACAATTTGGGTCTCCGATGTTGTTGTTTGAAGCTTGCAAATGCGGTTTTGAGAAGTTCAGACCATGCTTTGCTAGATTGTTTGCCAAGAAATTTCTGCCAGGCTTATGATCATTCCAGCTATCTTGCTAAGTTATCTTTCCAGCAACTCTCTCTAGCCTCTTCAGCATCCCCGAGTTGCCTTCCCAACCATTATTTTCTTAGAGATCAATATTTTTTTATTTGAGGGGGCATTCATCTTTTCTATGTAACAAACTTAAAGCTTAGTAAGCTTTAGCTTGAGGGGGAGTGTTAGAATATTTGATAATATCTTAAGAGTATCGTATATTATCTCCTACTTATAGGTAATTATGAATATTAGGATTATCAGATATTGTTTGTTTCTTTTGTTTTAATTAATCATTATTATAATGATTGTATTTTGATTTACTCATAGTCTATATAATAGACTATCCGCTGTGTAGTTGAAACACACGGGTTATACCAATAGTCTCTTGTTTTTATCTCATCTCAACAGTAGAGTCTAGGCAGCGTCTTCCGTCGTACATAATAGACAATGGTGGTACAAATATAAAGAAGACCGTATGTGGCCCAAATAGGAGGAGATCTAGCTCTTTGATGCCGGTTGGGCTCTTAGTGACATTGTCAAATACTCGAAAGGCCTCCGCTTGAGAAGGAGTGGCTGTGTGTGAAGGACTCACACTTGAGGGGGAGAATGTTGGGAATTTCAAGTGTAAGTAAGATGTAGGTGAAGAAGTCCCCCCATTGGAAACGAATGGATATAAGTTGGGGGCTATATAAGTGAAAAAGACCCATGGACCTAAAGCCTTAAGATTTTGGGTCAAGATGTGATGTGAAACCTACGTATGTGGTTCTTCGCTTAGCATTTTGAATGAAAATCTCCCCAATTATGTTCGACTCCCCAACCCCAATAGAAAACACAGAATTGCTACATCATGTATATGATAAAGGATGCCCAAAGGGGCAACAATTCAGGAGGGTTACAAATTACAAAGAACTTGCATTTGTCATTAAAATTGCTTTGGACAAAAAGCTTGAGCATTTTTTTTAACTAAATACCAAAACCACTAAACATTTTATCATGAGAAATGCAGAAATGATCACTGAAAAGCAATATCAAATGGGCCTAAACAAGTGACATATTCTTAACGAGACACCGAGTTTCAGGTGGAGCTTCAAAGTTCGTTAGCAATTGTAGAACCTGATGTTCAATTTCCACATAGCAAGTTCCAAACCTGAGATTCAAGTATGATTAACACTGAGGATAAAAGCCTACTTCTTTGAGTAAACGCCATCATAAATAGCAAGGAAGCTCCAAAATCCCAACGAAGGCATAGCAAGACTTTCATAAATAAGCATTTTCCACATTGCCACTAATCTTGCATACAAGTTTACTTTTTCATATATCAATGAAGGTATCAAAGCAGACGGTTCAAAACTACTGATCCATAAAATGAGAAAAGACTCTGAATATTAATCACCTACTATCATCTAGATAGCCAGTAATTGCAACATGAAATTGGCCAATTCCCTCTTCAACAACGAATTGCAACTACATCAAGCAGTAAGTAAACAATACATCCACATAAAAAAGCGCCCTATCAAGCGTACAATCAAGTTTAACTACAATGTGCAATTGGTATTTTTATCTCACCTGAAAGCTCAAACCTTCAAAAGCTGCAACTTATTTGCAAAAGCAATTGCAATCCAGTCAGGGTGAGAAGCAGACCACTGAAGCTGATTAATTTCAGAACCAGCAGAATACATAGAAATAGGATCAATCCCATTAGGACTAGCCACAGTAGGCAATTCCCAAATAAGAGCTTGTGAATCATCCCCACCAGAACAAATATGCCTAGAACTATTCGGAGCCCAAGCAATAGCATTCACACTCCCACGGTGTCTCTCTAACTCCGCCACCGGCATAGTAGGCGAACGAATATCCAAAATCACAACTTTATTACTATCCATCAAAATCGTAGCCATGTACCTCAAATCTTGTTTGTTCCAAGCCAAACGAAGCAAAGGGGTATCTGGTTGCGGGCTCTCGTAGATGATGGTGGAATGTTCCTTATCTCTTAGATCGAAAATTCTCACAGACCCATCAGCGGAAACGGAAGCAAAGACTCTAGCTTCACCCCAAGCAATGTCGTAAACCTCTTTATCATGTGCTATCAGCTGCGTTTCGACGACGCCTTTTTCTATGTCCCAGATGGTACACGTGGTGTCGATGCTGGATGTTCCGATTCGTTTCGGTTCGACGTCGTTCCAGTCGAAGGAGGTTAAAGGGGCGCAGAATTCGCTTGTCTTGCTGTTGTTGAAGAGGGAGATTGGTTCGACGGTGGTTTCGCGGATTTCCCAGAGGCGGAGGTAGTCGCCGGAGGTGGCGAGGAGGTCGGGGGAGGAGGAAGAAGAAGAAGGGTTGTTGTTGTTGGTGGTGGTGGGGTGGAACATGAGTTTGGTTGGAGGGTAAGGGTGGTCGAAAGAGAGAGAAGGGTGGTGGGGACGGAGGGTGAGGGTGTCGGGGTTGAAAGAGAGGATGTCGACGCGGTTGGTGTATTCTTCGATGAAGCTTCCGACGGCGAGGCGGTGAGAGTGGGAAGAAGAGAAGGCGGTGGCGTAGAGAGGGTATGGGGAGTCGTAGGTTACGGAGTTGTCGGATCGGATGTGGGAGTCTTGGGTGGAATTCTCCATTTTGTTAGGGAGGGAGGGGGGAATTGGTTTGGGAAATGGAAGGGGTGGGTGGGCTGTTGAAGAGAAAAGAGAAAGATGAGAGGAGAGTGGACAGTCAATGGTGAAGAAGAGTGAACAAAAATGAAAAGCACCTTGCATTCAACCTTCATCTCCTTTGCCCTTTGGATGGGGTTGGTTGGTTGGACAATAATGTTCATTTCTCTATTTGGATCCGTTAGTAAATGCATCCCTGATATTATTCACTTAATTTTAAATGCATCTTTGACATTATCAACTTAATGTCATTATAGTCCATGCAAATATCAATGGAGAGACGAATCTGATTAACATTTTGCAAGTTCAAGGATCATTTTGGAATATTGATAATATGAGGGACAAAGTTGATATGACCCTATAATTTCAAGGACCAAATTGGGTATTTACTCGATTATTAAAGTGAGGTTTGTTTCTCTAACAAAGTCTTTTTCTTACAAACGACATTAATCGAATTTCTGACAACATGCTTAAGGAATTAAGCTATTTACCAATTATGATGAGTCTTATTGGTAATGTTTTGTCTAATTGCATAGAAGAAAGTGGGAAGAAAGAAAGAGAAGAGAAAGAGAGTGGGGAGAAAGAAATTAGATTTTTATATTGTTTGGTATGAGAGAAATATATGATTTCTCATTTCTCCCTTTTGTTTGGTTGGGTGGAAAGAGAGAAGAGAGAAATGATATGATTTTTAAGGGAGATTCTATGGTACCCCTATCCTTGCCTATGTGGACCAATCAGATGGTGAGAACTTAGTCTCATGTGACATTGAAATGACTCAATTAATTGAGGTGGCACATTCTGGTTGAACATAGGGTACTCAAACCATCAACTTTCTAAAGGTACCATAACAACAACCTATTTTTAAACGGACAAAAATATTCTTAAATGAAGAGAATAGAAAGAAGTGTTGTATAGATGGAAATGCACATCTCTCTTCCCCATTCGCTCCTATTTCTTCTCATACTTGGAGAGAAACAAAAAAGTGGTGGGTCCCACCACTTTTTCTTTCTCTGCTCTCCCTTCCTCCTCTCTATCAAACGGCAAAAAGTCTCCATTTTTCTTCTCTTTTTCTTTTGTACAAAAAACAATGTAATTCAGTAGTACTATCTTCAAACTTCAGTTATTTTTCCTACCAAGAAATCAAAATTATATCGGACTTTGACTAATTCAATTCAAATTGAGAAGACACATTTAGAGGCAAAGCTCTCTAATGCATATTTTTTCAACTCACAAAACTCGAATCCGATACCTTAGCCAAATGAATCACTTGATAAAATAACTCAACTTGAAAGTGATGTAAATTTAAAACTTTTTGAACTTTACACATTGATCTTCCTTGTGTAATGAGCGCATCATACATATTTGGAATGTTAAGATCTTGCTTCTACGGAATAATGACACCTCATTTAATAAATTATGTCAACCACCAAGAGACATGCTTTCCCATCTTTCCATGCACACTCTAACTAATGTTATAACATTTATAGTATTTTGATCACTTCTTTGTAGTCCTTGAAACAATCCATTAGCAATTCTCAATATATTCCTCATCAAATGCTAGTTAAAAATAAATTCAAAAGACTGCATAGATCTCAATACAGTATAAAAAAAGGATTTAAAGAAATCCTGCTACGTTTTGTTTTCGTCAAAACATTATGGAATATTGAAAAAAATAGTATAAATTTATTCTCTCTTTTTTATCTCTTATCACTTTCTATGTTCGGTTTTTGTTGACTTATGGTATTCCTTTTCAATTTATATATACCTAAAGTAATTCTTAAATTCAATTTCAATAAAACTTAGTGGGTGGGGTACAACTAACAAAATGAGTGATAATAATTTGGCTTTTAGGGTAACATCTATTTTTTTTTTATGGGAGCAAAAAAAATACTAAATATATTAGTTGGGAGAAAAATTGCCCTGTGGGGAAAATATCCCTCCACACCTTTACATAAACATATGTCCCGGGTTACCACTCTCGATAGTAACAATTATATAGTAAAAAATAAATTAATCTCTTTCGCCTAAAATGAATAAAAATTATAGACATTACAATAAGAAAAGTAAATTAGATTGCATAGGTGCGACTAGGTTCGCGGAATAATAATTACATAAATATTAAAGTAAATTATAACATGTTCCATATGTATATTATGTTAAATTATAATTGAAATAAATATTGAAATATTTAGTCAATAAATAATAATTACATAAATATTAAAATAAATAACCATGCAAAAACGAGATATTTGCTGCTATATTATTATTTGTGTGATTTCAAAGATAGGGATAGAAAAAGTCAAATTTTTTTTTTTATGATATCGTCATGCATAATTGAATGAGAAAGTAAAAGCAAATTACCTTATAGTACATAAAAAAAATTCACTATATAATTATTATTACCAAGATCCATAATCGACTTTTGATCTTGTAACTGACTCCTCAATAGTAAGCGATTAATTAGAAATGATAGTTTTGTAATCACCCTCATCAATAATGCTCATAGGCTTTTTTTGACAAAAATGATTGATAAGCTAGCTTATGACTAATAAGCTAGTTTATAGCTGATAAGCTAATTTTTAGCTGAAAACTTATATCTTATAGTTGAAAAGCTAGCTGATTAAATTTGAAGTGTGTGGTAAAATTAATTATTGAGCCAGTTTATAAATATAAAATAACATAAAAGGGCATATTTATGACAAACATGATAAATTGAGAATTTTATTAAATGAGTGAGGGTAAAAATGAGAGAAAAGTCAATAAGCTATAAGCTATAAGCTATAAGCCATAAGCTAAATAAATTAGCTTATGAAAAAAAGGTATAAGCTCATGAGATAAGCTTGTTTACCAAACACCTCTACTTTGATCAAACTAGCTTATAAGCTAGTCAAATAAGTTATAAGCTAACTTATTGGACATGCCAAATAGAGCCATAATCACTAATGATGACTCATTAATCCTATTGTAACTGCTACCCTCACGCTATATATACTTACTAAGCATGACCCTCGGGTAGAAATCATCTCCTTGTTACAATTATACGTATTGATTACCCATCTCATTTAAGCATCGGAATGTCTTTTGCATGTACATGTAAATATAAAACCATAAGTTGTAATTTTCTAAGGGAACAATAATGCATAAAACTACACTAAACAATAAATAAGATCTTGTCTATCATGATTCTCACAATGCCATTAGCATCTATGAAGAAAGTTCAATAACCTGACCTAGATCCATAGCCTCTTTCTTATTCTTGAATCTTGAGGATTTTCTCCCCTTTTTTCATTCCTTTACTTGTATCTTTAATGGTGAAGATATCTTCAGTTTTTTTGATATTATTCTCTAAGTGAAAAGAAAAAATCACACTAGTTTTCTTTTCTTCTCCCACTATATCAGTTCTTATAGATAACTGGCAGAAAAACTGCCCATATCCTTTTCTAAAGGGAGAGTGGAGGGATTTAAGTTTAAAATTCAAAATTAATCCTCATATGAGTTTAATTACCATTAGGTCAAACAACCATCACATGAAGCCATTTTTTATTTAAAGTAAACCCATTAGTCACATGGGTCAATAAACTATAATTGTGCACCATACGTTGAAATTATCAAGTCATCATCTTTAATTGAATTGAAATGATTGGATTATGGCGGTCACAAGTTATCTATCAACTTGATTCCTTCTATGTATCATTAGTCAACTCAACTCAAATAACTTTAATCAATAATATAATTTGTGTCTTTAATGTCTTTTCAAAGACACATCATGTTATCACACCAAAAACAATACAAGTATACCCTATAACATGGATAACAAGAAACAAAGCAGGAACATAACTTTATTTGAATTCAAAAGTGTCATACAATACGAGCATTACACCCATACATGGATATACATACATCACACTATAATGTTAACAAGGATTTATCCATAATGTCCATCTTTTCAACATGGCCAATGAATGTTTGGGCGGTAACCCTTTAGTTAACGGATCCGCTTATCAAATTTGTACCAATATGCTCAATTGACACTTTCTGTTTCCGCTCTTCTTCTTTAACTGACAAGTTCTTCAAATCCATGTGTTTTGAACCTTTCGAATACCTATCATTCTTAGAGAATAAGACAACTGCAGAATTATCACAGTAAAACCTGAGCGGCCTCACTATACTGTCGACAATACCAAGTCCTAAGTTAAAGTTCCGCAACCACGATGCTTGAACTGTGGCCTCAAAGCATGCCACAAATTCTGCCCACATGGTAGAATTAGCAATACAGATTGTTTTCCACTCTTCCATAACTAGAAGAGAAACGTACGCAAATGTGGATTTTCTTGAGTCCATACATCCAGCATAATCTGAATCCTAGTAGCCAACCACTTCAAGGTGATCTGACCTTCTGTACGTGAGCATGTAATCTATGGTGCCTTGTATGTACCTAAAAACCTTCTTTCCATCTTTCTAGTGATCTATTCCAGGATTACTCTGATATTGGCCCAACATTCCAACTGCAAAACTCATATCCGATCGAGTACATTATCTAGGCATGCATCAAGCTCCCAACCACTGATCCATAGGGAATAAACTCCATTTCCTTTCGTTCCAAGTCGTTTTTGGGACATTGCGTTTCACTAAATTTGTCCCCTTTCTGAATTGGAACAATCTCCTTGGAGTATTTTTTCCATTCAGAATCTCTCTAATACCTTATTGATATATCCTTTTTGAGACAATCCCAACAGTTGTGATCTATCACGGAATATTTCTATTCATATTACATAGGATGTCTCACCCATATCTTTAATTGCAAAGTTATTAGAGGGAAACTTCTTTACATCATGTAACAAAGCAACATCATTGGAAGCAAGCAAAATATCATCAACATATAAGACTAAAATTATGAATTTGCTCCCACTTACCTTCATATAGACACACTGAACAACAATGTTCTCTACTAAACCATACGACATAATGATATCATTGAACTTAATATACCATCGTCTTCTTTAAACCATTTAGAAAGGTGGTCTTCATTTGGAGAAGCTATAAGTCATAATGAGCCACCAAATCCAAAACAATCCTCAAAGTCTTTCTTCGAAATTGGAGAGAATGTCTCTTTGTAATCAATGTCATCATTTTGAGTGAAACCCTTGACGGGGAGTCTAGGTTTATACCTTTCGTTGTTGCCTTTTGACTCACGCTTGGTCTTATAGACCCATTTTCAACCGACTTGTTTTGAACATTCGGGCAACTCAACTAGATCTCATACCTTTTTGTCATCCGTTGATTTCAACTCTTCTTTCGTAGCATTCAACCACTTTTCAGAATTTTTACTTTTCGTGGCTTGTCTGACGAGACTGGATCCTTATCAATGCTTAAGTCACATTCATGGTGACGAGTGAAGAAAATGAAAAACGTCTTGCCTTCAACCAACATCTCCTTCGGAGGGGGTTGGTTGGGTAGAAAGTCCACAACGTCAGGGTGGTAGATAGGACACACTAATGTTTTTCTTTATTTATTTTTTTGCACAATGGCATTCTAGCCAATAGCCAGAATCTATTTTCTTTCTAGGAATAGAGATTATCAAAATGGGTTTTACCTCTCCTAATAAAGTATTTTCCATACACATGACAATAATCGAACTTCTGACAACACGCTTAAGGAAGTAAGTTATCTACCAATTGTGATGTAGGGGTGTTCATCAACCGATCCAAACCAATTCAAACCGTAAAAACTGAACCGAAAAATTGAAAACCGTAAACTGCAAAAACCGTTTTTTTCATTAGATTGGATCAGATTTTAGATCCCCTAGTGAAAACCGATCCAATCCAATCCAAACCGACCTACTATATACATATGCTGTTATTTTTGAAATTATAGTACTACTCATACTCAAGCATTATTTTTCATACTTTTATGAATGAACACTCTCATTCTCTTTAATATTATTGTTGAAATTGTCAAATACTAGATGTATTGGAATTTGTAGTTATTCATGTACCTAGGAATCAATACTTATTCATTTTTTAGAAGATTTCATATATGTACTTAGGAACTAGAACTACATTAATTCTATTATATACATGTTTAATGTTGGTCTTTGACGTAATATAACTATGTAACGATGTATCGGTGAAAATTGTAACACCGCGATTTTCTCATTCTTTTAATTAATCAGTATTTAAGTAACTGTATTTTATTGGAGGATCTAGAAAATTAAATAAATTATTCCGAGACCATAGTTATGCTCTGCGCTACCGTAGGAGGCTATGGTTAAATTTTGGTCAAAAACTCAAACGGAGCCCGGTCTGCATTTTACACTGACAGTATTATTTTACTGCTCAGATGACCTAATTTTGACTCGTGAACTAAACGATTAGGCTTTAAATAAAATTGCGAACGTTATCGGCGATTTTGAAAAATTTTAAAATAAATAAGTTTTCACAACTTTCTTGGAGTGAAATACTAAATCATGAAAGTAACGGGGCTAAAAACGGATGAACATTAAGTCACATCGCCTAGGAAGGCGTGCATGTGACTCATCACTGTCATCATTACGTTTCTAAAAATATCTAGATATTTATGAGATCTTTTGTTAAAATGACAATTTTGTCCCTAAGGGAAATTACTCTTTTGCCATAAAATATCTAAACAAATGGGCCATGGGCCAAAAAGCCCACCAAGGGGGCGGCTACTCCTCCTATAAATACCCCTCCCCTCCTTTGTTTTCTTCACATCTTTCTTCACATCTCTCCTTAATCATTTTCTTCAAACCTCCATTGTTGTCTTCATGTGCAAGCTTTCTTCTTCACTTTTCTTTAAGCTTCAAGAGGATCAGACCGTGTTCGATCGTTCTAAAGCGTGTACGGTTGCCGGTTAGAGGAGTGAGGCTGCGGCTGTGAGGCTGTGCAGAGGAGCAAGAAGTGCTCGTGAGTTTGTGATCGTTGCTACGTTTGCTATCAGGTGGGGGAAAGAACCACAATATCGTCGGGGAGGCAAGCTTTAAATAATATATATTGATAATGCGTAGGGCGACCCAAACCCTACTAGAGGTCGTTTGACCGTTAGGTTGATTTTACTGCATATTGAGGTTGTCTGTGGTGTGATTGGATATTTGGTATATTATATGTGATATGTGTATGATGTCTATTATATGCTATAATTGATTAAATGTTATTTATTTGTAAGTTGATTTTAATGTTGAATATATATTCTGGCTGTTGTTGATGTACTGACTGCTGATACCTGAGTAGAACTAGGCAGTGATTTCTGATAAATCGGGTGATGAATGTGTAATAAGAAAGTCGATGTTATATATGTCGTAGTGCTCAACCTATAGACACAGTTAATCTGTTGATGTTATGATATGAGTTGATACCCGGTTAAGCCGGATGAAAGTTGGTTGTGGTTGTTTATGAGTCGTGGTTGAGGCACTATGTGTTGATCCTGAGATGAGTCAGTGAGATTCATGTTGCATAGTTGTTGTTCATCACTGTGTTGGCATATGGGCGATTCCGATCTTACATGCGGGGAGATGGTCATACCGATTAGTTTGGCGTAGGGTTGATTCCGATCTTACCTGCGGGGAGATGATCGTACCCATTAGTCGAATTGTAGACGGACGGGCGAATGTCCTGACCTGGCCTGCGGGCAGGGGGATATGTCGTTGCCGTAAGTCGAGTTGTTAACGGACGGGCGAATGTTCCGACCTGGCCTGCGGGCGGGGGAATATGTCATTGCCGTAAGTTATATTGTGGGCGGGAGATTGTTCCGACCTAGCCTGCTGGCGGGGGGATATCGTAACCGCGAGTTGAGCCTGAAGGATTTTGACCGAACCCTGCATTACGGGGGGTGGCACAAAGATGAACGAGATATCTTGATCTATTGGAGATGTCGCGTCGTGATCGCATCCATATAGTCATTAGTTGCATGAGTGTGAGAGACAGTAGTTAAGAGAGAATGATTCGGGAGTTGATTGGATGACACTATTGTGTTTGAGTGTGGCTATCTGTATAACTTATTTTATAGTTGTTTTCCCATTTATGATGAATTGCTGTTTCTTATCCCCTATATTTTCTATGTCGTATTATATTATTCTCGACTGTACGAGAAGATCCTGTTGAGGATTTGCCGAAGGAGATTGATGGTATACTCATAGAACCAGATGCTGGTGGGAGAGCCCTGGATCCCGATGCTGGAGGACGTTAGACATTGGGGTTAGTAGTTGCGTTATTATGGCCAGTATATGGGTTGAGTGACATGTATTTTTGGGGCCAGGAGAGAAAGTCGTGTGTACTTTTATTTCCGCTGCTATGCTTTCAGTTTTATTTGGTGCGTACTCTGAAGTCTTTTATAGTTGGTATCAGTTGTTATAGGCTCTACTGATGGAGCCAGTACTTTTACTTATGTATAAGTCGTTTATAGTATCAATTGTTGAATGCCTTAAATATTTTCCCATTTTTATATTACCACGTTGCGCTGCGATATTAAGAAATTGAGTTTGGGTTACTAATAGGACCTCCGAGGAAGGGGTTATCTCAAAAACTGAATTATTCAATCCAATCCAAATCGCATTTGATTGGATTTGATCGGATGGTTTTTTCGCTCAAAACTGATCCAATCCAATCCGCGAACACCCCTACTGTGAAGGACCTTGTTGATAATGTTTTGTTTAGTTGCAAATAAGAAAGAGGAGAGAAAGAAAATATATTTTTATATTGTTTGGTATTAGAGCAATAGGAAAGAAAGAGAAGAGAAAGATATGTTTTCTCCTCTCTCCTATTTGTTGGAACCAAAATGGTTATGGTCCACTAATCCCTTAAGTTTTGATGTTAACAAAAGACTAATTTTAGAAGAACAAAGATTTTTCTAAGGGCTAACGCTTTATCTTAAGTGTGCAGGATAATATATATAAGTCCAAAGACTATCTAAGTTCAAAGACTTACGCTCTTCCAAACTCCAAACTGGATTAGTTCTCGCTCAGTCCAGATGATAAAAAGTCTTTTGAAATGATAGAATCTTGAGTCCAAAGACTCTTTCTCTTTTGTGTTTTAATCGTTAAAGTCCAATAAGCTTTATTGTTTTAAGCGCGAACACACTTGTTATCTTTTGAATTTATTATTCTATGTGTAAAAAGCTTATATCCCTTGGACAAACATTCTTTGTAATCTTCGTACCATCGTAAGCTGAAGCCAGTCTATCCTTGGCACAAAAAGATTTTCACATTCTCCAAAAGGAAAGACAAAAGGCAAATTTTGAGTACAAGGAAATGGTGTCAGCGCCTCTTTAAACTATCAAGCCTGATAGTCTACTTTGCTAATCAGAAGCCTCAACAAGTTATCAAACTCAATGGTCTAACGCATTTAATGCTTGATCATAACGGATTCTTTTCCACCCGTTGAAGACTGATGTTGATCAAGGCCAAGAAGGCTATAAATATCTTCTCCTTCGAAGATGCAAAACGAGGAACAAGACAACTGAATCAAAGTTGAAAAATATTCAAGCACACAAGAAAATAAGCAATTAAAAGAAAGTATCAAAGATTGCAAAGCTTACTTTGTTCTTAACTTTCAAATCACTCTCTGTGTAGAGTATTGTTCAAGAGTTGTAAGCTTTAGTTTCAAACCCTCACACTTAGTGAGTTAGTAGAACAAAACTCATTTCAAAACCTAGTTGGTTGAGCCTGAAGAGGCTTGTGTAGAAAGAATACTTAGTGTGCTTGAAGAGGTGTAGAATACTTGCCTGAAGAGGTGTTGAATACTTGTAACAAAAGGTTTTTGTTATAGTGGAGAAAGCTCTCAAGTAGAGAAGACTGAACGTAGCTCTTTGGTGAAGAGTGAACCAGGATAATATCCTTGTGTCTCTTTCTTTCCCTTGCTCTTGTTTTTATTTCATTTCTTAACTAACTTCTTGGTATTGAATTGCTTTCTTATCGCGTTGATCTTCCTTCAGAAAGCGTGCAAGTTATTTGGAAAGGCTCTTTGCATTCATCGATGTTTCTTTTGTCAATATCCTTGCAAAAATATATATCTGCTTAAGAAAAGTTTTAAAAAACGTAAGAAACACAATTCAACCCCATTTCTTGTGTTTCAAACAGGTTCCTTTAATTGGTATCAGAGCTCAGCCTCTGGGTTGAGCACTTAGTCGTGTAGAGGAAAAGATCCTACTGCAAATATGGCGGGACAAGGCATGCTAAGTGGGAGTCTACCTGTTATGGAAGTACTTCCATGACCAGACCTCTGTTCTTCAACGGAACCCACTATCTGTACTGGAAAGAGAGATTCAAAGGCTCCAACTTAAGTACAAACTCTGCTCTCTGGGCCAGAATCTTGAATGGTCCAAATGTGTGTCTCAACACTGATGGGACGGATAAATCTGAAGAAGACTGGACTGATGCCGAAAGAGCAAGGATGGAGCAAAATCATAAAGCAAGATATGCTTTAATGTGCGCTCTCAGTCCTGACGAATTTCAGAAGATTCACGCATGTGAATCAGCGAAGCAGATCTGGAACACCTTGTCAAATCTCCATGAGGGGACCACCAAGGTAAAATATTCAAAAGTTATCATGCTGGTTGGCCAGTATGAGATGTTCACCATGGCCGAAGGAGAGTCCATCCTGGACATGATGGGTCGTTTTCAGAAGATCATCAACAATCTAAAGTCCCTTGGGAAAGTTTACAATACCAAGGAGAATGTCACTAAAATTTTTAGAAGCTTGCCTAAGAAATGGAGATCTCTTGTTACTGCAATCACCCAGGCCAAAGATCACTCGACTCTAACGCTGGATGATTTGGTAGGAACTCTGCAAGTTCATGAACAGGAGCTTGATCTTGATAATCCTGGAAAGAAAAATAAACGGATTGCCTTGAAAGCTCAAAACCTCAACAGCTCATAAGCTCTAAAAGTTGATGAGCCTAGTGATGATGCTGATCAATCTGATGATGAAGTATCAGATGATGATGAGTTATTCTTCATCTCCAGAAAAATTCAAATCATGTGGAGAAAGAAAAATGGATTAAAAAGAAGGCCATTCCAGAAGAAGAACTTCAAGGATGACGCTGAGTCCAAAGACAAGACTCAGCTAGTCTGTTTCGAGTGCAACAAGCCAGGCCATTTTAAGGTTGACTGTCCTATGTTGAAGGACAAGAAGAAGTTCTTTAAAAAGAAAAAGGAAAACTTCATAGCCACTTGGGAAGATCTTGATTCTTCGGAAGAAGAAGAAGAAGCAAATGAGGAGGCTAATCTCTGTCTTTGGTCCAACATCCAAAACAAAGACTACTCGGATGATGAACAACTTGTTGTTCCCGAAGAAAGAACTCAGGGAGCTACTTCTGGGAGAGGATGGAATGTTCCACCCGTTTTTAATGGAACAGATTATTCTTATTGGAAATCAGTTTTTCAAATATTCGTCTAAACTCAAGATTATGAGTTGTGGAATATATTCACTAATGGAGATCATCGTCCAACAATCACTCTTGAGGATGGCTCAACAACGTCCAAACCCGAAGTCGACTGGACGAATGAGGATATCAAACGGTATTCGCTAAATGCTCGTGCCAACTGATGTCTCATCAACGCTATTGATCGACCAAGATTGGAGATGGTCTTGCAGTTCCAAACTGCTAAGGAGAAGTTGGACACCTTAAAGCAATTGTTCAGTCCAAGGAGTCCTTCCGCCTTAAACTTCTGTCTGATGGCAAACACTTCATCAGACGCTGAATCGGAAGAAGATGAGGTATCTGTTTCTGACTCTTTTTCAAGAAGCATATGATGAACTGCTTAATGATTCCTCTTTATTGCATCATCAATATATTATGCTTAAAAGAAAATTTTCAAAAATAAATAAAGAGTTGGAAGACACCAACAAGCAAAATAAGCAGCTCATTGAAGAAAATAATAAGCTGAAAGCTGAGAATGTCAGTCTAACTGATAGACCTACCTCTGAGTCCAGTAAACCTCACGAGGTAACCAGACTTAAACAAGAGGTATCTGACCTAACCAAAAGCGTATCAAAGCTTGTTGGAGGTTCAGAGAAGCTAAACTTGATATTAAGGTATTCAAGATCACCTCATGATAAGTCTGGCTTAGGCTATGACTCAGAGAAACAAGGAGCTTCTCACAAAATATCAACACAAAAACATTTTCATAAAGACTCAAGATTTCATTAGAAGCAAAAAGAAACCAAACAGCATGCATCCAATACTTATTGCAACTTATGTGGAAAGAGTGGTCATATCTTGTCGAAATGTATGCACAAAAAGAAAAACTATTTGCATGGTCGAAGATCACAGACTAACCAAAAAAGACCCAAGTCTATCTGGGCACCTAAGAATATGATAATTCCTGTTGCAGACCTGCTTAGCAACACAAAGAAGACCCCAGTCCTGGTACTTGGACAGTGGATGCTCACGTCACATGACAAAAGAAAAGTCTATGTTGATGGGTCACCTTTGGAGGCAATCAAAATGGAAAGATAGTTAGAATTGATAAGATTGGTAAGCATCATTTTCCCTCTATTGATAATGTTTTGCTGGTTGAAGAATTAAAACACAACTTGCTTAGCATAAGTCAATTATGTGATAGCGGGTCTGATGTTTCCTTTAATAAAGGTGAGTGTATAGTTAAGAATCCTGATGGGTCCATCTTATTCACTGCCAAGAGGCAGAATAATCTCTATAAGATTAACTTTGGGGAACTCTCAAATCAAAGCAAATCATGCCTAGTGTCTGTTGAAGATGAGTGATGGATCTGGCACAAAAAACTTGGTCATGCAAGTTTGAGATTAATCTCAAAACAAAACAAGCATAACCTCGTAAGAGGGTTACCAAAGATTATGTACAGATCGGACGCTCTCCGCGATGCATGCCAGAAAGGAAAACAAGTTAAGAACTCTTTTGAGTCCAAGAGCATTGTTTGTACTTCAAGCCCACTTGAGCTGTTACATCTTCATTTGTTTGCTCCAACAAGGACTGCTTCTGTTAGTGGTAAGAAATATGGGCTTGTTATAGTAGATGACTATACTAGATGGACAGGGTTAAGTTCCTTGCTCACAAGGATGAGTCTATCAAGGTCTTTATTATATTCTGTAAGCGAGTCCAAAATAAAAAGGCATATGTACAAGCTCAATCAGAAGTGACCATGGAGGCGAATTTGAAAATGAGCTTTTCCAAAGGTTCTGTGATGAAAGCGGTATTCATCACAATTTCTCTGCCCCTAGAACACCACAACAGAATGGTGTTGTTGAGGACCAAAACTGATCACTTCAAGAGATGGTTAGGGCAATGATCAGTAATAATTCTGTTTCCAAACACTTCTGGGCTGAAGCTGAAAACACTTTCTGCTACATTCAAAACAGAATATACATAAGACCAATCTTGAATAAGACTCCTTATGAATTGTGGAAAGGACGAAAACCTTACATTTCTTATTTCCACCCCTTCGGATGTCAAGGTTTTATTTTAAATACTAAGGCTCAACTTGGTAAGTTTGATACCAAAGTAGATAATGGAATATTGTTAGGATACTCTGAAATGTCCAAAGCCTTTAGAATCTATAACTCTAGGACTTCAGTTGTTGAAGAATCCATCCATGTTAAGTTCGATGACAAACAGCCTGATCAGAGATTATCGGAGCTAGATGATTCTTTTGCAGATATGAATCTGAATGATATAGAAGAACGTCCAACGCTTAACAAAGACGAAATATCATACGCAAAGCAGGATGCGTCATCGTCTCAGCAAGTAGCTAATACCCCTCGTTCGTGGCAATTCAGGACTTATCACCCTGAGGATCAAATAATTGGCAAACCAAATGATAGAGTCCAGACAAGGTCAACTTTCAGAGAACAAGTTGACTTAGCCTTCATCTCTGAACTGGAACCAAAGTCTGTGGACGAAGCCTTAATGGATGAATGTTGGATCCTCGCTATGCAAGAGGAGCTTAACCAGTTTCAACGTAGTGACGTTTGGACACTAGTCTCCTTGCCAAAGAATAAGTCTGTCATTGAAACCAAGTGCGTCTATCGTAACAAGTTGGACGAAGATGGTAAAGTTGTAAGGAATAAAGCAAGGTTAGTTGCTCAAGGCTACTCTCAAAAGGAAGGTATAGATTATACTGAAAGTTTTGCTCCAGTAGCTAGACTAGAGGCCATACGCCTTTTACTTTCATATGTTGCACATCATAACATCATGCTTTATCAAATGGATGTAAAAAGTGCTTTCTTGAACGGTTTTACCAATGAAGAAGTTTATGTCGTTCAACCACTGGTTTTGAAGATCAAAACCATCCCGAGCATGTATATAAGCTTAAGAAAGCTTTATACGGACTCAAACAAGCTCCTAGACCTTGGTATGAGAGACTCAGCACATTCCTAATGGAGAACGGGTTCTCAAGAGGAAAAGTGGATATAACCCTTTTTAGAAAATCAAATGAAGAGGACTTTATTGTTGCTCAAATTTACATTGATGATATAATATTTAGTGCAATTGATGAATCTCTTTATCAAGAGTTTTCTAAGAAAATGCAGAAAGAATTTGAAATGAGCATGATGGGAGAGCTAAAATTCTTCCTCGGACTTCAAGTCAAGCAAACATCAGACGAAGTGTACATTTACCAGACAAAGTACAAAAGGAGCTTCTGAACGCTTCAAGTTGGATGATTGCAAACCAATGAATACCCCAATGCATCCAACGTCCACACTAAACAAAGATGACAAAGATAAAAAGGTAGACCAAAAGATTTATAGAGGTATGATTGGATCCCTCTTGTATCCAGACCCGATATCATGTTTAGTGTTTGTTTATGTGCTCAATTTCAATCCGATCCAACAGAGTCTCATCTCTCAGCAGTTAAAAGAATCTTTCGATATCTTAAAGGTTCTACTAATCTGGGTCTCTTGTATAAGAAATTTGATGAATACAAATTAGTTGGTTTTTGTGATGCTGACTATGCTAGAGACAGAATAGAAAGAAAAAGTACCAGTGGAGGTTGTCACTTCATTAGAGCCAATCTAGTCTTATGGTCAAGCAAAAGGCAAAGCACAATTGCCCTATCAACTGTTGAAGCTGAGTACATTGCTACTGCAAGTTGCTGTTCACATCTTCTTTGGATTAAACATCAATCGGAAGACTACAACGTGTTTTTAAGTAATATTCCAATAATATGTGATAATACTGCTGCTATTAACTTGTCCAAAAATCCCATATTGCATTCCAGGGCAAAGCATATAGAAATCAAGCATCATTTCATTAGAGATTATATGCAAAAAGGAATAATTGATGTTCAATTTGTTGATACTAACCATCAATGGGCATATATCTTCACCAAACCTTTAGTTGAAGATAGGTTCGTATTCATAAGAAAATATCTGAACATGCATTTCATTGATCAATTGTGAGTCCAATGCATTGCGTCCAATATTTGCTTTAGTCCAAGACTTGTGAACTCAATATATATGATGATTAGTTCGTCCATTGCATTAATTGAACTAAATCTTTGTCGAAAGTAAATTTATTTCTCATTCCCTAACTGAGTTAGTTCCGTTTTTCATAATTGTAAAATCGCTTTTTACAGTTTCAAAGTCTGGTACGTTCGTCGGACATTTAATGCACGTTACCTCTCCACCTTCTTTTATTTTCTTTTAAATTTTTTTTTAAAATATGAACAGTTTTCTCCTCTATATCTCTCAGTGTTAAAGGTTGAACCTTTACAAAAAAACTCTTCACCTTCATCTCTCTTTTTGAAAAAAAAACTCTTTACGAAAAACCCTCTTCTCTGAAACAATGGCATCTTCATCCTCCATCACTGCTGCTTCTAAGGGGAAAGGAAAGGCTCTCGATGTTAAGACCGTTGAAGTTCTGGTAGCGTTTAAGTTCAATCTGAAGTTCTTTGCTGATCATGGGATATATAACTCCCAAAACATTCAAGTCACTGGCTGGTCAAGTTTCTTTGAGGGTACTCCTCTCATCTACCCTGCTCTCATAAGGGAGTTCTGGACCAACCCTACCATCTCTGCAAGGGAAATCCGGAACAAGGTGATTGTGAACACCCCATTTTGACTGGATCCCTTTTGATTTTCACTTAAATTTACCAAAAATCCAAAAAAAATTGAAAAAAATCAAAATCATAAAAATATCTCAAATTTTGTGATAAAAATAAAAAAATAGTGAAGTTTTGTTTTATTTTATTGCTTCATAAAAGTCCAAAAATATGATAAAAAGAAAAAATCACAAAAATATTTTAATTTTTTGCATTGGACCAAAAATTCAAGTATGAGCCTACTATCCTTTATAAAATTCTGGTCCAAACTTCTTTTTAGTTAGTTTTAATTTCAATTTACGTTTTATGAAAAATAATGAAGAAAAAATAAAAATAGATGTCCAGACACCCTCTTTGGGCCCAAACCCGACCCACTGCCCACTTTTCCTACCCAAACCTGGATCCAACCCCTACCCATTTCTCTCACCCACTAGAAACACTTTCCCCTTACCCTAATATGACCTAGCCGCCCCTTTCTCTTCTTTCCCTTCTCTCAGCCGCATCATCTTCTTCCCCAGCGACAATCTCTCCATATCACCACTCTTTCCTTTCTCAGCCACACACCAACCCCCCTATCTCCAAAATTTCATGATTCTGGAACATTCACCATTTATTGCTAGGTTGACGCATGGGACGCGCGATTTCGAGCCGCAGGAGGAGGGATATCGTGATTCAGCTTCCATTCTCTTGTCTTTGACGGCTTTTGAGGAAGGTAATTATCAGTTCTTTCCATTTTCATTATCAAATCAAGAAATTAATTGGGATATTTTTTGGATTTGCAAAGGAATGAAGAAGGAGGCTGGAGTTCTATAAAGAGCAAAACGCAGAGACATCAAAGGGGGGAGGAAAAAATATTGATCCAAACAAAAGGGGGAGCAAAAAACGCAAAAGGGAGGCATGTCCTGAGAAAGACTTTTTTTTTTTAGATATTCTGGATTCTGGGAAGTTTAGTTCTTGTACGGAATAGGGAGAGATTTTGTTTTTTTTTTTTTTTAGCGAAGGATGGCTTATTGCGCCTTGCATTTGTGAGAGCAGTGAAGCTTTTGGTGTATCTCCTGTTACTTGTAATTTACTCTATGCAATTTCATGTATCCTATATTCATTTGATGCAATAAAACCAGATACCAAAGGTTTTGTTTATTACTTGCTTTACTGCCATTGCCTATTTAATTGATATGATTCACGATTTTCTTTTACTTTCAAGGTATTTGATGATATGTCTACATTGATAAAAAGTTGAAATCAAATGAAATGTGCAATGGCATTTGTGATATGTTCTTAATATGTTTGGTAATTTCATGAGTTGAATCTGTCTTTCTAATATATAATGGCATTTATTAAAACTTGTGTATACTGAATAATACCTCAAATTGTATTCCAAAACTTAGCAAAAACAAGTACAACAGATGGCCCTTTATATATAGGGAAGAAAAGCTAAGCTAACAGACTTATAACAAACTGCTAACTGCCAACTGAAAAACTGCTAACAAATTCTAACTAACAACTATAATAACAACTAACAAACTGTGAATACATTTTATTACTCCCCCTCAAGATGAAGGGTGAGGGTTATGAACACCAATCTTGATAGCTAAATCAAGAAAAATCTTGGCTCCCAAAGCTTTGGTGAAAATGTCAGCTTGCTGTTTAGTTGAAATGTAAGCAGTGCTGATATTTCCAACTTGTAGATGCTCCCTAATGAAGTGACAATCCACCTCTATGTGTTTAGTTCGTTCGTGAAAAACCGGGTTTGCAGCTAGATGGAGTGCAGCCTGGTTGTCACAGTAAAGAATTGTTGGAGAACTACATTCAACTTGGAGACATTTCAGAAGATTTCGCAGCCATAGGATTTCACTTGTGGCATGAGCCATTGCTCGATATTCTGCCTCACTGGATGATCTTGAAACGGTCACCTGCTTTTTAGTTTTCCATGACACAGGGGCTGATCCAAGCTTCATCAAATACCCTGTGATGGACCGCCTAGTGAGAGGACAAGCTGCCCAATCAGAGTCACAATAGGCAGTGAGTTGCAGATTATTATCCTTTGGCAAAATGATTCCTTGGCCTGGTGAGGATTTTAAGTATCGGAGCACTTTCATAGCAGCCTCCCAATGTCCTTGCCTTGGTGCCTGCATAAATTGACTCAAAATATGAACAGAAAAAGTCAATTCGAGTGATTGTAAGCTAAATGAGACGACCAATGAGTCTTCTATATTGTGCAGGATTAGAGTAAAAAGTCCCTGTATCAAGACTTAATTTCTGATTCTGCTCTAAAGGAAAAGAGGATGGTTTACATCCTAACATACCACATTCATTTAGAATGTCCAGAGTATATTTTCTTTGACATAGAAACAAACCAGAGGGACCACGAGCCAACTCTATGCCAAGAAAATATTTAAGTGTCCCTAAATCCTTCATATGAAACCACTTACTCAAATGCTGTTTGAAATTATCACAAGCTATGGAATCATTTCCTGCAATCACTAGATCATCTACATAAACTAAAACTGCCAGAAAAATAGAATTAGAAGTATAGGTGAACAAACTATGATCAGCCTGTGATTCTATAAAACCATATGCAATTAAAGACTGTGAAAGCTTGAAATACCAGTTTCGGGAGGCTTGTTTCAAGCCATAAAGGGATTTCTTTAACCTGCAAACCATTCCTTTTTCCGGAACTTGATATCCTTGTGGTGGTTCCATGTAGACTTCTTCTTCAAGCTCTCCATGAAGAAAAGCATTACTCACATCCATTTGATGGAGTTCCCAACCTTTGGCAACTGCTACAGATAGAAGACACCGAATGGTTGTCATTTTTGCCACTGGGGCAAAGGTTTCATTGAAATCTTCTCCTTCTACTTGAGTATACCCTTTTGCCACGAGCCTTGCTTTATACTTGTCCACTTCTCCTGATGCTTTGTATTTAAGCTTGTACACCCACTTACATCCCACTGCTTTCTTGTCTTTAGGCAAATGCATGAGTTCCCAAGTTTTGTTTTCTTCTAATGCTCTTATTTCTTGACTCATAGCCTCACACCACTCCTTCTTCTGGACAGCTTGCAAGTAGGATTTTGGTTCCTCATATTGAGCAATACTAGCAAGAAATGCTACATGTTTTTGGGAGAATTGTGCATAACTGACAAAACGTGCAATAGGATATGCCAATTCTGGTTTTACTGAAGGAACAAAGGTTCTGCAGGTAGGATTTGGAACAGCAGAATGGCAATAATAGTCTTTTAAATAGCTTGGAGGTTGCCTTGTTCTTGGTACTAATGATAGAATCTCATGAGAAGATTGACTCTCTCCTTCACTTGGAACCTCATCTACTGTGACTGTTGTGTTGTGTGCAGGATGGTCAACAACTGTTGCTTCAACTGTTGGTCCTTTGTGCAGTTCTTCTTGACTATCCTTTGGTGGAAGCTCTTCTTCCTCTGTGAATTGTGGCAGGTGATGGAAGGTAGACATGGATGAATCTGCTGGAACATTATCTGTTTTTCCAGCATAGGGAAAAGAATCTTCATAGAAAATAACATCCCGGGAGACAAAAAACTCTTTTGTCTTTAAGTTGTATACTTTCCATCCCTTTTGTCCTGGTGGATAGCCAACGAATATGCATTTTTCTGCCCTTGAATCAAATTTATCTTTATGTTTTGAAGCATTTCTAACATAACATAAGCAACCAAAGATTCTCATATGATCATAAGAAGGAACTTTATTAAAAAGCATTTCATAAGGAGTAATGTTTTTATTGGCTATAGTGGGTGTCCTGTTAATAATGTAAGTGGCAGCAAGAATGCATTCTCCCCAAAACCTTATGGGAAGATTACCTTGAAATCTCAAAGCTCTTGCTACATTAAGGATATACCTATGCTTTCTTTCCACCCTCCCATTCTGTTGGGGGGTTCCTACGCAAGAGGTTTCATGTATTATTCCCTCTTGATTAAAGTACCTTTTGAGAGTCGAGTTAACAAACTCAGTCCCGTTGTCACTCCTAACTCTCCTTATTTTCTTGTCAAACTGAGTTTTCACCATGTTGTGAAACTCTACCAAAATGTTATAAGTTTCTGTCTTTTCCTTCATTAGATATACCCATGTTCCACGGGTATAATCATCAACAATAGTAAGGAAAAAATATGAACCATTATGGGATGGAGTATGATATTTCCCCCAAAGGTCACAGTGTATAAGACTAAAAGACTCATCTGCTTTATTATCACTATGATTAAAGGACAATCTGCATTGTTTGGACCTGTGACATATATCACAACCATTTACTTTATTCAAATCAAAATTACATCTAAGCAAATGAGAAATACGCTGTAAAGATTGACTTGAGGGATGCCCCATCCTAGCATGCCACAAGTAGGTGGGATCTGCCTTGTCAACCACTACAGAAGAAGATTCTGCCATTGCTGATTGAAGCACATAGACTCCATTCTGCAGGCTACCGAACCCAATCATCTTCTTCGTGGCTTGGTCCTGTATAACACAAGAATTTTCATGATAAGTCACTATGCACTTCAAGTCATGAGTTAATTGATGGACAGAAATCAAATGACAATTAAAATCAGGCACAAATAGAACATCATGCAACTTAATATTCTTGCTAAGATTAATGGATCCCTTTTTCTCTACTAGAGCTGTATCTCCAGTAGGTACTACAATTTGAAAGGGTTTTTCAATCTGTTTTACTTCCTCTAAGTGAGATAGTAAATGGGTCATATGGTGTGATGCACCACTATCAAGAACCCAAAGTTGACCTTTATACAAATCTACATTACCTGCCATGGACTCATGACCATGGCTTATGTGTGTACCATGCAGGGCATGCCCTGCTAAATTGTTCTCTGAATCTTTCTTTGGCTCCTTAGTGGCACTAGCAAAGTGGGCTGAAAGATGTCCTCCAGGTTTGGTTGAGCCTTTCTGAGGCCTGCGAATGTCCCAATTTGGAGGATAGCCAACAATTTCGAAACACTTTGCCTTGAGGTGACCAATCTTGCCACAGTGATCACATTTGGGTTTTGGTCCATCACGACCCTTTTGTCTATTGGTGCTGTTTGAGTAGAAGGCTGATGCAGAGTCAGTCTTGATGCTTCTTTCCCTTTCAGCAACAAATCTTGATTCTTCTCTCAAAACATGATTGAAAGTAGATCTCAAAGAAGGAAGTGGGTCAGAATTAAGAATTGTTGCCTTGACATGAGCAAATTGCTCACTGTCAAGACTACCAAGAAAAAGATGGACTCTATTTTCTTCCTCTCTTTGTACCAGGGCCTTAGCTGCTCCACAGGTACATTCTGGTAATGGTTGCAGCTCGCTCAACTCATCAAGATAGCCCTTGAATTGAGTATAGAAGTCTTTGACATTAACACCCGATTCTTGTTGTATGAGACATAGAGTACGCCACAATTGATGGACTCGAGGGGCATTTGTCTGAGCAAATCGCTCTTCAAGATCTTCCCGAATGTCCTTTGCTGTGCTTGCATGGGAAATGCTTGCATGAAGGCTTGGATCCATAGAGTTTATGATCCATGCCATCACCATCGAATCAGCCCTTTCCCAGTGTTGATAATCTGGAGTTTGGGTTTTTGGTTTCTTGATGCTGCCATCGATGAATCCCAATTTGGTCTTCGCACGTAATGCTGTCTTCATTGATCGAGCCCAGGTGCGGTAATTATCACCACTGAGAACAGCAGCAACAAGAGGAGTGCCGGGGTTATCAGAGGAGCTAAGCTGAAACGCAGGATTCGTGGGTTTGTTGTTATCAGAGGTGGAAGAAGCCACATCTTGCTTCGCCGGGGACCTCGACCTATTCCCAGAATCATCATCGTGCTTTGATACCATATTAAAACTTGTGTATACTGAATAATACCTCAAATTGTATTCCAAAACTTAGCCAAAACAAGTACAACAGATGGCCCTTTATATATAGGGAAGAAAAGCTAAGCTAACAGACTTATAACAAACTGCTAACTGCCAACTGAAAAACTGCTAACAAATTCTAACTAACAACTATAATAACAACTAACAAACTGTGAAGACATTTTATTAGTATTTGTGAATTGTTTTTGATAGATGTTGGATCTCGTCCAATCTTTATGGTCACTAAAATATCATTAGTTGTTGATTTATTAGGGTGAGCCTGGATGTTATAATGCTATCTATTGCACACTCAAGCTTTTTTGGGGTAATTGATTGTTTTGTTTAATATTGTAACAGTGTTCTCTATTCTTTTATTCTGCACATCATGTATATCTGATAGAAAATACAGTGACAAAATATGTTATAGCATTTGGTTTATGCTTAATATGACCCTAGACTTGATTTAAAAAATCATGCCATATGCTCTCTGTTCTTGGTTCGAAAATCCCCAGATTTTGTGTGCATTAGTTGATTTATCAAGTTATTGGTATGCCTATGGTTTTTATTGGCCTCAGTAGAGGGTAATATTGATTCTTCGTGAATGTTCATCCTTCTGGAATTGGTCAGACTTTGGAGTTCTCTGGGTTTATGCGTTAAAGAATTTGATGGTCACTTGCTAAATGCGATGGATACATAATTTGCTGTATAAAGCTTGTGAGAGTTGTGTTGGCATGTTGAAGCTTAGGTGAGCATCCGGATGTTTAAAATCCTTCTTTCAATTCATACTTAAAACTTTGGAAGTTTTCTTGCTATTTGTTAATTGATGGTGTGGACGTGGAGTTCAGAGAAATCCATACTTTCAAGTCTCACGTAAGTGTTCTCTTGAAAAATATAATAATAGTGATTTGTTTCTTTCGGTTGCACACCTAAAATGGATATTAAAAGATGAGTAATAAAATTGAATTTGTGCTCCTTTTTTATTTAGTATGTTCTATGGACTTCAGTATCATGTTCACTCCTTCCTTTAGTTTTGAGGTTGCCCTATGAACTTATGTGTCGTGTGTAACCTCACTTAGGACATGTTCATCATTTTATTATTTTTATTTTATTTTATAACTAACTAAATTAATTAGAACTTGCACTATCTTGGGATTGCTCTATGAAAAGTATCATGTTCAATCCTTTAAATTTGAGGTTGCCCAGTGAATCTATGTATCATGTTTAATCTCGTTTAGGATTCGTTAATATTAAAATACAAAATCAACAATCACTAAACAAAAATAAGTTTCTTATTTAAACCCTTTGTTTTCTTTTGTAAAAATTGGTTTATGGTTCTTTTTATTTTCTTGTAAATAATTTTTGGGGTAAAATAAATACATTAAAATTCATAAATAATTTGCACAATTAATTTGGGTAACCGTTTAACGGGTGTAATAGGGGTGCTGTGGGATTAAATCTCCATCTTTCTCTATGTGCAATTAGCTTCCGAACTCATTTTTGGTTTCAAAAACCATTTTTAAAGGTTTTTCAATTTTTTCCCTAATTAAATAAAATTGGTGACGACTCTACTTGTTTTTCTAAAATTCTCTATTTTTCGCAGTTTCCTGCGCGATTTCGGTCGCGACAGTGATTGATACCGAGGTAATAGTTTCTAAAGCAACTATTTCCAATGCTATTGGATGTGCCCAATCTGGAAACACTTGTGAAGATAAATGGGAAGAAGAACTGGGTGGTACTGACACTATCAAGGAATGTCTACTGAAGAACTTATCTGACAAACTGATAGCCTCAAGAATGACTGACAAGGCTAGGGTTCTTCATCAAATTCTAAACAATTTCATCCTTCACAAAGCTGGATCGAAGGACTCTGTATCAAACGCTCATCAGTTCTGCTTGGTCTATTTGACTCTGGAGACGCAGATAAATCTCCCACACCTTCTTTTCTCTTGCTTCAAATATGCCATTGAAGGCTCTGGGAAGAATACTTCCATCATCTATGCGGCCCTTCTCACAAGAATCTTTGAGAAGCATCTGGTTTATTATGACCTCCAGCATCTGAATTCCGAGCAAAGATTCAAATACTATGGAATTCATGGAATAGATCGTGTACTTCAACCAGAATTCAGCAAACAAAGCCTGATGATGATGAAGCCAGACTGTGTTGAAAACTCTAAGAAAGAAGGCAAGTTGAAAGGTGTTCAGACGCAAGGTACTGATGAAGCGTCTAATCAACAAGCCTCTGCTGGACGCTCGATAGAGCCTGCACGTCCAAAAGATAAGACATCTTCAGCCCGTCCAACAGCCTCTATCCAACCCACAAGAAAAAAAGAAGTTAATTCTAGCTTCTATTGATGAGGAAGATGAGGACGATCAGCCTATCTCTAGGGTGATCAAAGGTCCTGGAAGGGAATATACTTCTGAAGCCTCTCAGCCTAAACCTACTGCAACAAGGGCAAGGTCCACAAGATCTAAAACTAAAGTTAATACTGAACCTCAATCTAATTCAGTTATTACTCCTATTGTAGAGCAACCAATTGAGGTTGAAGACTTGACTTTGGACTCTCTGCCATCCATAACCGTTTCACCCTCCACCTTACCTCAAATACAAACCATTCCTTCACCACAAAGACCATCATCACCTTCACCATCTGAACCTCAAGACTGGTTTACATCATGGGGAAACCATCCCTTTAAATCCTATGGAGCACATTTGAAAATGAAAGCTCTAACTGGGCTGACGTTAAAAGAAGATTCTTTATTCTCTTTCATAAACACTCACCCCCTCCACCTCTCAACATCCTAAAGGTCCTATTCCCCCACCAGAATATCAATATGAAAAACCTTCCCCTCCACCTCAAAACCCCTCTGGTCCACCTCCTGAACATGGTTACTATCCCATCATTTACACACCCATCGGTCCTCTGCCAAGTCAACTCTTCAATGCACATGGACCCTTGCTAATCCGTCTTGAGCAAAAAAAGTTCCTTCCAAGGAACATCTATCATAATCTCGTTAAGGACAAGGCATTCCAATGGTGTCACTACAATGTTGGCAGACATGTGGTACTCCTTAATGAAGAAAAGGAAGGTTGCAAAACCACTGATGAAAAACGTTCAAGGACTTGTGGTTTGACCAACATGTTTCTTGATCGAGACATCAAGTTCATTCCAAGCTATCCCTCGGCCTGGAAAGAATACTCCGATGATAGGGACTTCTTACCATATTATGCTGTCAGAAAAGAGTGTGATATGTCACGAGAAGCCAAGATCCATCACAATCTGTCAAAGAAATTTTGGGGCCGAAGTTCTAAAACAAGAGTAGGAGTTGTTCCTCCTAGAGCTTGTCCAAGAATTCCTATTCTAGATCCCAACAAAAACAAAGATGGAAGAAAAAGGTTTGAAACATGGAAGCTGCCTGATAGAACTGCTTTTGATCCCCTTCTTTTGGACTAAGCCAAGAGATGACTCTCAAGAACTAGCTCTTATATGGCAAAAGGATCCCTCTGCAAGGTTTGATCCAGATGCTCGGACTTACTGGGAAAATCACATTTGGAGATGTACCAAGGAAGCTTCCACATCTGGTTTATCAGACGAAGAAAAAATGAAGATTCGTACATTTCCAAGACAATACAGAATCTTTAAGGCTGACTTCTTGATAATGGACGACATCTTTGGAATACCTTTATACCCAACAGACGTTCTTCCTGACCCTAGACCCAGATGGAGAGAAAATAGGTTTGATGACGCCGAGATCACCCTTGAGGTACTTCCACCTCCACCTAAACCAGTTATTCAAGAAGATCCTAACTCTAAAGAAACCCCCAGCTGCACCAATACCAGTTATTTCCGAAGAGACTGGGGACACTGAGATTTTTTATGGGGACCCTTATCCTAAAGAGCATGTAGAGGAAGTTGGACAAGTTGCAGACTCAGAACCCTCTAAGTCTCAACCTATTTTTCTTTCTGTGGTGCATCCTGCTGATCCTTCACCGTCCAATGCTTTAAGTATGATCCCTGGCCAACAGAACTTGGATGCAACTAAGGAAATCGTTGAGAGCTATGTCTCTGTTGTTCCTCTGGAATTTCAAGAATTCGTCCAGAGATCTATAGAAGTAAATAATACAGTGCTGCTCCAACAGATTGCCTCTATGTTTCAGAATTTTTTTCTGAAACCTCCTCCACCTCCACCTTCTTAATTTTTTTTTCTGTCTTAGGTTTTTTCATTGTTTACACTGACTATGATGTGTTTTCTCTCTTTTGTCTGATGATAAATAAGGGGAGAAAGGGATATTTGATTGAAAATTAAATTCATAGTAGTCATATAATTGCTTGGTTGCTTGCATTCACTCTTATATGCTTTTACTGGACTAGACTCTATTTCTACCCATATATGCTTTATATGCTTATAATCTTTTTCTTAGGGGGATCTTCTCAGCTCTTTAGGAAACCTTGTTCAATCAAATTAGTATGTTTTATTATCATAAAAAAGGGGAGATTATTGGAACCAAAGTGCTTATGGTCCACTAATCCCTTAAGTTTTGATGTTAACAAATGACTAATTTTAGAAGAACAAAGATTATCTATGGGCTAATGCTTTATTTTAAGTGTGCAGGATAATATATAAAGACTATCTAAGTTCAAAGACTTACGCTCGTCCACAAACTCCAAACTGGATTAGCTCTCGCTCAGTCCATACGATAAAAGTCTTTTGAAACGATAGAATCTTGAGTCCAAAGACTCTTTCTCTTTTGTGTTGTAATCGTTAAAATCCAATAAGCTTTATTGTTTTAAGCGCGAACACACTTGTAATCTTTTGAATTTATTATTCTATGTGTAAAAAGCTTATATCCCTTGGACAAACATTCTTTGTAATCTTCGTACCATCGAAAGCTGAAGCCGGTCTGTCCGTGACACAAAACGGTTTTGACCTTTTCCAAAAGGAAAGACAAAAGGCAAATTTTGAGTATAAGGAAAAGGTGGCAACGCCTCTTTAAGCTATCAAGCCTGATGGTCTACTTTGCTGATCAGAAGCCTCAACAAGTTATCAGACTCAACGGTCCAACGCATTTAATGCTTGATCATAACGGATTCTTTTCCACCCGTTGAAAACTGATGTTGATCAAGGCCAAGAAGGCTATAAATATCTTCTCCTTCGAAGATGCAAAGTGAGAGACAAGACAACCGAATCAAACTTGAAAGATATTCAAGCACACAAGAAAACAAGCAAGCAAAAGTAAATATCAAAGATTGCAAAGCTTACTCTGTTCTTAACTTTCAAATCACTCTCTGCGTAGAGTATTAATCAAGAGTTCTAAGCTTTAGTTTCAAACCCTCACACTTAGTGAGTTAGTGGAACAAAACTGTTTTCAAAACCTAGTTGGTTGAGCCTGAAGAGGCTTGTGTAGAAAGAATACTTAGTGTACCTGAAGAGGTGTAGAATATTTGCCTGAACAGGTGTAGAATACTTGCCTGATGAGGTGTTGAATACTTGTAACAAAAGGTTTTTGTTATAGTGGAGAAAGTTCTCAAGTAGAGAGGACTGGACATAGCTCTTTAGTGAAGAGTGAACCAGGATAATATCCTTGTGTCTCTTTCTTTCCCTTGCTCTTATTTTTAGTTTATTTCTTAACTAACTCCTTGCGATTGAATTGATTTCTTATCGCGTTGATCTTCCTTCAGAAAGCGTCCTAGTTATTTGGAAACGCTTATTGCGTCCATCGCTGTTTCTTTTGTCAATATCCTTACAAAAATATATATCTTCTTCTGAAAAGTTTTTTAAAAAAAAACGTAAGAAGCACAATTCAACCTCCTTCTTGTGTTTCAAGCAGGTTCCTTCACTATTTGTTTGGTTAGGCAGAGATAGACGAGAGACAAATGATATTATTTTTAAAAGGACAAAAATATCCTAAAATAAAGAAAAATAGAAAGAAGTGTTATTTTTTAGGGGTATAGATGGAAATGTACATCTCTTTTCCCCTTTTCTCTTCTTTCTTCTAATAATTGGAGAGAAACAAATTCTTTCTCTCCTCTCCCTTTCTCCTCACTACCAAACGGGAGAAAGTCTTCATTTTTCTTCACTTTTTCTCTTCTCTTATTCTTTTGTATAAAAAACAATGTAATTCACTAGTACTATCTTCAAACTTCAATTTTTTTCCTCTTGGATATTCAAAATTATATTGGACTCCCATTAATTTGATTCGAGTTGAGAAGACACTTTTAGAGGCAATGCTCTCTAACGTCTATTTTTTCCATTCACAAAACTCGAACCTACTACCTTAGCCAATTGAATCACTTGATAAAATAACTCAACTTGAAAGTGATGTAAATTTGAAACATTTGAACTTTACACCTTGATCTTCCTTTTGTAATGAGCGCATCATACATATTTAGAATGTTAAGATCTTACTTCTACAAAATAACGATGCCTCATTTAAAAAATTATGGCAACCATCAACACCTATGCTTTGCAATCTTTCCATGCACACTCTAACTAATGTTTTAACATTTGCAATATCTTAATCACTTCTTCGTAGTGGTTGAGACAACTCATTAGCAATTCCCATTATTTTCCTCATCAAATGCAAGTTAAAAACAAATTCAAAAGACAGCATAGATTTCAACATAGTTTTTAGACTGAAGGCCCAAATTGGTCCCTGAAAAATTTCAATGACCTACTTTTAGTCCCTGAAAAAAATAAATTAACCATTTCGTCCTTCAAATTTACAAACGCGGGACACAATAGCCTCTAGATTTAGTTTTCACGTCCATTTACTTGTTTATGTATCCCATTAATCATCCTACTTCGCCTGTTAGTGGTCTTGTGTGGCCTATGATGAATTTCCATCATAAAAAATTAATGTAAAGTAAAAAAAAAATGCATAATTTTCATTATTTGGGTTTTAAAATTGTGCCTGTTTTTTTTCACTTTTTATTCATTTTTTCACATAGGAAATTCGTCATAGGCCACACAGGACCACTAACGAGTGATGTAGGATGGTCAATGGGACACGTAGGTAAGTAAGCAGACGTTGGAACTAGACTGAGGCACTAAAGTGTCCCGCATTTGTAAATTTGAAGGATTAAATGGGTAATTTATTTTTGGATTAATTGCACTTTTGGTCCCCTGGTATTATGATTGTGCAATTTTAGTCTGTCAGGTTTTAATTGCGCCAATTGGATTCCCTAGGTATCACAATTGTGCAATTTTGGTCCCTCAAGTATCACCATTGTGCAATTTTGGTCTCTGAAGTATCACGATTGTTCAAGTTTTTAACATCAATAACCTATGAAGCACATGTGGGACTGATTTGCACTTAGTGAGGCCAGCTAGGCAGTTTATGTGTGATTCCTATGTTGCACTTAGTGATATGCATTTGACCATTAAAGTGTGTGAGATGTCAATGAATACCACATAAGAATGTCCTGTAAGCTCTCAAGTTGACCTCACTAAGTGTCAAACCAGTCTCACGTGGGCCATGTAGGCTACTGACAATAAAAAGTGCACTATCGTGATACTTTGAGGACCAAAGTTACACAATGGTGATACCTAGGGGACCCAATTGGCACAATTGAAATCTGGAGGACCAAAATTGCACAATCGTAATACTTGGGGGACCTAATTGGCGCAATTAAAACGTGAGGGACTAAAATTGCACAATTGTAATGTATGGGGGACCAAAAGTGCAATTAAGCCCTTATTTTTTTTAGAGACCAAAAGTGGGTCCCCGAAATTTTTCAGGGACCAATTTGGACCTTCACTCTAGTTTTTATTTTTGTCAAAACATTATGGAAGATTTTTAAAAATTGTACGAATTTATTCTCTCTTTTATCTCTTATGACTTTCTATATTCGTTTCTGGTTGACTTCTTGTAACGCCTAATTTTATTTAAGACAAACTAAGTTAATTAAATCAAGATTTTACAGAAAATTTTTGAAATAACCTCTTTGAAAACTGGAGATTTTGTTTGACGTCAAAATAACACCTGATAAACATTTTGACAAAGTTAAATACTCTTCAAATCAGAACTTGCTCACTGGTCTTACATAAACTGCCAGTAGAGGAAAATTAAAAACTCCATACATAAACTAAAACTTAAAATAGTTGTGTACAATAATCCTGAATAAATTTTTCATAAATACATGGAGTAATCATATACATTGAGTTTTCGAAAAACTAAGTAAGGTTACAACTTTCCCAAGACTATCAGAAATTAACTAATAACATTTTAAAAGTAATTTAACAACATTAAGTATATATATACATCAACAAGTTACATATCATCTACACTCTGACATCTTGATTCACTTCCGCTGCGTCACTCTGATATTCTGACCCTTCCTCATCTCTTTATTGCTCCACAGATGAAACTAATCGTTGCCAACAAGGAACGAAGGAGAAAAGAAATAAAAACAGAGGAGATAAGCTTCTACAATAGGCTAGTAATGTAGATATGGGCATGCAGGTAAACAAACAAGCATTCAAGTGGATACATATATATGTTTTTAGAAAAAACTGAGACTCAAATGCATGATAGAACTAGACCTAACTTTGCTCCCAAGAGACTTGTGGTCAAATATTTCATCGATATAGCATTCAGGAAATATATGTAGCACTCGGTGCACAAGCCCTCAAATGGCGTCCGCTAAGAGCCATCTCCTCGACACTTTCACGACGAGAGTACTTAACATCTAAACATGATTTAGTTTGGTGGAGTGTTGAGATAGCCCTGATGTCCAGGTCCCCACCAGCGCAGTGCATCTGAACACCGAGCTATTGGCAGGTTCCATGCCTGACTATCCCCAAAGGTCTCCGTGGCCCCCACACCCCTAATCTCCTATCAATCGGGTGTCTATATCTCGAAATGACAACGACTATGATTAGGTTGGAATATTGTCCGAAGACAAACAAAACAGGAACCATACGTTCCAAAGCGTCGGTATCAATTTAAAAAAGAGCTATCGTTAAGAATTGGGCTCGAATAGACCATACAAACCAAGATTATTCCAAATCAAAACTCCATTTAAAACATTTAAAATTAATTCGAGCATACTTAGGCTAAAATTAATTACTGATTATATAACGGCATTTAAAATTAACATTTGACATCTAAGATTAACTATAACCCAAAGATTTAAATTTTCAAAAGACTAAGATTTGGAAGTCTTTAACTTTTCAATATTAGGTCTATTCGTTTCATTCCATGTTACCAATATACCTTCCCAAATTAGAGCCCAAGTCTTAACAAAATATGAATAAGGATAAACCTTAAGATTGAATTCATAAATAAATTCAATAAATGGAGAATCGATACCAACTAATAAAATTCCAACACCTTCCAAATCTAAGTTCGAAAACAAATGCACATCACAAAAAATCCCTAAGCGACTTAACGGTTATAACTCATAGGCCATACTTAAAGCCTAAATATACTGAAATCAAATTAACGCTCAACGTCCGGAAATGCAAGACTGGATAAGGTTCTCAGATTTGAACCTTACCCAAAAATTCATAAAGGACACTATATTATAGTCAAGACAATATGGCCATCAAACACAATTTAAAAAGAATACGTATCAAGCTCATAGCACCATTTATATCCTTATACATAACTTATAAGATCACATCTTCTCATACCTATCACATAATAATCATAATATCTATTTAGTAAACTTAAAGCATTATGCATACAAATATTATCCTCCTAACTACATGCTTTCATGAACACACCCCTCATAATATCAACATGAAACGTTAACCACCACATTGTTGTAACACACTTCATTGCCCCTTATTACTATTCATCCTAAGTCTTATTACTATCCATCATAATTCCCATAATCAAAGTCTGTTCCTACTAATTAATTCCTTACTCTTATAATATTCCACTTTAAAGGAACTCTATTACTATAATATTATTATCCTTTTAATTCACCAATAATTGTAATAAGACCCGTCATTTTCTTACCATACCTCGTTGTCATGGTAGCTACTTGTACTCAAATTAATGCATATCGTGATAAACTCATCTTGTCTATCTACCCATCACAGCCATCATGCTCAAATTATACAGTCCATAGAGGTATATTAGCATTATACCTTGTTCCTTAACTTAGCAATTACTTTAAAACATTAATCCAATAAACCTTAGTCTAAAAAACTTGCACCAGGACGCAATTGCTTCTAGAATTCATTCACAGTCTTAGAAATTCATATTCAAGGTTCACTTACGCCTCTTCACACACATATTACTGCTCTACTCTTGTTGCCCTTATCATCCAGTAACATCGCATATGATTTAAGTCCCAAAGGAATAATGGTCCCCTATTTCTAATCCCAAACCAGTAGAAACAACCAAAACCAGCAGAAACAATCATTTTGAACAACAAAATATCCCTCAAATAGCATCAGATAAAGGTCCAATCATACAAACCATATAATTCATAAAATGCTGACTAAGCAATTCATACAATTAATTTCATGCAATTTCCTACGTTAATCCCAAACTACGCCCTGAGTATTATCTTCCCCCACCTAGTATTGACGCCTTGGTTTTCCTTTGGGGCTTCGCAGCACGCGTAAGCAACTCCACGACAACTCCAATAATGTAAATCTTGCTCCTCCAAGCATGACAGTCACAGCCACACACATGAAAATTGTCCATCAACGCAACCAATAGCAAGCAGAACCAAAATTAGTACAATAATAACTAAATGATTAATTTAAATGACTAATTTCCCGATTTAAAATAAAACAAAATTTAAAATAGAATTTAGATCATAAATCGAGAACTTCGAGCTCAAGCAGATTGTAGGATATGCACAATGAACAGTGACGAACAGGTGGAATCAACTCACCAATGAAAGAGGGAGAGAATGGTGTTGGCGGCAACAATCTTTGTAAACAAAACCTTTTATCGCGGGGCGAACATCAGTTTCGCGATGCGAGGCTGAGAGGCTACTTTTACTTCTTAGACAGTACTGCAGTGTTACTCTACTGCTGCAGACCAGCATCCTCACTGTACCGTGCATCAGCCACCACTCACGTCCAGTACCGCCGCACCAGAGCCCAGAAGCACTGCCGCAGACCGACATGCCAGCTGTCGCGACCGTCCCGTCCGGGCGTCGCGAAAAAGGATTAATTATAGGATTCAGAGAAGTCGCCACTAATTTTATTTTAATTAGGGGAAAAATGGAAAACCCTAAAAGGATGGTCTTAAACCAAAAATTAGGTTCGGGAGTCGATTACGAGTAGGGAAGGTATTAGCACCCTACACGTCCGTTAAAAAAAAACGGTTGCCTCTAACTAACTGTGTAAAATTATAATAACTTATGTTTTACCCCTAAAAGCGAAAGATTTGTTATTTAATTAATTTGAGCTCTAAAGTAAGGAAGAAGAATTTAAAAGAAATTGTTTAGCTTGACAAGGATGGTCCTTGCTCCTACGTATCCCTCGATGCGATAGGGAATTCAAAGCTACGTAGTTCTTGTAGAAAATGATTGTGGTTGGTTGATTTTATTTTGTTTTTATTGTTTTATTAGAAAAAAGATTCTAGTTGATTTTTTGTTTGTTTATTTATGTTTTTTATTATTTTTTTTAGAAAAAGATTTGTGTTGATTTTATTTATTTATTTATTTGTTTATTTATTATTTATATTAAAACAAAGAGGTTTTTTATTTCTAGGATTTCTGAGCTGTCACAACTCATACGTCCTTAAAGATAGGATAAATTAGCTGTCATTGCTAACTTAATCCCTTACAATAATGATTTTATTATTTTTCAAATGAGGTTGTTTAATTTACATTATTATATTTTTGTAAAAAAAGAGGTGCTCTAGGATTTCTGAGTTGTCTCAACTCATGCGTCCTAGACAATAGAATTAATCTAACTGTCACAACTAGTTAACCTTGAATTTATTTTTATTTATTGAAATATCTATTTTATTTATATTAGAAACTTAGAACAAATGATTTAGCCCACTAAAAATTAAAAAAAAAAAAAACATAAACCCACCAACTGAAGCATATATCCCAATAAAAAGGAATCCAGCAAGCATAAAAAAAAAAAACAAAAGCCTCTCACCCTCACACAAAAAGCCAAATGATAAAATAAAGCCCAACAATTAAACCCAAAAAATAGGAAATAAAACAAACTAATGCAAAAATGAAATAAATAAAATAAAATAAAAAGAAACAAAAGCTATAAACCTAAAACAGAGAAGCTCAGGACCTTGCTTCTCAGACGCACTCAGTGACGGCGGTGCAAGACTGGAGGGGCGAGACGGCGGCGACTCACGCGGCTAAACGGCAGCGGGTACGGTAGCAACACTGCGAGCACGGAAGCAACCTCGCGAGCGGCGCTGTTCGCATCGCGCGAAGGAAGCTAGCGGCGGAGCGGCGATCGCGTTCTGCTATGGCTGACGACGATGACGGCAATGTGCGGTGGTGTCGCGACCGGGAAACACAACAGTTATTCCAGTTCGCGAGGCGATAATGGTCTCGCGTCGTGAGGCCGAGAAGCTGTATATTTACTGCTCGGGCTAGCCCTCTGTCTCGCATGGCAAGACGAGGTTAGCCAGGCGAATACCTTGTCTTCCATTTTCCTTAACTTCTTCATTATTTCTCTTTTTGAAGCACTTAGTTTAATTAAATGACCTATGGCTAAAGTAAAAGACATTTTTCACTTTGGTGACACACTTAAATGTTGAAACTTTACTTGATCTTTGGATCAAAAATCACTTTTTGTTTCTCTTTGAAACATAGGTTACTAAAACACTTTTCTTACTTCAAAACTTCGATAGATCAAGAACAATACATGTTCTTCCTTTTTCTTAACCAAGGCTGAATGCTCCCTCAAATGGGATGTGGAGATTTTGCTTCACTAACTTGTCAAGTTATAGCTCAAAATGATCACAATATAATGATGAACAATAATCATGCATCATTCAATCATAGTCAAGCAAAAAAATCCTTACTTGATCTAGAGATCAAAGTATGGTTTTCAACATACATGAAAACATTCTCCATCCAATCAACATCATCACAAACATATGATAAAGCCTACTAAAGCACACTAAGACATAAACCATTATTACAATCACGACGAAGCTCAAATCGAGCTACACAATTCAATCACGAATAACATATAGTTATCGGGAAAAATCCCTCAGGCAAACTCCCCTTACCCGTTGAAGTTATCCTCCGAGCAAAAGTCGTCCGATCGACCCACGAATCCTTCCGATTCCTCGTCCGATTACTCAACCACAACTACATACACATAATCAATCCAAACATCAATAGTTAAAAACACAATTCTTCCTATTCCTACCTATATAGGATTCGGCCATGGAGCTATAAAAATAGCTAGGAATGTCAAAAAATTCCTATCTTTTGGATTCCATCCTTACTGGGTGTAGTAAGGCTAGATCAAAGCCTATTACACCAAAACTTGAACCAAAATCCGATCCACCAACACATGGAGGTTTTGGCCAAGAAAACCCATATGAGTTAGGAAGCTTATTTGGTTTCCAACTCCTAGATCAATGATCCTCAAGTATACACAACACTAGAGTAAGTCTTATTACTCAAAAATTGAATAAAAATCTCAACCTTTTTCAAGCTAGGTGGTTCGGCCACTTTAAGAAGAAATGGCTAGAAAGCTTATTTGATTTCATGCTCTTGGATAATGAAAGAGAACGATGAAACTAGATCATAGAAATTGATTTCACATTAAAAGGATTTTTCTACACTTTTCTATGAATTTTCAAAGTTCATGGATCAACGTTGAATCTTCATGAATCAAGAGATTCGAGAGATGAAATAGAGAGATTAAGAAAGCTAGGATGGAGTTATTACCTCCTAGATTCAAAGTCATGAAGAGAAACAACTTGATTTCACCAAAAACTTTCATGTTTCAAGATCAAAATGAAGAAAAGTGTGAAGAACATATAAAGAACTCTATGAACCTGGAAGAACAAGTGAGAGAGAGAGTGAGAGAGTGAGATAGAGAGAGAGAGTGAGAGAGACAGAACGAGGGCCGTGTGGCCTAGAGAGAGAGAGTGAGTGAGATATTTATTGTCTCAATGGCAAACTTGTAATTAAGTAGAAGGGTAATTTGGTAATTTTGCTAAAAGACTAGGGGCATAATTATCATTTCCCCCACAGGGTCAAAAGTCATTTCATAAATTCACAGGGGCAAAACGGTCTTTTCATCCTAAGACAAATGGTAATTGTGGAAAAGGTCAGGGGTATTTTGGTCTTTTCGCGTCCAGATATTTTCTAAACATAATCATTACAGTGGTGAGTCATGACACACTTTCCTAGGTGATGTGACATCAACCTTATCCATTAGCGGGTCCCGATAAATCCGTTTTTAGCTCCGTTGTTCACCCGATTTAGGTTTTCGCCCAAGAAAGTCATGAAAACTTATTCATTTTGAATTTTTTTCAAAACCTAAATATTTCGTTCACGAGTCAAAATTAGCTCTTAATAGTAGTAAAATACTACTGTCAATGAAAAACGCAGACCGGGCTCCGTCTGAGTTTTTAACCAAAACTTAACCATAGTTTCCTACGATAGCGTAGAGCTTGACTATGGTTTAAAATTATTTTCTTTCACTCTCTAAACCTTTCAATAAAATAAAAACACATAAATACTGTTTAATTTGAAAATCGGGATGTTACACTACTGCCCCACTTAAAAAAATTCCGTCTTCGAAATTTCATGACTTAAAACTAAACAGGATTTCTTAATCCTCAGGTTCCACATTATACTCCCCTATGGAATTTTCCCTTAGGTAACATTGGTAACCAAATAACAACCTCATACTTATGCTCCGTTTGATTTACCGCTAAACATCAAATCACTTCTCCTCAATCCATACTTTAATATCTTACCTTAGCTTCTTCACGTGTGAGAAATATAATCAAAGCTTAACCACTTTTCTTCTACTACTAATCCACTTAGGAAAATCTTCCTCTGACATCTTTAACTCTTAATGTTAACACCAAGGTTTAAACTGTTGTATACATTTCTTTCTACAACACATCCATCAGTTCCGATCCAAGATATCCAATCTTAGTCTTAGTTCCTTTTGAACGTAGTCCACCTCTCTAATCTTACATCATAATTATGAATCTCAACCTTAAAGGACATGATTGCACCTCTTAATGTAGCTATAACCAAAAAGAAATTGCATCGGGTAGAATTGTCCAAATTCATAAGTCTTAAACTCTTCTAACAACTTACTTTTACTCAGGAACTCCTCTTTTCTGCTTATATTCAGCTTAGGTAAAACTGTTAAGAACATTTTCTTATAAATCTTCAAACTCATACAATCAATCTTAACTACAGACATTGATCATTACCCTAGGTTCTCCAATGATTATTCCGCCTTAATCAATACTTGACTTATAGTAATTGTCTCACTTTTTTAGATTGATCTTAAAGGTTCATATCTTATCGATCATAACTATACCTCAATCAAAATTTCCTTCACTTCTTGTCTATCCTGCTAAAAGAATTATCGCAGTTAGCTACTATACTTACTCCTAACCAACCTTCCAAAGATCAAATCGTTTGTCTTGCTCGTCCACTTGAATTGAAGGTGATCAGTTGAACTCAGTCTCTACTCGGTCCTTGAAGATTAAGGAAAGAAATTTCCAACAAAGGAAATTTTTTTTTCCTAGTCTTATTCTCATAAGAAAGTATATAGAAGAATTTTACCACTCTGAAAAGAATGCAGGAATGTCCAGTATGTAAAAAGATTCTTCAGTAGGTTCGTGAGTGTAAAAACGCATAGCTAATACATGTTTACAATCATGACTCTAATAAAGTCCCTTTTTTTCTCACAAGAATCTTCCAGTGGATTAGGGAATCAAAAGATAAACAATCTGGCCAAAAATATCAGACTGGATCACATTTACCAAATGTAAAAGCGATTAGACTATGTTTCATCAAGAAACTTCCAGTATCAAGAAGTCGTTTATGTTATAACTTAATAATTAGTCATAACAAATCTTTCAATGAAATAATATGAAAATGTCCAGACCAATGGACACTATTAAACTAATCCACTCAAATGTCTAATACATTGAGGGTTATGTAGGAGTGTGAACACAAATGTTCCCTTACGATCAGGCAGTGCTAACACAGGTGAAATAATCAACCTTCTCTTTAATCCTTGAAAACTTTACTCACAGGCTTCAGTCCAAGTCCTCCAAAATTGAAGGTATCAAAACAAAGAGACAACAATATCTTAGGATAGTTGTCGTTACAAGCGAGTCCAAACTTATCTGTCTTACTTATCTACACCGGCCACTGTCTTAAGTTCTCTTAACGAGATACTACTCCTATCTCTATAGGATCCATCGTAATTCTTTCCCCTATGGATACCAGTTCTAAGCACATCCATTCTATATCCAAAATTCATACTTCCATTTTTGTTTACTCAGTCTCTGATTATTCGTAATCTTAGGATAAGTTGTACTTAGGTATCATACGTACTCTTCACCATCATCAACTTGAATTATAAGTCCACTCATAACATGTAACTCTCAATCTGTCCTAGTGGAAACATATGTCTTATCCATCAAATCCACAAACATCAGAGATTCTAATCATTTCTTAAAAATACTATCAGAAGAAACTTCACGTGATTACCACACTTCGAGGGAAATCATCGTTGAACTATCATCAGGCTCCTAAGCTTTTCTCAACATTATAGGATTATCTATCCTTTCAAACAAAGATCCTCATCATGTGTAACTAACCCTAGAAAGTCCAAGAATATCGGCCTATTCCAAGTCATTACAGCTCCTTCTACTGTCAATAAGCTATTGGGTAGTCAATGTGACAACTTATCATCAAGTATTCGGAAAACTATTGCATAGGCTACCTTAAATCATATGGTTAAACCATTATCGAATTACCACAAAAAAGTTATACAAATCCTCACTATTCAAATCACCAAGTTTTCATTCTCCTACCTGTCTAAGGCATACCTGTTCAAATGTCTGACACAATCCCAAAAGGATAACCGACGTGTCAAGATGAATACAAATACTATTTACGAAACATGAATCCTTACAAGGCCTAAACCCGTTTTGAACCCATCAAAACACACATGCTTGTATGCCAACACACATTGTTTCAACAGGGAAACAATTCAATCAAGTTCAGCTAGAGATCACACAACAAAACCACAACAGACCTAATCCCCAAAGGTTCCCGAAAGACTCGACCAGCTCTGATACCACTAATGTAACACCCCCTTGGGCATTACATCTTAAACACATGCGGAATTAAATTCAAAAGAGAATTGCTAGTTGCTTTTGGAAAAGGATATTTTACTTTAAGTTGGAAAACTCGGGTGTAAAAATTTTCGGCATAATACTTCAGAAAAGTAATTCACACATCACAATAATAAATTCACATTATACTTGACAACATGCATAAACTGGGTTTATTCATAAATCATAAACCATCACATATAAGTTTTCCTGAAATTGTATTTCATACAAAAGTTCCAACTATACAGAGGTTTACAAAATCACATATACCGATTTTCTCAATTTAAACATTGAAAATCCTAAGAGCTGGTTTGATGAAAGAACTCTATGGACAATAGAGCCCACTATCTAGTATACATCGTACCAATAAGACGAGCCTAGTTGTTGACAATCCACACATCTTCATTGTCTGCATCGAGGAGCGCAAGACACAGGGTCCCGAAGTGACCCAAATAACCGTTGAGAAGTATCTATACACGTATCCAAAAACACAATAGGGTGTCTAGCATGTACAGGCAAGGGTGAGTAACCAATATATGGATTTAAACACGATAACTACATGCATGATACCCAAAAACAGCATACGAACATATGTAGTATCGATACAACACAACACCAGGAGTAACATAGAACAACATGTCTAACATGCATGCCATAAATCGTAATATATCATATTAATCAATTAGCAGCATAAGACATCTTTGAAAGCAGAATAGTGATGTACAATAAGTAAATGTAATCATAAACAGCCATGCAATACAGTGCAATGTACAAGACTCAATGCCATATGCCACAAGGGTAAACTCTGACCGCTACTTCATGGAGCTAACAAATCGTCGGAGAGAGTGAATGGGAGGACATGTTCCGGTTAATGCGAGCCATGGGCAAGATGCTACAACAAATGTAACGTGCACGTATCTGGCTTTACGGAAACACTCTCGACCAAACATGAAAAGTACGGCATCTAGTAGAGGATATCAGTGTATTGCTCGGATTCGCCACGACACAGAAGAATCACCGACTGGTCTCATGTCAGCCTTTCCAACCCTGATACCTCCAAAGACCATTTGAGATCGTCACCGTAAGATTCGCACCAACATCTAGGTGTAAGCTCAACTCCTAGGCTCAAGGCCTTACAAACTCATGCAATGAAATGCCAATGTTTACACAAAGCGGATGCGATAAATCAATGTCTATTCACCGGATAAACCTCAAGGTTCACTAAGGTTCTCTTCTTTAGGAACTAAACCTGTCTTTATATTATAAAACATTTACCCACCAGATAAATATCTCGTGATTCCTTTGGAATGATCCGGACTGCCTTCAGAATTGCAGACTGTCCCCACAAACCAACACTGGTCTTTTCAGCGTGCTTGATCTTCACTCACACGCTTTCTGGGAGACTTCCCAGAAGGTCACCCATCCTACAAGTGCTCCAAGTCAAGCACGTTTAACTATGGAGTTCTTATGTTCTAGGCTCTAGAAAAGAAGATGAATCTTGTTGGTATAGGTTGTACCAATCAATTCTTATAGCATTCCTTCAACTATACAGTCTCATACCTGCACAGCCTCAGGATCTCTCTCATCCCGATCATTACAAGACTGAAACAATCGAACGATTTTTCTTGGATCCGGACCTTCGGTCCATTATCGAACTACTCTTTCAAAACCCAAAACGTTTCATGTTTGTATTTATGTCTTATGAATCACATCTCAAATCCTAAGTATTATGAAGAAGGATTGAGAATCCTCTTAGATAAGTATTTGATCATTTCTAAGATATTAACTCCTTGATTTTCAATTAATGAGATAAGTGTTGATTCATTTTAGTCTTATGAAGTCATTGATGAACTAAGTCATCAATGGTATAGTGCATGGTCTTGTTCCACCACATACCATACTTAATTATCCCTTGTCTTCAACGCTAAATTAATTACTTAACTTAGGTTTTTCACGCGTAAAACTTTACAATTTGAGTTGAAAAACTTTCTTTGTAAACAAAACCTTTTATCGCAGGGCGAACATCAGTTTCGCGGCGCGAGGCTGAGAGGCTATTTTTTCTTCTTAAACAGTCCTTCTAGTTCGCGAGGCGATATGGTCTCGTGTCGCGAGGTCGAGAAGCTGTATCTTTACTGCTCGGGCTAGCCCTCTGTCTCGCGTGGCGAGACGAGGTTAGCCAGGCGAATACCTTGTTTTCCTTTTTCCTTAACTTCTTCATTATTTCTCGTTATGAAGCACTTAGTTTAATTAAATGACCTATGGCTAAAGTAAAAGACATTTTTTACTTTGGTGACACGCTTAAATGTTGAAACTTTATTTGATCTTTGGATCAAAAATCACTTTTTGTTTCTCTTTGAAACATAGGTTACTAAAACACTTTCCTTATTTCGAAACTTTGATAGATCAAGAACAACATGTCGCAACCGGCGCGACAGGAAGGAGGTTTCGCCTCCTTTTTTGTCGTCTTGCTTTTTGGGAGTCGCCACCAAAATTTTTATTTTAGGAAAAACGTTGGAAAACCCCTTTTTATATAAAAAGGGAAATGGTCTCATTTTGAAATAGAAAGTTTAGGGTTCGAGAGTCGGTTATGTCTAGGGAAGGCATGGGGGTTTACCCCACGTCACCCTAGAACATCCGTTGCTAACAATGGTTATCCTTTTGATTGTGCAAATTATTATTTTAACCTTTTTTTTTTCATCTTAAAAGAAGTTCTTTTAAAATATTTTTCTTTAAAAAAAAAGTCATTGAACTGTTTCAGTTAAAATGACTTAAGTCATAAAATCAACAAGCTGTTGCAGCTAAATTGATCATCACCACTATTTTTTTTAAAAATGTTTTTTACTGTTTTATATTTTTTTGTAAAGAGCAAACTTTTATCCTTAAAATAAATTTTGAGAAATCAAGCTGTAGAAGCTTAAATTCCTCTTGAGTGATTAGGGAATCAATAAATCATACAACCAAATTGATTTCCTTTTGTTAAATATTATGTTGGGAAGTAAATTATTTGGAAAGGAATTTTGATAGTTTATGTTTTAGTGTAAAAAAAAAATTATTTATTTATAAAAAAAAAAAAAAGAGCTTTTGAGAGGTCAAGTTGTAAAAAACTTAGACTTTTCTCAAACGGTTAAGGAATCAACAAGTTGTACAACCAGATTGATCCCTTTTATTGAAAGATTTTATCTCTTTCTTGAAGAGTAATTTCATAAATAAAAATTGTAATTTTTGAGTTCTATTATAAAAGGAAATGGATTGTTTATGTGTCAAATTGGTCCTTCTTATTACACCAGTGAAGCTTAGCGTATGGCCAAAGACATCACCAAAAAATTCTTAACAAGATTAAAAAAAAAAGAATTAATGTTTATAAAGATGAAAAAGACTCTAAAATGGTAATTCATTTTTAGTATTTAATTTTCAATTTTATTTCTTTAAAAAAAAGGGGAAGAAAAAAGAAGAAGAAGAAGAAGGGGATAAACTATGCTATGAAAGCACCCTGTCCATATTTTATTGTCTTCAAATGATATCAAGTGAAAACCAAAAGAACCGTGAAAGACTTTTGCTAACCCTAACTGATTAATTTTAATGCACAATACTAAAGCCCAAGGACTTACAAATCAGCATTCTTGATAAAAATAACAAACCAATTGCAACAGCCAACATAATAATATGTGAGCTACAATACATGCTGAAAATATGGTTAATCAACCCATGATACTTCCCATCCAAGTCCAGATTAATTATAACGGTAGCATGGTATATTATGAATTAGAGACTCAAACCTCAAGTTTGGCATCTTGCAAGCTCACTCAATTTTGATCATTGTTTGAAAACTTCATCCAACAAATTCAAAGCATGACAGAAACTATATACATCATGAATAAGAAAGAACCCAATGCAGGCTTCTATTGATTAAAACCAACACATATGCATACATGGTTCAATTTGACAGAGCATGACAAAGTTTTGACGATGTAAAAGCTCCGGCCAAAGAATTTTCTGCTATTTTCACGTTGAACAAAAGGCAAACTCTTTATTCTTACTTACCTTAAAGTGTGTTATCAACACTAAAGCTTCAAACCAGAATTTTAGACATATTGCACCTCATCCATCGGAATTTAAAACTCACTTTGGACTTCAAGGAACAGATTAAGAGAGTTTCAAACATAAGACAAAATTTTATTTTGTACTAACCATACGTACTTCTATATCCTGCCCTTTTATTCAACTCAATCAATTATATTACTTGAGCATATCATTTTGCAACACATAGAGAAGCAACAAATGAAGGACATGCTGTCAACCATTTTCTTGGATCAAAGAGTAACATAGAAATCAAAAGTACCCAGTATAAACAACTCAAAGGTTCTAGCAACTCAAATTAATACTTAAGATATTTTTATTATCCTATCTCCATACTTCACATAAGCTTTTGTTCATCTAAACATCATGGAGCTTGGAACATTATTTATAGGACATAAGAAGAAAAATTCCCAATCCAAGTAAACAGCATAATGGTTTATACATTTTGTCAAATAGTTAACATGCAGTCTGAATGTGGACTATACCCAATAGTATACTAATTATTAATATCATATTACTTGCAATTCATCATGGCAAGTAAATTAGAATAGAAACAGAGCTCATAAAAACTTACACTCTTGAGAGAGGCGTAAAACAAATTAAGTCAACGAGTAAACAAGATCTCTATGAACATAAAAAAAAACTTATAGAACACCCAGTAAAATCCAATCCATTCAAAATGCATTAGTACTCAAAATTCAAACTACTCGATGTATCAGTAGCATAAAGATAAAAAATATACCAATTTATAACACTTCGTTACAACTATGGGCAGCGGCTAAGTGTTCTTCTTGGCTACCTTTCATCAAGTTTCTGGGTTCCTCCTTTGTTCTCACAAACCAGAATCTTCCCCAAAATACAAAGTAAATTTCTCCCAGATTACAGAATGCAAAAAAATGCAGGTTACCAAGAAACAGAAAATTAAAACTCTCTCTCAAAAATTTCGGACCCCAGAAAACCCCAAATTCGACATTTCTCCCCCAAATTATAGAGCAACGAGAAAAATATCAAACCAGGATTCAGACCTTCAGAAAGAAAATTTTTTCCCCCCAATTTTCGGACGTTTTGATCTTCATCTTCATGCCTTTTATAGCAGATATTTCGCAGCTCTCCCCATTCCACTTGCTTCCTTCACGATGGCGAATTTAATGCCATTAAATGTTCTTGACGCTCCTGCAGTCAGATTGAAAGGCTCTCAGGTGATTTTTTAGCCAAATCAGGAAAGCTCCTCAGACATCTTCTTCGATTTTGCTCAGAGAAGAAGGATGTTCTTCGTCTTCTACGGTTGACACGTGTCCCAAGCAGCAATCTTGGGCCCCTTTCTTCAAGCTGCTGTCAGAAAATAATGATGAGGGCACATGCAAGAGAAGCTTGCGATTTGGGAGTAGAGGCCGAAGCTGAGATGATGGGATGGCTATGGTGAGCGGAGGCAGGACGTGAGCAGAAGATAGATGGCGGTGAGACATTTATGGTGGGTAGAGGTGCGAGAAAAAAAAGGAGACAGAGGGGCGGTGGAGCGGTGGAGACAGGATAAGGTAGAAAAGCAATGACGAAAAGCAATGATGAAGATGAGGGGTTTGGTTCGGTCATGGAGGGCAAGAGATAAGGGAGAAGAAGCGGTGAGATGGGGAAGAAGAGAGTGGGGCGGCTAGGGTTGGGATAGAGGAGAGAAAGAGGAGAAAAAAATGTGGGCCGGGTCGTTGAACCGGGTCGCGCACGACCCGGTTTCTGGTGGGTACGACGCGGGTCTGGTTAGTCGAGAGGGAAATGGGTGCGGGTTGCGGACCAGGTTAAGTATAATATCCCGATTTTCTTAATCTTTTTATTTAACTAGTATTTAAGTAATTGTATTTTATTAGAGGGTCTAGAAAATTAAATAAATTATTCTGAGGCCATAGTCACGCTCTACGCTATCGTAGGAAGTTATGGTTAAGTTTTGGGTCGAAAGCTTAGACAGAGTCCGGTCTGCGTTTTTGCTTGACAATAGTGCTTTACTACTATCGAGACCTAATTTGGACCCGTGAACGAGACAGTTAGTCTTAGAATCACGTTTCCTATATTTTCGAAAAAGTTCGTCCTGACGTTTAAAAATGAAAATAATATATTATATTCAGGCCGATAATCGTTCTAGTAGACGATTCGAGCAGTCTTAGGGTTTTTCGAGAACCTTGAGCCAATGATTTTCATACCAGTGCTATGATAAACCATTTGGGGACTCCTAAAAATGTCGTGAGAGTTTTCAAATTGTCGGGACATGAATTGACCAAATTGCCCTTGATTAGTTTTTACTAATTACCCTTTTAACCTTTCTTAACCCTTAAGTCTTCCTAAATATCTAATTCTCTCACCCACTCACCTTTTTCTTCCCTCCTCACCCGCTGGCTGCTGCTGCTGCTTTTCTTCTTCTTCTTTCTTCTTCCTTCTTCTTCCTCCATTTTCAACTTCAATTTTCTCAAGCTTCCTCAAGCTTTTTCAAGAAAGTTTGTTAAGCAAAGTTTCTCCTCTCATCCTCCTCTATCACCTAGAAGGTATAGATTTCATCCTTGAGCTCTCAATCTTTATTTTCTCCATTTATTTTCATGAATTTCAATTCCTAGATCTAAACTTCAAAAATCTATAGAAAATTGTAGAAAAATCATTTTGAGGCCAAACCAATTCCTATGAGCTAGTATCATCCCCTACTATCATAATCCAAGAGCTTGTAATGAAATAAAATCTCTAGCCTATTTATCTTTTAAGGGCCGAATGTATGGGTTTTTGGGGGGAAAATGGTTTTTGTTCTTTACTCTTGATTTCACCTATTTAAACCCTTAATCATGTAATCCAAGTGATTAGGAGGCCAAATCAAACTCTCACCTATTTTTCATGGTGATGGCCGAAACCCTACTTTGTTGGTTTAAGGGGTTTTGGTTCAAATCTTTGATAATTGATCATTGATTATGCATTAGGTATGCTTAAGGGTCATTGATCCAAGAGTCGGTAGAATTTTAATATCCCTAACCTATTTAATTAATTAAGGGCAGTATCTAATCCTAGAGATTAGGTAGTTTATGGTCTCATTATTTTAATTTCTGGTTGTGGTTTACTGTATAGAATCTGACAGAACTCGAACGCTTGATCGCGCACTCGATTAACTGCTGTGGAGCCGCATTCAGAATCTCTCGGGAAAATCACTAAGGTGGGGGAAAGAACCGCAATATCGTCGGGGAGGCAAGCTTTAAATAATATATATTGATATGCGTAAGGCGACCCAAACCCTACTAGAGGTCGTTTGACCGTTAGGTTGATTTCACCGTATATTGAGGATGTATGCTCTATGATTGGTAGTCAATGTGATATATGTTATGCTTACTATATGCTCTTGATTGATTAAGCATGATTTATCTGTAAGTTGATTTTAATGTTGTGTATATACTGTTGTGACTACTGATGTCTGAGTAGAACTAGGCAGTGATTTCTGATAAATGGGGTGATGAATGTGTAGTGAGAAAGTCGAGGTTATATATATGTTGTAGTGCTCAACCGAGTGATATAGTTGATCTGTCGATGTCGTGATGTGAGTTGATACCCGGTTAAGCCGGATGAAAGTTGGTCGTGGTTGTATATACGTCGTGGTTGAGGCACTAAGTGTTAATCATGAGATGAGTCAGTGAGATTCATGTTGCATAGTTGTTATTCATCATTGTGTTGGCATACGGGCGATTTCGATCTTACCTGCGGGGAGGTGGTCGTACCCGTTAGTCAAATTGTAGACGGACGAGCGCATATCTCGACCTAGCCTGCGGGCGGGGGGATATGTCGTTACCGAAAGTTGAGCTGTTAACGAACGGACGAATGCTCCGACCTAGCTTGTGGGCGGGGGAACATGTCGTTACCGTAAGTTGCGTTGTTGACGGGCAAATATTCCGACCTGGCCCGCGAGCGGGGGAATATGTCGTATCCATGAGACGATTTGGGCCTACGGGCTTTAGACCGAACCCTACCTTTATGGGGGTGGCATAGTGATGATTGGGACACTTTGATCCATTGGAGATGTCGCGTCGTAATCGCGTCCATATAGTCGGTAGTTGCATGAGTGTGAGGGACAGTAGTTAAGGGAAAAATTATTCGGAAGTCATTTGGTTGTACCTGTCGTGTTTGTGAGTGTACTATCTATATAGATTATTTATATCGCTGTTTTTCCCATGTATGGCATATTACTGTTTCTTATCCCCTATACTTTTCTATGTTGTATTTCTTTGTTCTCAACTGTACGAGAAGACCCTGATGAGGAGTTTCCAGAGGAAATCGACGGTATACCTGTTGAGCCTGATGCCGGCGGGAGAGTCTCGGATCTCAATGCTGGGGGACCTTGAGCGCTAGGAGAGGATCTCTGATGTGCCTTTATTTTCGTTGTTATGTTTTTAGTTTTTTCTACTGTATATTCTGAAGTCTTTCATATTTGGCATCAGTGTTGTAGGCTCTACTGATGGAGCCTGTACTATTATGTATGCATACTTTACTATGGTATCAGTATGTATTGTATGTTTTAATATTTTCGCAAATTTTATACTACTACGCTATGCTATAACGCCTAATTACAAGTGTGGTCACCAATGGGACCTTCTAGGAAAGGGTTGTCTCATTAAGCGCGACCTGGTTCAGGAGGTATGGGTATGGGCTATTATTTTTGGTTTGGGAGCCCTTTTCCTTTTTCTTGGTGGGGATTGGGCTGGAACCCAATCTTTTCTTCCTTTTATCTCTTTTCTTCATTTCTTCTTCGTTCCTTTTCTTTTTTTTCCTTTTTTTTTTCTTTTTCTTATTTCTTCATTTATTTTATTCCTGAAAGATAAAAATAAAAATTAAATTAAAAAGTAAATAAAAAAAAAAGGGAGGACAAAATTGGGTGTTCACACAACACATGTTCTTCCTTTTTCTTAGCCAAGGCCGAATGCTCCCTCAAATGGGATGTGAAGATTTTGCTTCACTAACTTGTCAAGTTATAGCTCAAAATGACCACAATGTAAGGATGAACAATAATCATGCTTCATTCAATTATAATCAAGCATAAAAATTCTTACTTGATCTAGAGATCAAAGTATGGTTTTCAACATACATGAAAACATTCTCCATCCAATCAACATCATCACAAACATATGCTAAAGCCTACTGAAGCACACTAAGACATAAACCATTATTACAATCACGACGAAGCTCAAATAGAACTACACATTTCAATTACGGATAATATATAGTTATCAGGAAAAATATCTTAGGCAAACCCCCCTTACCCATTGAAGTTATCCTCCGAGCAAAAGTCGTCTGATCGGCCCACGAATCCTCCCGATTCCTCGTCCGATTACTCAACCACAACTACATACACATAATCAATCCAAACATCAATAGTTAAAAGCACAAATCTTCATATTCCTACCTATATAGGATTCGGCCATGGAGCTATAAAAATAGCTAGGAATGTCCAAAAATTTCTATCTTTTGGATTCCATCCTTACTAGGTGTGGTAAGGCTAGATCAAAGCCTATTACACCAAAACTTGGACCAAAATCCAATCAACCAACACATGGAGGTTTCGGCCAAGAAAACCCATATGAGCTAGGAAGCTCATTTGGTTTCCAACTCTTGGATCAATGATCCTCAAGTATACACAACACTAGAGTAAGTCTTATTACTCAAAACTTTAATCAAAAACTCAACCTTTTTCAAGCTAGGTGGTTCGGCCACTTTAAGAAGAAATGGATAAAAAACTTATTTGATTTCATGCTCTTGGATAATGAAAGAGAATGATGAAACTAGATCATAGAAATTGATTTCACATTAAAAAGATTTTTCTACATTTTTCTATGAATTTTCAAAGTTCATGGATCAAAGTTGGATCTTTATGAATCAAGATATTCGAGAGATGAAATAGAGAGATTAAGAAAGCTAGGATGGAGTTATTACCTCCTAGATTCAAAGTCTTGAAGAGAAACAACTTGATTTCAACAAAAACTTTCAAGTTTCAAGATCAAAATGAAGAAAAGTGTGAAGAACATATGAAGAACTCTATGAACTTGGAAGAACAAGTGAGAGAGAGTGTGAGAGAGTGAGATGAAGAGAGAGAGAGAGAAAGTGGGCCGTGTGGCCTAGAGAGAGAGTGAGTGAGATATTTATTTTGTCTCAATGGCAAACTTGTAATTAAGTAGAAGGGTAATTTGGTAATTTTGCTAAAAGACCAACGGCATAATTGTCATTAGATATTTATAGGGGTAATGATGACATTGGTGAGTCACAGCGTCAAAAGGGTCATTTCATAAATTCTTAGGGGCAAACCGATCTTTTCATCCTAGGGCAAATGGTAATTATGGAAAAGGTCAGGGGCTTTTTGGTCTCTTCGCGTCCAGATATTTTCTAAACTTAATCATTACAGTGGTGAGTCAAGGCACACCTTTCTAGGTGATGTGACATCAACCTTATCCGTTAGCGGGTCCCAGTAAATCCGTTTTTAGCTCCATTGTTCACCCGATTTAGGTTTTCACCCAAGAAAGTCGTGAAAACTTATTCATTTTGAATTTTTTTCAAAATCGGCGATGTCGTTCGTAATTTTATTTAAAACCTAACTGTTTTGTTCACGAGTCAAAATTAGGTCTTGATAGTAGTAAAATACCACTCTCAATGAAAAAAACAGACCGAGCTCGGTCTAAGTTTTTAACCAAAACTTAATCATAGCTTCCTACGATAGCGTAGAGCTTGACTATGGTCTCAGATTATTTTATTTCACTCTCTAAACCCTTCAATAAAATACAAACACATAAATACTGTTTAATTTGAAAATCGGGGTGTTACACCGGCGGTGGAGGACGGCGGTGGACGACGACGGTCGATGGCGGTGGGCGATGATTCGGGAATCTAATCTAGTAGAATTGTAGAGGAAGGTGAGGAGAGCAAAGTTATAGTGTTTGTTTGGTAAAAGGTGGTCGGATGGTGGCCGGAAAACGCCCGAACAGTGGCAGTTTGTGGTGGCTCCACTGTCAACGTTGCCCGTTTAGAAAAATGTTTGGTTAGAATTTAGAGGAGAAGGTGGGAAGTATTTCTATGGTTTCGGTTTTGTGAGAGGTGACCGGAGCTTGCCGGAAATTAAGAGAGAAGGTGGAGAAAATTTTGAAGTGGGAGAGAGAGACATTCAAAGTAATGAAGAAGAAAGAATAGAAAGAAAGAAGGAAAAAGGTTTAATGAATATTTTGGTCTCTGCAAATAGGGTGAGATTTGGTTTTAGTACGTCAAACTTTTTTTCTTAGGTTCTAGTCCCTAAACAATTTAAAACTTTGAAATTCGTCCCTACTGTTAGGGTATTTCCATTAAGTGATGACGTGACAGACAGAGTGCCACGTTATCAGTGCCACATGTAAAAAAATATTAATTTTAAATTTCACAAAATTTTTTAAAGTTGTTTTTTTCCCTGCAAAGCTCATCACTTTTGGTTTTAGTCCCTGTAAATTTCTTAGAATTTTGTCCTTGTAATCTCAACTTTTTTTTGTAAATAGTCCCTATCGTTACCTTTCTTTATTAATTGTTGACATGGCAAACGGAACACCACGTCAGCCATGCCACGTCTAAAAACTGGGTGCTGTAACAGTTTCGCACAATTTGGATACATATACTGAAAGTTATGCAATACAATTTACAGGTTGTTAGCAATCAGATTCTGCAGAAATCCAGCGGTGTTCTAGCTGTTATTGGAAACAATCCGTGCATCTAAAATTTCTAATAATTTTACCAAACTTAGATGAAGATGTTAGCTTTAATTTTAATGTGGTTTCACTCAATTCGGACAAGTATAGAGAAAGTTACGTGCATCCTACAAAGTAAGGACTATTTAAAAATAAATTGAGATTACAAGGACGAAATCCAAAGAATATTTTTTTACAGGGACTAAAACAAAAATTGGTGAACTTTACAGGGACCAAAAACTTATTTTAAAAATTTTATGGAATTAAAAATTAGTATTTTGTACACATGGCACTCCGTCTGTCACATCATCACTTAACGTAGGTACCCTAATGGCAGGAATGGATTTCAAAGTTTTAAAACGTTTACGGATCAAAACCAATGAAAATTTTTTGGAGGGACTAAAACCAAATCTTGTCCTAAGGTATTGCTCCGGTGCCTGCTCATTTTAAAGGGCACCGATGCCTTACTATTTGCATCATTAAAGTTTTGACATATATTGATCGCTTTAATGGAAGTGTGTTCTTTGTTGACATAATTCCACTTATTTTTTTCAAAAAATATATTGGCAACTTACACATAACTCTTTGATTTTAACAACTTAAACTTAGGAGTTTTTCGTAAATTAAATTTATTTTGAAGCAAAAAATAAGAAAAAAACTGTATATTCTATACATTTCTTTTTCGCCTATGTGACCCTGAATTTTGTCTAACGTCTCTCACCCTTGCCATGATATTGCTTCTAACCTCCCACTTGCGTCCTCCACCCGATTCCCACATCTGGTGACAGATATTTGGACATTTCTTCATTCTTTGTTTTTTATTTTATTTTTCAATATTTTATTTTATTTTGCGCATTTGAGCAGTTAAGATTTTATTTTATATGCTTAATGCCATGGTATTTTGAGTTGGAATGGGGATTTGGTTAATATATGTCTAAATTTTACCGATGCAAATAATAAAGACATCGGTGTCCTTCAAAATGAGTGGCCACCGGAGCAATGTCCCTTGTCCTATGTATAGGAACCAAAATATTCATTAAACCAAGGAAAAAATAAAGGAAGGGGGAAGGGAGACGTGCCTGTTGCTGCACCAGGGGAAGAAACCCCCCTTTTTTAAACTAAAATTAAATAGAGCAGAATATAAAAATAAGCTTCTTTCAATTATATTATTTTGAATAATATTTTTCTAATCGAACAATAATATTAACAATAGTATAATGTTTTTTTTTTTTGTCTTGCAAGCATGCATACCCTCTGATAACGCAGTGTTAATGCACCTAATAAAATAATTAAATAAACACATAAAATTAATCAAGTCAAATAAATTAGCAAAAATAAACATTCAATCAATTAATCACTCTAAACATGTAATTAAACATATATGCAATTATTGGGACGTTACACTTCTTGTATTCTTTTTCAATTTATATATACTAGCGGCAAATCGTTTTTTTTGCTTGATTGCGTGTATTTTTCTTCGGTATTATATTTGCTATATTGGCGTTTTGAGTAAATTATTAGATATAAATCTTAGAGCATTATATTGGTGTAGGGAAGGGCAATGGATGTGGAGAAATTTCTATTTCACCCTCTAACATCTCCATCGCCATACTCATGAGAGGTCTATCATCTGGTTAAATACTAAAACACCAGAGAGCAACCATTAACATTCGGACAGCTTTGTCCCTGTCCTTCTATTCAATTCCACAAAGTGAAAGCATTACAGCTAATTCATTATTCTCAAACATATTACATGTCCACTTGGGAAATCATTGCTATGACTCACTGTAACTACAATCAAAATGCCTTCTCCACCCTACAATTTAAAAGAGAAGAATACAAAAGCTTTAAACATCGCACTTGCATTTCAATGGACATGCCTTCCACAATTGTGGTGCAGCATATCCCCTGGTTCCTCTAAAGTGTGAATTGACTACAACTACAATGTTACTTTCTCTGCTGCTTAGCTTTGCTAGGCCAGACTCTTCTACCTTTGGTTCTAACTTCATGTGAAGAAGAGCATACTCGAGTCCAATAGCAATCTCATGAAGCTTTCCCAACTCAGGGTCTCTGTCATGGATCAAGAACACATCCAATGAAGCTGTAAACCTGAGGAAATCTGGCAAACTTGTGAAATATGGTCAAAATGACATATCAACATCCATTACTAAATTCAATATGAAAATATTGTAAAACTAAAATAAAAATATATACGAACATTACCATGAAACACTGGAGCTTGTCTCTATTGCATGGTTGCATGTTCTTTAATAACCTGCATCTTTTTCCTAATAACATAATGTTGACAAAACCAAGGACTAAGGATTTTATTTTCCACCAGCAATCAATACTACAACTTTTATATTCTATAAGATAATAATACATAAGGGCATTAGGCTTATATACAAAGAAAAATAGAATAAAGTATTATTTTAATACAAAGTTACATCTTCATGGGCTTTGGTAGTAATATATACCTATTTCCTACCAAAACAAACAAATGGAGCCAAAAAAAAATAAAAAATACTTGAATTGAAAGCAAAATGTAATAGTTCCAATCGTAGGAAACTGCTTATCCTTGTTCGTTTATTTTAGAAACTGATTATCAATGTTCATTTATTTGTCAAAATCCTCTATTTGAGTATTTGTCTCTGCCTCAGCTAACAGGGTTTCCCACGTCACTTTCTTTCCCTTTTAAGCTTGTCCACCTGCATAAAGAATCTCAGACTATGCACAAAAGAATTATAATCATTTAAATGATGAAACATTCTATAGGAACCATTCCAGCATGTCCTCCACCGAGGTTGCAGCAACGCTCAACGATGACTGTGAGTTGTTATTTGTGAAATGGGGGAAGCAACTTCTGATGCTGCAGTTTTAGATCTGTGAAAATTGGTTGGTGGGAGTGAAGCAGTGAATTTGATCTTTCACGGGGCGTTGATAGTGTTGTGCTCTTGTAGGATAAAACTGCTAAGTTGAATATTGGGTGGTCAGGGTAACTACCGATTTAGATGTATTATTTTACATTTGTGTATCTGATAACGAAGGTTTTAGGGGTAATTTAGGGAAACGAAAATTAGGATACCAAAAATTTGAACTTTCCCTTTATATATTAGTATAGATATATTAGTATAGATGAAGTAATTCTTAAATTTAATTTCAATAAAAACTTAGTAGGTGGGATACAACTAACAAAATAAGTGATGATAATTTGACATGTGATAGACAACATCTAATTTTTTATGGGAGCAAAAAAAACAATACTAAATATATCGGTTGAAAAAATTGCCTTGCCGGGGAAATTGCCCCCAGACCCATTTGTGCATAGTTACAACTCTGGAGAGTAACAATTATATAGTAAAATAGAATTTAACTCTCTATCGCCTAAAATGAATAACAATTATAGACCTTGTTATAGGAACATTAAATTAGATTGCATAGGTGCCACTAGGTTGGCAGAAATTTATAACATGTTGCTTATGTAAATCATATTAAATTATAATTTAAGCCAATATTAAAATATTTTGTTAATAAATAATAATTAAATAAATATCAAAATATAAAAAACCATGTGGTGCACGAGATATTTGTTGCTATATTATTATTTGTCATTTCAGAGATAGTGATAGAAAATGTTAAATATTTTTTATGATATAGTCATGCATAATTGAATGAGAAGGGAAAAAAAATTACCTTATAGTGCACAAAAAAAGTTCACTGTATAATTGTTATTATCGAGATCCATAATCGACTTAGGATCTTGTAATTAAGGATGTTCATATCCGAACCAATCCAAAAGAAAATCGCAAACCGATACAAAAAAATCGAAAATCGAACAAAGCCGATGTCTATGGGATTTTTTTGGATCTTATTTTGTGAAAATCAATTGGATCGGATTTTGGATTCTTTTTTTTAAAACCGAATTGAATCAAACCAACCGCATATATAAAATTTAATATATTTTTATTCTATTTTTTGCATTATTGTTTTTTTATTTGTTGGTTTTTTTCCTAATAATACTTGCTAGTTTAATTTGAAATAATTTTCTGCTATTTTTAAAGTTCCAAACATAAAAAAAGATTTTTTGGAACTAAATGATGATTATATTTATTTCTTTTAGACATATTTTATGAAATGTTATTACATAAATGTATAAACGAATATATAAAAGTTTAAGATTTTATTCAATTTAGCTTGTAATCTTAATTCTTTAATATAATATAAATATGTAATGATGTGTCGGTAAAAATCGAATCAACCGATCCAATTCAAACTACATTTAAGGAAGCAATACAAAGCGAATCGAACCGCATGTTGTTTTAATCTTTGGATCAGATGACTCTTTGCCTCAAAACCGATCCAAATCGATCCAGAACACACCTAATAACCGACTCCTCAATAATAAACAATTAATTAGTGTAATCACCCTCATCAACGACACTCATAATCACTAATGATGACTCATTAATCCTATAGTAATTGCTACCCTCACGCTATACATACTAGCCTCCTTACACTCGTACATATTGAGTATCTAACTAACTTGAGCATCGGATTGACTTTTGCATATACACTCACATTCTCCACAATAAAAGTTGCCGAACAAGAGGAAGGCGATCTCAACAACATCTTTGACTGGGACAAGTACGGCGACCCTAAAACCCTAGGTTAGAACATTTGGCGCTGTAAAGGGTATAGTTAGTTAACAGTTAGTTAGGTTTTGTTAGTGTACCAGCATACCTCACTATATATAGATGTACCACTCTGTAATACATCAAGAAATCAATATACAAAATATTCAATTCTCTCTCTATCTCTTTCCCTTGTCGATCTTGATCTCTTCTTGGTATCAAGAGCCAGAAAATGGCTAACGCCATATTACCCTTATAACACCCCCAAAAATCCTTATATGTCATCAATATCTGTCTACTGTGAATAAATTGATTAAAAACGCAACTCGGCTAATTAAAATTAATAATCAGAAGTTGATACCTCGAATTCATTAGAGGATTCAAAAATCAACCCTAATCTCATAAGAAGGATGTTTGAGTTTTATTTGTTGTTTTAGAGCGAATCCGGTAAAAATATTATCGGGCCTGCGAAGTTTCGGAGTTTGGGCCCGAAGCTGGGTATGACCCATAACCTAATATCCTCATCCACGTGTAACCATTACCCCTTTCCCAACATGTCCCCACTTTTTTCCAGCACCCTTTTCACTTTTTCCTCTAATGGTAAGAGACCAAAATGCTTTTCCCTTACCAACCTCTTTGTCCCTCACATATCAAGCAAAGATCATACAGTAAGTCAAACTCATCCTCACCCTCGAGATATGCAATCTGCATTACTACATGTTCCGAATTGGGTGCTGCAGAATGTGCTCTGAATTCAAATCGGTACTGGTATTAATTTACTGGTTAATAAACTCTGAAATTTAAGTCACATAAACTTTAGGATGTTACCTTTTAAAAGAGTCCAGTTTCACTTAATTTGAATGCCTATAGAGCAAGTTATGCAATAAAACTTACAGGCTGTTAGGGTGAAGTTATACAGAATTTCAGTTTTGTGCATGTTGTGGCTGGGAACAATTTTTGCATCCAAAATTTCTAAGAATTTTACATGACCTAGATGGGGATTTTTTCTTTAATTCAAGACTGGTTTCACTCAATTCAGATTAGTATAGAAAAAGATATGCATCCAAGTAGTAAGGTGACACAAAGCAAGTTATGCAGAAAATAATTTGATCCTCTGAACCAAAATGTGGTTTGTGCATTGTACCTTCTAATAAGTTGTGAGTTATTTAGACTTATCCAAATAGCAGCAAGATTAATTAGAAGTTGGTTAGTTAGATTAAAATAAACATGGATAAAGAGGGGTTTATTCAGGAAACACCAATTTGTTTTCATATGGTTTCATACAACAACTTAAGGCATCCAATCTCTCAAACCAACAAACAAGAGGGTCATAGAATTATGTTTGATTCACAGTATTTATCCTAATAACTAGTGGTAGGTATCTGAATCTAGTTTCATAATTAAGCAACAAATAGATATCATTATATAAATCAAACAACGAAAATACAGAACCAGTAAACTGACAGATTGAGTCCAGTAACTTGTACCAAAAGTCTTTGAAACAAATTTATCGTAGGCTCGGGTAGGACAGACAACAAATTCATAACCCAAAATATACATCAAAAGAGCATGATGCATGACAGCTTAAGCATTCAACTTTAGTCCTAATTCTAGGTGTTTTCATTATGCAGCAATATGAAAGAAAGAAGGCAACACGGTTGCAATAGAGGTATGCCCCACTTCCAAACAATAAAGCAAAAACTTATAACATTTTGACTTGTGATATCTAATAGACTTGACCAAGTAAGACAATACACAAAAGGGTAAGCACAATTTTTAGGCAGAAACAAGTTCAAGTCTAATGTTACTAATCTTTATATGGAAACGCATTTGTGTTTATATTCGAATTTTCGACCCTTGAGGTGTCAAAATGAAACCGAGATTTTCAAGGTTCAACAATACAATATAAGATCATTTCTCAAAGAACAAATTGAGTTACCAAATTCTGATTTGAAGAGTGACTGCATTATGCATAAAGTTAGATAACTCAATTCCTAAGGCTCGGTAAATGTTCATTTGATTAGACTCTTAAAAACTTTACATATCGTGACATAATCTAGTAAGAAGAGGTGATCTATGAAAAGGTTATAGAAAGATGCAGTCAAATAACCTTAAGGAAGTCTAAGTTTTCTTTTTAAGGGTTCATTATACAAAAGATGAGGTTGTTACTTTTTCTTACCCAATATGTGAGAACAGAGTGACCATCTTTTACTATTATAACAATTACTATTTTAGTGTTATTTTAGTTTTAGAGCTCAAATCTTCAACCTATTCCAGCACAAAGGTCACCAATGTGATCTTGTTACACTTTATATCTTGGTCTAATTACAACTTCACTGGTAATTGGTTAGCTTTCACAAATTTACTAATGATGCAGAATTTAAAAACTGGCAAGTTTAGCACAGGCACTCAAAGTATCCAACAATAGACTATATTTCTATTTCAAACACGTCATACATGTATAATCAAATGATAAAACACATCCTACCGTTGTGGTGTGGGGACCAAAAAAATCCTCTAGTTTGTTGATAGCTTCCAAATACAATGGTTCCTCTTCATTTTTGTTTTTTTTTACCCTGTAGGTCTGAAATGAAAGTAAAAAATATAACTGAGATGTGTATTAACATAGTCATTTACCTTCTCAGCTAATATAAACAATAGAACAAAGGAAACAATAGATGTGCTTGTTTAACAGAGCAATATTAACCTTCTCTACATAAGTTTTAAATCATTTCTCCCTCAAAAATAGATATAGACTCATAAAATTAAATAGCTTGTTTAACAGAGCAATATTCTAACGAAGGGAACAATAAAAGTGGATTAAAAAACTAGGACCCAATCCATTATTCACATATTTCCTAATAAAAAAAATTAGAAGACTAAAAAAAATTAAGATGAGCATTGAACTTCACCGTATCTGTGAAAACAGCCTACGCAGTGGCACCTTGCTTGGAAGCAAGAGAAAGCTTGGGTCTCCTCTTTGCCAAACTCCCACTACAACAAAAAAATGATTAGTGAAACACAATAGATCTAAGAAGAGTAGTAAAGAGAAAGAGAGAGAGACGTAGAATACAGGGATGCCACAAACACATTTTGGGGTTGGGTTTAGAGCTTGAATACCCAAATTTATTCAATTCAGGATTCCAGCTGAATGGGCATTTATGCCTCTAGGTTTTCTTCACCCAAAAAACATGTACCAAAAAAACTCATGTTGGAATACCGAAGTTGGGATTTGGGGAGAGGGATTGCCTGGGAGAATAAGGCATACCTTCTCTGACGCTATTCTTGGGTGAGGACGCCGTTAAGAGAAGAGGAAGTGAAGACGTTCGTTCTTGGGTGCTGCTGTTCTGGGGTTCGTGACAAAGGTAGGAGGAAATTCGGTTGAGCGCTGAAGGGTTTTAGCAGTAAGGTTTTGGCGGTTTAAAGTTTTGGCCATTTCTTTATACCGTGCTTTAATTACAAGATTTTTTTTCTTACTCTAAGGATCTAATTACAAATTATTTATAAGTTCAAGGACCTAAGTACAAACATTTAAAATATAAGGATCCAATTAGAAAGTATTTAAAAGTTCAAGGACTCAATTACAAATTTTTTTAGTTTAGGGACCTGTTTAAAAATTTTCAAATAATTCAGGGACCAACAGAGTAATTAAACCTAAATTTTTTGACTCTTATATTAATTACTCTAAACGTCACTCATATCATAATTTATGATTGGTTGTTATTATAATTTTTTTACACTAATAGTGTATAACAATTAAACTCAAAAGTATTTTAAAAATAGAGTGAAAACTCAAATTGATCCCTGAAATATTTCGGGGACCCACTTTTAGTCCCTGAAAAAATAAATTATTTATTTAGTCCCTCAAATTTACAAAGGTGAGACACTTTAGTCTCTAAGTGCAATTCCAACATCTATTTACTTGCCTAAGTGTCCTATTAACTATCCTTACTACCTGACTTGTTAGTGGTCCTACGTGACCTATGACAAATTTTCATGGTGGAAAACGAACAAAAAGCGGAACAACATGCACAATTTTCAAACCCAAAGTACCTGAAAATTAGCACTTTTATTAGGCACAACAGTCCAAACAAGGGATTTGACCTTGAAGGGGAAATTTATTTACTAATCGACTTGTCGAAATGGAAGAAATATTATTGGGAGATGAAGTTATAAACTAGAAATATGAGGGTAGGGAAATCAACAATAAAAAATGAATGTGCGCATGGTTAACATGGTTATGGTTTCAAGAATTTGGATTCAACAAAAGAAAGCACCAACAAAACTACAAAAGATCATCAAATATGAGCACAAATGAGCACTCGAAGTTTGATAGAAACTCAAATCTATGTTGGAAGCTTGAATATGTTCACTATAGAAGCTCGATGTAATCTTAAATCTGCAAGCTAGTAGGTAAGATTAGTGTTTGTAGGGTTAGCTACGGTTAGGGTTTGTATATGAAAAATATATATGAAAAATGTTGGATTGAATCTTAAAGTATTAATTTCAAAATATTTTTGAATTAGTTAGTCTTTATTTACAAGTTCAATTAATTAAATATGGTATAAGCAACAAATTTAAAACTAATTAAATGACAAAACTTAATAAATAATTAAATGAGAAAACTAAAATAATAACAAATATTTAGAAAAGAAAATCGAAATATAAAAGCAGAAAACATTTTGAGTTACTTAATTGGGAATAATTAGATCATATATTAATTTTTTATTAAAATTCGCAGGTAAATCCTCAGGAAACTCCACAGGAAAATCTGAACCAACTCCGCAAGTAACTCCGCAGGTACAAAATCCGTAGGTAAATTCGCAGGAAATTCTGCATGAAAAGGACATCCGCAGGAAAATCCGCAAGAACGCAAATCCGCAGGAATATTGACAGGAAATAAATCCGCATGAATATCAGCAAGAAAATAATCCCCAACTGAATCCGCAATAAATATAAATCTGAAAGAAATTTTGCAAGAACTATCCGCAAAAACATTCACAGGTAATTACTTGCGGCTTTTCTTGCGATTTTCACATATTAACTATTATAACCAATTTGAAAATTAATTACTTGCGGATTTTGGGGCGAAATTTTGTTGCAGCAAATTTGCAGGAAAATCCGCAAGTAAATCCGCAGAAAGCATTTACCCGCCACATGGCGGCAAACTTACCTGCGAATTTTCCTACGAATATTTTATCCGCAAGAAGATTATCATAAAAATACAAATCCGCAGGAAATGCCACAGGAAATACCTGCGAAAAATATCCGCAGGAAATATCTATAGGAAAATCGCATATTTTTAGTAGTGCTCCATTCCATGGCACTTGCATTGCAAGACACAATTTCCCTCCCTTCATACTCATCATATTCGACCAACACACCACCAAATGAGAGATAAAGTTCATTTTCTCTCTTCTCCTTCCCCCATTGATGGACATTCGAAATACACATCATACACCATTTCTTATGCATTTCAAAAACTAACTTCATATCTCTAATCCTCTCTTCATGCTCTATCTCGTTAGTGAAGAAGGTTTCTTCATTTGAAGACTTTGAACTCGAGTCAAGAACACCCTCCATCTTCAAGTTGAACCTCTTTGGGTGAGCATTCTATTATCTCATTTCCTTTTACTTTCTCTTTCAAAAACATGAACCACTTCTTGTGTTCATGCTATTTTCCGAAATGGCTTCTTAATGGCTTCATGTTCTTTTGTTAGGAAGCAAGCTTTGAGCCTTAAAAATCTCTACCTCCTTCAATAGTTCATTTTCATGGGTGACCAAAGGTAATGAGGTGTGAACCTTCATCTCACTTCATAGGTGGATGAAAATGGCTTTAAGTGGGTGAAAACCCTATTTTGTGTAGATAGGTTTTCCATCTTGTCTTGGCTGATTTCTTGGTGATTTGGCTTGTAATAAACTTAGTTATATGCTCTACATGTTCATTTGATGATTTACATGATGAAATGACTTTTGAAATGATGAAAACCCTAGCTTTGACCTTAGTCAAAGTAGGAGATTTTGATGATGTGTTTAGATCCATGAGATTATATTGTTCTTCATCTTATCTTGACATGTATTATACTTGCTTTGAGATGAGCTTGTGAAGTGAAACTTCACCCTTGATCTTGGAATGTTACATGCCTATGAGTGTATGAAAGGGAGAGAACCATGACTTCAAAAATTTTTGAGATTCTTAGTAAACCCATGAATGGTCCAAAGATCATGTGTTTTAAGAAAAGCTTAACTTGTTTTTGAACTTATAACATTTAAGAATATTGAGTTTTATGAGTTTTGAACTAAGGACTACGTTTTTTATCCTCATAAATGTTTTGAAAATGAACCATAGATGTTGTAAGAATTAAAGGAATTTTTTGTTGGTGTATACCCTAGTGGCCAACATATATTTATTGGATTTATATATTGTATCATGACTTTATTTTATATTTTATATATATGAGGCATTTATTTATTATGCTATATTTGATGATCATATTTATAGCATAATAAAGTCCTTAGAATAGGTAGTTCATTTAATGAAACGTCAAGTATGACTTGACCGTGAGATGCCATTAAATTATAAAACAATATTCTTAAATATTCATAGTCAAGTATTATTATTAATAAGGACAATAATAATACATTGAAACTATTATGTGAGTATACTAATGACCATAAGACAACCCCTTCCTAGGAGGTCCCATTGGTGACCCCACTTATAATTATTAGCGTTATAGCATAGCGTAGTAGTATAAAATTTGCGAAAATATTAAAACATACAATACATACTGATACCATAATAATATATACAGACATAAGAGTATCGGCTCCATCAGTAGAGCCTACAACAATTGATACCAAATAAACAAACTTCGGAGTACGCAGTAAATAAAACTGAAAGCATAGTAGCAGAAGTAAAAATACAGACGACTTAGTCTCCCATACTGGCCATAATAACTACAACTACCAACCCCCGATGTCTAAGGTCCTCCAGCACCGGGATTCAGGGCTCTCCCGCTAGCATCTGGTTCTACGGTAATACCATCAATCTCCTCTGACAAATCCTCAATGGGATCTTCTCGTACAGTCGAGAGTAAAGAGAATATGACATAGAAAATACCGGGGATACGAACAGTAACATGTCATAAATGGGAAAAATAACGATATAAATAATGTATATAGGTAGCAACACACCAAATCACAACAGCAACAACCAAACAACTTCCAGATAATTTTTCCCTTAACTATTGTCTGTCACGCTCATGCAACTAACGACTATATGGACGCGATCACGACGCGACATCCCCAACAGATCAAGGTGTCTCAGTCATCACTATGCCACCCCCATAAAGTAGGGTTCGGTCTAAAGCCCGCAGGCCCAACTGGTCTCATGGGTACGACATATTCCCCCGCCCGCAGGCTAGGTCGGAATATTCGCCCGTCAACAACGCAACTTACAGTACGACATGTTCCCCGCCCGCAGGCTAGGTCGGAGCACTCGCCCGTCTGTTAATGACTCAACTTTCGGTAACGACGTATCCCCCCTCCCGCAGGCTAGGTCGAGATATTTGCCCATCCGTCTACAATTCGACTAACAGGAACGGCCATATCCCCGCAGGTAAGATCGAAATCGTCCTACGGTAAACTAATCGGTACGACTATCTCCCCGCAGGTAAGATCGGAATCGCACGTATTCCAACACAGTGATGAACAACAACTATGCAGCATGGATCTCACCGACTCATCTCAGAATCAACACCTAGTGCCTCAACCACGACTTATAAACAACCACAACCAACTTTCATCCGGTTCAACCGGGTATCAACTCACATCACAACAACAACAGATTTACTGTATCTCTAGGTTGAGCACTACGACATATATATATATATATATATAACCTCGACTTTGTCACCACACATTCCTCTCCCAATTTATCAGAAATCACTGCCTAGTTCTACTCAGACATCAGCAGTCCAACAGCATATGAATAACAACCAAAACAGATTTAACGGTAAAATCAAATTACAGATAAATAATATTTAATCAGTCATAATCATATAGCAGGCATAACACATATATCACATATAATATATGAAGTATCCAATCACAGCACAAACATCCTCAATATATAGTAAAATCAACCTAACGGTCAAACGACCTCTAGTAGGGTTTGGGTCGCCCTACGCATATCAATATATATTATCTAAAGCTTACCTCCCCAACGATATTGTGGTTCTTTCCCCCACCTTAGTGATTTTTCCGAGAGATTTCGAATGCGGCTCCGCAATAGTCAATCGAGTGCGCGATCCAACGTTCGAGTTCTGTCAGATTCTATACAACAAAACACAACCAGAACTCAAAATAGTTAAATCATCAATTCCCTAATTCCTTAGGATTAGCTACTGCCCCTATTTAATTAGGGATATTGAAATTCTACCAACTCTGGTATCAATGATCCTTAAGCATACCTAATACATAATCAATTATCAATTATCAAAGATTTGAACCAAAACCCCTTAAACCAACAAAGTAGGGCTTCGGCCATCACCAAATAGGTGAGAGTTTGTTTTGGCCTCCTGATCACTTGGATTACATGATTAAGGGATAGAATAGGTGAAATCAAAAACAAAGAACAAAAAAAACCTATTTCCCACATACACCTACACTCGGCCCCTTTTTGATAAATAGGCTAGAGATCTTATTTCATTAGAAGCTCTTGGATTATGATAGTAGGGGATGATACTAGCTCATACGAATTGGTTTGGCAGAGAAATGATTTTTCTACAATTTTCTAGAAATTTTTGAAGTTTAGATCTAGATATTGAAACTCATGAAAATCAATAAAGAAAAATAAAGATTGAGAGCTCAATGATGAAATCTATACCTTCTAGCTGATATATGAGGATGAGAGGAGCAACTTTGCTTCACAAACTTTCTTGAAAATGCTTGAGGAAGCTTGAGAAAAATGGAGATTAAGAAAAATGGAAGAAAATGGAGAAGGAAGAAGAAGAACAAAATGAAGGTGAGAGAAGAGACAGAGAGCTCGAAAATAAGAGAGAGAAAGTGAGGGTGATCATGAAAATTTAGATATTTTCTTAAGTTTTCTTAGGAGTTAAGAAAAGTAAAAAGGGTAAAAAGGTAATTTAGTAAAAAGACAAAGGGCAATTTGGTCATTTCGCATCCTGATATTTTGAAAATCCTCACAACACTAGTAGGAGTCCCCAAATAATTTATCATAGCCCTGGTATGAAAATTATTGGCTCAAGTTTCTCGAAAAAACCCTAAGACAGCTCGAATCGTCTCCTAGAACGATTATCGGCCCGAATATAATATATTATTTTCATTTTCAAATGTCAGGACGAACTTTTTCGAAAATATAGGAAACGTGATTCTAAGATTAACTGTCTCGTTCACGAGTCCAAATTAGGCCTTGATAGTAGTAAAACACTACTGTCAGTGAAAATCGCAGACCGAGCTCTGGCTGAGTCTTCGACTCAAAACTTAAACATAGCTTCCTACGATGGCGTAGAGCGTGACTATGGTCTCGGAATAATTTATTTAATTTTGTAGATCCTCTAATAAAATGCAATCACTTAAATATTGGTTAAATAAAAAGATTAAGAAAATTGGGGTGTTAAAGACCACATCTCATGGGTCATATATATAAGATATCAAATCTTCACATAGGTATAAATATTAGTGGAATATTTATACTGGAGTGACCTAATATGAGAACGCTGCATTATAGTTATGTAAGTGTCATGAGCGATTCTCATTGTGACCATAGTGAAGTAGTCCTTGGACTTGAAGTCACTACGATTACTAACATATATAATTGTAAGCTTTGATACTATTAAACGTTGTCGGTAACAGGACAACTATAAAGGTAGTTATTGGGCCTATAATGAAACAAGTTGAGAAATGTGAGTGATGTAGATAGGATTCATCTCTCCTACATAACAGGAGTAATGTCTATAGGCTTCTTGATGGTATGCGACGTAGAAATGCATGTCCATGCTCAGGTGAGACAATATGAGATATTGGGCCCACATGATCGTACGTCAATTAATAGATCAAGAAATAAATAATTGGACTTAACAAGGATGACACAGTTATGCCTTGTGTTCAATTAAGACATTGTGACGAAATGACATTGACTTCGCATTATATATGGTTACAATATGGTTTTAATTGTATCACCAATATTCTAATATATTGGGTAGCAATGATGTATTGCTAGATGCACTCATTATTTATAATATTAATTGATTATTAATATGATTAATAATAATTAATATTATTGTCAATTAATTGAGAACCTATAGAGTCGCACGCATAGAGCAAATGTTCCGATAATTAGTTTAATTGATTAATTAAATATTATTTAATTAATAATTAAATGGGATTGTTTTAATTGATTAATTAAATATGATTTAATTAATAATTAAACAAAGGGCCTATAGCGCACAGTAGTACAAGTGAGTTAGATTAAGTGAGTGATAACTATTAATAAGTTGTGCACATCACTTAAGCGATACACAACACAAAGCACTCATAACGGTCATTGTACACCCTTGATAGGCACACCCTCTTTTCTCTCTCTCTGTGTCGCGCCTATTCTAATCATGATAGCTAGCACTATGCTATCTCTGACGTTGGTTTACTTGCGTGAACTGAGTAAAGGTATTGCTAACTTGCAATACTGGTAGTAGATCTGTTGCACTGTAGTTGTATAGATCAAGTTGTCATTCACACCGTAGCAATGTTCATTATTTACCAGTCCTGCTGACATGCTCACAGTGTTCGTGGTAAAGCTACGCTTCAAGAGGTAAACACAATATCATTGTGATACGTGGTCCTTAGTTAAGGGGTTTTTTCCTCTCAAGAGGTTTTTCGAAATTGTTTTTAAAAATTATCCCTCTTGAAACCCAACATTTTTAGGGAAGAAACAGAGATATGAATGATTAAGTGTGTTATGTAGTGGATCAAGACTACATTTCATGCCCTTAGTGACTTAGTTCACAAAGGTACCCATAATACTTAAATATCAAAGAGTATTCCTAAATACTTAATCAACAAGTGATCATGTCCTAGTAAGGATTAAAGAATTGTTAAGAGAAGGATTGTGAATCCTCCTTCATAAGATATATAGGATTGAAAGGCAATCGAATAATACATGAACATCAACGAAAACGTGTACTTAAGGATAACTTTTCTCAAGAAAAAGTGGAGATAGATCAAATAACTTGAGTTTACCTTATGAGGCCCAACAATGGCTAGTTTCCGAGAGAAACACGTTATAGTATGTCGAACGGACATTGATCGCATTCGTACATGAAGTTCAACATGTTGCATATGGTTGTCAGTTAAGGCATGTGACCCTAGGAGTTCAGCTTACACCTTGTGCGGATGCAAATATAGTGGTTACGGTCGGTTTGACCTAGGAGATGTTGGGGTGTGAAACTCTGCATGTGGACAGTTGGTAGCTCTCCTGTATCATGGTAAATCAAGATCCCACACCAACACTCTCGACTAAACACAGCCTTGTTCAATATTGGTGTAGAGTGTCTTTGCAAAAAGCCAATATTAATGTGTGGTTACGAATGTTGTAGCACATTTTGCCTAACGGCTAGCGCATGCAAAACATGTACTCCTGATCACTATCTCCGACATTTGTTTAGCTCCATGGAGTAGAGGTCTGAGTCATTTTATTGCATTTATGGTCGTTGCATCATGACATCACCCCACATGACTTAGGGTGTGTTTGGAAGAGCTTATGGGGAGCTTATGAGAATAGCTTATGGAATTAAACTTATACAAATAGTTTATGAAAATAATTTATGATCTTTCCATAAGCTGTTTTTAGCTTATTTCCATAAGCTTGTCAGAGAAGCTTATGAAAATAAGCTGTTTTTAGCTTATTTAAAAAAGAGCTTATTGCATAAGCGCTTAAATAAGTTGTATACCCAAACGCATCCCTAGACTTGTTTAATTGAAATACCTTATGATTCAAAAGCAACATGACTATTCTTGATAATATGACATGTATGTGTAATTATTATGAGTATACTATGCTCCGTTGTGTCGTGTCGTCTTTATCTACCATATGTTGTGATTGATGAATGAGAATCTCACATAGTAGTGTTATTCTTCTGCTATTGTTTGCCTTATATTGTAAAGACAACATCGTTCAGGAAGTGAACAATGCCTCCGTATGTCTACGTTGAGTTTCATGGAGGAGATGACACTTGGATAGGACACATCGATACTTGGCATATGGAGTACTTAGGAGACGCGTCCGTCACTATCTGGGAGAGCTGGAATGGTTGCTCATGGTTCACCATCCCCTAACCTCTCGACATGGAATGGCACCAAAAGAGGAGGAAGGGTCTGTGGGTCGTGAGTAAGATAAGGATCATTGGGCCACGTGCTTCTGCTTCTTTTTGCTGTGGCCCTCCATGGGGAGATGGGGTTCCGCCTGTTGCACCTCCCACCGTAGCACCCATAGTTGTTCCTTCTGTTGCACCACCAGTGTTTGTTCCTGTTGTTCCAGCTGTTGCTGCTAACGATGTCTTGATGGTTCTTCCACCCCACAACCCACCTGCTATGCCACTGCATCCTCCCATTCAGTATATGGCCCGTAAGAGCATCTTGTATCGGTCTAGACCTATTTTGAGGGAGCCGGAGCCGATCGTGATCACCAGTGACTCGGAGCAAGATCCGGTGGAGTATTCAGAGGAGGACATGGTAGAGGACCTTGAGGAGGATCTCGAGATGATGGTTAAGTTGGTGGAGGAGTCTTCTGAGTAGTTGTGTGTGTTATGCTAGTCTAGTTGCTCTGTCTTTGTGTGAGAAACCTTATTTTGAGGACTTGCGACTCCTAGTTCTATATTTACTCATTTACTTCAGTTTTATTTTGGGATGTCACAGATATTATGTCTTACTATACTCATGTTTTGGAACCCTCCTGTTGGTTTAACTTCATGTCTTGGAAAAGAATGATTATATGTTTTAAATTTGTCGTGAGAAGAAATATGTTTCAATTTGGTAACGTCATCATTAATTACCTTTTGTTTACAAAAAGAAAAACCGCATTTCTGAACAAACCTATGTTTTATTTTTCGCATATTTTCTTTTCGCTCTTATAAAATGTTACAATTGTCACAAACAATATATCACTAGAGAAGGGTGTTACAACCCTCTTCTTCGTCTTCTTCTCCTTCTCTACCTTCCCAACCCATGATTCCAATTTCCATCAAACTTGAAGATGATAACTTCCTTACCTAGAAAACACAAGCGCTGGGAACAATTAAAGCTCACAAATTGGGCAAATTCATCTGTGAGGCCCAATCGGGAGGCATGTCGTGCAAGTTTGCGACTGTAGAGGATGAACTTCTTGAACAACAATCAGCAGAGTTTGAACTCTGGGAACAGCAAGACGAATTTGTCTTCACATGGTTTCTGGCTTCCATGTCTGCGAACCTTCACATAATAATGGTAGGTTGTGACTATTATTTCATATATGGAAGAAATTGGAAATATACTTTGGCTCTCAAACTTGAACGAAGATAAATCAATTAAAGACTCAACTCAAAAGCATCAAGAAAACAGGTACTCTCAATGATTTTTCGCTCTTAGTCAAGAAAATAGTGGATACACTGGCTACAGTAGGAACCCCAATCGATACAAAAGAACACATTCAGATGATTCCTAATGGTCTAGATGAGGAATATAATCCTCTGGTAGCTTCATGAGGAATAATTGTATAATTTATTCAATGAACTTTAATAAAAATTATCTTAATTTTTTAATAAAACTATCTTAAAAATACCTAATTAAGCATTTCAGATAGAAAACAAATTTTAGTCTTAACTACTAGATTACTAGACTAGAAGGATTTATGCAAAAAGAAATAAAGTTGATAGCAAAAAGAAATACCAAATTAAAATTGTGCATAATAGTGGTATTATTTGGTCAAATAATAACTTCCATAACATTATAATTTTCAACATATCAAACACTTAAACATGTTTTATATGTATATCATATTAAATTTTAATTTAAGCAAATATTAATACATTTAATTAACAAATATAACTATATATATATATATATATATAAATTAAGAGTATCTTCGATGAAAGTTGCTTAACTAGTTTTAAGAAATAAGAAGTGGTTCTTAGAGGATCTCCAAGTTAGTCGGTCACAACTTTTTACTTTATACTACTTTAAGCAATTATGCACTTCAATGATGCAACTCTTAAAAGTTCATCAAATTGTTTCCACAATTACACCACATATTTATTTACATTTATTTTTATTTATCAATTTACGGAGGAATGGCTTTATTATTTTTCTTTCTCTGTTTTTAGCGGTGGTTCTTATATAAGGACCAATTGCTTATAGAAGCATCTGTCTGTACATGTGACGTTCACATCAGCTTGCTCAATTGTGAAACCGAATAAGATTCTGTCATTAATTTTAAGAACTAATCAAGCAACTCCCACTGGATTTGCTCTTATTAGGTAGTGTCATTTTGCAAAATATTTGGGTTAGTTTAGATCATCGGGTTGGATTGGATTTGAAATTTTATAAGCCGAGTAGGTCGGTTCAGGTCTCAGGTTGGGAAGAAATTAAACTGATAAACCGACCAGAAGGCATAGTCTTATCTTGCCATTTTCACTTTTCCTTTTCACGTTTTCTTTTCTCATAGACATAGACTCTCTCTCTCTCTCTCTCTCTCTCTCTCTCTCTCTCTCTCTCTCTCTCTCTCTCTCTCTCTCTCTCCCCTAGCAGCTAGCGTTGGGGACTCAGCCATTCACTCAGCCACCGCCAACAACCAACGTCTCTCTCTCTCTCTCTCTCTTGATTGGCATCTTCTTCTCTCGGCGGTCCAACGTCCAGTAAAGCCATCAAGCCAAGGTACTTTCTACGATCCGACTAGTGTACACTCCTACTTGATTTCATAAGCAACTGATTCTTATAGAAGCACCAAATAACACACCATGAAATCGAAGAAAAATAAGCTAGATCAATTTCATCTATCTAAGTTCCTCCAGAGATTGAAAAAGAAAACGTTTTGGTCCATGGACAAAATATAAATTGTTTGCTGATAATATTTTTTTTTAATTATACAAGACGTTTATTTTAATTATATATTGTTATGTCTTTTTCGTCATTTTTAACTTATTATCATAAAAATAATTTAGTTGAAATAATTTTGGTATATTTTTAATATATTTTATTTTTTTGCATATTCATTGTTTTAAAATTAAAATACAAACGAGTTAATATTTAAGTTGAAATAAAAAATATAAATGAAGTATAAAGATGTGGGGTAACTTATTTGGTGAACTTTCTAGAATTACATTATTGAACCGAAGATTTATTTAAAATAGTATAAAGTCTTAAGTTGTAATACGACATAATAAAATGCATATAAAAAATTTAAGTAACTTCAATAAGTTGCCCAACAAGTTTCTTTGCTGTAGTTTGACATAAATTAAAATTGGTTTTTTGACCGTGGCATATACAAGTTTCTTTTATATTAAAATCATTGACCCATTGGGAGGGACATGGGTGACTTGGATGGGTTGATCCGTGTTTGATAGGTGCTAGACGTCTTGGCCCAAAACTAGTAACCAGGATAGAATTGGGTTAAGTTTATGTGGTTGAGTCATTTTATTTTTTAAATTTATTTCTTTTTCATTTTTTATTTTTATTTTGAATTTTATTTTAAGAATTTTTAATTTTATTCAAATAAAAATAAATATAAATAATATGATAAAGTCTATAAATAATACAAAGCATTTGTAAAAAAAATAAAAATACTAAACAGTCTCTAATATAAGAAGAATTTGGCAAAATCATTAGAAAAGAGTATTTCAAATTTAAAAATTGATCAATTTTTAAATATTAAAAAATTAAAAACAAAAAAAATTAATCAATTCAAATCAAATTGGGAATTGATTGAGAATAAAACAATTAATTTAAGTATCACGTTCAAACTGGGAATTGATTTTTATTTTTCATATTTAGAAACATTTGAACAAATTTTTAAAACAAAAGAAACGTCAACAACAAAAAAAAGAGAAGAATAAACTGAAATCAAATTCTGAATTGATGTGGAACAAAACAATTAATCCTAATATCTATAAATAATATAAAGCAATCCCTAATATAAGTGGAATTTGCCAAGTGTCACTATAGGAGAAAAATATTTCAATTTTTAAAAACTAAATAATTTAAAATAATAATAATAAAAAAATAAAAAGATTAGTTAATTCAAATCAAATTAGTAATTAATTGAAAATAAAACAATTAATTTATATATCAAGTTCAAATTAAGAATAATTTCCATTTCCCATAAAATAAAATAAAGTTCATAAAAATATCACCAATTATTTTTATAAATTATTTACATCATTTAGTTTCGTAAACTATTTTTGTAAATTTAAATAAAACTTATTATAAGTAGGGGTGTTCGAGGATTGGATTAGATCGGTTTTGAGCCAAAAAATCATCCCATCCAAATATGGAAACAACTTGCGGTTTGGATTGGATCGGTTTGCTTCCTTAAAAAAAACCGATCCAATCTAATCCAATCAAATGCGGTTTGGATTGGATTGAATAATTCGGTTTTTATCGATACATCATTATATAATTATATTAAGTCGAAAACCAACATTAAACCTATATATTCTAGAATTAATGTAATTCTAGTTTCTAAGTACATGCATGAAATCTTCTAGCAAATGAATAACTATCGATTCCTTGATACATGAATAACTATACAAATTCCAATAAATCTAGTATTTGATAATTCCAACAAAAATATTAAAGAGAATGAGAGTGTTTGTTCATAAAAGTATGAAAAATAATGCTTAAGTATGAGTAGTACTATAATTTAAAATAATAGTATATGTATATAGCAGGTCGGTTTGGATTGGATCGGTTTTCACTAGCGGATCCGAAATCCGATCCAATCCAATGAAAAAAAGCGATTTTTTGCGGTTTTCGATTTTTTCGGTTTTCGGTTTGTTAGGTTTTCGATTTTTCGGTTCGATTTTTACGGTTTGAATTGACTTGGATCGGTTGATGAACACCCCTAATTATAAGCTCATACCAACATCTTTCTTTATCCATCCCCTATATCATATGTATCTAGTACTCCCTCCGTCCTATTATATATGTCACATTTATAAAAAAGATTATCCCAAAATATATGTCATTTTCTATTTTCAATGTAATATTAAATGTTTTCTATCAATTATACCCTTAAATACTCCATTTTGCATTTATGACAATAGTTAATACATCAATTGTTAATAAGAATAATTTGGCACAATTACCACTCTCTTTTCTTCATTTATTATTTTTTCTTAAACTATGTGATTTAGTCAAATGCGACATATATATTGGGACGGAGGGAGTATATCATACTCTATATCATACTCAATATGTAAAAATATTGTTGTGTCTATCTAAAAAAATTAAATGACTTTATATTATATTTTAGAATAAAGGTCCAAATTGGTCCTCGACAAAAATTCATGGTGACATTTTGGTCCCTGAGAAATAAAAAATATCAATTTGGTCCTTAAGAATGTAAAATGAGGTCAAATTGGTCCTTTTAAGGGAAATTTTTAGGGACATTTTAGTCTCTATCAGAGACTATTTTGACCCGTATTTTACATTCTTGATGACCAAATTGATATTTTTCATTTTTCAGGGATCAAAATGTCACCATAAATTTTTATCGAGGACCAATTTGAGCCTTTACACTATATTTTAACACTGTGTTTGGAATAAATGAAAAAGAGAAGAAAGAAAAGTAAGGGAAAGAAAATGAAAAGAAAAACTTGGCCAAGAAAAGGGGAGGAAGGAAGAGAAACACATGGGTCCCACAACTTTTTTTTTCCTCATATATGGGAAGAAAACGTGCGGAGGCTTCCTAGAAAATCACAATTGAGTGGGAGAGCCCTTTTTCTCTTGTAAAAAGACACAAACCAAACATTTTTTATTTTTTTTAAATTATTATATAAGGGTATTTATGTCATTTCATAAATACGTTTTTTTTCTTTTCTCTCATTTTCTATCCAATCAAACAAAAGGAGAGAAAAGTTTTAGTTTTCTTTCCGTTCATTTTCTCTCTTACCGAACAACTAAACAATCATCTCATTTTCTATTCTTTTTCTTTCCTTTCCCTTTCTTTTCTCTCATTTTCTTTCCTCCCATTTTCTTTTCTCAACCAACCACGGCTTTTTTACCAAAGTAGCGTTTTTTTAGAAACAATTTATCAAAATGGGGTTGTTTTGTAATATTTTACCAGAATGGGGTTGTTTGTAAAACGTCAGTCCAACTGACGCTTTTAAAGGCGCCAATCCAACTGGCGCTTTCCACCAGAAAATGACAAGTGTCCTTCCCTATATTATCTGGAATTTAAAAAAAAAATCGTTAAAGCTGCAGCCACCATTGCGGGCGTCACGTGAAGGCTGCCCCCCGCCCCAACCCCCCCCCACCTCAACCATTAATACCCCCTCCCCCATAAATACCCCCCAACCCCCAGAAACCCTTCGTCCCAGCCTCCCCCTCCCCAAATATTTCTCTTCTAAATTTAACCAAACTCATCCCTTCAAATCTTCCTTAATCTTACATTTCATACATTCTATTTCTTCTAACGTTTCATTTCTTCTACTTCTTCTTCTTACACTACATTTTTTCTGCTTCTCATTCTTGCATTCTACTTCTTCTCTTACACTTTAATTCTTCTACTCTTTGCTTTTTACGTATCAAATTTTAAACACGGTATTATTACTATAATTATTATTGCTATTATTATGATTAATTAATTTTATTTTTATTTTTATTATTGTTACTACTATTATTACTAGATGTCTAATTTTTAGTTTGTTATGATTTTTTATTATTATTATTATTATTATTATTATTATTATTATTATTATTATTATTATTATTATTATTATTGCTATTGTCATTGTTATTATTATATATTTATTCATTGTTACTATTTTTTAGTGTTATTGTTATTTGTTTTACTATTATGATTATAATCATTATTAACACTACTTATTAACACTGTTATTTTAGAGTGAAAAATATGGCTTCAAATTCGACTGGAGGTGGACGTTTGATTAATCCCGACCCAAGTAATATGTCTTTGCTAGGGATGCAAGCAACCCATATTTCTACACATTTATGGAATGGAGAAGATGATCGATGATTGAGGAGTAGATTAGCTACAGGCGGTCATCATGGACCTGCACATATTCCGGAGGAGATCGTAGATTATCTCAGTCAAGCCGGCTTCTTGGGAATTGCACAGCTTGGGTTGTTCCAAGTTGACATGAGATTAGTCAGTGCACTGGTGGAGCGGTGGAGACCGTAGACTCACACTTTTCACATGTCATTCGGAGAGTGCACAATCACATTGCAGGATATAGCAATTCTTATGTAACACCCCGATTTTCTTATTCTTTTAATTAATCAGTATTTAAGTAACTGTATTTTATTGGAGGGTTTAGAAAAATAAATTATTCCGAGATCATAGTTACGCTCTACGCTATCGTAGGACGCTATGGTTAAATTTTGGTCAAAAACTCAAACGGAGCCCGGTCTGCGTTTTACATTGACTATTATTTTACTGCTTAGATGACCTAATTTGGACTTGTGAACGAAACGATTAGGCTTTAAATAAAATTGCGAACGTTATCTGCGATTTTGAAAAATTTTAAAATAAATAAGTTTTCACGACTTTCTTGGGGTGAAATACTAAATCGTGAAAGTAACGGGGCTAAAAACGGATGAACATGAAATCACATCGCCTAGGAAGGCGTGCCTGTGACTCATCACTGTCATCATTACATTTCTGAAAATATCTAGATATTTATGAGATGTTTTGCTAAAATGACAATTTTGTCCCTAAGAGAAATTACTCTTTTGCCATAAAATATCTAAACAAATGGGCCATGGGCCAAAAAGCCCACCAAGGGGGCGGCTACTCCTCCTATAAATACCCTCCCCCTCCTTTGTTTTCTTCACATCTTTCTTCACATCTCTCCTTAATCATTTTCTTCAAACCTCCATTGCTGTCTTCAAGTGCAAGCTTTCTTCTTCACTTTTCTTCAAGTTTCAAGAGGATCAGACCGTGTTCGATCGCTCTAAAGCATGTACGGTTGCCAGTTGGAGGAGTGAAGCTGCGGCTGTGAGGCTGTGCAAGAGAGCAAGAAGTGCTCGTGAGTTCGTGATCGGTCCTACGTTTGCTATCAGGTGGGGGGAAAAACCCCAAAATCGTCAGGGAGGTAAGCTTTAAATAATATATATTGATATGCATAGTGCGACCCAAACCCTACTAGAGGTCGTTTGACCGTTAGGTCGATTTTACTGCATATTGAGGTTGTTTGTGCTGTGATTGGATATTTGGTATATTATATGTGATATGTTTATGGTGTCTATTATATGCTATAATTGATTAAATTTTATTTATTTGTAAGTTGATTTTATTGTTGAATATATATTCTGGCTGTTCTTGATGTACTGTTGTGACTGCTGATGTCGGAGTAGAGCTAGGAGTGATTTCTGATAAGTTAGGAGATGAATGTGTGGTGAGAAAGTCGAAGATATATATATATATATATATATATATATATATATATATATATATATATGTCGTCGTGCTCAACCTAGAGATACAATTGATCTGTTAGTGTTGTGATATAAAGTTGATACCCGGTTAAGCCGGAGGAAAGTTGGTTACGGTTGTTTATGTGTCGTGGTTGAGGCACTAAGTGTTGATCTTGAGATGAGTCAGTTAGATTCATGTTGCATAGTTTTTGTTCATCACTGTGTTGGCATACGGGCGATTCCAATCTTACCAACGGGGAGATGATCATACCGATTAGTTTGGCGTAGGGGCGATTCCGATCTTGCCTGCAGGGAGATGATCGTACCCATTAGTCGAATTGTAGACGGACGGGCGAATGTCTTGATCTGGCCTGCGGGCGGGGGGATATGTCGTTGCCGTAAGTCGAGTTGTTAACGGACGGGCGAATGTTCCGACCTGGCCTGCGAGCGAGGGAATATGTCGTTGCCGTCAGTTATGTTGTGGGCGGGAGATTGTTCCGACCTAGCCTGCAGGCGGGGGGATATCGTAACAGCGAGTTGAGCTTGAGGGCTTTTGACCGAACCCTGCATTATGGGGGTGGCACAAAGACGAACGAGATATCTTGATCTGTTGGAGATGTCACGTCGTAATCGCGTCCATATAATCGTTCGTTGCATAAGTATGAGAGACAGTAGTTAAGAGAGAATGATTCGGGAGTTGATTGATTGACACTATTGTGTTGCTGAGTGTGGCGATCTATATATATTATTTTATAGCTGTTTTCCCATTTATGATGAATTGCTGTTTCTTATCACCTATATTTTCTATGTCGTATTTTATTATTCTCGATTGTACGAGAAGATGCTGTTGAGGATTTGCCAGAAGAGATTGATGGTATACCTGTAGAACCAGATGTTGGCGGGAGAGCCCTGGATCCCGATGTTGGAGGACGTTAGACATCGACTGTACGAAAAGATCCTGTTGAGGATTTGCCGGAAGAGATTGATGGTATACCCGTAGAACCAGATGCTGGCGGGAGAGCCCTGGAACCAGATTCTGAGTGACATGTATTTTTGGGGCCAGGAGAGGAAATCGTATATACTTTTATTTCCGCTGCTATGCTTTCAGTTTTATTTGGTGCGTACTCTGAAGTCTTTTATAGTTGGTATCAGTTGTTGTAGACTCTACTGATGGAGCCAATACTTTTACTTATGTATAAGTCGTTTATATTATCAGTCTGTTGAATGCTTTAAATATTTCCCCATTTTTATATTACCACGTTGCGCTGCGATATTAAGAAATTGAGTTCGGGGTACTAATGGGACCTCCGAGGAAGGGGTTGTCTCATGGATGGCAAAACAGTCATTGGTAAAACCACAGGCAATTGGGGAGAATAAGCGGATAATATGTTAGGTGTGATCCCACCTGATGGAGTCATTAATGAAAGTCGAATTAAGATGAAATGGCTTGATGAACAATTTGGCAATTTTGATGAACATCGCCATTCAGACTGGCATGTCGTAAGATATGTTCGTGCTTATATATTGAGATTACTTGATGGGTTATTGTTCACGGATGACTCAAGCACATACGTGTCGTTAAGGTACCTTACCTTGTTAAAAAATTTTGGAGAGGCTGGTGAATATAGTTGGGGTGCTGCAATATTAAGTTACTTGTACCATGAGATTTGCAAGTCAACAAATTATGAGTATAAAGAGATATGCGGCTTCAGCCCACTGATTCAGTTATGGGCGAGGGAAAGATTTCCATCCATTGCGCCCTCCATCAATCATGATAATCGACAATTTGGTACCCCTTACGGTGCACGGTGAGTGTAATGTTATTTTGTGATGTTCTGTTAATTGCTTATATTAATTACGATAGTTGTTTATTTAATTAAAATTGGAATGCTACTTTTTAATAATAGGTGGACCCGCGGTGTTAATTTTGCTCGATCATCATATAGGTTGAAACACTATCGATTGGCGTTTGACCAAATGAAGCAAAGAGATGTAAGATTGTTTGTCTAGTTTAAACGTGATTCAATACTTTTTGATCAGTAGAGTTGTTTTTTTTTAAATGCAATATTGTTCAATATTTGTAGATTGTTTGGGAGCCATACACTCCAGAGATTTTGAGCACATTACCCATGATCTCCCTCGACGGTATACATGTGTGGAGGGCAATTGCTCCTATGATATGCTTCCATATTATGGAGTGGCACTTACCGAACCGTGTCATGAGACAGTTTGGAATGCAGCAACATACTCCAAGCCGTCCATCCCAGCCTGAGAGACTCCATGATTTGATGTCGAGGGGAAAAACGGGTGATAATTGGGAAAGGAGATTGGAACCAGTTATTACAATATGGGATCATAGGAATAACGAGATAATTGCTGGTGAACCCAAACAACGACCATTAAGTAAGCAATCGGAGTACATGCAGTGGTACTTGCGTCGTACAGGGAGGTAGATAAGCAGATATGGCGAACATCATTGCTCTGCGGTAATATAAAAATCAATATATCTATACCTACTTAACTGTTAAGTTTAATTAGTTTATTATTTTTTTGTAATAATGTGATTTTTATTTGTTTTAAAGGTTGACGGGGTTAAGCGGATAAATCTCTCTGCACGCCGGAAGGGAATTCGGCTTTCTCGATGGACGAGGTGAGGGAAGAGACTGAACAAATACTTTTAGCATTGGAAGAGGTAGAGCTCATTATGGTCCCCACTGAATAAGCTCAACTCCCAACGCGACAAGTAGAACCAGCAAATGTGATTAGCACTATCAGCGAATCATCGGTTGAGGGACGTGGACTTCAGCAGCGAAGAAAACGGGTAAATCAACAACAATACTATGCTCCAGCAATCCCAAAGCGTGAACCGGGGATGTATTTTGTCTCATCCCAGTATACCCCATCTGGCTCACAAGAATCACCTGAACAATATTTCTATCCATATATGCCTCCTCCTCCATCAACCACTTCAACACCCTCACCTTTAGTGTCGAACACACACCAACCATATTCACCGCATGAGTACTTTACCCCATCACCGTATATACCAGTTGCTTACACACCCGGTGCACCCGGGCAGTGGATAAATCAACAACAAAACGCCCAATTACTATCTCCGGATTACGGTGGTATGGGAATTGATCTTAATGTTGATTTTTCTGCCGCCATGGAATCAAGCGTACACGAGACCACAAACTGGCCGAGTGATATAGATCCTACTGCTGGGACCCAACAAGACATCTGAAAAAATCCATACCGTGGTGCTAGAGATCGTCCTCGACAATGCATTTTAACTCCATTGAATGATAATGAACACGAGGCACACTGACGTAAATCATAATTATTGTAGTTGGTCATTGTATGTCTCCTTTATGTTATATTCAGTTAAGTTGTATTAGTTTATTTTTAATGATGTGTACTCCTTTTAAGTATATTAGCAAACATGTAGTTGTATCAGACAATAATTATTATTTTTAATTAGAAATTATGGAAAGTAAATCAACATATTAAACATAATAAAAAATAAACAACATATACGATGTAATTACTACACTCCAATCAAATCTTAAAATGTTACAAGAAGTGGATATTAAACATCACGATCCCCATCATTTGGTTAAACCCCCGATCCTCCTTCACGTCGAGGACAATGACGCCGGTTATGACTCTGAGCTCTACATAGCCCACATCTTTGGCATGGTTGCGACTCTCTGCAATCCATTTCGTTCCGAATGCGGGTTGATTTAGGACGTCCCTTTGGACGTAGCATCGACTCATCCGGAACCAAAGTCCTAGGCACCCACATCAACAGTATGTCTTCCTCATTTCCGATGGGCCACCACTGACCTGAGTACGCTTCAATGATGCTCTGCAGCTTGTATTTGGGATCGACGTACTGATAATAGTCTATACTCACGGACGCACAAGCCGTGATTACATATGAGCAAGGATATTTATACGCTTGAAATTTTCCACATTGACACATCTTCCTCTGTAAATTGACGTCCCAAGACTGGCCCCCTCGTTGCGTGAGTGGATTGAAAGCCTCTTCAACTTCAAATTTTTCATTCTCAAAATCAAATGGTCGAACCAGATGGGAAGAAGCCTCCTCTTGATTTTTCATGATCGCTTTCATTACCTTTTCGAAATACACTTGACCGGAATTAAGTTGAGCCCTAGTGGTTGCACCTCTTTGAACAAAATATTCCACCATCCGCCCATATGTGGACTTGACCAAAGTTGTAATTGGCAAATTTCGAATGCCCTTTAAAATTTTATTAACAGCCTCCGACAAGTTGGTGGTCATGATCTACGACCATTGTGATCATGAGCCTGACTCCATTTTTCTTTTGAAATGCTGTCAATCCACCTTTGTATTTCTGGGCTTAATTCGCGGAATCTTTCCAACCTCCGCTGAAAGTGTTGCATATAGACTGTATACCCTACAACGGTGCAAAGCAAAACATATATAAATTGTTAATGATTCAAAACAAAGTACCTTAAACAAATGAATATAATAATATGTTACCTATCTTTAGCAATTCGGACTTTAACCTTGCATTCTTGAATTTATGATTAAAATTACTGGCGATGTGTCGAATGCAGTATACATGGTACGCGTTCGGGGGCTGCCAACCAAGGTGTGGATTTGCCACAACTGATTTAATGCTTTGGTGACGGTCAGAAATCAAACATATTCCTCTTTTATTGGTAACATGTTACGTATAAGTGCCAAGAACCATGACCATGCATCTAAAGTTTCTCCTTCCACGATTGCAAACGCAATCGGCAACAGGTGACTGTCTCCATCTTGTGTTGTGGCAATCAACAACATCCCACGATACTTACCATATAAATGTGTGCCATCAACCTGTATTGTTGGTTTGCAGTGGTTGAACGCATCGCAACATTGTTTGAAATTCCAAAAATCTCGATGAAACTTTCGGCATTGGGTGTTCACCCGATTACCAACTACAACATCGTTGGTCTCGATTTAGTAATAGGAACCATCAGCATGCAACTGCATGTACTCCAACCATTTAGGCAATAGTGCATACGATTCATCCCAATCTCCAAATACACACACGATGGCTTTTTGTTTGGCCTTCCATGCCTCCCTATAAGATATCTTGTATCCAAATGTACTTTGGATCCTTTCTTGAATAAGCGAAATCTACACTGATAGTTCATCTTGGACCATGCCTAAAAACATTTATAAGTTCAATTCAAATCTTAAATAAGCCAAATTAAATATTAATGTAGAAAAGAAAATTATGGTTAAAGATCATACCCAGTTTGACTGAGCAAAGAAAGTTAGAATCCAACTTTGTATGGTCTTGCGACAGCATAGGATTCACACAAATGTGTTGGTCACCCCACTTCGTAACATGCCATTTGTCTGTCTTCTTTGATAAAATTGCCCTCATCCTCCATGTGCAACCTTGTGCATGTGTTGGACATTTAACATACGAAATTTCTGGTTTTGATTTAATAACTATGAATGATTGATGAATGTTCATTGAGTAATGTTTCACAGCTAGCTGAACATCCTATTTAGTGTCGAATCGCAAACCGACATATAATTCCTGACCCACACGCCATGACCCACGAACATCCAACCCTTGAAAATCCATTTCTTCGTCGGGGTGGTACCAATTAATATAACTGTAATGAGGAGATAAATTGAAGAATGTACCATGTAATTGGCCTGTAAATATACAATAACAGCATTAACCTTATTAATAATAATAATAATAATAATTAGAATAATAATAATAATAATAATAATGATCATAATAATAATAATAATAATAATAATAATCATAAATAACACCATCAATATTAGTAACAAGAATAGTAACAATAATATCCTACTTGTTTGTTGTGGAACACAATGTGCCATAGGCCTTACAGATAAAGCAGGAGAAGCAACGATCACCGATGGTGCCATTGAAGATACGATTTGATTAGATCCTAGATCAGCTTCATCTTCAATGTCCGATGAATCACATCTAGTATTTCATCTTCGTCTTCATCTCCACTAGAATCGAGCTCCATTTCGCTATTCCAATCCAGATCTTCATCCGATGATCCGAGTTCTACATCATACTGTTGTACCTCAAAATTATTACATAATGATGGCGCAGGGACTGTCGAACAACCGACAACATCGATATCACAGTATAACTCCAATGTTGTCATCCACGAATTTTGATCAAAAGCGTTAATTATGCACTCCACATCCTCATCGTCACTAATTTGGTAAACAATGTATTTTGTCGGATTTTGTGATATCATAAATCGGGTGACAATTTTCGAAACACATTAATTTGGATGAAGTTTCAACCTAGCATGAATCTTTGTCCTCAAAAGTTCATCGCCGACTCCACGTTTTATTTGCATTGTTTTTTATCTCCTTCAAATGTGATTCCTTCTTCTCCATCAAAGATCCTCCCATTGGAGTATATGAACACTACAGTTATAGACATATTGTGTGACCTAAAATAATAACAAAAATTTAAGATTAGTGTTAATAATGATTATAATCATAACAATAATACTAAAAAATAGTAACAAATAAAGATATAATAATACAATAACAATAGCAATAACAATAATAATTATAGTAATAATAATAGCACTAATAATAATAATCATAATAAATTACAACAATCACTAATAATAATAATCATTATTTACAACAAAATACAAATTAGAAATCTAGTATAATAGCAGTAATAATAATAAAAATAAAAAATAAAAATAATACTAATTAATCATAATAATAACAATAATAATAGAAATCATTTGTAAATAGATAATCACAATAAAAATAACAACAATAACAATAATATACAATATTAATGATTAATAATAATGACAAATTTATAGTAATAATAATCAAAATAAAAGTAGCAACAATAACATTAAACAATATTTAAATTAATATTAGTCATAATATTGTTTTTAATACTACAATATTTGAAGTCATTTTTTTCACACTATAATAACAAAAATTTAAGATTAGTGTTAATATTGATTATAATCATAACAATAATACCAAAAAATACTAACAAATAAAGATATAACAATAACAATAGCAATAACAATAATAATTATAGTAATAATAGCACTAATAATAATCATCATAATAAATTACAACAAACTATAAATTAGAAATCTAGTAATAATAGCAGTAATAATAATAAAAATAAAAATAATACAAATTAATCATAATAATAGCAATAATAATTATAGTAATAATACCGTGGTCAAAATTTTGTACGTAAAAAGAAAAAAACTGACAAATTAGAGTGTAAGGGAAGAAGTGGAAAAAATTATAATATAAAAAGAAAGTAGAAGAAATGAAATGTAAAAAGAAGAAATAAAATAATATAAAATGAGGTTTGAAGGAAAGGATTAGGTGAAATTTATAAAAGAGGTTTGGAGAGGGGAGGGGATACTTATGAGGGGGGCAAGGGGCTAAGGAATTTTTTTTTTTTTTAAATTTCAGATAATATAAAAAAATGACACTTGTTATTTTCTGATGGAAAACATCAATTGGATTGACGCTTTTCAAAATGTCAGTTGGACTGATGTTTTACAAACAATCTTATTGTGATAAAATATTATAGAATAATCGCATTTTTATTTTCAAAAAAATGCTACTTTGTAAAAAAGCCACCAAACACAGCGCACGTGTTTTCTCACACAGGTAAACACTGTCGTGGATGTCATCCAAAAAAAAACGCTGTCGGGGATTAATTGACGTCAGGGCATCGTCAAGTGGTGACGCAAAATACATAACATTTGAGAAGCATCACAGTATCCAATGCGTCGATTTGACAAATAAGCCGACAGTAACAGCTGTACTGATCATTTAAAATTTCTAGTAGTCTGTTTTTTTTGTTAAAGGGCATTGTTGATAGTATCGTATGATCATTATTTAAAGAATATAAGAATATATCATTTTTAATATAAAATTATAATGTTTGATTTTTTAATTAATATTTTTAAAATATTATTTAATATTTCTCTTTATTAAAAAATTATATATTTAACATATAAAATTTTTAAAAATATTATAATTTAATAAAAAAAGTTTATTTTTCTTTCCATACCCTAAATATATGGATTAACATTTACCTTTCTATATCACTATTTTATACGTTCCTTTATATTTTTTTTTGGTAACATTATCCTTTATATTTTTATAAGGATAAGAGAGCCAAAAATTTTCTTTTCTCTCATAAAAGAAATATATAAAGAGTGGTGTATTAAAAATTGGATAAGACTCGTTTAAAGTTAATTTCTCCCTAAATTCAATAAATAAGAGTATTTTTATTTGTTCACTTTAAAGATAATTTTATTTTAGACGAGCCTTTTCCTTAATTTATGTAGAAATAGATTAGTCTAATTTGTTTTCAATATTCTGTTCCAAAAAAATTTTTTTTAGTAAATAGTTAATTTGCTGTACAATTATCTTTTGCTTTCTTTTAGAGCATGTTTGGGAAAGATAGATTTTTCCCATTTCAGCTATTTTTTGACTAAAAAGCTGTTTTATACATAATCTATCATGTTTGTCAATTAGCTTAAATTTATAAAAAAACTTTTTTTTAGGGGAAAAAAGCTGTTTTATGTCATCTAATTTATTTTAGCTTAAGATTGTTATGATTTGATTATTTCTTATTCTCAAAACTCTCTTCCCTTTTTATCCCTACAAAACTAACTTCCAAATAAATATTATTAAATTATACAAATAACTTCATACCCTTTTTTCATAATTTACTATGTAAAAAACGATTTTTTTAGACCATCCAAACGAAAAATATTATCTTGAAATCGCTTTTCAGCAAACAGACCCAAACAAAAATAGATTCTGATTATAATCGATTATCACAATAATCGATTATTCATAAATCGATTATCAGCATAATCTTTTTTTTCAGCTTTCCCAAACACACGCTTAGTCCCAAAACTTATTTTTTTCTTCGGTACAAAGTCCCAAAACTTATTTATGTGTATAATTACTTTTTAAATTATAAAAATCGCATCAAAATGATCAATTTTATATATTAAAGTGATCTATACAATGAGGACAGATGTGATACATGTACTAAAAAAATATAGACTCAATATCATTTTTAATCCTTTATCTTTTTTTAATTTTCGTTTTGCTTCTTTTTTTATTATTATTTTTTATTTGGTTTCTTATTTTTATTTTTTGTTTCAATATGATCTTTTCCCTTTAAATTATGATATGAAGAGATCACATTGATATAACTTTTGTAAAATAAAGTATCAATTCGAAACAAAAAAAATAAAAGAGGGATCATATTGGAACAAAAAAATCCCTACATTGATTTAATTTTTGCAAAATAGGGAACCATTTTGAAACAAAAAATAAAAGAGGGACCACGTTAATATGATTTTGTAAAATAAGGGACCAAATCAAAAAAATAATAAATAAAAGAGACCATAACAAAAAATAAATAAATAAGTGTCCAAAAATGGTATTTAGCCAAAAATATATTACAACTAATGTAGGAGCTATGGTATCCATATAAATACATTAATGGAATAAATGGTAAATAAAAAGTAATTTCAAGAACTGAAAAATCGAGAAAAATAAATTATTGCAGCAATCAATCATTGTTTTTTATCAACTATAATAGAATCAATTTTATGTTTTGATGTATTATAAACTTTAAATTTTCAAAAAAACACTTTTTCCATAAAAATAATTTTTTGTTAATTTCATCCTGTCTGTCAAACATTTCCTATTAAATCCAAACTAATTTTTTTAAGAAAATTGTTTCAATAATAATTAAATTTGTATATGCTCTAAAAATATGATTGACTGAAATGAATAAGTTAATACTTCATGCGATTGCGTAAAAAAATTTCTTAATTAAGGGCCAGCGTAGTTCGGTATTACTTTGTTCTCTATGAAATTCTGACCATTGGATCGTATTTGAGTGATTAGGACTAAACGATAAATGTACATGATTTTTGTAAGTAGTCATATAACCATTAATGTTGATCATTCGTTATGATTGTATAGTCAAGATTTATTGTTCTTATATTCCTAAAATGCAATCTATTAATAGTATATGACACACAAACGCGCACACACACATTATATGTTAGTTTTTAATTAAGATTATAATCATAAAATGTGTTGCAAGAGCTTCTTAAAGTTCTCCAATCAAAGTTGATCTTTCTCTACCTTATCGATTTCAATTTTGCAAAAACAAAGGGAGCATTGAGGGGATAGATATGGTGAAACAAATTCATATGTTTAATTGTGTACAACAATATTTGAGCCTTCCTCTAACATAGTCTTTCGTTGGAGGGGAATGGAGGGGAGGGGAGGGATTTTTTTAAATATTTGTTATTTGGTTCATTTTTTAGGAGAGGAATGGAGGGGTGCAAAATCCATACTCACCCAATTTTGCCTCCCCTCCAAAAGTGGGGGGATTTGGAGGGAATGAGAGGGGTTTTAAAATATTTTGAATGGAATGACTAAAATAACTTTACTTATGTATTTTAAAATCTAAAATTATAATGGTGTAAAAGTAAGTTAATTTTAAAATCCCTTCTCTCCCCTTGTGAACCAAACACAAAAAGTGTTACTTTCCCTCCCCTCCCCTCCTCTCAACCAAACACAATAGCTAATTAAAATCCCTCCCCTCCTTTCCCCTCCCCTCCCCTCATTTGAACCAAACACATCCTAAGGGATATTAGGTTGGCTTGGTGGTTGAGGTGGGAGTGTTAAGGAGTGGAGTGATAAGCAGGGAGAGGGTTTAACTCCCACCCACTAACATTTCTAACAAATACTAACATTTGCTTATCAAAAAAAAAAAAAATTGAGCCTTCCTCTTCCTCTTTGTAGCGTAGGAGAGATTTTGTACTTAAACGTAAGTAATCTTGCTCCTTCTCTACTCTATCGATTTCAACCTTGCAAAACAACGAGAGCACTTAGAGAGAACATATGAGAGTTGTCGGCATTCCCATATCTTCCTATCTTCTGTCATGACATTTAGGAGGGACTGCCCTCTTCTGGACACTAGTCATGACACAAGATATGAAGATATGGACTACAGGTCACTTCTGGATTATATTGTTGCTCATAAGTCATAATAGAGCTCCATAAATGAATAATACATAGAAGAATGAGAGTTTGTAAAATTTGTATTGTGGGATAAGAACACAGAGGAGAGATATTTATAGAAGAGTTTGGTTCAGGGTTTAAGTTCTGTTGGTTCAATAGATATTAAAGCATAATTGATTATGGATAACTTTATATCGTTGAAGGTTGAATATCGGGTTGTACTGTGTCAATTAACCTGCAGAGAGTTGGTCACCTAGATCATTTTGTTTTTAATACAGGGGCAAGATAATGTTTCCTCTAGCAGACACTATCATAGTGACATGTTTAATAGCGCTTCTCTGAATAAGCGTTGTAAAAGGTGGAACGCTTTTTTTAAAGAACAAGGTATGAGGTAAAAATGGTATTTATTTGGAGACACACTATTAAAAGTATATATTTTAATAGTGTTTCCTTAAGGAAGTAATATTAAACTCCTCCGCACATTTTTTTTGCTGATATACAAATTTCTTTTCAATGAAACAGAAAAACGTTGATCTTCTATTTTTGAGAATTATAGCTTGAAAAAAATTTGATAGGAAGCAAATTTTCTTTCATCAATGACAACAAGAGTTACAATTGGGACACAATTTGGGAATTGACATTGAAAACCAGAAATTCAAAGAGAAATTATAGATATTCCAAGTGAATATATGATTATAAATTTATTGACAATAAAATTGAGAGTTGCAAAACTGGATCTTCCAATACAAAAATTAGAAGATCTCATTTTTAGTTGTCCTTTAATTGAAAAAAATGGAATTACAGAATTGAAATTGAAACATTGCTCAAAGAGCTTGTTGAATCTTTTTTCCAAGAGTTGTTGAAAGCAAGGGAGATGTGAAATCTTATAATTCCAATTACAACAAAAGGGAGAGGAGAGAGAGGAGTCCATTCGTGAGATGGACAAGTGATACAAAATCCCATTTTCATTTGTTTTTTAATTCCCTCTCCAAATTGAATCTTCCTGGTGAGGATGGAGGACAAACTCATGTTGAATTTTATTATGACTCACATCCTTTCTTCTGGGTTTTATTATAGCTCACATTCTAGATTTTATTGAACCATATTTCTTTCATCTTTCCCACACAAGAAAAAGAACTTCCTCAATGAAGAACATAACAAATTGAGAACATGAGTTGATAAAATTTGAAGTGTGAAGGATAAGAACACAGAGGACAACTATTTATTGGAGAGTTTGGTCAAATAATTCCAATTAATATTTTCAATAATGTTGAGTTACAAGTAACAAAATTGATGAACGGAGAAAATTGTGAGCTGAATATCCCATTTTATATGCATAAATATCAAATATTATTGTTCATTGACTTCATGGACTATTTCACCAAACATGCAGAGAGTTGGTCACCTAGACCGTTTTGCTTTGAATCAGGTTAAAGATAGTGTCTTTTCAAGTACGTGCTATTATAGTTATTCATTTAACAACGTTTGTTTGATAAAACGTTATTAACGGTACAACATATAATACCGGGTCTTCGATGAAGAACCATAAGAAGTGAAGCGTATTTGTTTAAAAAGGCATTGAGTAAAGATAACATTTATTTATAAAAGCGCTATTAAATATATATATCTTTTAATATCATTTCCTTGGTGAAGCTATTAAAAACCTCTCTGAATTTTTTTTAAGCATTTCCTCCCAAAAACCGCTATTAATTGTGTTATTAAATCTCGGATTTGACGTAATAATGTTTAAAAAAAAATCTCTCCCCTCTATTTTTACTACCAAATATGTAAGTTAAAATTAGTTAAAATTCAATTTATATTTTAAAACAGTAATATATTTAATTATAAAAATAAAACAACACTTATTTAATGAAAGCTAGGATAACCAAGAATTCATCCTATCGGAGCTTAAAGCAGGGATTTTAATGAGCATTAGTACTGGTATATTGCCACTGATTCATGCCTATCCTCACATGTGAACCCAATGGGGGAAGCCGCAAATTCATTAGGAAATTCATTATATAGAAATTCCCTATAGGGGAAATGAATAGTATGAGTTTAATTTTTGTTACATTATGGGCGTAAAATTTTTATACTATTAATCAATTATAAATTATAATATATTTAATTTTTAAGGTAATTATGATAAGAGTTATTTTTTTTAATGATATATTAATTTATGATTGATTGACAGTGTGAAAAATTTGTACACTTACAATGCATATCAATTAAATTCAATGTATAAAACATTCAAATGTGATTATGTCAAAAAAAACATTAAAATTTAATTACTGGCTGAAAGTATTATTGTAAGAGTTTAATTTTGATATGTTGTGAGTGTATTACACTGTTAAGAAATCACAAATCATATGTGACTTTTAAGGTAATTATAATAAGAGTCAATCATAGTGAAATTTACATACCGTTTATATATCAACATGAATAATCTGAGAATCGAACCCAAAACATAATGAGTATGGACGGAAGGCTTGACGAGATGCGCTAACCTTTATTTATTGGTAATTTAGTTTACTTTTGATCATTATAAATTTGACTCATTTAATTAGCTATATTTTTTTATAACTTTTTTTTTTTAATTTTCAAATTAATGTTGGAGCTTTTGACAAAAATCTATTAGGCTTATTGGACCCATCACTTATTTAATATTTGTATATAATTAATTACAAATTTATAATTTGTTATAAATATATTGTACTAATTATGCATCTGTATAATATATTTTGTTTAGGATTTGATTTTGATAAACTATGGTGTAATATTTTTATAGTATCAATCAATAATACATTATCGCATGTACAATTTTTAGTAGTATTAAGATCTTCACTTTATAGTCATATAGTTCATTAAAATTAAACCTTTTATTTTATATAGAATATGATTATTTTGTTAAAGGTTATTATAGTTAAAAGTTATGAAAGCTTAAATTATTTTGGAGCCATATGAAGACTTTCATGTAGTGTAGGTATTTTTAAATAAGTTTTTGCATCAGACTAGACTTTTATCTTTTATTAACCAGGATATATCTAATCTCGAAAAATAGTATACACAAACTCGACCACACTATATAAAAATAAGTCTATATTAAGCGAATTCTAATACCTTGGGGCCATTTTTTCGACTAGCTCTAACCATAAAATTGAACAATTTCTCTTTTCTAAGTTTTCTTCAAACAAAAAGAAAAATAAATTCTTATTACCAATTCTCATGCTAATCCTCTTTATTATTAAATAAAAACTATTGACTTAATTAAGTTTTTAGTTTCTGAAAAATAAGCCAGTTTTGATTTTGATCCCTATATTTTTTGTGTTGGTTTTGTTTCCTCCAAGTTTCAAAATTTTGGTTTCGGTCCCTACCGTCATTATTCATCCGTTAGGTGTTGACGTGACAAACAGACCGTCACGTTAGCACTGCTATGTAAGTTATTATAATATTTTTATTTTTATTATAATGTTATTATTTGTTTTTCATATTTTTATTAAATGAATGAAATGTTGAAATAACAACATTCAGGAATATTTCTAAGGTTCTGAAATATCACTGTGACATTAAATATTATAAAAAAATATAAAAATGTAATATTTAATCCTATATGATATTAAATATTATAAAATTAACCTACATAACAGTGCTAATATGACAGTTCGTTAATCACATCAACACTTAATAAATGGATAATGACGACATATTAAATATTTTTGTTTGATTAGATAGAAAATAAAAGGAAAGAAAAAATTTATTTATAAAATGACAAAAATATCCCTACATAATAATTTAAACAAATAAGAAAGTTGGTTTTTTTTTTAATCTTTTTGCCCAAAAAAAAAAATTGAAACTACAGCCACAGCTTCTCGTTTATTATGCTTTCCGTCCAAAATGAGAAGAAATAATATAAAGGCGGGTCTCATGTTCTTTTTGCTCTTTCCTCATCTCTTCTTTACAACCAAAGGATGGAATAAATATTGGAATATATGTTTTTCATCCTTCCTTTTTCTTTTCATTATTTTTCATGTGTTTCAAACACTACGTTAGTTGCAACAGTTCATCTCGATATTTTACATATTTTTTTATTAGGTGTGCGTAATAATAATTCTTAGCTTAAACTTTTGAAAATATTATTTATTTTAAAAATGTATATTATAAAATTTATTTTAATTGTTATTTATATATTTTTTAATTCTAAGATTTAATTATATATAATATTCAATTTTTTATATTATATATTGATATAAATCCGATTTTTACCCCCATCAAAATATACGATCCTAATAAAGTCATTCTAGCTTGTCTTGTCAAACCTCCCTGCCAGCAAGTCGCAGCTTGTAGGATGGGAGACTGAAACCAATTGTGGTTTTTTATTTTAAAACTTCAATTTTATGTTATTATTATTATTTTAAATTGAATTCACAAGCTTCCAAAAGTATAAAGCAATGCCAGTCAAAAAAAAAAAAGTATAAAGCAATGATATTTTCATCAATTTATACTCACAGTTCATATATCTCTTGAAATTTGCGCAAATGTTTTACTTGAAAATTAATCTCAAAATTATCATATAATACTTCTATTATTTGCATGAAATTTATATCACTTCTATTTCTTATATGTGTATTATTGCACTTTTTACATATTTCCCAGCTCCTTATTTGGTCTTTGAGTAGCCGTCATTTGACGCAATTCAAATGATAAGAGTGAAAATTAAGGTAGATCTGTTGGTTCATTTTCCGTAATAGAAAATATTACATTTAAAATGAAAATGAAGATGATGTTAGGAATTAAGTCTTAGTTGTTTATCAACGTACAATTGAATTTAGATTTTTTATTCTTTGATGGTCCCATGCAAACAGATAACTTTTCTTTTTGGCGAATAAAAATTCAGGTGAGTTGGATTTTTAGGATTTATTATAAGATCATAACGGGTATTATAACTCAAAGTAAATTTATAAAGATATTTATAAATTATTTACCAACAAAGTTTTTACATCAATAATAAAATTCGAACTTACATCTTTAAAGGAAATGAATCATATTGTTATCAATTGGATAAATATTCGTTGGCTGCGAACAAATAACTAAACGGGAAGTTTTTATTCCTTTCGAAAGATACAATGATTTTACAGGGATGAGAGGAGGTTGAAACCGTAGAAGATGAGGCGAAACCAAACCTACCAAGGACCTTACAAATTAGAATTGGCATATGCATGACATTTTATTTTATTTTAATTATTAAATCGAATGTACCTTTCCTCAGCCGTCTAATAATTGAGAACCACCCATTGACAAAACCACTCACGGAATGGCCGCATTATGCTGATTTGAGTGCAACTACGACTCTCGTTCTGAGTCTTCGAACCGAACTACACGTTTATGTAGCGCAAGCCACTCAAAACAGGTGAAAACCTGTCCTACACAACGAACGGTGCCTAATTAAACTAGGGCTGTCAGGAACATGGAGAATGGAGATGGTCTAAAACTGCACACATTGCAAGATATACTTGGATGGAGATTGGCCCCAGTCAGACCATTCTATCTCTCCATTTATATTTTTTTTAGATAAAATAAATCAAATGTTAAGATGGTGAATATAAAAAATCTAATGAGTCATATTGAAGTGATCGCAGTGATCACAGTCAATCCAGATCATATATACTTGTAATTAAATTTTCACCAAATAATCTTTTATGGAATACTAAATAATTTAATTTTAACAATCAATTTAGACTTTGAGTCAGATTCTTTACGCCTTCTATATGAAATGCTGGTTGATTTGCATTATATCTCATTTTACTTTTTTTTTTTTTAATAATATTAGTTTCTTAGAAAATTTTCAATTGAGAGTTGTTTAAGGGTTGCATAGAGTTAAGCAACTATTACTTACACAATTGTACCATTGGAGTGAACGTAGGTGGACATGAGTTGTTTGGAAGAGTTGATTCTATAAACAACTTGTTCGTATATAAGAACCTCCAATAAAATAAGAAGAGAAAAAAAAATTGAAAATTGCAATGGTTCTCTTCTTTCAAAGACTGAAATAACATTAAATGTGAGTAAAGACGTGGATAACTTGTGTGATCCATTTGGTAAACTTTTTAGAATTGTACCATAGGAGAGGAGAGTTGCTTAAAGTAGTATAAAGTAAAAAGTTATAAGACGATATGATAGGACCCATAAAAAGAGAAGTTAAGCAATAAGTTGTATCATTGAAGATGCTCTTAATTGATTTTTTCATTACAAAAGAATTAAAGTCAAACATGCGCTATATATATATATATATATGTGTGTGTGTGTGGGGGGGGGGGGACATATAAGGATTATACTTGGCAAGAATGTGAGAACAATAAATTTTAATCATTAGATCTTATCTGAATGGATATATTGGATTGTAAGAATGCAAGAGGAAGGAGGAGTCGTCATTCTCCTTCCTTGGTGGCAATTCTACTGTCTATTCTTTTGTTTTGGTGGGTGTTTCTTTGTAATAAGTTGCTTAACCTTGTTAGATATATAACATGTTTGTGAGGGGGGAAAATTCAATCACCTACCTTGTGAAATTAATTTAATTTTAATTATTACTTTTGTGAGTGTTTGAGTTTCTCCTTATAGTTGTTCATATCTTGATGATATTGCAAGAAGGAGAGATTTTCATATATACCTTGAGAGAAGGCATAATATACTCTTCAACTTGCGGCACTCTTATGTCAAAGATGCTTAGTCATCGATAATTTATGAAAAAAGAGTAGAACAATAGATCATTAGTTAATTCAGATTGTAAAGTGTGTGTTTTACTCATTCTCTTTGGATTTGGTGTACTTTTTCTGATTTTAAGGGCTGCTAGTCTTTATTCTTACTTAAACATCTTTTTTTCACCAATGTTAGGTATAGGAAGGGGCCACTGAGGCCCCCTCCCCCTCCATTTAGTATGTTCTTTCCACATTGTTGGTCGTGACAACCATTACCCAAGAGGAGGTGAATTGGGTGATAGTGTATTTCAAAACTTGTTCCATAAATGATGACTCAGGCAACCTTCCCTTCCAATATATGGCTGTGAAGATGACTCCTCTTTTCTCTTCTTGTTGGCCAGATATTCCAACCTTTCCTTGGCATGAAAAGACAGCCCGACATCGGGATAGGCCTCTTTATACTCACATTTTCTTTTTGAATGAATCTCCTCCAGGTAAGATTCAATTGGAGACAGTGGTGAGGTAGACTCCTGATACGTCGATTTCGAAGAAGATGAAGAGTCCAGAGGATCCAGTTCAATATCCCTGCCTTTGAGGAAGGAGGTGTTGAGAGGTTTAGGCCAGATTAATGATGCTTCATGCCTGTAGGCTTGATTAGATCAAAAGTTCCAAATAAAGAGCATTCCATAGGGACAGTTTCCATCATTCCTGTGAAGACGATATTTCAGATATTCCATGATGAGGTATGGAAGGTTGATTTTGGAGTAGGTGAGGAGGTGATAAATCATTTTAGATTTTGATAGACCAAAAGAGTGCAAGCTTTCACTTTCTGTTAGAGGAAGAATGAAATGGCGACAACACTCCAGTAAGAATCTAGCCTTGTTGGTCAGTAGTTTGGTCTCATTTTTATTCAGAATAGCATTGTCCCCAAACAGTCTCTGTTATACCTTCTTAAGAGAAAGGTCTGGGTTTTTCATTTATCCACACCAGACTTCTGAAACTCGCCAAACCCTTGTTTGCATCTCCCGTTATTTTAGCAACAAGATCCTCGGTGATGGTCACTGGTACACCACCACCTATGTGCCGAGTTATGGATCTGTCACCGTTGATATCATTTGATCAGAATTATTTGATTTCTACAACAGATATGATTCTTCACATGTCGAAGTAATTAGTCCACCCTTGAAAAGCAATCTCTCTAGTTTCGTCGTATCCATCCTTTTTAAGCTCTTTAAGATTAATTCTCCTCGTTCTAATAAGATGAAATTTGGATGCCATTTGGGTTACAAAGAGTGAAAGGTTTCAGAGAATTAAAGGTTTCTGTGTGTGGAATGGTTTCAAAGTATGAAATGGTTCTATTTATACACACCAGCGGACGTGCAGTTAACGGAAAAGACCAAGACGTGCAGTCGTACAGTTAATGGAGAAAAAAAAGACGTGCAGTCGTGCGTTTTCAGACAGAAGTTACAATGTTGGTTGAGAAGACGAAGAGCTCACATGCATGCTCTGTCTCTCGATATCATTCCATACAAAAATAAGATATCAAGATATAATAACTTTTTCCCAAAGAAGAGTTGTTAAATAAGCTATCAATATATAATAATGTTTCCTAAACAAAGCTCTATTAAAGGTATGATCGACCTAAAATAGCTACTAAAGGTATCATTTCCTCTCTCTATGACCATTATTACTCTCTCTCACTCTTCAAGCCTGCACATGTTCTCAGACTCTCCCTCTTTGTGACCCCCTCTCTCAGATTCTCACCACGACCACCGAGCAACTCACTCTCCCCGTTTTCTACGTCAGCTAGTGTTGAAAACTTTGGCAAGTATACCGAGTCGTACAAGTAGTAAAAGAGGAGAAAGGGATATCGTTCCCATGAGGATTGTGTGACAAATAAAAATACGTACAAATTGATTCTACCTAAAGAGTTGTTTGGGATCAAAGGGAGCTCAGAAGCTCAATAAACAAGAATTAGAATACAAAGGAACAAAACAAGAGGAACAAGTTCTTTTTGTATTTTTATTTAACACTTACTAAGCAAAAACTGTTTTACTTTCAAGAGAAAATATGTTGGAGTTAGAATTCACTAATCCCTTCCTCTCATGCAATGAAATGACAAATAATACAGTTTTATACTTCAATTATGAATATCAATCCACTAAAATACTCAATCCCTAATTCCTTAGACGGAAAGAGCCTAAACCCCCAAATTAAACCCTAATTCCTTAGGTGGCCTAATTAGTGGGTTTGCATTAAGATTTGAGATTCAAAGATAACTAATAAACCAAATTCCATTCCTAGAGATAAGGTTTACTAGGTGATTAATTTCATGTCTAGATTCAATAAGAACTTTCCAATTGCAAATCAAATCAAAGATCAAATCATGGGTGATCAAGCCACAACAAGCATTAAGCATAGAAATTAAGCACTCATAAAGAAGTAGAAACTACATTAAAATATCAAGTCAAATACATGAGAGTTTAGAACTAGCTACATCTAACCCCAACAAAAAGGGATTTAGTTAGATATAATAAAGGAAACTACAAAGGGAAATGAAATGAACAAAGATGATGCAAACTCCATGAAGATGATGTTGTTCCAGCAGAGAAGAAGCTCCTCTTTCCACTTTTAGGGTTTAGAATTTCGTACAGCTACTAGATTCCTCTCAAAATGGGTAACAAATGCCTAAATACCCTATCAGGAAAATTAGCCAGCGCTGGGCGCTAGGTGCCAGCAAGACAGACAGCGTATTTTCACCAAGGATCCAGCGCTGGGCGCTAGAGTCCCTGCGTCCAGCGCCAGTTAGGCGGAGAGCAGATTCTATCAGGGGTCTTCAGCGCTAGGCGCTGTAATTACTGTGCTGAGCGCTGACTTTCCAGAGAGTAGCTTCTTATCAGGGTAACCAGCGCTGGGCGCTAGCTCCCCCACGTCCAGCGCTGAACCCAAGTTTCACAACTTCACTTTTTTAGGCTCTTCTTCCTCCCATGAGCTCCAATCTTCTTGAACAAATTTACTTTTATCTTCGATCTTCCCACCTTTCTTGAATCCTAAAATGATTAAGGAAAAATTAAAAATTAAAATGCATAAAAATAAACTTAAATTGACTCTAATTACAAGAAATTATCACAAACATAAAGACAACTAACTAAGACTCAAAAGACTCAAATAGGGACAAAACAAAGACAAAATTCTAGACAAAAGGGAGAAAAAACCACTCAATAAAGGCACAATTACTAAATAATCTAGCGGATTATCAGCTAGTAAGTCTCTTCATTTGAAATACTTAGGGTTACTTCAGATGAAAAATCATTTTGATTCTTTTAGTAATTTTGTTGTAGTTAGGGTTACTTAGAGTGCATCTAACTATCAGAAAACTAGGTCCAAGCATAGTCCGACCGTTATAAAGAAGTAAAGGAGACAAATTTGAGATAATATACAGTTTGATTATACTCTAACTGTTTGATTATGTTGTTAACTTCTTATCTAAACATATCTACTTTATCATTTTGATTGTGGCACCTCTCAACAAAGGATTAATTTCTTATCTAAACATGTTGATTATGTGAAATGTTGCTTAGGATTTGCTAACTCAACATTTTTCTAGTAAGAAACTTGTTATGGCTCGGTCGACCATTGGAATTTCAACTCTTTACTTATTTTTATTTTCACCTAGAGCATTTGTGTCTATGTGGACCATAAATTTATATGCTTACCTTTACTTGTTAAATTTAAATTCCCACACTCTCAAGCATTTTGAGTTTAGTGTAAACAAATATGGGTTAAACATGTATCCTTCACTTATTATTGTCCACTAATGTCTTACTTGTGTGTTCTATCATAGTGAATTGCTCTGCAGGTGTCAGAAGAACTGGATGTACCCAAGTGGTTAGGGGAACCAGTATAAATTCTTGTGTCTCAATCTTCTTCCTTATCCTTTTACTTTTGTTTATCAATCAAACTCCATCTATCTATCCATAAAACAAAAGAACGAAAAATCTCTAAAAGTCACTCGAAAATCGTTCAACCTAATTCACCCCCCTCTTAGGTTGTATACCAGACTTACAGAATGTTGTTTTTTAATGTGTTGATTGTTGTTTTTTTTATATGTTTAATGTTGTTTTTTGAATGATGAATGTAGAGGGAATATGCAGAAAGCAGCGAAAATATTTCTTTAAAAAAAAAAATTGGGGAAAAGATAACGTTTCTTCACGGGAACGTTATCTTCTTTATGTCACTAAGATAGCGCTTTATTGGAAAAGCGCTATCTTCTTTGTGTCACTAAGATAATGTTTCTTACGGTGAACGCTATCTTTAATTCGACTCCACGTTAGCCCTCTTCATTGACCTGCAGTTTAGCGTGAACTACTATAGCATTTTGTTGGGGAAAGCTATTCGAAAGTATTACGTTATCTACCTTTTTTAATAACGTCAAGATATATAGCGCTCAAAAGCGCTATCAAATGCAAAAAAATATGCGTTATTAAATCCCGATTCTGACATAGTGATTGTTCGAGAATTTTTTTTTATATAAATTAATTTTTTATTGTTGTTAAGTAAGGATCTCCACTTTATCAAAATTTATATTTATGAATAAAAGCATCAAAAATAAAAAATATATAAATTGATAAATTGAAAAGAGTTTATAACATAAACAAAATGCATGATATATTTAAATTTTTTTATAACCAATAAATATTATTATAATATTTCTTATTTAATTTAAATTCTTAATTATCAAAAGAAAATTAAAACGCTTAATTGATAAATTAAAATTTTTATTTAATTATGACATCCTTCATTAATACTTTTCTCACTTATGACAGGCAACTTTAATACTTTGTCTCTGTCCTACACTCCTAGCATCAAACGATGCCGTACGCTCCGAGGTTCAGAAGAGCATAGTAGTTTGGTTTCTTGTTCATTTTGGGTAGAGAAGGTAAGCATGTTTATGGCCCGTGCAAGATGCTTTTACATGGGTTGCAATCATGCGGCCATACATAACTTCAAAAGGACATCGACACGGAATATTCTATAATGAATCCAATGAGGCGAGGCACATAATCAGAGATGCGTGCATGTTTAGATTGACGTCATCCACGTGGTTTTTGCTTTATGTATTGTTCCATTTTTTTAGAGTCGATATATTTACATTGTTATCTAGTTATAAATTCTAACATTGTATTTGTTTTGAGTTAAAGTACAAGAAAAGAGAAAGAGGAGAAAAAAGTAGCTTCCCTGGTTTGGTTCTCTAATAAAAAGGGAAGAAACGAAGAAGAAAAAAAAAAAAATGGACCCCACATGAAAAAGGTAATTCACAGGATTTCAGAAGAAAAAGGAGAAGAGAGGAGAGATATGGGTGAAACAGACATAAATATCATGACCTTAAAATAATCGAAGTTAACATTAGAAGAGAGCTTGAATGATGTTTACCCAAAGCTTTTGCTAAACATATTTTTTTTCCCACAAATATGGAACAGGCAGACGCTTGAAAAGCGGTTCACAGATACTTGAGATGCGTCTGAAGGTTTTTTACAGCTTGTTCAAGGCAAGTGTTTTTCTAACACAGAGATTAAGACAACTTTGATAAAATATAGATTTTTTAGATAAATAGATTACCACCTGGTTATATTATAGATAAACAATTAAAGCAATATTAAAATTTTAAGGGAATAGATAATCACACAAAACAATTATACTGGTTCATCCTCAACCTTGGGATACGTTCAATCCTTGGCTAAACCAAGAGTTCCACTTTACCTGATCAGTTTACAGACGGAAGTATTCTTTGCACACCTAACTTCTTCAGGCTCAACAACAAGAGTATTGTTTGCATACTTAGTATCTCCAGGCTCAACAATTATTCTTCAAACAGTCTCATCAGGCTTCACAAAGCAAAGAGTTTGTTTTGAAGCAGCAGCTGCAGATTTAAAGGCAAGTCAATGCAGATTACACTCAAAGCGTGAATATAAGATGAAAATGGTATGGCTGTGTAATAACTTCTCTCAATAAATACAAATGATTGAGAAGTAAATGAATGAATGAACATTTGAACTCAGAATAGCTTCAACAGTAAATGATAGTTGTTCTCTGCATCTTTATTTCTTCAGGGTCATTTATATAATGTTTTCACAACAATAAATCAGTTATGAGACATTCTTTCTTCAACATTTGCTTTTCGTCATCTTCTAAGAGACCATTAATGCAATAGAGTCGTTTTGATGAAGCATTAAATGGTTGAAGAACTTCTAAGGTACTTTTGTACAAAGATAAACATCTTTAACAGAGTAGCAATGTGTTCATAGCAGCATCATAGTCTTGTGTAGCACAGATTACTTCTTTAGTGGAATCAGTCAGAATAGACAGTTGTAAAGTGACTTTTGTTGCTTACTAAAAGTGTTGTGTTAGGCACTATGAATTAGAGATGTACTTTATTCCTTTTGACTTTAAGCAATTTATCTTCGTATATCTTGAAGTCATGAATAACTCATTAGATATGTCCATAACACATTTAATAGTTCTTCTGATCAGTTCTTCACTAAATTGGGTCAAGATATTTTGTAGACGTTTGGCAAGGGAATCTTCATTAGACGTTTGGAGGAGCGTCGCTTTACGTGTTTGTCTTGCGCGTGATATTCTTAAGTAAATGCTTAAGAATAGTCTTATCTCTTTACTTAGGCAGACGCTCAGTCTCTCGGACGTTACTTTGTTTTAACTACTTAGACACTTTCATGATTTTTTTAGTCAAACGTGTATTTTGAGTAGATCATGCTTTCTCATATGAATTCTTGTCTTTTGAATAAGATAACTGTACAGTTAAACAGATTCATTTGTAGACTTCATATTGATTCAATGTTCATTAAAACTTAGGGTTAAAAAGCTATCCATACACTTGGAGACTCGACAGACCTTATTAGATCCATTTTTTATTTAAGGGCATTTTTTTCATTTTAAAAGCATTTTTTCGCTCTCATTTTCTACACAATCAAACAAGAGGAGAGAAATCTTTTAGGGCCTGTTTGGTTTGTTATTAGTTTCCTGTTTTTATTTCTTGATTCCAAACATAATTACAACACAAATAATTATAAAATTATTACGTTCTTTTAATTTTGTTTCTTGTTTCCAAAGATTTTTATAGGAAACAGTGAAAACAAACAAAAAGTTATTTTCAGTGTTTCTTGTACATAAGAAAAAGAACAAAAACAATATGACAACTTTGTAATTATTTGTGTTGTAACTATTTATAAAAACAAGAAATAAAAACAGGAAACTAGAAACAAACTAAATAAACCCTCAGTTTTCCTTCATTTCATTTCCTCTTTAACCAAACAACTAAACAATAATCTCGTTTTTTTTACTCTTTTTCTCTTTTTCCTTTTTCTTTCCTTCCACTTTCTTTCTTAAACCAAACGAAATGTAAAGGCAAATATACAAGCCACAAAACGTATTAGCCTAAGGACCATTTGAATATCCTAGAGTGATAAGAAGTCATGTGATTTTGACGCTTAACTTTGTAACACATCTCCATATAACATTTCCCCTTAATCATATTTACACATTTTTTTTCAACAAAACCATCTCTATCTTTATTTTCCTAAATAAGGTACTACAAAGAAAAGTATAAAAAAATTTTAGTTTGCATATATCATTTTCCTGACGCATCAGTGCATGTTTGGTTTACAGTTGAGAAATTGTAAATATACGTTTGAGGCAAAATATCTAGAGGATTCATTTGGGGAAATATACATGTGGACCAAAACATACGTTTGCAACAGTAAACTAAACATAGTCTTACAAATTAAGTCGTTATGAAGAATAAATGAAAAAGAGAGTCATAAAATATGTTTAAGTTATGGGAAGGTCTATTCCTTGTAACTTGTTGGGCTAGTGAAGGAGTAAAAAATGTAAGGGGCCTATAATTAATTGGACCTATCAAGGGAATTACATCAATGACATTAATGCCACATCTCAGTTCAAACTCTTGAGGCCTTTGATTTATGTCATTTCACGTTATATGATACTTTTTTGTCAATTTCTTTTTAGTTCAAGAGGAGGCTCATAGGAGACATTTTTTTTGTCAATTTATTAACTTGAAACTTCTTCATTTACACTTTACATTATATTTGAATTTTCAACAAGCTTTACTGGTCAACTAATTAGATTCGGTCATAGCTAAAATCCTCTTCTTGTAAGACAGGTGGTTGTGGTTATCCCAAAAATTTTAAAAATCAAAATTTTATATGTAATTTTTTGAAAAAAAAAATATAAATTCTTTTATTTAATCCCCTAAATGAATATTCTTCTTCTTTAGCCTTCTTAATCAAAATTTTCTAAATGGAAGAGGCTTAGTCGAAGACAAAGGTCTTCACATGATATGTTCAACCTATGGTTGTTATGAGCATGTTAATCGTGATTGCAAATAGGGCAGTTAATGGTGGAACAAGTTAAGGGTCTGTTTGGAAGTTTGGAGGGGAAAAGAAGGAAGAAGTTTGAGGTGAAAGTGATGAGGAAAGGGGTTGGAAGAGAGGATAATCCTCTACCTTGTATGGGGATTTGTTTTATAACAAAAGAACTAAAATATCCAAAAATGAGGAAATTAAAAAAATGAACTAGGGAGAGAATTTTGGAGAGCTTTTAAAAGTTTTTTACATCTTTTTTGCTCTTAAAAAATTCTCAAATATCTTCCCCTATCCTCCCAACTCTCAAACAAACCCTAAAGGATTGCAACCATTTTAGGATAAGGAAGAGTTAGAGGTTGAGCTGTTACATGGGGATTGGTTAGTTGTTACAACAAGAAAGAAAAATGTTTCAAACAATAAAATGGGGCCAAAAAACAAGGATTCGGTAGCGACAGCCAATAAATTCAAGATTCTCATTGATAAATGAAACATCCCGTTTTTTTTTATTAAAAGATTGCTAATATTAATTAAACAGTATTTATGTGTTTGTATTTTATTAGAGGGTCTAGAGAGTGAAATAAAATAAACTGAGGGCGTAGTCAAGCTCTACGCTATCGTAGGAAGCTACGGTTAATATCGGGGGAAATCTTAAATCGGGTAAACAACGGAGCTGAATACGGGATTATCAGGACCCGTTAACGGATGAACATTAAGTCACTTCAAGGACAACTCACCTAGGTGAGTCATGCAAGTGACTCACCAAGGTCATGATGGTGTGAAGGTGGTAGGACAATTATGTCCTTAACCATTTGTTTAAATTCCATTTTTGTCCCTAAGTGAAATGACTCATTTGTCCCTAAAATGAACAATTTTGGACCTCCTTGTCCTTTATGCCCACGCCTAAATCACCCACCCAAGGCCACTCACCCAAATTTTTTCCCACCTTCATAAACTTCTCAAGTGAATCTTAAGCCAAAATTTGTGAAGGAAGTGCTTGAATTCTTGCACATTTTCATCATCCAAGAGGTATAACTTACTCTCCTTGATCCATAAAATCTATGTCCTTCATTCATTTTCTTGATTGGCCATTATCAACATGTTTCAATTCTAGGATTCTATGTTAAAAAATCTCTAGAAAATCACATAAAAATCCTTTTAATGTGAAATCAATTTCTATGACTAGTTTTAACTTCATCTATCACTATCCAAAAGCATGCAATCAAATAACATGCCTAGCTAATTGTTTTTATGAGTGGCCGAAACCTAGCTTTTGGAAGCTAAGAGTTTTGCTTCAAATTTTTGGGTAATGTAACTTGATCTAGTTTTGTATATAGTTGAAGATCATTCATCCAAGAGTTAGAAATTTTTAGACATCTCTAGCCTTTTTAAGTCCCCTTGGCCGAACCTATACCTTGTGATGCATGGAAGTGTAGTTTGTTAATGTTAAAACTTTGAATTGATTGTGTGAAGGTGGTTGTGGTTGAGTAGTTCGGGCGATTAATCGAAGGACTCGCGAATCAAATTGGACAACATTCATTTAGAGATTTACCTTTGAGAGGTAAAGGGAGATGACCTGAGGAACTTAATTTCCGATGGCTATGGACTGTCCTTGTGTGTGAATTGTAAATTGCGATGTAATTATGTCTTGAATTGTGGTTTGATGTTGTGTTAAGGAACCTAACATTGGTTAGTATTCAAAATCAAGTAAAGGTAAAAGCTTCAAAAAGTTTAAGACATAATATTAAGTGGATAAAAGGTTAAAAGATTTGAAGACAAAGTGTGTTGACCTTCTATTTTGGGAAAAATAAAGTGAAGCATACTTTACTAATGAGATGAAAAGACATAATAAAGGAAGTTGGTAAAACAGTTTTAGTTGAAGAGAAACTAGTTTTAAAAAGAAAATTTCTTTTAGAAGTCAAAATGATCAAGTGAGTTAGTTCAAGAAAAAGGATTTTCAAAGATCAAGTTTTAGAAACAAGTTGATTTTAATTGGAGAAAAAGAGTTTTCATGAAGTGTATTTCAAAAGATGTTTAGAAAATTTAAAGGAGGTAGAATTTCAAAGTTTTGAGGGTTTACTAAAGTATTTCAAAGGAAAGGTGGTTTTGATAATGAGTTCTACTCTATGGAAAACCAATCCCGATGACTTTGTTTGTAAGTTTAGGAGATGTGGGTTTTGTTTTTGTATTTCACAAAAAAATGGTTATTTGAAATTGAACCTAGAATCCAAAACCCGAGACTGGTGCATCGGTTTATGGTTTTGTGATTGAGCTGTTGGACTGTGTGACCTTTTTGGTTAAATATTGAAAAGACCTAAGAGTCTAAAAGTTGTGATAGTTGATAGCCTTGAACTTCAACAAGGAAATAATTATACGAAACAGAAAAACTTATGAAAACAACGGTTTTCTCATGCATTTCTTTTGGCCAATGTGCCAGAAGATGGGGGAACTTGATGGCAAGGAACCATGTGATGTTAAGTCATTGTGTAAAATTGTGCCTTGATGGACAATGATGTCATATGTATGAAGCATATTGTGCATTGAGTTGGACAATATAGTATGACCATTTACAATTTGTCAAATACCGTTGAATGTAATTCCATGTAATTGCATAATGACATGGTGTTCATGTACATCTGAATAACACGAAGGTGCTGGTCATTATTGCTTGGTGGCGAATGTACCTTGAGCCTGATCCGCTTTTTTGAAAGAAGTTAAGATTTCCGGAAATTAAGAATTAAGTACTAGATAATATATGGAAGTGTCATTCACATATTTTAAAAATGATGATGACTGTTGGGCCTGAGACCCTTGCTTTTTCTTTATTTTCATAATATCCTGCGTTATACTTATGATGCTTATAAGTTATATTGGATATACATGAATCTGCTATTTTGTGTGTTGCATACATGGTTGTCGCATCTTAAGTTCATATATTGGTTTCTCACCCTTGCTCTGTTTCTTTGCTATGTTGTTTCCTTTTGGTATATTGATGCGTGAAATCCGCAAATATACGGTTTCGTCGTCAAGTAATAAAAAGATCGAATCCACAGGGACTATGTTTATGAATATCAATTAATTAATTAATCCGATTAAATTAAACAAAGGGAATATATTTGAGTGATAAGAATGTAGTAACCGATCAATTAAATAAATAAATAAATATTAAAATGCAAGAGATCAAGAACAAGAATAGTAAGCTTTAAGAAAAGGTTTTTCAAATGTTAAGAAAGCTTCCAGGATTGGGGGTAACCACAATGATACAAGATGAATCTTAACTGATAACCCTTTTATTAAAATTGAAATCCAATTGAAGGTGAATTACCCTAAATTAGTTAATGTTCTCTCTCGAGACACAAAAACCGTGCCCTAATAAATCAATTCCTACTCTCGAGGTAATTGAATTTAGATTAAACCCTTTAAGCTTTATAGCAATTCATTAATTCCTCGAAAGGCTAAACCTATTCTCGTGATTTAGACCTTAAGTCCAATTCTTATGGTTCCAATACCCAAGTTCACTTCTCAGTACGTCCCTAAGAATCTATGAGATGCAAATATGTGGCCAGCAAATACACATGAATAAGGGCAATAAGGATTGAATCAAAGACCATTCACAATTTAATAAGAAGGATAAACAAAATCAATTAATCATCATCAATGTATCAAAGTGCATTGCCCAATCCTAGAAATAAGAAAACTACTCAAGCATTGTCATTGTAACAACCTTGATCAAAGAAACCATGGAAAAATACCCAAATAGAAATAGGGACAATATGAGAAAAGAATCCTAAAACCTCAATGCCTCCACCCTAACCAGCAATAGCCAAGTTCTCCCCCTAATTTCAAGCCTCATGGTTCCTTATATACCTTAGGTCAAAAAGATTACAAAGCCCAACATAAAAAATAACCCAAATCAGAATTTAAACATGCCATGGCCGTATCACGAGTCACACCCCGACCGTGTCTTTTTCTGAACCCCTAGCTTCCTTCTCTTCATCTAGGTCACAGTCGTGTCAAGAGTCACACCCAGGCCGTGACTTTCTCCGAATCTCAGCTTCCTTCTCTTCATCTACGTCACAGCCGTGACACGAGTCACACCCAGGTCGTGACTTTTTCTGAACCCCAAAGACTGATTTCCTTCAAGCTTTCTTGGTCATGGCCGTGGCAGGTGTTATGGCTAGGCCGTGACACACCAAGTTTTGCTCCTTTTTTATTTCTTTCAAACTCCAAACTTCATGCAAGCTCTAATAGGAGTTAATCCATGCTTTTAATCAATAATCCTACACCAAAACATCAAGATCACCGCAATAATCCATTCCAAACAGAAAACTAACAAAATATCAATTAAAATGCCTAGACTAACATGAAAATGCATGCAAAATGACTATGAAATGTGATGTGAAATCACACACATCATATACATTATTATCTGTGTACAGATGGGGCCGTAGGAGGAGAATCTTGCCCACTCAGGGGTTCAATCCCTGATTTTATAGCACTATGAGGACCTCGCTACTAGGGTTATCAGCCCAAGCCCAAGTAGCGCGACATATAACGGGCCCATTCGTACCCTTCGCGATAGTGTAGAGGTGGGACAGCATGAGCGGATCCGTACTGTGGAGACCACACAAATTTCGCTACCACCGGTTTGGATGATACTTCAGCACCTTGTGGACCAGGATGCCTTGCTGCACGAGATCCCCGCCGTACAACCCTTACAGCAGCAGCCACCCTTGACTCGTCCTACTCCGTTTGTTTTGGTTGAGGAGGATTCTGAGGAGGATCCTCAAGAGGCGCCCGCGCACCATCCTCAGGAGGAGGATGCTGTTCAAGTTGCAGGAGTCGGGGAGTTGAGAATGCTAACGGGAATGCACCTTCCCCTGACACTACTTCTTATGTCGATGCGGGAGACTTTTCTGGGGGACTCCCCAATGGGTTTCACTAGTTAGACCAGTTTAGGGTTTTTTCTTTCGATGTAGCGATTTTTGATAGTCTGTTATCGGCTATTGATGGCCATGGTTTTTAGAGATGTGATTTTTCAGGCTGTCGCTACCTAGTGATTAGGACTTATAGTATTTTACTTTTAGTTAGCTTTTCTTTTAGAAATGGACATGTCTGTTAAAGGTTTTACTATGTACATAGTTAACTGATGTGTATGTTATCCTAACTGATGTAATCGGTGATGATGTATATATATGAGTAGTGCTGATGAGTATCTTGAGTATATGTAGTTGAGTGTTAGGAGAAGAAAAATTTTTATCACAATTTTCAGAGTAAGAAGGAATTAAGTAAAGAAAGTATGTTTTCCGAAAGTAAGCAGCAAACTTTTTAAATTGTGTTTTATGCATTTTTTTTGGGCACCATTTGATTCCAGATTAGGGTGTCACAATCATCCCATCTTGTTAAGGTGTAGCCCTCCTTCTGTCCTTACAGGGCCTAAAACATTTCGTTTTGAGGCAGCTAGGGTTTCTCATCAAGATTATTTGGCTGTTGTTCAACACGCTTGGAAGGATGAAGATGTTGATTTGGTTAACAGGCTGAATAAAGTTAAGGAGGCGTCTCTTATTTTCAACAAAGAAGTGTTTGGCAACATCTTCAGACGGGAAAGGACTACAACATGTTTGCTTTATAGAAACAGTTAAAAAATGTAATTATAGCAAAGAAAAATGTTGCCTAATGTTTCAGGCAACAATTCCCAGCGTTGCCTATTCGAGCGTTACCAATTGTCTAAGGCAACATTTTTTTTTACCTTCTGATCACATTTTTTCGCATAAATGTTGCTTATACTATAGGAATAGGTAACAATTATCAAACAAGAAGTGTTGCCAAAGACATAGATTCTATGGCAACAGTTGTAAATTGTTGGCTAATGTACTTTTAGGCAACATTTTTCACCTGTTGCTTATTCGAGCGTTACCTAAAACAAAAAATGTTGTAGTGATATTGAAGCCAGACTTAGATGAAGCTATTCTTAAGCACGAAGCTCAGCATTTCTTTCAATCTTATTTTTGTTCTTTAAGGGAGCCTTATAATGGGAGCTTTACTACTCCCAATTTGGTACAGATTTCTGATGATTACCGAGTGACTCTTTCTAAAGAGGTTACTAAGGATGAGGTGCCTCAAGCTCTTAACTCTATGAAGCCTTTTAAGGCCCCTAGGCCAGATAGTTTTCAAAAGTTTTTCTATAATAGTTTTGCCATGTTTTGGGTGATGACTTCTGGCTTCTGGTCAAGCAGGCTTTTGATACTCGTATGTTTGATAGAAGGATTTCAGAGACTTTGGTTGTTCTAATTCCTAAAGTTAACACTCCTAGAAACTTTATGGAATTGAGAGCAATAAGTCTTTGTAATGTGGTGTACAAAACTATTACTAAGGTTTTTGTCAACGGGCTTAGACCTATCCTCAATACGCTTATTGGTCCCTTACAAAGCAACTTCCTTCCAGAGAGGGGCACTCAGGATAATACTATTATTCTTCAGGAGAATTTTTTCCGTATAGATAAATCAAGGAACAGAACATGAGATATTGTATTCAAAATTGACTTGCAGAAGGCCTATGATAATGTTGATTGGGGTTTTCTTCGGAGTTGTCTTTAGGAGTAAAGGTTTCCTTAATCTATGATCAACTTGGTTATGTTTTGTGTTTTATCACCTACCATGGCTTTACTTTGGAATGGGAGGAAGCTTGACTCTTTTTCTCCAACTAGAGGACTAGGCAGGGGGACCTTTTATCCCCTTACATTTTCTTGTTGTGTATGGAGAAGCTTGCTCTTTCTATTACTGATGAGGTTCGCAAAAAGAATTGGTTACTAGTTCAGGTATCAAGGAATGACCCTTGTATTTCTCATTTGTTGTTTGTAGATAATGTACTTCTTTTCGTCAAGGCAAAGACTTCTCAGGTTAAGCTAATAAAAGACTTATTTGAAAAGTTTAGCCTTGCAACTGGTTTGAGGGTCAATATCTCTAAGTCAAAGGCTTTTGCATCCAATGGAGTTCCCCGAGTTAAGAGAGATAAATTTACTTCAATCTCAGGTATTCCCTTCAAAAATAATTTAGGGAACTATTTGAGTTTTTCTATGTTATATGGTTCAGTTAGATAGGAAGACTTTCTTCTCATCATCGACAAGTTGCAATCAAGATTGGCAGCCTGGAAGAATAAGTTATTGAATTAAACAGGTAGGCTAACTTAGGTGAATTCTGTTATGTGCTCTATCCCCAATTATTGTATGCAAATTAGTTGGCTTCCTCAAAGTATATATGATAGTATTGACAGCGCAATTAGAGACATCATTTGGAAGGGCAACTCTTCTGCAAGGGTTCCCTTGATGGGTTGGAATAAAATTGCAAGGTCCAAAAAGGAATGGGACCAGCAAGATTGTGCAATACTTCCCTTGTTGGAAAGCTAGTTTGGGGCTTAATAAATTCACCTAAAAAATTATGGGTGCAAGTTTTGGCTCACAAATATTTTGGGAAGGAGGGATTCTTGGCTTGTAAAAGAAAACATGGTTCTAATACTTTGAGGTCTGTTTGGAAAGCAAAAGAGGTTCTGAAGGAGGGGTACATGCTCAAATTAGGTCACGATAGTCTTTCTTTCTGGTTTGATAAATGGACTAATGGGAGAGCCCTGGCGAATTAGCTGCCTTTTGTTAATATTCAAGACTCTGAACTTAGAGTTAGAGATATTTAGCAACATACAGGTTGGAATCTGCACAGACTGGCAACACTTATTCCTTAAGAGTTGCAAGCTAAGATTAGTGCTATATCTTTCATACAAAATGACAAAGTTGTTGACTCATGGATTTGTCAACTAACTTGGATGGCAGGTATTCAACAAAAAGAGGTTATTCTTGGTTGCTTTCAGCTACTGATGTACCTACTGCCTAGGATAGTTGGTCATGGATCTGGGAAATTCGTGGTTGAGAGAAAATTCTTTTTCTCATTTGGCTTATAAGCCATCGAACACTGCCCACTAATGAATTGAGGACTCACAGAGGTTTGGCATCCTCACCTAGTTGAGAGAGATAGAATTTGATGAGTTGCTCCGACGAGATTGGACCGTCCACCTACTACACACATATAGAGAGGGGAATCAAAATGTTGATTTTTTAGATAAGATGGGAGCCTTGTCCACCTTACCTCGACGGATCCTCTGTGAGCCACCAGCGGGCTTGCTTCTGTTGCTACACGCAGACGCTTATGGAGCGTTCTTCGATAGGGAAAGTTAGCTTTTAGTTACTTGTCTTTAATTATTTAGTTTGGTTTTGCTTTTTTGTTTATTCTCGGTTATACATAAAAAATCAAAATTTTCTAACTCTTCCTTGTCTTACATATATAAGAAAGAAAAGTCATATAATAAACAATTTATAAGAAAAGGATGATACCGTATAACAAGTTTATTATAATAGTACATGCGGCTTGTAAGTTACGCAACACCCTCATATTGCGCACTGTATAAGACCAAAAAATTCGAGAGTGTATCCCACACCCACCTGACCATCGCGCCCCATCGCTCAATAGCATTTCTCAGAAGCTTTAACCCTCGCACGACACCAGATTTGCGACAACTTATCTCACAACCGCAGTTGTTGTTCCTCGTGTTTCTCTCTCTTCTTATCAGCTCTAAAGAGCCCTTCCCTCACGCAGTCGAACTTCCGCAAGCTCAGCTTCAGCCCACCACCGTTCGTTTCCATCACCAACCCCAACAAAAATCGGAGAGGCGAAACATCAAACATCAGTGGAGAGGCATTGTGGGTGTGCCACCGTCGGGCGTTGTCCGGGTCGTGACTTGCATTAGGCGGCAAGGGACAACGACGCCGAATATGAACTTTGCTTAACTTCCTACAAATTTCTTGCACGATGTCTCCAGGGCTTCTCTGAGAAAACCCTTGACGCGAAAGCCCTAATACACATGCTAGATCGCCGCTCGTTCGTGTTGCAGTTCAGCCCCAATTTCTTTCACGACTGATTTGTGTTAAAGCAATCACAAATCCCTTTTTCTCACTTTGCTTTTTTCTGTGTTGAATTCGCCTCACTGCACCTTTAGCTTGTTTTTGAACATGTACTGTGACAATAAAGCTAGTCATAGAGATGCAAATTAAACCATCGACGATTTTCACTTGGGGGTTTTAACCTTTCCATGTTTGTGCCTCTAAAAAAATCTGCCACACCATTCCTTTTCAATCTTCAAGTTTTGATTTCTTTCTTTTTTTTAAAAACAAATAATTGTAACCCTAATTTTTGGCTATTATTAGATATTATCAGCGCTTCTAAGTTTTTTTCATGAAGTATATAAAAAAAATGGTTGAATTTCTTGATATGAACAAAGTTTTGTTTTGTGATTCCTCTTTTTTTAAAATTTAATTTAATTTTTGTTATTCAACTACAAATCTGCTTTTGAAAATCGTGATTGATAGAGTTGTGATATATGACAATGTAATCATATATGACAATGTGTGATATTGAATGTTGTGGTGAGTGAATAACTGCAATTTTCACGAGTGAAAGCAGAAAAGATTCATACTTCGTCATTCTCATGAGAAAGAGTGTCGGATGGAGAGGTGAAAGAATGAAATGAAAAAAAAATTGGTGAGGGCAATATGTGGTAACATTCAATAGAACTTCTTAATCAAATGCTAGAGATTAGTCTCTCACCATGGGAGACATGACCAAGTCATGCACCCTAGCCAAAAGCTAATGTATGATGTTAAAGTCGATAAACATTCTTGGAGTCATCCAGTTGGGAAGTAGTCCAATCCCATGTATAAAAAATCAGACGTCTATTGCTGCCGAATTAGAGATTACTCTCAAAGTCAGTCCAAAGAGCCGAAACTGTGAGGATACCCTGGTGAATCCACTCGGAAGCCAAAGGTTCTAATTATGGTGTGTTCCGAACCGAAAAAAAATCTTTAAACATTTAGGCGAAAGATCAGCTTCAGGCTTTAGCTATTAGGTGTCGATTGAAGAAATTTTTTATTTACTTTGTGGCACAATTGTTTTAAAAAGAGTAAATAGCCAATTTGGTCCCTAAAAGTGTAAGGCGGTATCAACTTAGTCCCTGAATTTAACTAAATAACAAAAACGTCACCGAAGTTGTAAAACGTTAATCAACTTGGTCCCTCCGTTAGCCCCAGTTAGCTGACGCCGTTAACGGCGCTGATGTGACACGTTAAGTGTCTTGTTGGCACCGTTGTCACTGGCTAGGTGGTGTCTAGATGGTCAGGGACTAATTTGAAACTCTGAATCAGGGACTAAATTGATACTCGCAACTCTGAACCAGAGACTAAATTGATACTCATAATAATCTTCTTCTTCTTCTTTCCCCTTTCTCTCTCTGCTCTCTCTCTCTTTGCTTCCTCTGTCTGGCGCTCTCTCTCTCCTTTTGTTTCCTCTGTCTCGTGCTCTCTCTCTAACCAACCGTCTATAAACGGGTGGTTATAGACGGGTGGTTAGAGAGAGCACGAGACAGAGGAAGCAAAGAGAGAGAGAGTAGAGAGAAAGGACCCGTTTATAGACGGATGGTTAGAGAGAGGGAGCGTCAGACAGAGGAAGCAAAGAGAGAGAAGAGAAAGGGGAAAGAAGAAGAAGAAGATTGTTGCGAGTATCAATTTAGTCCCTGGTGCAGAGTTTCAAATTGGTCCCTGACCACGTGGACACCATCTAGCCAGTGACAACGGTGCCAACAAGACACTAAACGTGCCACATCGGGGTTGACGGAGGGACCAAGTTGATTAACGTTTTACAACTTCAGAAACGTTTTTGCTATTTAGTAAAATTCAGGGATTAAATTGATACCGCCTAACATTTTCAGAGATCAAATTGACTATTCACTCGTTTTAAAAATATGAAATTATGAACCATTAAAAATGTGCCCATCTACGAGGTCAATATAAAATAGTAAAATTTACCGACAAGCCCGCTTTATTTTTATATATAAATGCATGCTAAGTCACTGATAAGGTCATCTTCCTCGAAGCTGCTCAGTCCTTCCTAGCTTCCTCACCTCCCCCAGTCCCAAAGGGATACATATTTTCTGTTGTTTTCTTCTTTTTGTTTCTTTGTTTGTCTTTTCCCGACCTAGCTTTATAGATTTTATTTATATAATAATGAATACCAAGATGCTCTCCTCCGGAATCCGATACTCAAATTTGCCGGAGAGTTATATCCGCCCAGAATCCGAGCGACCCCATCTTTCTGAAGTCTCTGATTGTGAAGATGTTCCAGTCATCGACTTGGGTTCTCACAACCGAACCCAGATTGTGCACCAAATTCGTGAAGCCTGCAAGTACTATGGCTTTTTCCAGGTACTGCCCCTTTATATATATATATTTCATTACTTGAATTAATATTCATTTATAATATTCTGTTAGACATCTTATTGGTATTGGCACGTGGCATATTTGTTCCACCTCAAGATTTTATATATATTTTGATATATTCATCTGTAGTCTATACTCACTTTATGCTTTTACAACTGAGAAATTGAGTTAAATTCTCGTCCTTCACTTTTAGTAAGACAGAATCATAGAACCAACCAATTCTGTTATGTGTGCATGTGTCCCATATTTCGATATCATTCTTATTTTTAATTACTATTTACCATATATTATATAATAGAGTTAATTAGTTTTGGGAAATAATTTATTGTTTAATTAATTAAGCAGGTAATTAATCATGGGGTGCCAGTAGAAGTGGTGAAGGAAATGGCAGAGGTGGCACATGAGTTCTTTAAGTTGCCTGTGGAGGAAAAGCTGAAGTTGTACTCAAATGATCCGTCAAAGACAACGAGACTGTCCACTAGTTTTAATGTGAGCAAAGAGGCTGTTCACAATTGGAGAGACTACCTTAGGCTCCATTGCTATCCCTTGGACAAGTACGCGCCTGAATGGCCTTCTAATCCTCCCTCATTCAGGTAAGTCTCCCTCTCTCTATCTCCAATATCTCCATTTACCTCATCCATACACATGTGAGGGGACAAGTGCCGCTGACTAAGTCTTACATCGTGTTGTCTAAAAAAATAATAAAAAAAGTGAATTCGATGGTACACAAGAGTAACTTTATCTATCTTAAATAACCTAATAAAATGGTAAGAATCATATGACTTGACTCATTAATATGATTTATTTAATTGAGATGACATATTCTTTTTAAACAAGATAATTTTTATCCCAAAATTATGAAGATACCAGAGAAGTCACAAAAAAAAAAAAAAGGGTTCTTACATACATGTTTCATGCGTATATGACACATGTACATATATTAATTTTTACTTTAAAATAAGTTCAATCGCCCATTTTTTTCCTTTATGAAAGTTCTACTTTTTTTTATAATGCTACAGGAAATTAAAATGTTATCCTTATATTTAGATTTTTACTTTTTTTATAGTTGTCTTTTATGAGAAATAAAAGAAAATTTCTCTTTGTCTCTTTTATGTAATAAGAAAAGTACAATTTTTTGCTCTAAAGTAAGCAAATAAATATGTATCTGAAGATCTAAATCTCTATGCATCATTGAATCATGGTAAATATAAAGTTTAATTATTATACATTATCCGTATAAAGTTTTTTTACAGGAACAACCAACCAGAAATCATAGTGTATGTGACTTTTAAGGTAGTTAGGATAAGAGTCAAACACTTTACCTTATGTGGCAAATTCTGATTGGTTGTCTGTGTAAAAAATCTTTAGACTGACAGTGTATATCAATTAAATCCGTAAATATATACTCTTATTTCTTTATTTTAAGATAAAATAGGTTAATTAGTCATATGCATTCTTAATTTTTTTTTACTTTCACATTGATCCTATAATTTTTTTTTTTTCAAATTGGTCCTATACGTTATGTTCCGTTTTTCGTTAGTCATTTTCGTCAATTTCGACCTTACGACATCAGATCAAAAGTCACGTGTAGGACTAACATGATAGTCACGTTAGGTCAAAACTAACGACGTTAGATAAATTGACGAAAAAAACTAACATTGAAACGGAACATAATGTGTATGATTAATTTGAAAAAAAAAACATATAGGATCGATATGAAAAGTAAAAAAAAATATAAGATTAATTAATCTATTTTGTCGTATTTTAAAAATAAATTCATTTTAAAGAAATTTTATCCTAATTTTAAAAATATTATTTCAAAAGGTAAATAACTTTACAAAATAATGACTTGTTGTGCACGTGTGTCTCTTCATTTGGCATAATAAATCTTTTGGTAAATTAATTTTCATAATTTTCGCTATAAAGTACGTTGGTCCAATTAGGGAATAGGGATCATATGAGCAGTATAAGTCTATCTTTCGCAAGTTCAATCACCTGGTTTATAATTTATTTCACTAGCTTATAAGAATGTTTGATTGAATTAAATGTGTATGATATATAAGTTTATCTTATTAGTTTATAGCTTTTTTTCACAAGCTAATTTATTTAGTTTATGGCTTATAGCTTATAGTTTATTGACTTTTCTTTCATTTTTACTCTAATTCATTAATGAATTTCCCACTTTACTATTATGTTTGTCATAAGTATATTCTTTTATGTCATTTTACATTTATAAGTTAGTTTAACAGTTAATTTTATCAAACACTTCAAATTAAATCCATTAACTTTTCAGCTATCAGCTATAAACTTTCAGCTAGAAATTACCTTATCAGTTATAAGCTAGTTTATTAGCTATTTTTGTCAAACAGAACCTACGAAGTATTTCCTATGTTTTTCTAGGTTGTATCACCCTCGTTCTTAATTTATTTTGCTTTTTTATTATAAAATTGGATTTAATTGGTATGTATTTTCAGTGTAAAACTTTTTTATACAGTCAATCAATTAGAAATTGTCACATAACTTAAAATGTTTGACTCATTTCTTAATTATCTTAAAATTCACTCATACTAAGATTTCTGATTGATTGTCAATGTAAAAAACTTTACAGTGACAGTACAGAGTAATTAAACTCTATAAAATTTAGATAACTTTTTTATATATCTGTTATGTTTCAAATAAAAATATAATATATATATATATATATATAATATATTTTTTATGAAAACTTAAAAATAAGACACATTTTGATGAATGGACAAAGGCAGTCTATGATAAATTTGAGTTTAATTTTTATGCACTGATAGTGTAAATCAATCAATCATCAATCATGATATGGATGACTTTTGAGGTAATTAGGATAACAGTTAAACAAATATGCTGACATGATAATTCATTATTAGATATTTGTATAAAAAAAATTTATACTGTCAATATATAAAAATTAAACTCAATAAATTTATCATCAAAATAAATAAATGAGAATTCTTATTATTAAATTTTGAATGCTTAAAATCAAATTAAAAATACACTCTTACTAAGGGCTCGTTTTGTTACAAAATTATAAAAATAATAATTTAGAGATTGAAAAAAAAATCATTTTTTTATCATTTGTAATAAATATATTTTCTCTCTCTTTTATAGAATCATATTTTAATGATAATATTTTCTCATTTTAATCATAAAAATAATTAAATACAATTAAAATCACTAAAAATCTTAAACGAATGCACTCTAAATCAACTCACTTGAGTTACCAAAAAAATCAACTCACTTTAAATCGTTATCATTTCTACAACTCCATGCTTATGGGATTTGGATTCTCTAATTTTAGGATGGAAAATTATCTATCTTTCTTTTTATCTCTTTTTTTTATTTATTTTGTTTCTTATTTTTATTTCTTATTTTTAATCATTATTTTTTTTTTTTTATAGATATAAAGTCATCCTAACTTTTTAATACTAAAATTAATGGATCCGGATCCATACTTATGCGCTCCAGTAGGTAAGCCCTGATGTCAAGTATTAGGAAGATCGGTGTGCTAATGCGACTTTGTGTCTGATTTCTGACGTAGCGGTTGGACTAAAAAAGTCTCTCTTTTTAAAATATGTTTTTCGGGTTTATCTAAGGAGTATCATAAAAGTACTTGATTGTTCAAAAAAAAAAAATCATAAAAATACTCGTTATAAAATTAAATATGTTAAACAAGGAAATCATATATAATCTATAATATATTACATTAAAAAAATAACTTTTATTTTTTTAAGAATAAAGAAAATTAACTTTTCAATCCTGCAATTTTAACTTCATAAATATTTTTTTTGACAATTTTTTTGTCAAAAAAAGCTTCATAAATAGTTTTAAACAGTTGTCAACTATCTTAGGTGCATAATGGCACTTGAATGAAATGAGCCGTTTTATTAGAGTATTTTTACTTATCTTATAGAATTTATTTGATATTTGTTTTTTTGAAAGTTTCAACTTTCAAGTTATTTGGTAAAAGAGTTTCAAAAGTACTTATATATCAAAATATTTGTGTACAGTACTTCGTAGTATAGCGTTCGTCGAAACTATTGTTATTAATAATATACCTGGGGAGTGAGCTATTACGAGAAATTCTTATATAAATATAAAATATTTTAATTATATTTTTTATATCAATTTAATTTATTTTAATTAATAATATTATTAGTTTATGCATTCAACTTTATTGTTCGTATAGGGTTCCATATAAGAATTCCTCTAGGCTCTAGCTATTTTCTCTCTTTAAATCTCATGCTCAAACCAAAACTTATTTATCTTTACGAAATTACGAATTTCTTACTCCACACAGACAGCAAGTGCCATTATAGTCCTATATTTTTTAAAATCAATCTCCAGTCCTCTATGTATCTATTTGTTTCCAGAAATATGAGCAATATAGTTTTTTTATATACTCTCTTTTATTGAATTACATTTTATATTTTCTTTAAACTATAATTAGAAAACATTATTAACTTCTAATAATAAAAATTAATTTTTCTAATAAAAAACAAAAAAACAAAAATCAATTTAGACAAAAAAATATCATTTCACCACCTCTCTCTTTTTTAAAACTTATTTTCTTATTACGTTTTAAATTTACATTTTAAATGTATAAAATAATAAACCAATAATTATTTTGAAAGATCACATAAAACTCTCTTTTCTTTTTCTAATATTATAAAAAACTTTATTGGTTTTGAAGTGCCAGATCTGTGGCTTGATATTTTGTTAAAAAGTTTAATTGTTATATATTTTCAGTATAAAGTTTTTTTATACCTACAATTAATCAGAAATCATGATGTGTGTGTGTGGGAATTTTAAGGTAATTAGGATATGAATCCAACATTTTAGCTTATGTGATAAATTTTGATTGACTATTTATGTAAAAGATCTTTACACTTACAGTATATACCAATTAAATCCTTTCTTAAATTGATAATGGTTTTGGTTAATTAAGTGGTGACGTCACTAAATATTTCCGTGTTGACGTAACCTTTTCGATGGATGGATCATTGATCTCCAGATCCGATCCTTATCGCTACCCTACCCCACCCTCATAACCTTAACGCGTTAATTCTTACCTCATCAGATGTTATAGGATAGTACAATTTGATAGTTAATTATTATTATTATTATTATTATAATTGATTATAATGTTTTCCTCAATCTACTTTATTATACCTATTATAGTTAGGAATGGGCTTCCCACATAATTGAGAAGAATCTTATGATAAACACGTGGCCACCATCAATTTTTGTTTTGGTTAGGAGATGATGTCACGATGTATAAGTGTTCCCAGATAATTGAAAATCTTGACGTGATAATTCATTGGCGTTGGCAGGGAAATTGTGACAAATTACTGCAAAGAAGTGAGGGAATTGGGGTTCAGAATAGAAGAATATATATCAGAGAGTTTGGGCCTAGAGAAAGATTCCATAAAGAATGTTTTAGAGGAACAAGGGCAACACATGGCAGTGAACTACTACCCACCATGCCCAGAACCAGAACTTACCTATGGATTACCAGGGCACACTGACCCAAATGCACTTACAATTCTACTACAAGACCTGCAGGTTGCTGGCCTTCAAGTTCTCAAAGATGGCAAGTGGCTCGCCGTTAATCCCCACCCTGATGCCTTTGTCATTAACATAGGCGATCAACTGCAGGTATCACTTTTATAATTAATATGCAAGCCTAATTTGGGTACCATCAATTTAGGAGCATTCCCTCAAACATACTCTTCATATAACAGCGCATTTTGAAAGGTCCCAATTCATTTGTCCATTGAAGTAATTATTTGTGTTAAATATACAAAATTCTTTTGCTTGCTTTAGCTTTTCATTATACATTTTCTAACTAGAGCTGTTCATGGATGGGGCCAAGTCTAGCATTGCCTATACCCTTGTGGGCTTTAAGTGTTTGGGTCTAAGCCCAAGCTCTATATTAGCTTAGTTCCATTATTAATAGCTAGGCTTGGATTGAGGCATATGGGTAAACCTTCAATATGACATAACGTGAGCACAAAAATTATTGAGTAAATTTGGTATAAAATTTTTGTAAAAAAAAAAAATTGATATGAATTTTAAGAGCTTTTAAATTTAGAAAGCGTGGATAAAAGTAATAGTTTTTTAGGAAAAAGTTTAGTTTCTCTTTTTACATAGAGAGAGATAGAGAGAAAAAGAAAAGAAAGGCAAACACTTTTGTGAATGAACGATACTACTGGCATATACTCGTACATACATTATCTCATATCTTTATAGTGTTTACTAAATTATAGTTGTTTTCACCTCATTCTGTACCCCTAGATGCGAGACACATAAGTGTGTTTGGTTTTCCATTAAAAAAGTTCCAAACGGGTGTTTATGTAAAAGCTACTGTAGCTTTTGGACAAACGCTCCTATGAGTCTTTCCAAACGGAAAATCGAACACACCGCAAGTCTTGGGATGTGCAACTAGCATTGGGAACATAGGGCACAAAATCAAATGATGCAATGCTCTTTATATTTGGATAGGTGGGTTTCATTTTTTGAGCTGATATCGCTAAATATTGTCTTCTGCCGGCTCTTGCGGTTGCCTTTAGGCCCATGGCCCTTAAAGTACAAGATTAGGGTGGTTAGGCAAAGCCCTATGGTTACCAATCCATAAACAGCTCTAACTCCCTATAATTGTGACAACCATTTTGATATTGGACTTCCGTGATTGCAGGCTTTGAGTAATGGGCTTTATAAGAGTGTTTGGCACCGGGCTGTTGTCAATGCTGATAAGCCCAGACTTTCTGTGGCTTCATTTCTTTGTCCATATGACGAGGCATTAATTAGCCCTGCAAAGCCACTCACTGAAGATGGAACTGGAGCCATATACAGGGAATTTACATATACAGAATACTATAAGAAGTTTTGGAGTAGGAACTTGGACCAAGAACACTGTTTGGAACTTTTCAAGAACAATTGACCTTTAAGGTATGATTTGGCAAGAGCCAAAAAATAAAAGGAGTGGAGGAGGGAGAAAAAAATAATTTTGACAATTATTTTACAAGACCAATATCTTGATATATTGTCAAATTTCACTCCTCCCTTTTTTCTTCCTATCTTATCCTCACTCCTATGAAGCACAGTATTATTGTCAATTCTCTATTTCTTTTGACGTTTTATTATTTGTTCCTTTGCTTATTGCAAATTGAAGTTGGTTGCAGAACTATATGTCAGACACGCATCAATTTTTCTGAATTGCTATGGCTGCAAGGTTGAAGTGATTATTCTTTTGCTCCATATATGGAGATAATCACAAAACCTTTCTCCGGAAGCAAGCATGACCTTGTAGCTTTATCGTAGGAAGAGAAAAATGTGATGTAATATCAATATGTTGAACCTTAAAGATTTCTTAGTGCTGCTTATTAATTCTCGTTCTAAGTGAAGCAATAAGGAAAAGTATCTTAAGTTTGGAACTCTATTGTCATGGTTCTGAGATTGATGTTCCTCAAATTGCTATATTATGGGTATAATTGACTATCTTTTATACACTGAAAAACCACAGGCCACCGTGTGCTCATTGGACTGGGGTTAATGTGTTAGTTCTTTATTATATTGCTCTGTTCATTTAAAAAGATGATGGATTTTCCACCAAATAAATTTATAAAAATGGTCAGTGGAATTTTATTACTATATATACGTTTCTATTGGTAATGGAAAAATAGTAGAGCCATTAAAGAGAAATATAAAACTATAGAGAAATGATTCGTGTACATTTTATATGTCAGTAAAGGCTATGTTCAGCAGTGCCTTATATGTCAGCAAGCAAAGACTTCTACTACTTTGCCTGCGGGTTTGTTACAACCACAGCAGATTCCAAAGCAAATTTGGGAAAATTTGGCTACGGATTTCATCGTTGGCCTTCCCTCGTCACATGCCTTTACTGTTATCCTAGTAGTTGTAGATAGATTATCTAAATATAACCACTTAATTTGCACCTCTCAAGGCTAATTATTCAATCACACAGGTGGCAAAAAATTTATGCTGTCAATTGTGAAGTTGCATGACATGCTAAATTCTATCGTTTTAGGTAGAGATAAGACTTTTACAAGCAACTTGTGGTATGTAAAATAAGAGAGCTTTCTTTGGTGTAATGATGCTTAGCATGTGTGATTTTCATTCATTGATTGAAAGATTACATGATATGCTATTCTATTTATAGAATCATAGAGTAGCTTTGAATAACTTGCCTTCAAGCTGTTGCTAACAAACAAACTAATCAACAGCTTTACTGACAGCTATTTAACTAACTAACTAACATATTAACATATTCTCATATTCCTTCACTCCCCCTCAAGTTGGTGCATGTAGATTCTTAATGCCCAACTTGGTAAGTAGAAACTCAAACCTCTCCCTGCCTAAAGGCTTAGTAAAGATATCTGCCACTTGGTCCTTGGTACCAATTTTCAAAGCTTCTATGTCACCCGATTGGATTCTTTCTCTCACGAAATAACAATCCATCTCAACATGCTTTGTCCTTTCATGGTAAACCGGATTCATTGCTATATGCAATGCTGCCTGATTGTCACAGAACATCCGAGTAGGTGTTGTTTGTGCTGTCTCTAACTCACCTAGCAACGATCTAAGCCATATTAGCTCACTCACAGTTGCTGCCATAGATCTATATTCGGCCTCTGCTGAGGACTTTGCAACAACTGTTTGCCTCTTTGTCTTCCAAGAAATGGGTGATCCTCCTAGCATAATAACATAGCCAGTGCATGATCTTCTGGTGAGAGGACAGCCACCCCAATCTGCATCACAGAAAGCTTGTAATTGCAAATCATTATTGCTAGACAGCAGAATTCCTTGGCCAGGAGTTGTTTTTAAGTATCGAAGGACCCTGTCTACAGCATTCATATGAACTTGCTTAGGTGTAGTCATAAACTGACAGAGAGTATTCACAGCATATGTGATGTCTGGCCTTGTAATGGTTAAGTACAACAGTTTTCCCAACAACCTTCTATACCTTGATGCATCAGTATCGGGATCATCTGTATTGATTCTGAGATTGCAATTCTGTTCCATGGGGAACTGGCTTGGCCTGCTGTTTTCCATCTTTGTTTCATGAAGAATATCTAAAGTATACTTCCTTTGGCTTAGAACAATGCCCTCAGGTGACCTTGCAACCTCAATACCCAAGAAATACTTCAAAATTCCCAAATCTTTGATGCTGAAAGTTTGGTCAAGATATCCCTTTACTGCTGTCATAAACTCAGAACTATTTCCTGGTAGTATAACATCATCCACATAGATTAGTGCAGTAAGAAAAACTCCTTCTGTCTTGTAGATGAACAAAGAATGATCAGCCTTTGACTGTATGAAACCAATAGCATTAAGTGCTGTGGTAAATTTCTGATACCAGTTGCGAGATGCTTGTTTTAAACCATAGAGTGACTTCTTTAATTTACAAACACGAGTGTCTCCTTCCTTTGCAAAACCTTGTGGTATTCGCATATAGATTTCTTCACTTAAATCCCCATGTAAGAATGCATTATTCACATCTAATTGGTGAATAAGCCACCCTTTCTTTGCTGCTACAGTCAGCAAACATCTGATGGTAACAAGCTTTGCCACTGGTGCAAAAGTCTCATGGAAGTCCTCTCCTTCTATTTGAGTAAATCCTCTTGCAACCAGCCTTGCCTTATACCTTTCTATGTCTCCATTTGGCTTATACTTAATCTTGTAAACCCATTTTGAGTCTACTGTGTTCTTTCCCTCCGGAAGAGTCTCCAAAGTCCAGGTTCCATTGCTTTCCAAGGCTTCAACTTCTTTCTGCATTGCATCTCTCCAATGCTTCTGAACAACAGCCTGTTTAAAAGTCTTTGGCTCATCCTTGGAAGAGATGGCCGCTAAGAAAACCTTATGTGATGGAGACAATTTTTCATAAGAAATATAGTTAGAGATAGGATAAATGATAGAGTTACCTGAGGAACAATTGGATGCGGGTGCCATAATGGAGGATGGTAAGTCAACCTCATAATCTTTTAAATGTTTAGGGAAATGCCTTACCCTTTCACTACGCCTTTGTTCATTTTGCACTATATCGTCTATATTATTAATCTCAGTATTGTCCACTGTCAGATCAACTTCATTAGTTGTCTGCAGGTCCTGATTGGGTAAAATAGATTCTTGTGTATTCTGATCATGGAAATCATCCCTTTCATCAAACTTGCCCTCCCTTCTAGTTTTTACAGCATAAACAAGACAACCAAAAACTCTTAAATGATCATAGCTTGGTTTCTTACCAAACATCACTTCATAGGGGGTTTTATTATGGATAACTTTAGAGGGCAATCTGTTGATGAGGTGTACAGCAATGAGTACACACTCACCCCAGAATGAAATGGGGAGTCCTGAATGAAATCTAATGGCTCGTGCCATCTCTAGGATATGCCTATGCTTTCTTTCAACAACTCCATTTTGTTGTGGAGTATAAGTGCAAGTAAGTTCCATCATGATTCCCTTCTGCTCATAAAATTTTTTTATGCTATTAGAAGTAAATTCTAGGCCATTATCAGATCTGACCCTTTTGATTCTCTTTTGGAATTGAGTTTCAATCATGCATATGAAAGTTTGTAAAAAATGATCAACTTCAGACTTATGTCTCAGGAGATATACCCATACACCCCTACTAAAATCGTCTATAATAGTGAGAAAGTAATGAGCACCTGAGATAGAACTTGTAGCATACCTACCCCATATATCACAGTGAATTAATTCAAAACAAGAACTAGTTTTTATTGAACTCAAGGGAAAAGGTAGCCTGGTTTGTTTGGCCCTTATGCAAGAGTCACAGGGTACATTATTATGATCACTAAAAAGAAAAGGTATAGATCCTATTCCAATCATCTTGGCTGCGGAAGTGTGACCTAGTCTAGAATGCCACAATCTAGAATCTATGGATTTAGCAACCTTCATGACTGTCCCTCCATCACTTACAGGCTCAAGAAAGTAAAGACCATCTTGATGCCTACCCTTTCCAATCTGCTTCTTCGAGGGTAAGTCCTTTATAGAGCAAGAATCAGCCATAAAGATTATGGCACAGTTATGTTCTCTTGCTAGTTTACTGACAGAGATTAAATTGCAATGAAAATCAGGAATATGCAAGACATTATTGATACTCATCCCATTAGGAAGATCAGTTATTCCTATTCCCTTCACAGGTACACTTGTACCATTGGGAATTTTTACTGGTGGCTGATCAGAAACTATGATTTCTTTCAACACATTCTTATCACAAGTAATATGTTCGGTTGCCCCAGAATCAATGATCCAAGGCTTATCAAGAAAATATTTACCTGCCATGTTTATAGTTGGTGGAGGTTTCTGTTTCCCTATCACAGGGTCTGTATCAGCCTGCAATTGTTGCATAAGTCTCTCATACTGCTGCAGTGACAGACCTGGAATAGGGCTTGCTTCAGTACTCACCTGAGCTGCCTTAGTCCCTCCTTTCTTGCTAGTCCAAGATCCATTCTTTTCTTTTCTTTCATGATATGGCTTCCTCCAATCTTGGGGATAGCCGATTATTTCCCAGCATTCATCTTTGGTGTGTCCCACCTTTTGGCAATGATCACAAGTAGGTCTTTCTTTCTTGCCAATCTTGCGATCATTTTGGAACTGAAAAGCAGAAGCCTCTGCAATTGGTTTATGCATGGCAGAGATCAATCTTTGTTGTTCATCCTCTGCAACCAAATGATATACATGCCCAAGAGTCAATTGTGGTGCCATGCTGAGTATTTGAGTCTTCACTGTGCTGAAAACTTCATCTAGGCCCATGAGAAAGTCATATAAATGTTCCCTTTTCCCGCATCTGCCCAAGTTGTTTCTGCACATTACATTTGCAGCCTCCACACTTACATTCGGGCCATGGTGCGATGGATTGAATCTCATCCCACAACCCTTTTAGTTTTGTATAGTATGAAGGAACAGATTGTTTTTCCTGTCTGAGATGTGTAATTTCACGACGCAACTCATAGACTCTCGGTGCACTGCCCTTAGCAAATCTTTCTTCAAGTTCCATCCAAATCTCCCTAGCAGTGGCAGCATATCGAACACTGCCCCTTACCTCTTTGTCCATGCTATTCTTTAACCAACCTTTGACCATGGCATTGCAGCGCATCCAATGAGCCAAGTTTGGTGAATCAACCTCTGGCATAGGAATGGTTCCATCAACAAAGCCAATCTTGTTCTTGGCATACAACGCGTTGCTCATATCCGCAACCCATTCACCATAGTTGCCATCATTAAGGAGCTCACTAACAAACAATTGACCAGGTTGATCTGATGCATGAAGAAAGAAAGGGGACATGATGTCAATACCACCTGCATTACCTATGATGGTTTTCTGCTTGTCTTTCGGAGAAGGTGGTGGATTAGCATCTTTTCTTGGGGATTGCTCACCATCATTGGCCATAATAGAGGAGGGCTAGCAAGAACAAAAAGAACTCCAGGTTTCGGCTCTGATACCATGTAAAATAAGAGAGCTTTTTTTGGTGTAATGATGCTTAGCATGTGTGATTTTCATTCATTGATTGAAAGATTACATGATATGCTATTCTATTTATAGAATCATAGAGTAGCTTTGAATAACTTGCCTTCAAGCTGTTGCTAACAAACAAACTAATCAACAGCTTTACTGACAGCTATTTAACTAACTAACTAACATATTAACATATTCCCATATTCCTTCATGGTAGCAGTTATTTAGACTGACCGGCACTACTTTAGCAATGAGCAGAAACTTATCACCCATGGGCAGTGGGAGGTTCTTAACAAATGTCTTGAAATGTACCTAGGGTACGTTTGGATAAACATTAATTAAGCATTTATTAAATAAGCTAAAAATAATTTATTTTCATAAGCTTATCAAACAAGCTTATGGAAATAAGTTAAAAAGAGCTTATATGAAGATCATAAAATATTTTCATAAGCTTTTTATAAGCCCTTTCAAATGCACCCTTAAGATGTTTTACTTTTGAAAATCAAAAGAACCGGTCAAAATTGCTTTGCTGAGCAGAATAATGGTATAACACTTCATTCCATACTGGTATTGGTATGACCCCATTCAAGGCGGTTTATGGAAGAGACCCCCAACATTGATCCAGCAACTCAAGGGGTGAAAAGGAGTGTGGACAGGCCCGGCCCAATGGTAAAACAAGTGAAGCCCTTGCTTTAGGCCTCTCAAAATAAAACAATTTTTTCTTTAAAAAAAAGGCCCACTTTGTATTTTTTGTATATTAGTTTTTTGATATGTATAATATATCAACAAACATAAGTTAGCCCATTTGATATAAAAACTTACCATTAGGTTGAAGGTCCAGGGATCAACTCCTCATTGTGCACAAAATAAGTAATTTTGTATGAAAAAATTATTGGGTTAATTTTTTAAAAAGGCCTCACCATAGAATTTGCTTTAGGCCTCAATAGGTGTTGGGCCGGCCCTGAGTGTGGAGTATGAGATGAATATAAAGGGTGGTAACAGAAACAGAGGGTGTGAAGTGTGGGGAGCATTTCATCTCTCTAGGCTGTTTTCCCGGATTGTCTTCCTTATTCTGTTTTCTTTGTTCTAATTTTGTTCTTTATACATGCTGCCTGTGACTATAATGGTAGCCTTTCTCTCATTGTAAGAAACCCACCATTAATAATACAGTATAGACGTTTATTCAGTACAACTTGCGTCTTTAGATACTGTGCCATAGATAGGTTCCTTACATCTTCTCTCACAAAATACACAAGGAAATGATGTTGGCCGTGGATGGTTAAGAGAAAAAAATAAAGAAAAATGAACGGGTGAGGTGATAGAACGTGAGGTTATATTACTTATATATATTAAAAGTCTTGTGTAATTGACAAACTCAAAGCTATCCACAATATAGAACTTGTCATTATATAGGCAGAATACATTGAACATCTCATTATTCATTTCCTAGTGTATCACATTTTCCAGGAAAAGCTGCTTCCGTAAGTAGAATCACAATCACAATCTCAAAATCCAAATGCAACTGATATGAACCCCCCCATGACAAAGAATTTTAAACCTTCTTAAGAAATTCCATCACGTAAGTGTTGAAAGCACTGCACAAGACTCGGAAACCTTGGAATCCGGCACCCTTAGCCAGGGCCTCAAACTCTTTCTCCGTTCTCTCTTTCCCACCAGGGTTATGAGCCAACATGATCACATCAATGTGAACCACACCCTTTGTGGCCAAGCTAGAGTCTGGAGCCACTGGAAGAATGCATTCTGCCACAATCACCTTCCCGTTGTCAGGAAGTGCCTCATAGCAGTTCGTCAAAAACTTCAAGCAGTGTTCATCACTCCAGTCATGACAAATCCACTGAATATATATAAATGATATAAATGTCATTAGCATAAACAAGTGGAACATGATTTGAGGTATCAAAAAGTGAATGTTAAAAACTTTATTCTAAATTCCAATCCAAGAGTTATACTAGCTGAATAAACTAGAGATGCCATGCCACCGAATAATATATATTAGTGTCTAACTTGTAAAATTCACCTTCATAAAAACAGCATCAGCCTTTGGAACACTGACAAACATGTCTCCACCAACATGCTCCACTCCTACACGAAACACCAATGTTAAATTTTAAATTATCATACAACAATAACCAAACCTTTTCCCATTAGATGGGATCGATTAAATGGATCAAACGATGCCATAATGTCCTATCATAAATCACGTCTATAGACAAATCATTGATATCTAAATCATTCTTAAATTTTAAATTATAATGCCAGAAGAAAATGTCATATGAAGTCCAAGTAGGGTAGCAGCAAAACCAAGCAACATTTTTCAAATAAATAAAGTCTAGCACTAACTGCTGATGACAATGTTAGGTACACAGAGCAGGGCCTCTAAACATACTATGTTAACGTAAAAATACCTGGATAAGATGGAGCATCTTCAATGACATGGGGCAAATCAAAATTAATGCCCTTTATAGTGGGATACTTTGAGACAATCATGTTCACCACAGCACCAGTCCCACCACCAACATCAACCAGAGATTTAAGACCCTCAAAGCCTGTGTAGGTCGCAAGAAGTTTCTTCATTGTGATGGTAGAGTGATCAGACATCCCCTTATTGAAAACCTTGTTGAACCTTGGATCTGTGCCATGGTATTCAAAGGCTGTCATTCCATATGCCTTGTTAAATGGAATGCCACCTTCAAGGACTGCATCTTTCAAGTAGTACCTACAGGATCATAATCATGTCATCCCCTTATTAAACTGTTTAACAAATTTTTTGGTTCAATTAATTATTCAAACTTAATCGTGTTCCAACTCTTCTTAATTGTCTAGAATCTTCTTCAATTTTTCTTCAGTGTGGAAAAATGTAATAGGTCAAAACCACATAAATTTCAAACTCTGAGCCCTTTAGAGATTTATAATTAATGTTGAACTTTAAAAAGTAATTTTGAGCCAAGTTGAAATATTTAAATATTTAACAATTAATCTTAGAGGGAAAGTAAATTTGACAAAGTGATATTTTGTTACTTTCAAGGGCAAATAATTTCAATATCTTTAAACAAATCACTCATTTTTTTTAGTGAATTTTTTTTTTTGGTTTTTGACCTAATATTCCCATAGACAAGCTGTGATACTAATTTTCGAGTCGGGGGAGGAGTTTAGGTAAAGCTTTTTCCAAAGTAATGACTCCAGAATTCGAACCACTGACATTATAGGTGGAGGTCGTCTAGGATTGCAGTCCACTTTCACTATAACCAATCACTGTTAGGTGTTTTTTAAATGAATAATTGATATAAATAATTAAAAATGTGTTAAATATATATATTTCATACAGTGTGATGGATGGGTCTATCACCAGCGCCTGTTAATTTGTATATAAGATGAAGCTAATTATAAATTATATGATTACAGTACATGGCTCACTTTTATCATCAATTAACATATAAAGCCCTCGTGGTTAAAATTAGTTGTGTTTGTTCAACCACTCTTATCATGTACATGTATAGAAAAGAGAAAACGACGAATAGAATAGTCTTGAAAAAGAAGGTGGACAATTATAGGTGAACGGTCTTGCTGTTCATATTAGAAGCCGGAAAAGAAGATTGGTTCACACTAAATCGGTGGTAGGTAATATGTGACCTCTCGTAGTGGGGTCCCGGTTCTCATTTCTACACATAGTTTGAGTGTGGTTTTGACTTTGAGCAGAATGTTTGTGGTGATGAGGGATGGATCGAGAAAAGAGGAGGGCCGAATATACAAAACAGGAATGCTATTTGGTACGACAATAAATTCTACCAATTTCAACCAAATAACTATCAACCAATCAAAGCTGAGTGTAGAGTCCAAATGATAAAAAAAAACATTTATTTTTCACTTTAAGTTTAACCACCAGTACATTACGAATTTCATATTCGTAATGTTCAGCATTTCTCTATATAAAAATACGGGTACATAGCAAATATTTTTAGAAAGATAATTCTTTTAAAAAAAATACTGTAAATATATAATTAGTTATACAAAATATGTTTAAGCAGGAGGGGGCAGCACCCATGTTTTATCCCATTGGTTCCATTATCGGTAGGGATAATATCTATCGTTACAATATCTATCGTTACAATCCTATATCATGAATTTTGATTGGTTAAAAAATATAATCTCTTATTTTCTTTCGGTATTAATTATTGAATTTTTAAATCCATTAGCTAATTAAAATCCATGGCACATTGTTATTACATACTTCGTAGATAGTATATATTGTCCATATATAAATATTGTCCCATGTTTATTGGATTAGACGGGAGTAATAAGTTGACTTGATGGTTTGGGGAAGGGACATGAAGTTTGGAGTGATAAGGAGGTTATGAGTTTAACTCCCTCCACTTATATAACAAATAACAAATATTAACAAATTAATATTTGCCTATAAAAAAAAATGTTTATTGGATTAGACTTCTAGTGAGAAAAAGTGTAAAGTGAGAAAGTAAGGGTGAATCCACCCTTAATTAATTAAAGTGGGTTGAAATCTTAATGTATTTTGATTAATCAATAGTGGATACGTCCTTATTTTCTTACTTTATACTTTTTCTCATTTTAGAGTAATTTTTTCTTGCTTTGTGGTGTCCATCTCAGCCTCAATCGCCCTCAATATAATCAACATTTCTAGTAGATCTAGCGGTTTAACTTTCTCTTATCCCGTTGATATATCATTTATTATGCCTTTTTTTTAAATAATAATAATAATTATCGTGACTCTGTGCAATAATTATATAGAAGAATAAATAATAAAGGCATGCATTCTTTTTCAAGATGATAATTCTCAATTTAGGCAAGACTTGAAAATCACGGTCATGTTTTACAGAGGAGCTTTTTCCAAATCTCATGTATGGCCCTATAAACAAACCTGCCTATGATCCTATTAACTTGCAACTGGTATTTATGGGAATTCTGTTACATTCTGAGTTCAATTTCAATATACTCCTTAAAGATTTTACAAAGCAATTGGCAATCTTCCTTCATGCAATTTTTCTTGTTATAAATTATATGATTCACTAACTCACAGATAATCAGACCGACTTAATGAAGTATCGTTAAGCTGAAAAGAACGAGAATTCATTCTGTTTTTTGTTTTGGATTTATTCACACATTATCATTTTGTGTTGTTACATAAACTTTGATTTAACAAGTTAATATTTTAACGTAATAAACTCAGTTAAAGAAAACAGAGTTCCACTAACTTCCCTTCATCCCTTACTCTCCCTTCCTTTCCTTTTCTCCCCTTCCCTTCTATTTTCTTCATATCAAAAACTTCCAACAATATAAAAATGACAGCTATAAATTACTAACTTAGAAGAAAGGAGGAAAAATTACAATTCATATGCTTATAGCAGACAAAGGCAGTGCTAATTTTAGAACATAGAATCCTTGGACATAAAAGAGGGAAGGAGTAACTTAAATAAATAGAAGAAAAAAGGGTAAAAAGAGAAAGAGAAAGTGAAATACCAGCTTTCCATGAGGACTTTGTCCTGATTCATGAGGTTAAGAGCAGAAAGAGAGACACCATCTTCATTCTTGACCAAGTACTTAGCCACAGGGGCAAGACCATAGAGCCTCTCAACCTTTCCATCATGGAGGGTACGGACGGAGCAAGTGAGGATATTGTAACAAGCCAAGAGGCGCAAGATGCGGTCCAGCATGATTGGTGCATCAGGGTTGTTTGTTGGAAGCTGAGAAGCAATGTCAATGGGAGAAAGGTTAACTCCAGGGCCAGCCTTGGCTATGATTTCTAAGAGATCAAGCTCAATGGCTGATTTCAAGATCATGGGGAGGACCGAGGCACTGGCTAGTTGCATGGCAAAAAGGTTTGCCTCTTCATCAGATACATGGGTTGGAGTTATTTGTGTTTCACCGCTTGAACCCATGGCTTATTCAGGCTTTGGCTGTGAAAAGAATGAGATTAGAAGATGTGCTTTGCTTTGTTGTGACCACAAAGGTCGTAAGTGGCTATATAATGCAGGGTTATTGCAGTTGTGCGGTGCCCCACTTCAACAACCACACGAAGGCCCCACAAAGAGGATACGTGTGTATTGAATCAACTCATACTTAGGTATATTTATTGTTAAGTGTAAAAGTTGAGTATATGAGCCAAAAATCATTTATAATAATTGTAGCAACTCTTTTTTAATGAATTAGCTTTTGGAGTGAGGTTAGTTCCAATTATTTTAACACGGTATCATAGATCTGTGAGATTAAAACTCATATGCAAGGAAGATTGGGCACACGATTGATACTTATTATAGGAAATATGGTTTTCCACCCAACTTAGTATTGGCAATGAGGAGGTTGAGCAAGGGGGTAATATCCAGAAGGAAGAACATGAAGGTTCAGGTTTTGGTTTCACTGTTGAACAATATCAAGGTCTGTTAAACTTGCTGCAACAGTCACAACTCCATGCTTCATCACATTTTGCTAATTAAATCAGCACTATCATGTCATCCACATCTAATGCACCACCTGGTTACATGACTCAAGTATTTCTTCCACCTTGCCTTTCAGTTAATGGATTTTAGATAGTGGTGCTACTGACCACATTTGTTTCAGTCTCCCTTGATTAGAGCTGTCAAAACGGGTTAACCCGGCTCATCACCAGGGTTGGCTCACCACGGGTTGGGAAAAAAATGAGCCAATCCAACCCGACTCACATTTTGGTGAGTCTGAAAATAGACAACCTGACTCGGCCCACCACGGGTTGACGAGTTATGCGGGTTGACTCACCTAAAATTAAAAAAATTGAGAAAAAAAACTAATCCCTAAGATGAATAACTTAATGTTAAACCGTCACAGTAGGCATGCAATAAAATGGGGTTAAACATATACTTGTCCATCAGGTATTCCTAATTTCATAATTTTATTCAACAAAAGAATTTATTATATCAACAAATAGTTGAGATAATTGCTAGGAAAGCTATAACAGAGTAAACAAAAACATGCTTTTTGTATTTAATTAAAGGGGAAAGAGAAGCAAAACCAAGAGCAATAACTAGATGGAAGAAGACATAAGTGAACTAGAGATCCAGGATCATAAACCGAAGGACACGATAAACATGAGGCACAGGGAAAGGGAAGGGAAAATTTCACGATCAGAAATGTTTTGCACAACCGCACAGACACATGGAAAGGGAAAGCCAGAAAGTTTCAGTTTCAAAAATGTGAAATGGGTCAAAATAATTTGGTCTTGGGGCGTAAAATTTTGGGTCGCAAAAGGGTAGGATGTGAAAAGGGAAAATATTTTTTTAAAATGATGGAACCAGTGAGCCAACCTGGCTCACACCGGGTCTAATCCATCCAACCATTAGGTTAAGTGAGCTGGGTCAAAATAACCCGGATCAAAGTGAGCCAAGTTTTGCTCAACCTATCCCATCGGTGAGCCGGGTTGGATCGGGTTGGCTCGCGGGTTCCAACCCATATTGACAGCTCTACCCTTGATTCCTCATATCACAACCTGTTAAAGTTAAACTTCCTAATGGCAATGAGGTGCTAGCATGCCATACAAGAAGTATTCATTTTTCTTATCATTTTGCCCCTTATGATATTTTGTATATACAAAATTTGTCGTATAATCTGATGTCACTTACCAAATTAACATCCTCCATGCCATATGCATTGTCATTTGATTATAAGTCTTTCTTAATTCAGGAGAAAGCTACATTGAGGACGATAGTTACAGCTGAAGTGAACCATGGACTTTATATTTTGAGAGTTCTTGTTTGTACTGATAGACCTTTAATTCTATTACTGTCCCACAGTCCAATTTATGCCATTTTCGTTAAGCTCATGCTTCACATGATTGTATAGGTGTTTTACATTCTAAGTTTCTTGATATCACTATGAATAAAAGCTACATTTGTGATATTTGTCATTTGTCCAAGCAAAGAAAATTGCAATTTTTTGTTAGCACTTCTAAATCTGCTCATTGTTTTGACTTGATACATGTAGATATATGGAGGCCCTTCCTCATTCCTTCTATTCATGGATACAAATACTTCTTAAGCATTGTAGACAACTATTCTACGTTCACTTGGATTTTTTTTGATGAAAAATAAAGGGAAACCTCACAACTTCTCCAAAATTTAGTAACCATGGTTGAAAGACAATTCAACACACAAGTAAAAATCATAATGAGTGATAATGACCCAGAATTCATAATGCATGCGTTCTGTTCCACAAAAGGAATCATTCATCAAACAACCTGCACTTACATTCCTCAACAAAATGGAATTTTTAAGAGGAAGAACCAACACATTTTAAATGTAGCAAAAGCTTTGATGATAAAAAGCCACATACCAAAAATTTACTGGTCTTATGCCATTATACATGATGTACAGATTATCAATTTGTTGCCTACACCTCTACTAAATAAGCACTCATCATATGAAATGTTGCATAACAGTCCACTTGACCTTACTCAACCTTTGAGTCTTTGGTTGTCTATCTTTTGAAAAATTACCCTTGGCACCTAAAACTAAATTGGATGCCAAAGCATGCAACTGTATCCTCTTAGGGTATAAACCTGGAACCAAAGGTTTCATTCTTCTTAATCTAACTACTAGAGAGTTGTTAGTGTCTAGAAATGTGTCCTTTTATAAATTAGTCTTTCCTTTCTCACGCACTACACCATTTTCAACAACTGCATCTAATTGTCCCTTACCTACATGTCCTTCTATCTCACCTGCCACATATGATGACATCCTTGTTCCTAGCTCACAGAAACACATTTGTTTGACCCTGCACAAATTGATAAGTAGGAACTCAGTTTCACCCCTAATCAGTAAACCACCTTATCTCATCACTCCTCTACACCATCATCACCCCCACAAATCAAAAGGTCTAACAAGATCATAAGGGCACCCTTATACCTCCATGATTGCCACTACCATTGAAGTTGTAACTAATTTATCTTCTAACGTAACTTATCTCATATCATCTTATTTAACATATAGTTCTTTCTCTCCATCTTACAAATCTTTTGTCCTTGCTATGTCCATTGAGGTTGAGCTGCAAAGTTACAGCCACACCATTAAACATGACTGTTGGCAGCAAGCTATACAGAACGAGTTACAAGATTTAGCATCAAACCATACCTGGATCCTGACTGATTTTCCCAAAGATAAGGTGCCAGTTGGCTGCAAATATGTGTTCAAAATTAAGCACAAGGCTGATGGGTCCAGAGAAAGATAAAAAAAACAAGACTTGTGTGGCAAATGGGTACAATCAATGGCAAAAATAACAACATTAAGGCTAATCATATCTCTGGCAGCCATCAATGGCTGGTTCCTAAAGCATTTAGATGTTAACAATGCCTTCTTGCATTAAGATTTGGTAGAAGATGTATATATGAGTCTGTCACATGGACTTTTCCCACACATGTCCTCGTCAAGTTTGCAAATTTCAAAAATCCCACTATTGGCTCAAGCAAACTAGCAGGCAGTGGTTTACCAACCTATCCTCATTTCTTATCACTTTTGTCTATTCACTATCCAAAAGTGTGTTTGTTAAATCCATTGCACAGTCCTTGACAGCCCTATTATTCTATGTGTATGATGTGATCCTCACTGGGAATGATGAAGCAAAATTACTAAGATCAAAACTGTCCTTGACATAGCTTTCAAGATCAAGGACTTGGGAGATTTGAAGTTTTTTTTTGGGGTTGGAATTTTCCATAAGTAAAAGTGGGATCGTTCTGAACCAGAGAAAGTATGCATTGGAGCTTGTCTTTGATGCTGGATTACTGGCTTGTAAGCTTGTGTCAACTCCAATGGATAGCAAAATACATCCCAAACAGGATGATGGTCCTCCCTTTGAAGATATTCTTGCCTATAGACGATTGATAGGGGGACTATTGTACCTAACCACAACCAGACTTGGCATTGCCTTTCCAGTCCAACAATTGTCTCAATTCATGGCCAAACCAACTCGCAGTCATCGTGCAATTGCAATTCGAGTGCTTAAGTACATCAAGGGAACATCAGGCCTTGGTCTGCATTTTTCCAACAATTATACTATTCAACCGAAGGCTTACAATGGCAGTGATTGGGACTCCTATCCTAACACTAGGAGATCCATAACAGGGTATTGCATTTACCTTGGCTCATCAATTATTTCTTGGAAATCCAAGAAACAAAGCATTATTTCCAAAAGCTCTTGTGAATTCGAATACAGATCAGCCATGACAGCAACCACTTATGAGCTGCAATGGATCACCTACCTACTACACGATCTTCAGATTCCCTTTATCTCTCCAGCACTCCTCTATTGTGACAACCAATCGACCATGCACATTGCAACTAACCCGGTCTTTCATTAAGGACCAAGTACATATAGAACTGGACTGCCATCTTGTGAGGGGGATATCCAATAGTGGCCTCAACCTTCTTCCCGTTCCTTCAGCCCTGCAACTAGTTGACGCCCTGACAAAACCCTTCACTCTTAAGGCATTCAAAAGCATTCATTCCAAGCTCAATCTCATCCACCTATGCGTCCCAGCTTGAGGGGGGTCTTACTCGACTTAATTATTATTCCATCTTGTTAGTTGATTATAGTAGATGGTTAATTAATTATGTTAGTTAGTTTGCAGTTATGTTCAATTAGTTAGTTGCTTTGCTTCTCGTGTATAAACACAACATTGGATGATGCATTGAATCAATTTTTAGTATTGATAATTCAGTCACTTGAGGTGTCATCCTCTCTCTCGGCTTCTCTCAGTTTTCCCTCTAAACCATATAGCTTAATTGGAAAGTTCTCATTTTGTTCTTCATTGTGATCACTATAGATCACAAATTCTTCTTCATCTTCATTTTGAAACCAATAACTCTCTTCCAATTTTATTCTACAAAACTAACTACCAAACACATATTATTAAATTATTTTGTAATTTATTATGTAAAAGTGATTGTTTTACACACCCTAAACGAAATAGATTATCTTAAAATCGCTTTTCAACAAACACATCCAGACATAAAACTGATTCTATTATAGTTGGGTATAACAATAATGATCGAACTACAAACAACAAACAAGGGATATATTATATTTTGATTAGTGTTATAATCGATTATAATAGAATCAGTTTCATGTTTGGATGTGTTTATTGAAAAGAGATTTTAAGATGATATATTTCGTCTGAGTTGTGTAAACAATTGCTTTTATATAATAAATTACAAAAAAAAGGTAAAAAATATTCGTATAATTTAACAATATTTGTTTGGTAGTTAGTTTTGTACGTATAAAATGGGAAGAGAGTTATTGGTTTTAAAATAATCTAATATCTTTTTAAATAAGCTTCAAACTTCTAGCTTCTCTAAAAACGATTTTTTCTCTCATAAAAATAACTATTTTGAAATTTAATCAGTTCACCCAAATATATCAACTTCTACTAAAAAACAATTTTTATCATGAAAAAACAACAGTTTGGACAAGATTTAATCTTACCCAAATACACTCTAGCTAGAGTATTTTTTTGACTAGTAAGCGTACTAATTGTATGACTACGTGCATGTTTGGTTTATGATTGTAAACGTACGTTTGAGTCCAAACATACGTTTGTCCCAAAGGAACTCTATAGACTTTGCTCCAAACATACGTTTGGAATTTCCTAATGATAAACCAAACATGCATTACATGCTTAGAAATTTTAGAAGTTTCTGATAAACACTAATACAACTTGGGGAATATAACAATTGAACAAATAAAACAGGACTCAGGAGGACTTTTATTCTTCTGATGTTTCACGCAAAGTTTTGTAAGGGATCAAATTTCTGTATGTTTTCAGTTATTAATTTATGCATTTTTTAATTTTTTTAATCAACTAATCAATGGTCTCGATTTTTGGAAGACCAATCCCCAACTTATATTTGATCTCACGAGTACTGAAAATGAGGCAGGACATTACCCTTACCTAATATATGTGGCACTGTTTGAATAATGGACTTTAAACTAGCTTGCATAAGAGTCAACATTTGTGTCTACTTTAAACTACTCTACGTAGACAAGTCGTATTCAAATATAGATTATTCATAAAATTAATTATACTCTATTAATTATGAGCTCTGCAAGCTCTTGGAGCTACATGCAGGGATTATAATTACGTGGCCAAAGTGTATTTCAACAGCTGAACGAGAGAATACTTCATTTCCTTCGTTTAAGAAAAAATCATGATAAGTCAAAACCACTCTTAGGAGGAGCATCCATATCCTATAACATATGGTGTTACTTTAATCTTAAACAACAATAATAGTTATGATTTTTGTTCTGATTTCTTGTGATTCACTTAACTGCCCTAGTACTGTGAGAACTGAGAAGGTTGAGTGTTGCGAATAGGAGCCAGCCAAAGCACGGTTTCAGAAAAAGGAGAATGGGGACAAAAGAGAGGGGCAAATCTTTAATCCTGCTTCTTAGGAGTTGAGTTGAGTTTTGATGCTCCAAAATAAGAGTGGCTAAATTCGACAGCTTTTTGTTTTTATTTTTTATTTTTATTTTTTAGATGTTTCCCCTTCCACTTCCCCTGTTTTCCAGATCAGTCATCTCCATTGCCAACTGTCACCTCAACCTACGACTACCTCATCAACGCACAACGTTCGTCTTACCATCTCCGGCCTAGGCTACGTCCATGGCCTCGCCAGCCTCTCCAACGCCTACGCCGGCAAGCACCGCGCCAGTCACCACCAATTCATGTTTAACGTTTAATGCATCATTGGATTAATGCGTGAAGAGATAGTTTTATTTTAGGAAAAAATTCTTCTAAAGTGAAACAAAATATAAAGTAAAAAAGTAATGGTGTATCCACTATTGACTAGTTAAAGTGCATTGAGATCTTAACTCACTTTAGTTAATCAAGAGTGAATACACTATTATTTTTTCACTTTATACTTTTGCTCGCTTTAGATCCTTTTTTTTTACTACAGAGAATCCGGATTCTAATATAAATTGAGTGGAAGAAAGAAAACTACAATTGACTGACCCCAATCTTGAGCAATATGAAACTCACTGGTGCAATTAACACTTTTTAAATCGGTTAAAAATATCATTCTAAATCAGTTACGGAACCGATGTAGAAATAAAAGATGTAAAATGTAGGACCTTTTAACATCGGTTTCCAACCGATGTTAAAATTGAGAATTCAACATTGGTTATAATCCAAAACCGATTTTGATAGTGCTCTTTCAACAGATTTATAATTTGTTGAAAGAGAACTTTTAACAACGGTTATAATGCAGAACCGATGTTGAAATGTAGAATTCAACATCGATTTTGTTTTGTAACCGATTTTGAAAGTGCTCCTTAACAGATTTATAATTTGTTTTAACATCGGTTATAACTCAGAACCGATGTTAAAATTGAGAATTCAACATCGGTTCTGTCTTGTAACCGATGTTGATAGTCCACTTTTTTTTTTTTTAAAATACTCTCTTTTAAACCATTTACAATCCTTAACCCTGTTTCATATGTACAACCAGAATAATCTCAGCCAAAACAGAATCCCAACAATAACATAATCTAAATCACTATACAAAGTTAGCCAAACTACTATATTCATTATGCAAAAATCAGCTTCTTTTGATTCAACAAACTCAACTAATTATATAATTAATGTCATAAATTTAAACTAATTAAATACATAACAACGGAACAACAAAGATATATAACAAAGAAATCACATGTCATCCATAAAAAAACAAAAAGAAACCATATGTCACAAATTAATATCCAGTCATCTCAAGAAAGAAGTTTGCCCAACGCTTCTTGATATCCTTAATGTCCTCTTCAGTGAATGCTTCTGGATTGGCGAAAATCTGCACATTCCATTAAAATAAGATAAATTAAACATTTTAACTAATCAACTAAAACTAAACATAATTAATCTATAACTATTTACAAATGTTATTAGTTATCTCCTTCTATCGATCTGTAATATCCGCGGAGACAATGTTGAACATCCACTTCATGACATAATATCTGCACTACCGGCCGCCACGTTGCCTATGACACTACAAATGAATATATAATTTGAATATATAATGAGTAAAAACATAATAGGAACTATTTTACACTGCAATTGAATCTCGGGTACTAATAAAATACTTACATTAGGGAAAATCCATCTAAGGCCTCGGTCTACCTCCATCCAAAAGACGATTTGCGTTCATAGATCTATCATAATTAAGAAAATATTCATTTAAAGTATGTTATAGAATTCAGAGTAATTAATAAAGCAAATGTAGTACAAATTAAATTAATTAAAAGCTTATGTTTCAACAATAAACTTGATTTCTTTCGTTGGCTTCTTTCCCAACGAACAAAAGAAGACCACAACACTCATACCACGACAGATAATCAATAATTGCCAATGTTTACTACATTTGGAAACAGTTAGAGACAAGTCACAGATAATTATAAATCATTGGTAAAACTTGTACTTACAAATGGAGGTAAGGTGCTAGGTAGAACTGTTTTTTGCCTTCATCAAGCACACGTCGCACGTACGCGGTAATCTCGTCTGACCTAAGTGTCTCACCCTGAATTAGTTGAGGGTCAAGGAATACATAAAGATGGAGGTTACCCCTATCAATACACAAGCGATGCAGATACCTAAGATATTGAAATAAATATTAATTATAATAGTTTAAAACTGAATTAGTTAACTTACAAATTAATTGTACACCATTGTTACTGTCAATCCACTTACATTTAAAAACAGGTACTCTAAATTTAGTGTAATCGACCTCCCAAATCTCTTCAATGACTCCAAAGTAAGATATGGATGCCATAACGGGGTTTGTATCTTTTGAACTAGAGAAGTGCATGAACTCGGCTACAACCATAACCCCACTGTTTTGCACGGTACTCTTGTCATCTTGTGACTTTGTATAGAAGGAAAACTTATTGATATCGTATCCACTCCAGCATATGATATCAAAGTTAGGCCCATGTGCTAACCATTTTAATGTATCAGAAGCAGTATTATCCTTCCCAATTTGATCTTTAAACCAGTTTAAGAAAGTCTTATTATGCCTGTTCAACAACCATTTTTCGTTCATTCGAGGTTAATTTTGCTTGACAATGGTTTTGTGATCACATAAGTAAGGTTCAACCTCATCAATGTTATTCAATATATACAAATGTGCTTGAAGCACTTCCTTTCGACCCATGCTCTTAATAGTAATACCTCGTGTACCATTACCATCACATCTTCCCTCATGACGAGACTTAGGAAGCCCTGCAGGTTCCACTTCTAACATGTAGTCTGTATAAAACTCAATAGCTTCTTCTGCAACATACCTTTCAACAATAGATGCTTCAGGACAGTGTGGATACTTCACATACCCTTTCAAGATCTTCATGTATCGCTCAATTGGGTACATCCATCTTAAATTAGCGGGGCCACACAATCTAATCTCCGTCACTAGATGAACAATTAAATGAACCATGATGTCAAAAAATGAAGGAGAAAAATATATCTCCAATTGACACAAGATAATAACAGCCTCAGTTTCCAACTCATCCAACTTTTGAAGGTCAATGACTTTGCTACATATAGCATTGAAGAATAAGCACAACCTTGTTATGGCATGTCTAACTTTTTTAGGCAAGATGTCACGAATAGCCACTGGTAGTAGTTGTTGCATCAAGACATGACAATCATGAGACTTTAAACCAACTAATTTGAGATCTTTCATTGAGACAAGCCTCTTAACATTTGAAGAGTAACCCTGTGGCACTTTGACGCCCTGCAGACACTCACAGAAACTTCTTTTCTCTTTTTTCGATAAAGTATGACATGCTGGGGGCAAATAAGTCTGCTTAACCCCTACGGATTGTGAAGCTAACTGCTCTCGTATACCCATCGCAATCTAATCTAGATGAGCATTCACACCATCCTTTATCTTGCCCTGAATGTTAAGAAGCGTCCCGACTACACTATCACACACATTTTTCTCCACATGCATCACATCAATATAATGTCTTACATCAAGTTTGCACCAGTATGGAAGATCAAAGAAGATCGGCCTCTTCTTCCATATATTTTTCTCAGTAGCCTTCTTATGGGTCTTTCCAAAGACAACATCCATGTCCTTTACCCTTTGATAAACTTGATCTCCGGTTAAGGCCGTCGGAGCAATTTCATTCTCTTGGCATCCATTAAAAGCATTTTTCAATCTACGAGACGGGTGATCGGGTGTGAGAATTTTTTGATGCCCAAGGTAAACTGTCTTCCTTCCATGTTGTAGTTGATGGTAGCGTGTGCCTTCTTCACATATAGGGCATGCTTTATGCCCCTTAACACTATATCCGGACAAGTTCCCGTATGCTGGAAAGTCATTGATGGTGCAAAATAACATGGCACGCATCTTGAAAGTCTCATTGCAGTACCCATCAAACACATCAGCGCCTTCCACCCACAGCTTTCTCAAGTCTTCAATCAAGGGACTTAGATAAACATCTAAGTCATTTCCTGGCTGTTTTGGGCCCGAAATCAACATAAATAACATAATGTATTTGCGCTTCATGCACAACCAAGGAGGTAGGTTGTAAATTATCAGGAGAACAGGCCATGAACTATGAATACTACTTAAGGTACCATATGGATTCATTCCATCCGTAGCAAGTCCAAGCCTAAGGTTTGTTGTCTCATCGGCGAAATCCGGAAATAAACTATCAATTCTCTTCCATTTCAAAGAATCAACCAGATGGCAAAGCTGTCCATCACATTTTCTCTCATCTGCATGCCATCTAATGTTTTTTGCGTCATTTACATTATCGAACAATCGCTTGAACCTTGGAATTATTAGAAGATACTATAACACCTTCGCAAGAGGACCCTTTGTGATCACATCACAACTTGAATCACCATCGTTCACTTTGTAGCGTGATAACCCACACCTTGGACACTCGTGCATTTTTTTAAAGTCATTCCTGTACAATATGCAATCATTAGGTCATGCATGTATTTTCTTATACTCTATACCCATCGGACACAATATCTTCTTCGCCTCATAGTTACGGTTCGACAATATGTTACCTTCTGGAAGCATGTCTTTCAGCAGCTCAAGCAATTCGGTGAAGCTTTTATCACTCCACCCATTTCGCGCCTTCACAACTACCAATCTTAACACCGCCGACAACCGTGTGAAATTAGAGCACCTAGGATACAAAGGCTTATCTGCATCACTGCACAAAGTATCATACACATTTGCTCGTTGAAATGACTCTCGTCCAATATCGCGGATCATGTCCTCTATTCGATCATCCATATCTACGTCATTAACCTCCTCTCTTTGGGACACACTTGACCTGTCTAACAATTCACCATGCCATATCCATCTTGTATAACTCTTGCATATCCCTTCACAAATAAGATGCTCTCGTATTTTCTCAGCTTCCAGTCGTATCTCATTCAAACAATTAACACAAGCACAATAAAACCTTCCATTACTATCGGGAACATTTCTTTTAGCAAATTCTAAAAACTCTTCCACTCCATTCTCATACTCATGACTTGTGCGTCTAGCATCGATCCAACTATGATCCATAACTACGACAACAACTTCACTTAGTCCAAGATTTTTAGCTCCTTCTTATCACAGGGTATGGCCCTATCCCATTCGAGAAAAAACTTCTTCAACACTTAGCTAACAGTTAGTGCTTAGCTCTCATGCCCATACTTAACAAAATTTCGGCAGCATTTCCCATCAGTCTCCGACATACACGACTTGAACGCAGTGACATCCACCGCGCTAAAGTGTGCACCCGGAGAACAAAAGGAAATGCATCAGACCGAAATTTCTTCAAGTATAACATATGAATATTAGGGAATAAGTATTAACCAAATGAAGAAAAAGTGTTTCCCCAAACTGTCCAACTTGGACAATTCAAGATTCAATACTATGAGCGGTACCTTAATAAAGTACACATATACTCATTAATATTGAATCTCAAACGGGAAACTAAGGCTTTGCTAATTTATTAACACTAAAAGATAATCCAACAGTCCAATCCCTAAGTTAAAGCAGCAAAAGGGAACATTGGAATAAAATATCTTACTTGTGCTCAGAGTAAGGAGATGGAAGTGATGAGTGAGAGGGAGCTCGAGATGGGTTGAGGCTTGCCTTCACCCTAAATTAGAATCACAAAGCAAAGAGAGGGTTTGAGAGAACTGTGAGAGGGTTTTTTAACCTAACATTTAAAAACCATTCATGTTAAACTAATATCCTTAACTAATATGCCAAACTAGTATACACCAAGTGTTTATAAACCAAGCAATACAAAACATTTGGCTAAAAGAATAGAACTAGGAATGAAGTAGTTATATGAGGCAATGCATATCTACATTGATAGAACAGAAACAGAAAATATGAAAGCGATGAAGGAGAAGAAGCAGCAACGAGCTAAGAAGTATCAAGATTATAATTTCAGACTTAGCTCAAACAAAGTCATGTACCAAAAAAAACAGCTTGAAAAAGATTATCTACTACCAAAAGTAATTCTAACAGAGTTAACATACTTTTGCCACTGCAACAATCTGATATGATAAGCAATTCCAAGAGGCTATATAATAGATCATCACCATACTATCAATTCCCAGAGGCTATTGTTTCTGCGGTTTGCAGCGATAGGGTGTTCAATGTTAGAATTATATATGATCAAATTGTCTCCATGTGCTTGAAACAATTCTCTTGCAGGTGGGAGGGTATCATATGTGCACAAAAAAGGGTCTTAGCAGAGACAAAATAAAGGTTTTTACAGTGTCTCCCTCCATCCCTAAAAAATTGGGTATTACAGTCATTTTGTAGCTACAAAGCAGAGATAGAAAAGGGATTTATCAGGGAGGAAAATAGGGTTCAACATCCCTTCCCCAATAGTTAGCATCTTCAAACCAAGTCACAGGTGATATAAAGCAGAGAGCAAAAATGAGAGTTTAGGGTACCATACCTTATGGGTCCCTGAGTCTGTTCAGAATGAGAGTTGAAAACACGACGGCGGAACGAGAGCAAGGCGGAGAGGAAGGGAGGGAGAGAGCGTTGCGTTTTCTGTTCTAGGTCTCAGCGATGAAGGAGAAGAAGCAGCAACGAGGGAAGGGCAAACAGTGAGGAGGGAAATATGAAAGCACGCTGAAAAAAGAAATAGGTTTAATAAAGATTTGAAATCGGTTAGGTAATAGAACCGAGTTTGAAAGTATAATAATGAGATCGGTTGTCCAATAACCGATTTTAAAAGTTTAATAATGAGATCGGTTGTGTAAGAACCGATGTAAATACTTGACGGGAATAAATAAATAGTTTTTTATTAAATTGTTTTCATCGGTTGTCCTTTACAACCGATCTTAAAATGTTTTATACATCGGGTTAAAGGTGAACTGATTTAAATGGTTTTTCACTTATTTTCAAAATTGACACCGTCTCTTTTTTTAAATCGGGCTTTTGTTAACCGATTTAGAAACTTGTTGTAGAATCCATATTTTGCATTAGTAATTTTTTCTTTTCTCATTGCTTGAGCAACTCATGTAGACTTTTTATTATTATTTTAAGGCAAATCTTAACCAGTGCCCTAAGGTTTAGAGTCAAAATAGATATGTTTTTTGTTGTTGAAAAATGATATATTTAATCAATCGAGAAATGATATATTTAGATTCTCAATAACAACTTTCCATTTTTTCATCTTTTAACTAATGTCGTAAGAACGCTGATTAGCAACATCCTTTTATTTTTAAAATCCCCTTATACATTATGCATATATGTAGTGTCTAAATGCAGAAGTGGTGCCAAAACATGTAAACCAATCTTACGGATTAATAAATCAAAATTACTCTCTTATTTTATCAAATATCTTTATTTTATTAAAAATATGTAAAGGGAGCTCTTCAGTACCAATGATAAAAATACAATATTACCATTTTTTTCCCATTAAATTTTGCATCTTTCGACTAGGTATATGATTGATGTAGTATATAGAAAAGAAAATAGGTCTAGCATAGTCTAATTGAAAGTAGTTATTTCTGTGAAAAAATGTTAAATCTTACCAGAATAATTTTGTAAATGACCTTGGATGCTTTTTTTTGGGTAAAGACCTGTGAATACTTTTGTAATTACGTTTTTCATGCAACATTTTTTTAAAAAAAAAGATTGAAGTGCTGGATGTGGCTGAGATTAAAAAAGAGGGAATAGGCTGGTCCCTTCAGGTGGCTTCTATGGTGCACCAGCGCACCATGCACCATAAAGGTGAAGCATTATAGACTAATCAAACTATCACTTGGCATCAATTATTTATTTTGATATTTTGATCAAGCCAAACTTGTCTCATCTTTTTTTTATTTGCATTATAGGTCTTTTTAAGTTTGTATTTGTATATATTATAGTATTATTTTTCAAAAGAAATTGCATTTGTCCCAGAAGCTACTCTTGCCTCTTGGTGGTCTCTTCCCCTTGCACTTTTCAACCTCTACTCTTCTGCATGCCTTTTCTTCACTCTAAAAGCTTGTCCTGCAACAACCACAAGGATTGCAACACCCAAAAGAGACCACCAAATTTCCCCCATCTCTGCTATACAACTTCAGTGGCTCATCTTCTAATTCATATGCTCCACACAGCAATGAAGCAAGGCGGATAAAGAGAGGTGGGTGGGTGGTGTCAAACGGCGGCGCACCAAAACACAGTGCTTCAGTTTCAGTCTGTGTTTGGCAAAGGCAAACCCTCAACCAGATAAACTCGGTCTTAGATTCTCTGGTTAATTGTGTTTTTGTTTGTTTCCTTATTCACAAAAACAAATTGACGGTGGGATTTGATGCTACACGTTGCTGGAAACCTCGGAGCAGATCTGGTGCAATTGGGTCAGGCAGTAGTGAGTAATGATGGTGATGACGCGAAGTTGCGTACTTGCATTGCAGAGGAACTTGCGTGGAGTGTTTTTGTGCTTTGTCTGCAAAGGAACTTGCATTGCAGAGGAAGTTACTCTATCTGGGGTGGGTGGGTGTGTGTGTGTGTGTGTGTGTGTGTGTAAGCTTTTTTCAGTGTTGAGGGATGAAATCTATGGGACCAATAAGAGGAACATAAAAGAATGAAATAGGGCTTGGTTCTGGTTGTACTGTTGTAGGCGGATCTGGTTAGCCTCTGGCTTGGAGGTTGCAGCCGGGTTTAATGGCAGATGATGGTTTTTACATGGTGGTCCGAGGGTTGGTGAAGATGAAGAGATTGATAGAGGGTTTTGTTTTTCTGTTTATTTTTTAACGTGAAAAAAAAAAAGACAACAAATATACATGTGAATACAATAAAATACATACCTCAATGCGAATACAATATATAATAAATATATTTGACCAATAAAGACAAGTTTGATTCGGTCAAATATACTTATCCACATGAATAGTTCTGATTACTTTATTAAGATGTTGTATGTTGCACCACTTTTTTTTGGTGATACAACTTCAACAACACCTCCCTTCATTCCATTCATACGTTGTTTTGAGAAATGCGAATACGAAATTCGTGTACTGTGGTGGTTGTTAAACTTGGAGTGAAAAATATATTTTATTTTTGACCATTCACCCTCTGCACTTCTTTCTGATTAGTTGATATTTGTTTAGTTGAAATTCGTTGGAGAAGTTGTTGTACCGAATATCACTCCTCCGTTGTTGTATTTTATGATTTGATTCGTGGAAAAGTTAGTGGTATATTGCACTATTGTTTAGAACTTTGTTAGCATAATAAGAAGATTTTAGGCAAAATATCGTACTCCAATAATTTAAGAATTTAGTTTCACCCATTTGTCATTGTCAACACATAAGAAGCGGTCTAAACACTCAATCAACTAGTCGTTTTCAATATTGCCATCAAACTGTAACAATCCTATATGAACCAACGCCATGACAAAGAAAATGCTTGGAATTGAAACAATGTTGGCCACTCGAGTGCTAAAGGTTTATGGTCCGTTGGATTGAAATAGCACCTTTCTTCTTTATTTTATATATATAAAGAGAGGAGTGGTCCATTTACTCCAAGAGTAACTTTAAGAGACTTATTCTCAATCTTATCCATCCATTTATTCTAATCCAACAAAGGTCATGTGGCTGCTTTAATGAATTAATATAGATCAATTGAATTAGAATGAATGGATGGATGAGATTGAAAGTAACTAAAATTACTCCAAGAATAACTTGATCCTATATATATATATATAAAAGCACATGGAAAATTTGCAAGCCAAGGCATGCATGCGCTGTGTGGTCTTGTCCAATTAAATGATTGATAGGTCAAATATAATACGTTCTTAAAATTATGGTACAAATTAAGCTTATATGGCATGATGTTTTTTTTTTTTTTTGTTAGCTTGTCTAGAGAAAATTCAGGAAAAAAATTCTGATACCCACCTAAAGACAATATATTAATTTGTTTTTGGTCTATAAGACAATATATTTTTTCTTTACTTAAATTAATCTTCTCATCCCTATAATTTCATTCCATTTTTTGGTAGAAGTTTCATTCAATTTTTAAATAGATCTATATAGTTTAAATGCTTTTAGTTAGGTCCATATACTTTTAAAAAAAATTAAATAGGCTCTCGTAGCTAAATAAGTTTTTAATTAAATCCTTAATTATAAATTTTTATTATTAAGTCCTTAAAACTTGTATTAGTGAAGATAAGTGTGTGTTTGAGACAGCTATCAAAATTAGATTATTTCAATAATTGATTATATCTATAATCGATTATTTTAATAATCCATTATAATCAGAATCAGTTTTTATTTGGATATGTTTGTTGAAAAGTGAAATTAAGATAATTTGTTTCGTTTAGATGGTGTAGAAAATTATTTTTATATAGTAAATTATAAAAAAATGCATGAAGTTGATCGTTTGTATAGAATAATAATATTTGTTTAATAGTTAGTTATACAGGGATAAAATGGAAAAATGTGATTGATTTCAAAATAATCAAAAACTTTTTTTAAATAAACTTCAAACTTTTATCTTTCATGAAAATAATTTTTTTTATACTTTAAGCTAGCAAACATGTTAGGTTAATTTCAAAATAGCATTTTTTATAGGAAAAAAAACTTTTTCCAAGAAAAAGAAGTTATAACAAACATAGTCTTAAATTTTTTTTTTTTTTGAAGTATAGGGACCTAATTAAAAACTCTTAAACTTTAGAAATTCATTTAAAATTTAAATGAAACTATATGAAACTAATGATTAACTTAACTTTTTTTTCTTCTGTAAGTCGAGATATCACTGAATCTATAATAGACATCTGGGCTTTATTGGGCTGAATGAAAAATCTAATATTCAAAAGCATTAGTTTATGGTGAACATTAAAATAAAAAAGCCCAATAGATTTTGAACCAGCGCAGGATCTGCTAGGCTTGCAACCACGCCTCATTGACGAGAGAACGCGAACGGTCATCTACGACTCCGAGTCTCAAATTTATCTGTTCTTCTACGAGCCTTGAAATTTGTTGGGTCTTGCAAAAGGGTAAAGCGAGAAAATGGAAGAAAACGGTCATGAAAAATGTTCAGTCCTTTGTTCACCAAAAGAGGAGACTCCAATTAGGGGCATAGTTTGTCTGAAAAGAAAAGAAGACATGGAACGTTTCGAAGAAACCGAGGAATGCTTCATCTTAGATTTCGACCCAACCGAGTCGCTTGAACTATCCAAGATTTCGTTGGACGACAAGAATAACACTTTTGATGCTTCTCATAGCCATGCCGATGATGATGCTGATCTCTCTGTTGTTGCGGAAAAGGGTCCGGTAATAAAACTTCCATTGTTTTTTTGTTTTGGCATCGCAGATTTACATAGTATTTGGTTGGAGATTTACATCCCGTTTGGTTTGGGGGAAGGGAAGGATTTTTTTAAATTTTGCAAGTTTGGTTTTTTTTTTTTTTTGGAGAGAGATGGGGTTTTAAAAGATTTTTTCGTGGTGTATGTAAATGAGTTTTAAGTTGATTTTTAATAAGTTTTAAATTGATCTCTTAACTTTTAAATGAGTTTTAAATTGATCCTTTAAATTTTAAATGAATTTTAAATTAATCCTTTAAGTTGTTAATACATATGATATTTTCATCACTTTTGCTTATATCATTGAGGAAGAGGACTAACTTGTGTTAACAGAAACAAATTAAGGAATCAAATTGAAACTTTTAAAAATTAAGGGATTAAATTGAAACTAAAAAATAAGTTAAAGGACTAAAATGGTATTTTAGCCTAAAATCTTTCATTTCCTGTCTGAACCAAACATAAATAGTATTACTTTTTCCCTCTATTATAACCTCTTTTATTTTCTAAATCAAACATAATAACTAGTTAAAATACTGTTGATTCCTTTTCATTAAAATCTCTTCCGTTAATAATGCCTTAGCAAGTACCATTAATCAATCATTAAATATCATATTATTACAAAAATATAATATTTGATTCTTATCATAAATAAGTAATCTCATCCATGATAATTTATGATGATTTTTTGTGAATGGTTCAAAGTATAAAAGATTTTACTGTAACAATATATCAATATATCATCTATTTCTTCCCTTAATAATGTTGGGTTTTGACTCAAATGGGTTATTGCTGAGCTTATTTTAAGTCGTGCTGATGAATATTATTACTACTAAACAAATTTATAGGTAGCTTGCAGGGATTACCCGCATTCAAGACATTTGTGTCTTAAATTTCCGTTCGGAACAACACCTCATGAGAGCTACTGTAAAATGGTAATCATGGGATTCGCTCTCTCTATAAGATGTTTATCTCTCTACCTTGGCTATGGCAACTAACTTGTTCTGAAATATTTGGACGAATGCAGTGTTACTGTTATGTATGTGATTCGGCTGCCCCTTGTAAGTACTGGACCACCCTGCCTTTACAACATTGTGATGCAGATAGCGGTGATAACTGGAAGTTGCAGAGGAATAGGATGAAATTTTTAACTGCAGAAGAGGATCACTAATGAAAAAAGACAAACATGATAAACTCTTGTTTGATGTTGCTGTGAGCTTGGGTTGGGAATAGGACAGGTTAAAAGCTTGTTTGGTTTGTTTTCAGTTTCCTGTTTTCATTACACATATCATGTAGTGTAGGCATACATTCTGGGGAAAGGATCTGCGGTGCCTTGGTAGTTTATTTTTTAGTGACAGGGAATGGATAATCTTCTACGAGTGTTTTGAGTTTAATTTTGATTATCTATGGACTAATCATAAATTATAATACACGAGACTTTATAATAAGAGTCAAATGATCTCATGTAAAAAGAGATGGAGACTTTAAATGGGTGAACCACTGTAATAAATAAATAAATAAATGGGTGAACCACTCATAAAATTTGGAAGATACTATATAAGTTAACCATTTAGCGCATGTTTGGTATATTGTTAAAATATTACAAACGTATATTTGAGATAAAGCATATATAGAATTTCTTAGAGACAAATGTACGTTTGTAATGGTAAATCAAACATAATCATAATTTTTCAGAATTATAAATCTGAGATATGTTAGTTCTTCTGTTATGCTTCATCTGTAATATGTTAGAGTTAACAATTTTGTCTATGTGACATGTTATTTCTCTTATGTGGCACTGTCCAAATTTCTACTATGTAAATTAATTAAAAAAATCAAAATTTAACGTCATTTAAAGACGACGTTGTTTCCTTCGCTCCACCTTTACCCCAATTTTCCTTCTTCCTTATAACCCTACTTGTTCGATTTTCTTCATCCCCTAATAGCCGCTCTTTCTTCTGCACCAGTTGCACAACCATCTGTATAACATCATTTTAGAAAACATCAATTTCAATGGGATAATAGGAAGAGATCCAAATGGAACTCAATTTCAAACCTCACAGTTTGACTAGGGATCAGGACATGTTAACCCAATTGCATCACTAAATCTTGGACTAATATATGATTTTAATTCACAAGATGTTATCAATTTTCTCTCCAACACAGGGGGCAAGTCCATCACAACATAGAAACCTCACGGGAGAACTAAATGTCAGAAATCTCCTACAACGTCCTGCACTTCATGTATCCTTCAATTGGTGTGTCCAACTTGAATGGAAGTTTATCCAATAAATCCACAATTTGGTCCCTAAAATTGTAAGGTCGTATCAATTTGATCCCTAATATTTTCGAAATTCCAAAAACATCCCTAATATTGTTAAACGTTAATCAATCCAGTCCCTTTATCAAGGATTAAGTTAATACGAATCTTATAATTTCAAGAACCAAATTGACGCAAAATTGACATAGGGATCAAATTGATACGACCTTATAATTTCAGAAACCAAATTGGATATTTACTCGAAGTTTATCTGTTTATCGTAAAGTTATTTACTATGGTTAAGAATCAGCAGTGAAGTTTAATCCACCTTTTTTAAGTATAGTGAATGTAAATATGTAATAGCTAATTTTTTAAGTGTTTGAGTATGTGCATCTTGCAGAAATTGGGGATGCGGGAGGTGAGAGGTTTGATGAGAAATCTGTTCGCAAACGTCAGAAAGCAGAAGTTGATAATGGAGTTGATACAAAAAGTAGCGGCGGCTATAGGGATGAAGAAGATGGAAGGAAAAAAAAGGTGAAGCTGACTAAACCATGTTAGTAATACTACTATTCGGGATGTGGTATCGAATACATCAGTGATATCGCCATTTGGGATGGGATATCGAATATATGAGTAGCATCAACATTGGAATGAGATATCGGATGTCTCCTTCACAAAAGAAGTAGGCAATGGGACGCTATTACATGTATGCTTTAGTTTGATATACTGGAATGCATGAACTCGATGATGATTTGTTGAATTATGGTGTTGTATGGACTCTTATTATTTTGATAAGTTAAATACTATTTTTGAATTATAAAATATAGAGGGTACCATGGATTATTTTTTCGGTTGTCGTGCCAGCTGAGAACAACACCTTTTATTTACTATTCGTTAGTATTTTGTGAATTAATAGAGGAGCTAAAAAATACCAGACTGTTGAGGTTGGATGAACCACCAACTAAAATAAGAGAACATTGTGACTAAGTCGCGGACTAGGTCGCGCCCTTTAAGATGTTTCGAGTTGTGCAGCAGTATACAATCTCAACGTCCTCAAAATAAAACAATCCATTTCACTGTGTCAAGGCACGCTCTGCATAGAAGAAAATCCAGCAAAACAACACCTACAAATGCTAACCTTGCTCGGAAATAAGAAAAGGGATAAAGAGAGGTTTTGGAATCAAAGCTTTTCAAAATTTAGATGATTCTTCTACGAAAACTTCTTACAATCTCATTTTTATAAGAAAACAACCATAAACCATAATCTTTGATGATATTAAAAATCATTAACGAAAATCATTGAACAATGACTGGGAGCTTGTTTGTTTTAGATCTTGGAAAGGCAAAATCAGGTTTGCAAATCACGTTGTGGGAAAGCACCTCTTATATAGCTTCCAAAATAATTGCCTTGAAAAATATTTTTTTTACATTTACGTTAAGAATAATTTCAACCAAACATGCACTATAAAACACTAAAATTTAGAAATGTGTACATCAATTGACAAGAACTTTCAATCAATATACATTAAACTTTCAATAGAATTATATAAAATAAAAGGAATTTCAATCGATTAAAAAAAGAACAAAATAAGGAACTTCAATCAATTATAATAATAAAAAAATCAATCGATTTGAAGATAACTTGAATTGATGTATTTAATAATCAACATGTGGTTGATCCGAGTGGTAAGGGACTCAAACACCTTAAGCAAGTGGTATAGGGTCCAAATCCTAACTCATGCATATGGAAAAAACCTGGTTGGGAGGGTAGAATCTACCGTACGTGCCCAACGGGTTTACCGATGGAGATTAGTCACTGTTAATAGTGGTGGATTCTCCATACCTATATTATGATTAAAAAATGATGGATTTAATAAACCATCAAACAATAACTAAGACAACGTTATACAAAACAAGCTTAAACTTATTTAGAGAAGCTTTACCTCACCTATTTCGACTCTTAATTACTTGAGTGCTACTTATATTAATCAACCATATGTCATGTAGCATACACCAGAAATGAAAGTATTTGTAACCTACAAAAGTTTACTTGACAAGCAACTATCCTTGTATTAGGTTTAATGAGACACAGGTTTCATCCACAACCCTTAGATTAAATTAAAGGCTCAAATTAAAACACTCACTTAAAAACCTAATGTGATGTCTGTTCCCTTGTTTCTTTCTCCTATCTCTTTCATTTGTTTCAGCCACCGGCAATTGAGAAAAGAAAACTCAAAGCACGTCCATCTCTTCACCTCTTTCCTGTCAATACCCAGTTCGCTCTCATTCACCCATCTCTTAATCTCTTCCCCTTCAGTGATTCCGATGCCAGCTGCTGCCCCTCCTCCATGGAGAACTTGCAGAGCACCATTGCCCCTCCTTCATGGAGAACCTGTTGCATCGCTTGTCAAAAGTTATATGTCGACTCTCCTTATCACAATGGCGACATCAACCCGTTTTTCGTCACCCATGCCATCAGCAACGTCTCTGCGCATTTAACCTTCGACGTCTCTACACAGGTGAGCATCTTGTAATGACACTTACATTTCAGAGTGAGACAACCCCTTCCTCGGAGGTCCCATTGGTGACCTCACTTATAATTATTAGAGTTATAGCATAGTGTAGTAGTATAAAATTGCGGAAATATTAAAACATACAATACATACTGATACCATAATAGTGTATATAGTCATAAAGGTATTGGCTCCATCAGTAAAGCCTACAACAACTGATACCAAATATATGAGACTTCAGAGTACGAAATAAATAAAAACTAAAAACATAGCAGCGGAAATAAAGGTACATCAAACTTCCTCTCTTGGCGCTCAAGGTCCCCCAGCATTGGGATCTGAGGCTCTCCCGCCGGCATCAGGCTCAACAGGTATACCGTCAATCTCCTCTGGAAATTCCTCATCAGGGTACAACATATTCCCCCGCCCGCAGGCCAGGTCGGAATATTCGCCTATCAACAACACAACTTACAGTAACGACATATTCCCCCGCCCGCAGGCTAGGTCGGAGCACTCGCCCGTCCATTAACAACTCAACTTTCGGTAACGACATATCCCCCCGCCCGCAGGCTAGGTCGAGATATTCGCCCGTTCGTCTACAATTCGACTAACGGGTACGACGATCTCCGCGCAGGTAAGATCGAAATCGCCCCTACGCCAAACTAATTGGTACGACCATCTCCCCGCAGGTAAGATCGGAATCGCCCGTATGCCAACACAGTGATGAACAACAACTATGCAACATGAATCTCACTAACTCATCTCAGGATCAACACTTAGTGCCTCAACCACGACTTATAAACAACCACGACCAACTTTCATCCGGCTTGACCGGGTATCGACTCGTATCATAACATCAACAGATTAACTGTATCTCTAGGTTGAGCACCACGACATAAATATATATATATATATATTCTCGACTTTCTCACCACACAATCATCTCCCAACTTATCAGAAATCATTGCCTAACTCTACTCAGACATTAGCAGTCACAATAGACATCAACAACAGCCAGAAACAGTTTTCAATAAACATATCAACTCACAAATAAATAACATTTAATTAATCATAAACATATAGTAAGCATATCATGCATATCACATATAACATATTAACTATCCAATCACAGCACATACATCCTCAATATACAGTAAAATCAACCTAACGGTCAAACGACCTCTAATAGGGTTTGGGTTGCCTTATGCATATCAATATATATTATTTAAAGCTTGCCTCCCCGACGATATTGTGGTTCTTTCCCCCACCTTAGTGATTTACTCGAGAGATTCCGAATGCGGCTTTGCAACAGTCAATAGAGTATGCGATCGAACGTTCGAGTCCTGTCAGGTTCTATACAATAAAACACAACCAAAAATTAAAACAGTTAAATCAAAAACTCCCTAATTCCTTAGGATTAGCTACTGCCCCTATTTAATTAATTAGACTAGGAATGTCTAAAAATTCCTAACTCTTGGATCCATGATCCTTAGGTATCGCTAAACATAATCAATGAAGGTATTAGCTCAAAAAATAAAGATTTCTCCTACTGCATTACCCCTAGGGTTCAGCCCTATTGAATGAAAAATATGAAAAATAGCTAAGGAGCTCCAAAAATTCTCATTTCTTGGATAGCATCCTAGCTAAGTGTGATAACCCTAGATATCAACTCAAAACATCAAAAACCAACCAAAAACCCTACCCCTCACTATAGGGGGTTTCAGCCTCTCCATTAGAAAAATAGCTAGAGAGATTTCTTGGCTCTAATCTCTTGGATCATGCAATTATATCATGAACCTAGGCCATAGATATTGGTTTGGTATTAAAATGATTTTTCTACAATTTTTCATTGAATTTTGAAGATTTGGGGATAAAAACCTAACATTTATGATCATGGAAATGAGAGGAAAAAAAATGAGAGATTGATGGAGATAGAGAGAACTAGCTACCTCCTAGGATGATCTCCTTCAAAAATATGTGAAGGTTGCTTCAAGAAATTTCAAGGATTAAGCTCCAAAAATGGAGTTTTGTGAGGAGAAAAAGAGAGAAAGAAGAACATGAGTGTGTGGGTGGGGGGCTGCTGTGTTCTGGCCGAGAGAAAAAAATGAGAGAGTGAGGGAGGATAAGAGTGAATAATAGTATATTTATTAAGAAGACTTAGGAGTTAAGCCTTAGTAAAAAAAAATAAAAGGTAATTAGTAAAAACTAATCAAGGGCAATTTGGTCAATTCATCTCCCGACATTTTGAAAATCCTCGCGACACTGGTAGGAGTCCCCAAATGATTTAACATAGCCCTGGTATGAAAATTATCGGCTCAAGGTTCTCGAAAAACCTTAAGACAGCTCGAATCGTCTATCCGATCGATTTTTGGTCCGAATAAAAAATATTATTTATATTTTTGGACATCAAGACACATTTTAGCAAAAAGGTAGAGGATTGAATTTTAAGACTAATGGTTCTGACCATAGTCAAAATGAGGTCTTGATAGTAGAAAAACACTATCATCCGAAAAACATAGATCGGACTCCATTTGAGTTTTCTGCCCAAAACTTAATCATAGCCTCCTACGATAGCGTAGAGCGTGACTATGGCCTCGGAATAATTTACTAAATTTTATAGACCCTCCAATAAAATACAATACTTAAATACCGATTAATTAAAAGAATAAGAAAATCGGGGTGTTACACAGAGCACATAGGATGACATAACAAATTAATCTGGAATGACGTTCTTCGTTTTTCCTTTTTTAATTTTAATCGGGTATGCTGAACTGCACACCACCTATTCAAGGAAATGCCTCATCTGTTTAAGGAGTGTCCTTGGTTGGATGACAGACATTGAATTTTGCAATGGACGTCCCTTAGCACTCATCCCTGAATTATCTCATATGCTAGATGATGGGATACTAGAAAGATGAGGCATTTGTTGAAGGGTTAAAGAATATTTTTTTACTTCCCTAATGATAGCTGATATATGGTATGTATATATAATTTGTAATAATCCATTTTGATGTCAATTGATGTCATTGAAGTTTATATTCATATTTTCTCATGGCATCTGTTATCACTTTGTTTTGAGCAAACTTGAGCAGCGACGACGGTGTGAACGGCGGATGGTGGTCGACAGTGAAGGAGCTACACAAATTGGCAGATTGAAGGAAGATGAGAGTTATGAGAGAAGAAGAAACGAGAGACGAAGGAAGAAATGTGGGAGAGTGAGAGAAACCTAGGGGACACGAGTGAGGAAGAAAAATGGCATCACGTGACCTGTTTAAGTGGGTCTTCTAACCTGAGCCTTTTATTTTAATCTAATGGCTGAAATCACACCCTCTCACTCTCACATAAAAATGACCCTCTCACCTGATATGCCCCGATATATATACTCATTCTTTTACACTCCTTGTCTATTAAAGACTTTCTTACATTAGAAATTTTATGAAGGATTTTCTTAATTTTTTTTTTTAACTAATTGCTCACACAATTTTGTATAGGGTAGTAATAATGTTTTAATATAGGACTTCAATTGCTATACATTGATAATTCAAAGTTTTTTATACTGTCAACCAATCACCAATCATGATATGAATGACTTTTAAGGTAGTTAGGATAAAGTCAAATTTTGTTAATGATGTGATAATTTATGATTTGATGTTTGTATAAAAAGGTTTTATACTGTAAATGTATAGGAATTAAACTCTTAATATGTATTAGGTTATTTTTTTATTTGTATATTTTGTATCTATAACATAGGAAAGTATATATATATATATATATATAAAAGGTTATTTTCTATTTAAACCAAATAGATCTCATATTATATTTGTGCAGTATTTTTCTTACTAGAAGATATGACTATGGGGGTATTTCGTAATGCTTTTTTGTTCTGTACGGAACAACTGTTTTTTTTTTTTTGCTATGAAAGCTGTTTTGGAGCTGACATGTTTGGAAAATTAGATTAAATCATAAAACATTTTTTTTCAAAAATAAAAATGTTGTTTGTAGAAGCTAGAAAGTTCAACATTAAGTGTGTTTGGATTAACTACGAAAATTTGATTATGTCTGGATGTGTTTATTGAAAAGCGATTATAAGATAATCTATTTCGTTTGGATTATCTAAAAAAATCACTTATATGTAGTAAAATTATTAAAAAGGGTATGAAATTATTTATATAATTTAATAATATTTGTTTGGTAGTTAATTTTATAGGGATGAAATAGAAAAAATGATATTGGTTTCAAAATAATCTAATAACTTTTTAAATAAGTTTCAAACTTCTATCTTCTCTAAAAATAATTTTTTTCTCATAAAAAAAGTTGGTTTAAAATTTAATCAGTTACTTAAATATATCACCTTTTACTGAAAAAAATGATTTTTATCATGAAAAACAACCTTATTGTTCAACAATATGATTATATAAAAAGTAATCTTATTTTCTCATTTCATCCCTATATAACTACCGGTTGAACAAATATTATTAAATTATATAAATAAATTCATATCATTTTTTATAATTTATTACCTATATTTATTTTTTGTATAATTTATTTTTGGCCCCAGTTCGAAACATACTCTATATTTATCAAATAAGATAGCCAATCTACATCATATCTATAACAATATTTAAAACATGTTTTTTTTTTTGTCTTCAAATAATACACGATATTCTAGGAGGAGTTTTAGATGAGTATCGAGCACACCCATTTAAATGTCTGTTCATCATATTTTCATGAGTGATATATAATTTGTGTAAAAAATTTTACACTCTAAATCAGATTATCATATCAATGATTTTTTAAATAATAATTATTATTATAAGAGTAAAAAAAATTTTTATTCTCCTAAGTCAAATATTTTTAATGAAACTTAATTGATTAATAGTATAATAATATTTATAAGCAATCAAATGAAAAAAGTATAATAATATTTATAAAAAAATGATAATAATTGATAAGTGTAATTGTTATGTATTGGTAGTATACAGTTTTTTACATTGTCAATCAATCAGAAATCATGATTTTAATAACTTAAGGTAATTAGGATAAAAGTCAAATATTTTAACTTCTGTGTCGATTTTTAATTGATTAATAATATAAAAAATCTTTATACTAATAATATATATCAATTAAATCTATAATTAAATCCTATTTTTATTAATTATATGTTTGATTGTTTTTTTTGTAAAAAATAATAAAAGTAATTAATAAAGTGCGTGGAGAGATAATGAATGGAGCATGTGAAATAACAATCTAACGGTTACATTTGGAATTCCTAAAATATCGTATTCGAATTTCATGGACTATTCATTCAATCAATCTTTTACTCGCTTCACTCCTCTCCTCTCCTCTCCTCTTCACTGCACTCTAATATCGTGCTACGCTACTTCCTCATCCATTTGTCATTTAACAGATTCGATCTATAACGACCAACACATCACACTTCCATTCCATTCCATGGTTACCAAACGCAAGAAAACGGAAGAAAGCAACACGAAATCGGGGAAAGTGAGGAACAAAACGATTCGCAAAACAAAACTCTGTTCTTCCCCACCAGACGACGACGACAGCCCCATCAGGGCCATAGTTTGTCTCAAAAAAATAAACGACATGAAACGTTTCGAGGAGACCGAGGATTGTTTCATCCTAGGATTCGATCCTTCCGAGCCTGTTGTCCTGTCCAAGCTCTCGTTGGACAATAACGACACTCCTCATGCTCTCTACGACGATTCCGTTGATCTCTCCGTTATTTCTGAAAAGGGACAGGTATAACCATAACCCTCCATTTTCGTTTTGATGTTTCTTCTGTTTCTGTTGATGGGTTTTTGGATTTACTGCAAATTATATTGATTTCATCAACTCTTGTATCGTAAAGTTTTTAACTTTGATTAAAACCCATTTGATTTTGGTGTTGCTTATCGTATCTCAGGATAGATCATTATTTTTACGCTTGCAATATTTTTTGAGCGTTAGATATTTAGAATTCGAGATTTGGGGAACGACTGTGAGATTGAAATGACCCAGTTGGGTTTCACTTTTCAGTTTCATAGAAAGAGAGTATCTTTAATGTTTTTTTTATGGAGAATGGTAACAGGTGAATATATTGATAAGTGTTTATTTAGTTTTCCAACACAAATTTATGCACTGATTAGCTAGATCTTTTTTATGAGCAAGGCTAACAACACATTATTCAGCACACTCCTTTTAATATTTAGTTTTTTAACACAAACTTATGCACTGATTAGCTAGATCCTTTTTTCTAAGCAATGCTAACAATATACTATTCAGCATACTTCTTTCAACGCACTCTCATATCATGTGAGACCACTTAATAGAGTGTGAGTTTATGAGTTCATGTGATTTAGTGGGTTTGACATGAAATTCACCCAATAATGGATTATATTTTAGAGTTGCCTTAACATTTCTTTTTTTTTTTTTTTTTTATCTTTTTATTATTGGACATCAACACAATGCAGCCATAGTATCCCTTCCAGTCTATTTACCAATCTGTATTTTTTGATTCTGAAAAAAAAGACATTGTCCTTATTATAGATAATGTCAAACAGGTAGCGTGCAGAGATTACCCGCATTCAAGACATCTATGTCTCAAATTTCCATTCAAGACCACACATCATGAGCGCTATTGTGAAATGGTAATGAAATTTGTTTTCTTATATACTATTATGTCTGTACTGATTAGATTGTGCATTTTCTATCTACATTACATTTTTGACAATAATTTGTTTTGAACTCTTCGGCTGAACGCAGTGCTACTGTTATGTTTGTGATTCGCCTGCCCCGTGTAAGCACTGGACCCTTGCCCAGCATTGCAATGCAGAGAATGATGCTTATTGGAAGGCTCAAAGGAGGAACATGAAGAAACAATAACCAGTGGCTGTGGCTACTCATTACTTGTAAATAATATAAGAAATCAATAAAAAGTAAGTTTTTTTTTGGGAAACTACACATTGCACTTAAAATATTTTTTCCTATAAAAATTTACTTCTTTTGATTACTGGCATTTGCCATAATATAATAACTTGATGGAGGTTCTGTGCAGACTGCAGTCAAATTGGTATTTGAGAGGCTCAAAACTTGGATGTACTGAGCTGTCAAATTCACGCTTAGAATTTGGCGCTTTGGTGGGTACCATTGATAGTTTATAGTAAGTTACATATGTTTACATATGTTGTAGTCAAATATTCTGTTTTAAAAACATGTTTAACCCCGTTAACTTCCTCTTGGGTAACTCACATCACATGTCCAATTACGCGGCACAGTATACTGTGTTCTTGGGATTAGAGGAATGTTAGCATCATCATTCATCAGTTACTGGATCTATTGGATTCTTCATGAAGAATGAACAAGAGATTGTTTAGAGTTCTATTTCAGATTCTTCAAAAATTCTTTTTTATAACTACTAATTTTTACACTCAAGCATTTCCACGCAACACTTTAGTTCATTATGGCTTATAGTCACTAGAAGAAGGATATTGATGTTCCATGCTGTAACTAATTGTGCTAAGTCAAACACCAAGCAACAGTACATGCAGCAGGACAGTCGCAGGGTTCAATATTAGATGAGTCATACCATGAGCAAAAGTAGAGGTTACTGAGTGTATGTTGAAGAAAATTTAGTTTCCTTTATATCCCCAAGAATGAAATTGAATAATATATGAAAGGATAAGAGGAACAAGTATACACTTGCAAAAACATATATACGATTCAGCTTCAAAGAGAGTTCTTTTGGGGAGGGAGCTTTTGTTGGGACCTAAAACCTCAATATTTGAGGTTGTAAACTTATGATATTTGGAATTGGAAACAAACGAGCAAGATAATCCAGAGTTTTTTTTTTTTTTTCCAGTCAAATTAAAGACAATTTACAATATCCGCATCTCACATTGGTTTAGTTGGGGTGGAAGTGGATTGCGAATCATAAGAATTTTACATATATGTTAAAGTTTCGAATCTTGGAACCATCATTTTGGGAATGATTTTTTTTTTTTTTTTGGATACAACGGGGTATAAACCCAAAGAAAACTAAACAAAGATAGAAACAAAACGATGAGTAGAGACTCCCAAAACATGAGTTTACGTGACCATCACTCTCATTCCGAGGTTAGTCTCAGGACTATACCTAAGGATATTGGATTTGGAACATCTCTTTTATCTTTCATGTTTACTCTCATGTTATGACAGAAAAAGATATCTCTGATATTATGAAAGGAAAAGATATCTGTCATGTTATGAAAGAAAAAGACATGAGAGAAAAAGAGACAAAAACAAATTTGAATGATCTGAAATCCAAGTGATTTTCATAATATTTACTTTAAAATAATTTAATTTAATAATTTATTTAATAAAATTCACTTCAAAAGTGGTCTTTTTGTAAAATTTGAAGTGATAATTTTGCCAAAAAATTATTAAGTGATTCTCTCTTCCTCTATACAAAATACATTTTTCCCAAAAGTTAAAAAATCCAACTTCCCCCTAAAAACTTTTTTTTAGAAACTGGAATTTTAAGGAGCCTAACCAAACAAACTTAAAAAATGTCATAAGTGATTTTTTTTTTTTTGAAAAAAGCGTTCATTTTGGGGAAAAAATTAGTTTCAACAAAAAAGCTCTAAATTATGGAAAAAACAATTTTTATGAAAAAAAGATTATAGAGAAACTAAAAGTTTTAAACTTATTTAAGAAAGTTGTTAGATTATTTTGAAATCAATCACATTTTCACCATTTACCCATATAGAAATAATTGCCAAGGTGGTCTTTGTTTCAAGTTTCTTATATCATTCCTAGGAATGTTATTCCTAGACAAATTCTAAAACATGTTTGTTTGGTATTTATTATTCCTGAGAATATTTTTTAAAAAACATGGAAAGAAAGTGGGAGAATAAGAAATTATTGGTAGTTATTTCTATTTTTTCATGTTTATTTTCATTCTCATGCCATGAGAAAATAATATACCTACTCATGGTGAGAATAAAAATTAGGGAGATCATGTGAATATGACTTTCCTAGGAATCAATCTTATCTATAAAATATTTTATAAAAACTTGTAACAAATGTGAGAATATCTTATTCTCATGTCCAAATAGCTTCTCAAACCTTGAAATAAATGCACTCCAAACAAATGTTATTAATTATTAATCTATATAAACAAGTTTACACATTTTTTTTAATTTATTATATAAAAGCATTTTTTACACAATTTGAACAAAATAGTTTATTTGAAAATTGTTTTTCAACAAATATATCCAACATTAAAACTTATTTTTTATAATCAATTATAATATTATAATATTTTTCGTAACTAATCCATGCTTAATGAATTAAGAGATGTAAGATGGGCCGATCCCATTACATGTCCGGCCCAAGAAATCTGGAAACCCTTGATGTTGAACCCGATGGTTATTGATATCTCTCTGTCACTCTATCGTCTCATCTATTTATGAAAGTGAGAGTGAGTGAGATCACCGCTTTCGCCCAGTGAGAAACCCCCAAACCTCTCAATTCAGAAGCCATGTCTCCAGGTCCCGTTGTTGACGCAACCACCGAGGTCGTATCCGACCAACAAGTTCCCTCCGTCGACGACACAATCCACAAGAAGAAACCTCTGCCGCAGGTAGATTGTCTTTTCTCTATCGGTTGCTTCCTTTGGTTTTGTGTCTCATATGAAGTTTTTGTTTTTGGTCAGGAGGACGATGCTCCTGTTGTTGAAGACGTGAACGATGATGATGACAAAGATGAAGCCGATGACGACGACGATGATGACGACGATGATGAAGACGGCGCTCAAGGTATTCGATTTCACTTCCACGATGTTTTCTCTCTTCTTTTTTCTGTTTAATTTTATAACCTAAAATGGCTATTTGGTATTTATTTGCGTTCTGCATTTTGTAATTATAAACTTTCAATTTTGATTAATGGAAGATTGAACTTATATATAGATAGTTATTAGTTTTATCATACTGGAGCAGCCATTAGATCTCTAATAATAAATCATGATATGTAGAAATGGTAATTGTTGACACATGGTTAATGTTTTTCCTGTCATTATATATTTAATTTAGCATTGAGTGTTTTTCTTTCTTTCTTTTTTCGTATTTTTTTTGGTATTGATGATTGCTGAGTTGTTAGATGTCTAAGTAAAAGCAGTATTTTCATTTGGGTCTGAAGGTACGCTTTGTGTCTTTATTAACAATGGTTGTATTTAGAGATCTTGGACTTTAAATTGAGGCATTGATTGTCTGCATACAGTATAGTAGGAAACAAAAAGACTTAAAAAGGAGGCTTTGCCCAAGTTTTAATTTTTTTGTCACTCGGCTGATTGCATTTACATCCTGAGGCTTGAAAAGCAGACATGAATGTAGATTGGATTGATGTCGAGGTCCTAATTACCATTAAAGTATCGCGGAATGGTTGGTAACATTCATTCAATGGATATCTGAGGATTTCAACCAAGGTGACTAAGGCAAAAGGCATTGAGGTATTTTAACACCTTGTGAAAAGAGATACCAAATAGCCGATGCCTGCTGAAGAAAGGCATTGACATTCAAAAAAGAAAAAAATCAGTAACATATTTGACTATTTTGCATTAATTTTCCATATAAATTAATTACGCGAGCATAAATTCACAGTAAAAATAATACTAAATCCTAAGCTGGTTGCTGCTATGAGTCTCTAAGATTGGCAAGTAGTTATTTCTTTCTGTCTATTTTTATCCCTTTAGCATCACAGAAGCAAATTAGATGGCTGTTTTTTTTTTTTTTTTTTTTTTTGGGGTGGGGGGTATATCAAGAAGGTGCTAAAGGTGGAAGCCTCACCTGAACCAGAAAGAGCAATGCCTCAAATGGGAAGAGGCCTGACCCCTTTTGAGTCTTTGACTACACTGATATCAATCATTGAGCATTTTTTTACCCTGTCATTATAATACTTGGGATTTTTTTCATCATGAGCAGCTTAATATCTTAAACTCTATTTGGCTACTACTTTTCCGTGCTTATGATTGTTAAATAGTTAGAGACTTGTTTGGACGAAAAAAACAATGTGCTCTATAGTTGTTGCAATATTGGCAAATCAATAACTGTGTCACAAATTTTAGGATTAAAGGGCTTTACCAAGAGAAAATAACAATGTATTACTGCATTTAATTACTTGTCTTCTGTTCCAGCAGCCATATCCATGCTGTATTACCTTTGTTTTGTTTGTTCTCTGTAGATCTAGATCATAAATCTGTTTTATTGGACTTGGGATGCAGGTACTGCTGAGGGTTCAAAGCAGAGCAGAAGTGAGAAGAAGAGTCGAAAAGCAATGTTGAAGCTCGGACTGAAACCTGTTACTGGTGTTAGTAGGGTCACAATCAAGAGAACAAAAAATGTTAGTAATTATATATATATTTTGTGTGTGATTTATCTGGAAGCTGGATGGCCTCTGACAAAATTATTCTGTGCCTTAGATTCTATTTTTCATCTCAAAACCTGATGTCTTCAAGAGTCCAAATTCTGAGACCTATGTCATATTTGGGGAGGCAAAAATAGAGGACCTGAGCTCTCAGTTGCAGTCACAAGCAGCTCAGCAGTTCAGGATGCCAGATGTGGGGTCTCTAACGGCAAAACCAGATCAAGGTGCTGCAGCCGAAGGAACACAGCCTGATGAGGAGGAAGAGGAGATTGATGAAACTGGCGTGGAGCCCCATGACATTGATTTGGTCATGACACAGGCAGGAGTGTCAAGAAGCAAGGCCGTCAAGGCTCTCAAGACTCACAACGGGGACATCGTTGGTGCCATCATGGAACTCACTACTTAATTAGTCTTTATGCCCTTTGTTTTTGGATTTTGGGGTTGGTTTTGGAATTAATGCCACATCCTTACCATATAAAATTCAACCGTCTATATGTTTGGTGTTACCTTGTAAGTTTGTTGCTTTCTCAAAAATTTCTGGGACTACATGATGATCACATTATTGTTGTTCTTCTCCTCCCTTTCATTTTTGAAACTCATAATCCATCTTCTATGATCCCTGTTTCTGTGCGCTAGATAAGATGATGATATGATGGTTACCCTGGTTGCGTTTTAATGGTTTATTATTATATAATGCCTGCGACATTTGTGTCTTATTGCCCGGGGCCCTTCTAAATTGGAGGCCGTCGAGCTAGGAATTCTTGTGTAAATGGTGGATTTTTGTTAAAAGTTTCACTTAATGTGTGTTTAGGTCAGCTACGACAATTCGATTATATGGATAATCGATTATTGTTATAATCGATTATAATAGAATCAGTTTTATGTTTGTATGTGTTTGTTAAAAAGCGATTATAAGATAATATATTTCGTTTGGGTTCTATAAAAAAATCACTTGTATATATTAAATTAATAAAAATGATATGAAGTTATTTGTATAATTTAGTAAATTTGTTTGGTAGTTAGTTTTGTATAGGTGAAATAAGAAGAATGTTATTGGTTTCAAAATAATCTAATAGTTTTTTAAATAAGCTTTAAACTTTTAGCTTTTTCTTTATTCTCATAAAAATAATTATTTTAAAATTTAATTTGTTTATTCAATCATACTAACTTTTACTGAAAAATAGTTTTTATTATAAAAAAGAATTGTTTGAGTAATAACATTCAGATAATATAATCATCAGCTGGCTTATAGGAACTTTATGGTTTAGCCTCTTTTTCCCTTTTATAGGTTTAATTTATTTAGCAAACAAGTGATATTTAGGCTTCTTAAGCTGTTTACTTAATTATATAGGTTAAGATTTGAGCTTTTTTTTAAAATATTTAGCCTATTAGGTGGGCTTTTTTATTCAATATATATATATATATATATAATTTTGAGTTTATAATATTTAGGTCGATTCTTACGAATGGAAAAAACCTGATTGGAAGGGGATTACTTACCTTGTGTGCTTTCAGGTTTCTCGACGGAAATTAGTTACTGTTAACGATAATAGATACTTCGTACCTATCACATGGATACCAAAAAAAATTATATGTAAGTTAATTACATTTGATTTGAGTTGGACTTCTCAATTTGGTTGGGATTATGGCCACGTCATGTTGCTTGCAACTTTGAGTTCATATTTCAATTCCCTTCTCTATCACCATGGTGGTCGTAATTATCATAAATGTATTTTCCTCTTATGTAAGTGTTACAAGACTCAGTTGGAAAATTATATAAAAGAAGCATTGTAATGAAGGGTACATTGGTGGACTTGTAGGATATAATGCAAATGGAACAGTTCTTTGGCAACTAGTGAGGATGTGCTAAGAGATGAAGGTGATGTTGGTGGGATTTAAAATAAAAAACCAATACTTATGGGGCTAAAAAATAAATAATGAGTTTAAAGAAAAAATAAATATCTTTAGAGTTACAAAAAAAAAACAAAGGTTTACAATGCTGCATAACATATGAAAAATAGGCAAAACTATCTCATCTAGTAATCTAAAAATTTAATAATAACAATCAGAATAAAAAAAAAGATGGGCAGAGATAGAGGTAGAGGTGGTAAAGTGGGCCCAAAAATGGCACGGCCCATGAAACCCTCGAGAGTGGAATGAGTGTTATCATTACCATTTTATCTCTATCTGTGGAGCTGAGTATTGAGTGTTGAGTGAAAAGGCAGGCATGTCTCCAGGTCCAGTTGTTGACGCTGCCGCCGAGGCTGTAGCCGACCAACAACTCCCCTCTCCCGACGACTCAACAACCCATAAGAAGAAACCTCAGCCGCAGGTTGCCCCCCTTTCCTTCAGATTCCATTTCTTTTCTTTGGTCTTCGTCTCTCATTTCCTTTCTATGATCTATTTATTTATTTTTTATTTATTTTTTTTAAAATTTTCTGTCAGGAAGACGATGCTCCTATCGTTGAGGACGTCAAGGACGATGACATAGATGAAGCCGATGAAGACGACGATGATGATGACGAGGACGACGATGATGACAAGGAAGATGGTGCTGAAGGTCCTCCCTTTTTTTTTTTTTATAGTTTTCATTTGTTTAATTCTTTCTAACCTACAGTTAATAGATTTTGGGTATAGTTCTGTGTTTCAAATATTTGGTTGTTCATACTGGAGCAACCATGTGCTTTGTTATGCAATTAAGTGTCTCTTTATTCACACCGATTGTCTTATAGATAGTGGATTTTGAATTCAAGTCCATTGATTTTCTATATATTGTTTAGTAGTAAACAAAGACAGTGAGCCTTGGCATAATTGTAAGTTTGTTGCATCGACCCCGCGAACGGTGGGAGCCTTATGCGCTGTGGCCACCCTTTTCAGCATAATAGGAAACAGACGGAGTTCAAAAGGAAGCTTGATGGCATTTTTAATTTTTATTTACTAGGTTCATTGGCATTAATAATTTATATGATTTTAGACTTGTGAAAATGAGCTACGATTAGATTGTTTGAGGTCTGTATTAGTGCATAAGAATGGCCGAAGGTGTACGCTTGGTAACTTAATAGTTCAATTTATTTGATAATTGATAATACAAGAAAGGTTAAGATTAGGAATAAATACATTAGAGAGAAAGTTGGGCTAGCACCTATTGAGAAAAAAAGCTAGTGGAATCTACCTAAGGTGGTTTGGGGTTGCGTTTGGATAAACAGCTTAATTAATCATTTATTTAATAATATTTTTTCAAATAAGCTAAAAACAGCTTATTTTCATAAGTTTTTCTGATAAGCTTATGGAAATAAGTTAAAAAGAGCTTATAGGAATATCATAAACTATTTGCATAAGTTTATTTTCATAAGCTATTTACATAGGCTCTCTATAAGCTCTTCCAAACGCAGCCTTGGTCATGTAAGAAGCAGACCAATAGAAGCCTCAGTAAGAAGAGTGGATTAGATAGAGGATAGCTCAGTAGTTAGAGGTAGAGTAGAGGGAGACCAACAAAACTCTAGATGAAACCACTAAAAAGGACTTGAATAATCTCAATGGCCGTTCCAGAGACCTACCTAGTGAGAAAGGGTTGTTGTTGTTATTGTATATTTGATCATTGTAACCTTTGAGCTCCATTGTAGACCACCATCATAATGGTAGGGATTCTCTTAATTGACAATTAACTTGACGTGTTAACTCCTATTCAGCTGATAATTTGTTTGTGCTTATGAGTCATGGTTGTCAAACGCGCGTGTCAACTCGTTGACTTGTTCGAGTTTGCGTTCCTAGGTAGGTCAAACTGGTGGACTTGGTGGTAGAATCGGAAGGGGGTAGACTCGGGATGACTCGTTCTGACTCGGGTTGACTCGGTGGACTCGCGATTTAGTGATCTGAGTTTGCGAGTCTGTCCGTTTTTTAGTTTTGCCTCTTCTCTTCACAATCGCGATGCCCTTTCCCCCGTTCTTCATTCTCAGTTCTGAAAAATTTTTGGAAACAAGCTAACCTAACTTAAAAACCCAACCTCCTCCCTGCACCGCCTCCCTCCCGGCCGTGCCTCCTTCCTTACCGCGCGCATGTTCTCCTCCCTTCCCTGGTTGAAGCTTCTTCCTTCCCTGCTTGCAAGTTCTTCGTGGGTTCCTTCCAAGCTCGAGTCTGGTTCTTCACTTCTTCTCTTCCTCTTCACTTAATCACTTATGATGATTTTGATGATGGAGATGGTGATAATGGAGATGATATTGTTGGAGGATTTGATTTAGACATGTGAAGAAACTGTATTTTTCATGTTATTGTTATATATTTAGATTTTGATTATGAGTTTATGACTATATGATGTTAATTTATAATGATTATGAATTTATAATGATCTTAGTTGGCTTTGATTGTCAAACTCGCGAGTCAACTCGTAGACTCGTACGAGTTTGCGATTCTACCTACCCAAAACGGGTGAAAACGGACTCAGAATCGTTTTTGGGGTAGACTCGCCTTGACTCGGGTGGAATCGGTAGACTCGGGGTGGAATCGCGATTCTGGGGCGAGTTAGCGAGTCTGAGTGTATTTTCAAATTGATGCACAAAATACCCAAAAAGCTGCGTTTGGGTTAATTTTTTTGCCTTTTCCTCTCTTTTGTGCATTTTCGTTTGACCCTCTTGGACTCTCCCTCTCGATTTCGAGCTTCGGAAAAAACCTGGCACCCCTCTTCACCTCACTGACGCAAACGACCACCCTCCTTGCCGTGAACCACCGGCCTGCAGCCGCCACTTCGAACCCGTGAACAGCCACCCTCCCTGCCGCAACCACCATCTTCCTTGCCTCCTACGTCCGCCTCTTCGAACCCGCGAGCCACCATCTCCCCTGCTCAAACCTTGTAGCTCTTCCCTGCTCGGGTTTGTTGCAGGTGCAGCAGCAAGCAATTTTCCTTCCCTCTATTTTATCCTTCCTTGCTCAAACCCCCTGTTTCCTTCCCACTATTTTAAACATTTTGGAGTTGTTTTTGATGTTCATGTTATATACTTACATGTTTTGGTAATGCTTTGTATTTGGATTATGATACTTTTTAATGATTATGATGATGGTAGATGTTATTGGATTATAATGTTGCTGTTTTGTTGGTTTAATGTTATTTATATATGTCATTTTATAGTTTTTTTTTATATTAGGTAGACTCTTACGAGTCTACGAGTCGAGTCTACGTATGCTCCACGAGTCTACCTAGACTCGCGAGTCTGACAACCTTGGGCTTTGTTACTGTTTTGTTACTTTTGTGTTATGTATATATGTCATTTATAGGTTTTTTTTATATAAGATAGACTCATAAGAGTTTACGAGTCGAGTCTATGTGTCGAGTCTACCCTCCCTCCACGAGTCAACCTAGACTCACGAGTCTGACAACTTTGCTTATGACACTTGCATAGTTTTGAGTTTTCTATTTTCCACAAAATAAATTTGTGTTCTTTAGTGGCGATATTTATTGGCAAATCAATGACAGTGTCATAGAAGTTAGGATTATATTATAGGGCTTTTCCTAGAGAGTACAAAGTACATGTGCTCTTTATTACATATCTTCAATTGCAACATCATGTTCATGCACGCCCTCATTTTAACCTTCCCATCTATTGATCCGTGTTATGGTCATTTGAGATGCAGGTGCTACCGAGGGTTCAAAACAAAGCCGAAGTGAGAAGAAGAGTCGAAAAGCAATGTTGAAGCTGGGACTGAAACCCGTCACTGGTGTTAGTAGGGTCACAATCAAGAGAACAAAAAATGTGAGTTATTATATATATTGCTCTGTGATTTATCTTGAAGATGGATGGCTTCTAACCAAATTATTTTATGCCTTAGATTCTATTTTTCATCTCAAAGCCCGATGTCTTCAAGAGCCCAAATTCTGAGACCTACATCATATTTGGAGAGGCAAAGATAGAGGACTTGAGCTCTCAGCTGCAGAACCAAGCCGCTCAGCAATTCAGGATGCCAGATATGGGATCTCTAACAGCAAAACCAGATCATGGTGCTGCAACTGCAGGAGCACAACCTGATGAGGAAGAAGAGGAGGTTGATGAAACCGGTGTGGAGCCCCATGACATTGATTTGGTCATGACACAGGCAGGAGTGTCAAGAAGCAAGGCCGTTAAGGCTCTCAAGACTCACAATGGGGACATTGTTGGTGCCATCATGGAGCTCACCACCTAATTAGGCCTTTTGTTGTATTTCTACTTGGTTTTTTAGGACGATTTTGGAAGTATTGCCATCCGTAAGTTACTGTAGTCTAACTATACCTACGATCCATATGGTTGGGTGAATTTTTAATTTTGTTGCTCTCTCTAAAATCTGTGGTACGACATAAACAGTGATCACATTATTGTTTTAGTTTTTTTTACTTATAAGCAGCCTTCTGTGAGCTCTATTTCCTTGAAAGATAATGATATGAGGGTTAGCTTTATTAGGTTGGGCCGCCTGAAAATTCTTTTCAGTTCCTTTTCTACCTGTGACATTTAAAGGCTTATGTCAATTGCCCTGAAATGGGAGGCCATCCCTAGGAATTCTTGGTAGTCTTTTCTTTTGTGAGATTTTTGGGGGGATTAAATTGACTATGTTTTACGACATAGGGTGATATGTTAGTAATTAAAACGAGAAAAACTCTTTTAATTCTGTCGAAATGTATTGGTGAGCATAAATGTAAATTTACTAATATACCAATACGCTTCAAGGATGTCTTGGAAAAAATGTATTGGTTGTTAAAAGCGATGCATTGTGATTTGAGGATCATTGCAATTAAGCAAATCGAAAATGACTAGGATAACGTGACCAATGTTGCGAATGACAAAAGCTGTCAATTTCAAGGAGAAAAAAGGACTGTGATTCACCGACAGATGATACCAATTATGCGAGTAAAAAAAAGAGAAACCAAAGCAAATATGCTTGCTTTGTAATTAAGCAAGCAAAACCTGATTGAAACATGCCATATAATTTGTACATCTTTAGTGCTGCAAGTACTTTAATCCTTCACTTTCATTGCTTGCTATTGACCACCCTGCAATTTGTTCTTATCTCTCCAGCATTACCTGTTAAGACACTAATTTGACCCATCTTCACCATTGCATCTGCAAATTTGCTTGCCCATAGGTAAGGATCCCATGCATTTTGATTCACTAGGCTGGCTGTTTCAGTGTTAGTTAAGAGAGTTTGGTCAGATGTGAACATGGCTCGGTTTGCCAAGATACCATTATAGTAGCCTACATCTATAGTTCCAGGGCTGGAAGGGTCCATTGGAACCACCAAGTTTTGGTTTGTGCTCCCTTGTGGACATTGCCTCTTCAATAGTGCTGCATATGAAGGATCTAAATTTGGATCCTGGCTTGAAGTGGCACTGAAATTGTATAATCTGCTGCTGAAAGCTGTGCAATGAGAGCGGCCAATGGTGTGTGCTCCTGCATACACAAAGTATATGTCATACACAACTTTAAGCTATAAGCAAACCATTTTAAAAAATAAGAGTTATCTTGAATCTGTTACCAGATAGAGTAACCATTTCTTCTTGTGTAAGCCCCTTCTTTGCAAAGAGTTGAGTGAGTTGGTTAACATTGAAAGTTGGAGGAGGTAAGTCTGTTCTTGTATCTGAAGCTAGTGATATTCTGCCATCTCTTCTTCCTGCAGGAACATCATAGCCAAGCCCTCCAGCCTGCATGAAGAAAAGAATGACATAGGGTCATTTTTCTGGAATTAAATTTACCTTTGAAGTTTTTTAGAGCAAAGTAGACACACTTACAAACTCCACACTATCCCTTGCTACAAATGCAATAATGTCAGCACATGAAACAATTCCTTTGCACACTGCTTCAAGTCTGGCCTTGGCATTGTCAATGACTTCATACCCTCTGAGACTTGGTTTATTGGCTGGAGAGTCTTTCTCTGCTGTGTTTGTGGGAGTAGAATCAAGAAGCACCGATGCATCACACCCCTAAAATTAACAATACGGTTAATGGCATCACAATAAGCCTTACTTTGTGTCCTTTCCTATGGTTCTACGATGATACCAACTATGATCTCTATTTTAAGTAGTCTTACCAAGAATGAACAACTACGTAGCATAATACCAATTTATGCAAGGTGCTAGGTGGAGTGATTGGTAACTTTGAGGAAGTTGGGTAGCTTGCTAAAGAAGGAGGACCAAAATTTTACGAGTAATTAAAGGTAATTGATAAATAATAAATGGATCCATATAATGACTTACTCTAATAAAGCAATCATGAAAATGCATTCTTACAAGCCCTGCAGCAATTCCAGGATCCCTATTATAACTTTTTCTGACCTCATCTTTTACAATGAACTCAGCCATGCCACATGAGTAGCTGTAAAACCCAACCTGCAGCTGAGAATAAGCATTTTGACTCAACAAATATATGACCAAAACTATGACTTCACAGTTGAGTTTCTTTGGACTCATTTTCTCTTCAAGATTGACTCTCTTCTCAGTAAGCTTATGACATACTTATAGCCTATTTATACGTAGAAAGGCAATGACTAAAGAGATTATTCTTCCCTTAGTGCTATGTGATAATGCTTTAGGCTGAAATGTCACTATTATTTAATGGCCAAGAATGTAAGTGATTGGGGAGCTATAAGAAAGGACAAGCAGAACAAGTTAGATGACAATATTATTGTAGTGTAACGATAAAGCCACTTCCAAGATTTCACACGGTGATAGGTTAAGCTATACGTGCGTAAATCGATTTTAGTTGACTTGAGTGCACGAAATCCAAATTAGTTGTTAAAGTTGAATGCATTAATAAATATTTTAGACCACAAAAATTGTGTTAGATGAAGTGCATGCTGTGTCCACATATTAGTTGTTATAGCAACTTCGTTAGACTTGTTGAAAGAAGGCATTGGGGAAATGGTTTTCAGATTAAGCATAAAATAATATATGAGACGAGTTGATAATGTCACATTTTAAGACTAGTTTTTTTTTGTTCAAAACCAGCTTTTCTAATGAATTAGCGTTTCCTAGTGGGATTAGTTGTGGCATTGATCGTGACAGAGCGATGGCCTAAGTGGAGAACTAAACCTTAAAGGACTGTCTGTTGTTTGGAATGGCTTTCAGATGCCATGCATCCTTCATTCATTGTTCTACTCGTGTAGGTTTATTAGATAATAGAATTCTCTGTTACTCTTATTATCTCTTGTCTAAGATGACAATCCCCACTTTTACTTTTTGGAATACATGAGGTCAACAACAACAACAAAAAAAGCAAGCAAGTTTCACAATACTCAACCAGGCTAGGTAGCAAAAATATGAATAATAATGATATTTACAGAACTGTTTTGTAACTCAACTACTCACGAGGAAGTTGAGAGTTTCAGTATACCTGCTTAGAAACTTTTTCCACACATACATAGAGCTATGTGCAATCATTTTACAGTTGGGATAATAGTTGTCCAAATAGAATCATTTTTCATTTCTTGAAAATGTGACTGTTAGATATTTGGGTGTGGATCTGCAATATAGAAGAGAAGACAAAGAAAATGCGCAATCTCTAAGGTGTGTGAGGACACTAGACTTTAGGTTCGATTCGCCCCCACCAATCTCTATCTAGATTGGATGCAACAGGTGTTTACAGCGAATCCCCTTCAGAATACAATGGAGCAACCTTGGTTTGGTTTGCACACCCTAAACCAAGCATATCGTCAATGGCAGTTTACAGAATAATAGTTTTCTAAACTCTCTCTGCGCACAAGGGAGAAAAGAAAGTGATTTGGAATGGATAAGACTTGACATTTTTCGTCAACCTTTCCTACATGCAGAGTGGTTCTATTTATAGACCAACTCATGCCACTTGGTGAATGGAAACAACCTTTCATTAATTGAAAGAAGGAATGCAACCTTTCATGTATGTATCATTTGATGTATAGACACATACGCTCATGATATAACATACCTATTAGGAAGGATTTTAAATTCATGAAGAGACACATTTCCTCTTGTGTGTTTTAGGACTTCCATATTTTGGAAATCCCTCACATTGACTACTGGCAATCATTTTTCATTTTTCATTTACTAACATGTGGTTCGTCCGAGTGGTAAGGGACTCGGACACCTTAAGTAAGTGGTTAGGGATTCGAATCCTGCCTCTTGGGGAGAAAACCTGGTTGGGAGCGGAGAACCAACCTTGTGTGCCCAGCAGGTTCCTCGACAGCGATTAATCATTGCTAACGGTGGTAGATACTTCGTACTTATAACATGGTTATCCAAAAAAAAAAAAGTATTCCACGTGTTTGGAAACCCGTTTTTAACAAATTGAGTTTTGCAAACTTGTTTTTGATTAAAAGTGAGGGTATAGTAATTTATTTAGGTTTGAATATTTTATCATTAAAAGTAGCTTTAGTAGAATAAATGTTGGTTGAATTGTATCATTCAAACTTAACAAATGGTTCGTTAACTTTATTTTGTCATTTATCTTTGACTCTTTGTATTAATTATTTAAGGGTTGTAACACCCGGGGCTGACGAGGGTGGGGAGTGATCGCCGGTGCATGAGGCACAGACAGGGAACGGCTCTTGGCAGGTTTCTAGGCGGAAGGACACATGAATGAATCGATTCACACCGGAATGAGAGGGATCCTGAGACTGTACAGGTATGGGACGGTACAGTTGAGGAAGGCTTAAAAGGAATTGATTTGTACTACCTATTCCAACAAGATACATCTTCTTTTCGGGAGCCCAGAACAAAAGAACTCCATAGTTAAGCGTGCTTGACTTGGAGCACTTGTGGGATGGGTGACATTCTGGGAAGTTTCCTAGAAAGTGTGTGAGTGAGGACAAAACACGCTGAAAAGACTTGTGTTGGTTTGTGGGGACAGTCGGCAATCCTGAAAGCGGTCCGGGACGTTACAAGGGTAGTATGGTAAGAGTAGTAATTGAAAATCGAAATTGAGATTTGGCAAATCGTGAAGTATAAATTTTTCACTTCTTCTTCAACCAAAGGTTTGGAGCCAAACACAGATAGCTAATAGAGTTTTGAAGCTGTCAAACATGTTAAAAGTTTAAAAATTGGGTGAAAAGTCTCCGAACTCAGTTTTGAAGCTCCTAAACTGGGGTTGGGATTCTCTTCAATTCTCAAAAGAAATTGAGGATTCTATTTAAGAGAGAGATAAACACAAAGGGTTTTTAATGATTTAAATTTTTAAATGATAAAAAAATTGAGACACAAATCTCTTCTTTGTGTTTATCTCTCTCCCAAATGGAGTCTCTATTGCTTTTGAGAAATGAAGAGGGTCCAAACTCCTTGTGCCAATTATTTGTTTGATCATCTCAAATCAACCCCTATATATTAAATTAGAGTCCTCACTCTTGAATGTGAGTTATTCTCCATAATCTTTCTCCTTCGACACGACATGTGTCATTTTTAAGTATATTTCAAATAAAATTATTTTTTATTTATTTTTTTTTCCTTTTCAAGACAATAATTACTATAATTTTGTCAATTAATTGCTATAATTATCAAATTTGCTTGCTTAATTTTTCTATTTTATTTTTTTTTTACTTAGGACAAATAATTCTAATTACTAATACTAATTTCAGGATAGTGTATTTTCCACAACCTCTCTCCTCCTCAGTGAACCACATTGTGTCACTTTTATTGAGCAATTTTTGAATTTTTGGATATATTTTCAAATATATTAATTAATTAATAGTTACCACTATCAACTCTCCATATTATTTACTTATTTCTTTTAAGCTTTTGTTTTCTAGGATCTCTTTTCAAATCTACTAATTAAGAGTTATTGACTACCAAATTTGCTGATTAATAAATTATTTCCATTTAATTATTTTATTTTTTAGAGCAATATTTCTAACGGAAAAAATCCACACCTATATATTAAGGACCTGTTTGGGTAAACGGCTTAATTAAGCGTTTATGAGATAAATGCTTATCACATAAGCGCTTATTTATAAGCTATTTCTATAATCAAAGAGAAAATATAGTCAAACTGTTTTCGTATAAGTTATAAACTGTTTTCATAAACTATCCTGGAAAGCTTATCAAAATAAGCTTAAAACAGCTTATGGACATGTTATAAGTTGTTTCCATAAACTCACTCAAACACCCTTACAAGCGCTTATGCCAGTAGATAAGCTCAAATAAGCTATTTATAAGTCAATCCAAACAGACACTAAATAAGATTATTCTCTGTTGAGAATGATTAAATCTTTAGGTTATTCTCATTTATAGAAACTCAAATGTCATTCTTAATTTCTCTATTTTTTAAATACATATATTCATTTTAGATTTAAAAGTAAAGGCTCATTTTAGTCCCTAACAATGTTTGAGGTACCACATTTCGTCCCTGAGAAAAAAAACTCACCGCATAGTCCCTGACAGTGACAAAAGAGGGACAAGTCAGTCCCTCCGTTTGTCTCCATCCTAAACATGACATTAAAGTGCTAATATATATCGTCAATCTGTCCAAGTGTTTAATAAACTCGTCCATATGACCTATGTTGGTGCATATGGTGTGGTGCATCTGATGCATGTGGTTTGTTGCTTGTAACATATAGAGACTAATGTGTCACACGATAGAAATTGCAAGGGACTAAATTGGATTACTTAAATAATAGTTGAGGACTTTATTGGGTCAATGCATAATTATTCTCGTGGTCGATTATGCATGTAGGGACTATTGTTTGGGCACCTAACATACTAAAGGTACACATTAGCACTCTAATGATGTGTTCAGGATAAAAACAAATAAAGGGACTAAAATGTCCTTCTTTTGTAATTCTTGGGGACTATTAGACGAATTTTTTTTTTCTCGATAACGAAAAATGATACCTTAAAAATTGTTGGGGATTTAAACGGGTCTTTACTCTAGATTTAAATATTCTCTCCTTTAATTATAATTTTTAAATTTACTTAAATTAATTATATATATATATATATATATAATTTTTAATTTTTAATTTTTTTTAAACATTTTATTTTTTTTAACTTATTTTATGTATTTTTAAATTTAAAAATAACCGCACAATGCCCGGAATACTTACTAGTTCATCAATAAATTAAAAATAGAAATAATAAGACGAGATTAATGAAAGAGGAAAGGGAAAAGATTTAGTGCATGTTTCGTTTATCGATGAAAAATTACAAACAGATGCTTGAAACAAAATATCATAGAGTTTCTTTAGAACAAATGTACGTTTGGATCCAAACGTACGTTTGTAACGATAAATCAAACATACACTCAAACATTTGAGTATCTTTTTTTGTTCATCAATAAATTAAAATGTTTCCGAAATTCTTAAAATATTTAATCAATGTTTCTGGTTTAAACAATTTTATAGTAATACCTTTTTTATATTTCCCAAATCCCATTTGTTAATTTGAGATTAAAAAAAAAAGAGAAGAAACCTATGTGTTGATGAAGGCAATGGAGGTGGCAGCCTCGATAGCAAAAAACGATGTAATGGACGAACAATGAATAATGTAACTAGTGTATTTTCTTATGTTAAAATCATTCACACACTTTGCACCAAAAAAACAAAGCATTCACACACTGCGAAAACCCTCATGACAATGATTCCATAGAAAATAATTTCATCAATTCTGTGGGCATTATACTTTTTGAGAATGCCTTCGAATGCTTAAACAAACATTGCACCAAAAACTCGATACCTAAAGCACAAACATTTGTTGCACCTAAACCTCGCCACCTAATGGTAATGCACAAACATTGTATGTGTTTCAAACATTACATCAGCTCACGGAAGACAACATAGCATTTACTGGAAGTATAAAGTACTGAATGTTTATGTTGTTTCTTACGCATCACATAAACTCACCACTGTGTATCTATAGAAGGTTGGTAGAATTAAAATATAATTGTGCTGAAAAACAAGACTAACTGTAACTAGTAAACACTACAGATATAAAATAATGTGTATATAATAAATATGCATTTAACATTATTAAAAAAATATTTTATACATTCATGCATAGTTCAGCAAAACCAGCGGTTATTTGTTTTTGGTTTCTCAAAATATCTTCCGTATGCAACTGTGAAAACTAATCCCCGAGTTACTAGACGACATTTAAGGACTGATCTCTCCCAACCAGATTTTCTTCATATACAAGAACTAGGACTAATCCCCCGAGATATTACATGATATTTGATTTCCCAATGGCAATTTGTGATTAGGCATGAATTATATATTGGAAGATAACTGAGTAACTGAAAAAAATATTGACAAAGTAGATACGCTTTCTTTCTCTATGCAAAAACTAATAACTCATAACAGGAACAATGTTTATGTTTTTTTTCAAAATTCGAAATGCAACAAGAGACCTGAATTCTTGATTATTTTGAAACGACTATATGTTCAAATAAACATCTGCCAAACATGATTTTAAATTAAATTAATTTTGTAAAATTGATTTGAATATAATTAAGTTTAAAAGGAAATAATTTATGTTTAAATATTTTTATTTTGAAAGCAAGTTTAATATAAATCTTAGTATAATTTTCAACTCAAAAGCTAAAACCACTCCAAACTGCTTATGATAAAATAAATTTTGGATGCAAAATGGTTTGAAGCTTGCAACCAAACACCTCTTTTTTTTGCTAGACTCACATTTGATAGGTGCAAAAGCACTTCTAGAATCTCCAAAAGTGAAACCAAACTCACATTGAACGATTTGATCATGGCAATTTGGTGACTTAACCTTACTATCACAGTATCACTTGTATAATAATATTATCTACACACATGCAAATGAGCAAGCGCACAGAATATATATAGATAGATATAAAAAGTACTGAACAGAGTTATATACAGACCCAAAGACTTAAATAAGAGTACCAAATTCTAGTATGTCTGATAAAGGTAATAAGGAAAGTCTAACCCATAAACATTTATTCAGTTATTAACTCAAACTCCCAAGGTTTCAAAGTCAGCCTTACAAGCTCCTCTTCTCCACATGTTCCCAGTCTGATGCTAAGCCATCAGAGTAATATGTAGGAAGCTGATTGGCATCCTCATAGGTCCCGCAAGGCTGAATTTCTTGTGTGTTCCCCAAATCCGGATGAAACTCCTTTGGAATCGACTTCTTGTCCACAGCAGTGTAGGAACTGAGATGCACCGCGGCAGGATTTACATGGACATCAAAACTTTTACCCTCTGATGCATCTTTGGTAATTATTGTGTCATCTAACAGTTTCTTTTCTGAAGATATAGAACTTGAACCTTCAAACCGGGATTTAAGAATATGAAATCGAGCCATTACAGATGCCTCATAATCAGCCTTGTTTTTGCCAGGAATAGGAGAATCCTGGTATAAATTAATTTGGTTTTGATTTTCTCTCCCTCTAGGTGCCAACTTGTCTGCTGCTATGGCTGATGGTTCCTCCAGATTGGCAGCAATGATGCATGACTTGTCAACCCTAGCTTTGAGAACATGGAATCTGGCTCTAACAGAATCCTCATCATTTCCAGTCTCTTTCTGTGTGCCAGAAACAGTATGATTCTGGATGGAATTATCCAGGTCTTGACTACTGTTTCTTTCAGGTGTAGATGCATTAGGCTTATTCATATCAGCAGAAAATTTCAAGCCAGATAGATCCTTTAGATTGGTAGCATCCAAGACAGACAAATCCTGGCCAGAAGAATCAGAGTTTGGATCAATGTGCACTTTGGTTGCAGAACTCTGATTTTCATTTAAACTTGGAACAACCTCAGGATTTGATTGCTCCTCCATGTCTACAGCATTGTTTAAGATATAAAGGCAGAAACATTAGCTTAAACAAAAACTGAAGAACCAAATTTCCAGGTTATATATCTAGGATATTCATAATAAATGAATCATAAATGTCAACCTCTTTGCTTGTATGAGTATTTCTCCATTTCAATCTTCATTTGATTATAGCGAGCTCTGTAAGAGACAGAACATAGTGCAGCTTCAGCCTCAAGCCATAGATTCTTATATAGTACAGTTTGAGATTGTGCTTCTTCATCATCATGGAAATTCTCACCAAGAATCCTCTTCAGAGCCTATAAATCAAAAAGTATGCCAACACAATTAATTTTTTTCCTTCCAATGTAATTTGTCACCTTTCTAGCAGAAAAACATGTTTTAGTACATAGAGAGAAATAACACTGCATGAATATTAAAGCACCTTAGTCATGTTATCTTCTTTTGTCATTTCTGCTTCACCCCTTGGGGAAAAGGAATCTGAAAGCTTCCCATGTGGTTTCCCAGATCTGAAATGCAGGTTCTTTGCCTCTTGAACAAGTGGATTCTCAAGCTCAACCTTAGAGCTATCTGGCCCTACCTTGGTTAATCGGTGCCTCTCAAAACTTGAATTCTGAGAATACACTCAGAGAACATACAGAAATTGTAATGCAAGGCTAATAATTTAATAGCATATAAAATAAGCAAAACACCATTTTTAATATCATGGAACGAAAAAACCAAGAAGCCGATCCTTTTCCTTCTAAAAAAAGTGGTAAATAATGTGACCTAATGATAGGTACCACAGAATTAAGAACATCAAATAGAATAGGAAATGCAAGAAAGATGTATTATTCACTCTCCCAAGCCTGTAAACCGGGTGTTCACAGAGATTGGTGAGGAAGTTGAAGGAAAGAAAGAAAAAGGTTATAGGGGGGGGGGGGGGGTAGGCAAATTCGAGCGTGCCTAATTCTCTCCTACGGTCCAAGTCCAATTCTAGCCTAGAAGAAAAACTCCCATGCATATTCCCTGCTTATAAGCATTCAGCATGCACTCAGCAACAACTTTCCCCGCCTCACCTTCTCTCTCTTACCACCCCAGCTATTCAGTTAGGCAAGGGGGAATCAGCTATGTCCCGTTCCCCTGCACCCTCAGCTGTCTTTTTATTTTTAAACCTTTTCCTAACATAATGTTTGGCAAACGTGGGCCTGATTTTCCCAGGCCTAGGGTCAGGGTCAAGGTCCCTATCAACTCTTCCCTCTTCAACAACCACCTTGTCCTCAAGGTGAAAATCAGGGAATTTTTCCTGGATGTCCAGAAATGGCTCCCACGAGTTTTCACATGAGGGCAGTTGCTGCCACTTAACCAGTAGTTCCGTGCCACCTTGGGGGTTCTGTCTACCTGCTAGGATCTCCTCGGGTTGGACCTGAAGCTCCCAGTTCTCAGAAAGGAAAGAAGGCAGTGGCTGAGCGGTGGAGTGGGAGGCCACTGACTTCTTGAGCAGTGAGGAGTGGAATACAGGATGCACCTTACTTCCTTCTGGCAACTGTAGTTTGAAAGCCACTGGACCTATTTGGGCAATTATCTCATAGGGACCATAGTATCGGGGACTCAATTTCTGATTGATTCTTTGCCAAGCTTTTGAGTTTATAGGGTTGAATTTTCAGGAAAACCAAATCCCCCACCTTGAGCTCGACCTCCCTTCTATGCTTGTCAGCATGTTGTTTCATTCTATTCTGTGCTAGGGTCAGTTGTTGTTTCAAGTCATCTAGCAGGATATTTCTCTCTTCAGTAAGCTTGCTCACAGCTTCTAAAGTGGTGGTGCCTGTGTCACCTCTGATCACGGGAGGAGGGGCCCTGCCATACAACGCCTGGAATGGGGTCATTTTGGTTGAAGAGTGGTAGTTGGTGTTGTACCAGAATTCTGCCCAAGTAAGCCACTTTGGCCACTGCTTAGGCCTAGTACCAGTGAGACACCTTAAGTAGGTCTCCAAGCAACGATTTACCACCTCAGTTTGTCCATCACTCTGAGGGTGATATGCTGAACTGTACCGTAATTTGGTCCCTGCCAGCTTAAACAATTCAGACCAAAAGGAGCTGAGAAAAACCTTGTCTCTATCTGAGACAATTGTGGCTGGAAACCCATGTAGCCTTACAATCTCTTTGACAAAGACTTCAGCGATGTCTTTAGCGGTGTAGGGGTGAGCTATAGGAATGAAATGTGCATACTTTGTGAACCTGTCAACTACCACAAGGATTGTATCAACCCCCATTGTCTTTGGGAGTCCCCCAATGAAGTCCATGGAGATGTCAGACCAGGTTTGGGATGGTATGGGGAGTGGCTGCAGTAGCCCTGCAGGGCTCAAGGTTTGATGTTTGTTTCTCTGGCACACCTCACACTGTTGTACATACTGCTGTATCGTCCTCTTCATTCCCTCCCAAAAGAATAGCCCGGTGATCCTCTTATAGGTTCGAAAGTACCCGGAATGGCCTCCAAGAGTAGAATCATGAAATTCCCTAAGGATAAGAGGAATTTTGGAAGAGTTTTGGGGAACCACCATCCTGTTGTTGTAGTATAGCCTATCTCTGCATAACTTGTAACCCGGGTGGGAATTGGGATCGGTTAACAGGTCTTGTATCTTCTTGGCTAACTGCTCATCTTGTTGAACCTCAGAGTCAATGTCCTGCCACTCATAGAACTGAACCGTTGAGAGTGCTGCAAACTGAAGTTTTCTGGAGAGGGCATCGGCTGCCTTGTTCTCTATCCCCGGTTTGTATTTTATTTCAAAATCATACCCCAAGAGTTTGGAAGTCCATCTCTGCTGCTCTTCCCCCATGATCCGCTGATCTGTTAAGAATCGTAGACTCCTTTGGTCTATGTGAATTACAAAAGGCCTGCCCATCAAAAAATGTCGCCACTTCTGGACTGCTAATACCACTGCCATCAACTCCCTTTCATACACAGATTTTCTCTGGGCTCTATCTGACAAAGTCTGGCTCATGTAGGCTAAGGGTCTTCCTTCCTGCATCAAGACTGCCCCGAGTCCCTTTCCAAACACGTCAGTTTCCAGAACGAAAGCTTTATTGAAATCAGGGACTGCTAAAACTGGAATAGTGGTCATAGCTTCCTTGAGTTTGTCAAATGCAGCTTGGGCTTCCTGATTCCAGTCAAACTGGTCCTTCTTCAACTGTTGGGTTAAAGGCCATGCTATCTTGCCATAACCGGCCACAAACTTCCTATAATACCCCGTGAGTCCCAAAAATCCTCGCAGCCCTTTGACATCCTTAGGAATTGGCCAATCAATCATGTCCTTGATCTTATTTGGATCGGCAGCTACTCCCTGCCCCGAAACAATGTGGCCTAGGTACTCTATCTGAGATTTGCCAAATGAGCATTTCTTTTTATTAGCAAATAACTTGTGTTCCCGGAGTGTATGCAACACTTTATCAAGATGCTCAACATGACTATCAATATCACGGCTGTAGATGAGAATATCGTCAAAGAACACTAGCACAAACTTTCGCATATAAGGTCTGAGGACTTGGTTCATGAGTGCCTGGAATGTGGAGGGGGCATTAGTGAGGCCAAAGGGCATGACTAAGTACTCGTAACGACCTTCATGAGTTTTGAAGGCTGTTTTGAGTATATCCTCAGGTTTCATCCTTATTTGATTGTACCCGGATTTGAGGTCCAGTTTAGAAAAGATTTGAGCCTCACCAAGTTCATCCAAAAGTTCATCAATCACTGGAATTGGAAACTTGTCCGGTACGGTCAGCTTATTCAAAGCTCGATAGTCAATGCAGAACCTCCACCCGCCATCTTTCTTTTTCACTAGGATCACAGGGCTGCTATAAGGACTTGTGCTTGGTCGAATGAATCCAGCTTGTAACATCTCCCGTACCAACTTCTCAATTTCATTTTTCTGGTAGTGGGGGTGTCTATAGGGCCTGATGTTGGGTATAGTTGCTCCCTCTTTTAATGTGATTGCGTGGTCTTGGTCTCTTCGAGGGGGCAGGCCTTGCGGTTCCTAGAAAATATCTTCAAAGTTCTGAACCAGGACTGCAATCCTTTCAGGGACTTGTTCCTGGTCTGGAACTGGCAGTTCAATTCCATCCGTAGAGTCATAGGAAACATAGAACCCCTCCCTTCATCTTGTAAGGCTTTTATCAGGGCCTTCCACGATGCGTTGGTCTTTGCCAGGGCTGGGTCCCCTCTTAACAGTTGCATACGCCCCTTCTCCTTCCATTTGATTGTAAAACTGCGAAAGTTTGCTTCAATATCACCCAAGCTGGCCAACCAATCCATCCCTAGCACCACTTCCGTGCCCCCCAACTCCAAGAGGAAGAAATTCTGTACTATCTCTACTCCTTGGACCTCCAATTTCAAGTGCTCACATACCCCTTTGTTCTTCACCATGTCCCCTGTCCCTACTTCAACTGAATACTCGGGTGTGTCAGTGACTTGTAGTTGCATACGGCCCACCAAAGTGTGTGATATAAGTTGCTTGTTGCTCCACAATCAATGAGCACCAGAACCTGCTTTCCCCCCATTTGTCCCCACGTTTTGAAAGACCGATTTGAAGTTAATCCCTCCTTGCTGCCCAGGGACAACTGCAGGGTCTTGTGCTCCATTCCCTGCTCTTCAACAGCCTCATCCTGAACGGGTTCCTCTCCTTCTTCCTCCGGGCCCTCCACCAACACCAGCTGAAAGTGCTCACATACCCCTTTGTTCTTCACCATGTCCCCTGTCCCTACTTCAACTGAATACTCGGGTGTGTCAGTGACTTGTAGTTGCATACGACCCTCCAAAGTGTGTGATATAAAGTTGCTTGTTGCTCCACAATCAATGAGCACCAGAACCTGCTTTCCCCCCATTTGTCCCCACGTTTTGAAAGACCGATTTGAAGTTAATCCCTCCTTGCTGCCCAGGGACAACTGCAGGGTCTTGTGCTCCATTCCCTGCTCTTCAACAGCCTCCTCCTGAACGGGTTCCTCTCCTTCTTCCTCCGGGCCCTCCACCAACACCAGCTGAAAGTGTCTCAATCTACAGTTATGTTCTGGACCCCATTTTTCTCCACATTTAAAACACAACCCCTTCCTGCTTCTCTCCCTGATTTCTGCTTGGGATAAGTTATTCCTGAACCCCTTCTCTTCTGCTGTAGCCGAGGGAGTTTTCTCAGTAGTGTGACTAGAGCTGGGTCGGGTCAACCCAGGCCTAACCAGACCACCCTCCCCCATGGGCCGGGCCCTCCAACTATTTGCCTTGTCCCTCCAGTCATTTCGATTGCCTGTTTTGCCCTTCTGAAAGGCCCAATTCTTCTCCTCCAGAAGCAACGCCCGATCCATGAGCTCTGCCAGCGACCTAGACTCATGGAGCTTCAATTCAGCCCTGATTTCTTCCCTCAACCCATTTAGAAAAATGCTTTCTAACATGACCCTCTCTTCACGTCTCAGCGGAGCGATCATGAGCTCAAATTGCTCCCTGTACCCCATGACCATGCCAGTCTGTTTGATGCTCAACAATGGACCGAGCGGGTTTTGAACTAGGCCCGGTTGGAAGCGTCGGATCGCCGCTCGCTTGAACTCTTCCCAACTCACGTCCCACGCTTGCTCCTCCCACCACTGATACCAATTCAAAGCCTTCCCCTCTAGTGCGATCACTACCGCGTTCAACTTCTCCTCCTCCCTTATTGGGTTCACACGGAAGTATCGTTCCACCTTGACGATCCACGCGTAAGCTTCCTCCCCATTGAAAATAGGGATTTCTAGCTTCCTTCCGCCATAGTCCATCGGTGTAAATCCGCCACCGCCCTACGATCGTGATCTCGATCGCGATTGCTCCTCGTTATGATGGTGGTGTCCCGAGCCCCACCCCGGTGGGTCGCGATGATCGCGTCCACCTCTTCGGGTTCTCGGTTCTTGGAACATTTGTCTTATCTCCCCCATCTGGGTTTGCGCTTCCTGTCTCGGAGTCTGACATTCAGCTCGGACTTCGTCCACTGTGCGAAGATTTTCCATGGCTATGCGAGTTAAGACCATCCACTCCCGGAATCGAGAGCTTTGATACCAGTTGATAGGTACCATAGAATTAAGAACAGCAAATAGAATAGGAAATGCAAGAAAGATGTATTATTCACTCTCCCAAGCCTGTAAACCGGGTGTTCACAGAGATTGGTGAGGAAGTTGAAGGAAAGAAAGAAAAAGGTTACAGGGGGGTAGGCAAATTCGAGAGTGCCTAATTCTCTCCTAGGGTCCAAGTCCAATTCTAGCCTAGAAGAAAAACTCCCATGCATATTCCCTGCTTATAAGCATTCAGCATGCTCTCAGCAACAACTTTCCCCGCCTCACCTTCTCTCTCTTACCACCCCAGCTATTCAGTTAGGCAAGGGGGAATCAGCTGTGTCCCGTTCCCCTGCACCCTCAGCTGTCTTTTTATTTTTAAACCTTTTCCTAACATAATGTTTGGCAAACATGGGCCTGATTTTCCCAGGCGCAGGGTCAGGGTCAAGGTCCCTATCACCTAAGTAAACATCTAACATCCTATGTATCTCTTTTCCATCAATACATATTATGCAATATAAATGTGTAGTAACCTTTGTTATGTGTTTCCTTTCCTTTTCTTGTTGAGAATTCTTGTGTTGAATTTAGAGTCAAGAGATGAGGTTGCATGTTAGTATTACGAACACATCAGTGTTATCGATGGCAGATGGCGGTTCATGGCGGAAAGCCAAAAATCCGCCATACAAATGGCGGATGGCGATGCGGCCATATGGCGGATGCCATGGCGAACAACTTAAAAATATTATAAATATATATATATACATAACAAAAAAATGCAGAAAAAATATAAAATCTAAAACAAGCCACAACATATGTCAAGAACCATAACTAATTTGATAGAAAATATCATATAAGTCTCATACTCATTTATCATAGGCTACTAACAAGGCTAATTACCATCAAGTTCAAGATCTTAAAAATGAAAATGACAATAAAATGATAAAAACACCCGTGAAGCAGAACCTGATGAAGCTTGGGTTTAGAGCTGATTTTGAAATTTAAAAAAATAAATATTCAAATGCATTAGCCTAAACCTAAAGTCTATGGTGTCGATCGCGGCGCTATCGCGCGCGATCGCGGAGGAGCAGTGCGGTTTGCACCCCCTCTGCTACGCGAATCAGTGGTGCGGCGCGGTTTTGGATCGCGGGTGGCGCGTCCGCGATTCGCGGCGGAAAAGCGGGTGTCGCGGCCAGTAGCGGCCGCTACTGTAAACCAACTACGAAAATTCCAGATTACCCCTCTAACATCCATATTTTTTTGGGGCTGTTGGTCTTTTATCCCTCCATTTCAATTTAGGTCTGGGTCACACCTATCAGACCACCATACTCACGTTTTTCACCTTCTGCTCTTCTCACTTGGGACTTGCGACTGCTACCCCCTTCCTGCTCATTTTCCGGCGGCGGCGGCTGCGTTTCCGGCAGTGACAGTGTTTCCGGCGACAACACTCTGTTCTCTCCTCTTTGGCTCCTTTCTCTCCTCCTCTGTTATTGACTCATCTCTGTTTCAGTAAAATGTCATCATCTCAACCTTCCACTACTCAACCACCAACACCCAGAAGTGTTGCTGCTTCCTCAACTGGTTCTACTGCACTGGTGAAGCCTACAGGTCCGAACCTAGATATGGCTTGGGAATGGAATTCTTTGAGAGACATTAACAACAAGAAAGCTGTCACATGTGATTTTTGTGGTAAGGAATCAACTGGTGGAATTACAAGAGCAAAGAGGCATCAAATGGGGGTAAAAGGTGACATATTCCCTTGCCAGAAGATACCATCTGATATCAAACAGAAAATTAAGGATGCCTTTGAGAAAAAAAAGGCAGTTACTGATGCCGTTCAGTCTGAAGGAAATTTTAATGAGGAGGAGGAGGAAGCAATGCAAGAAATTGGGGTTTTGAGGGCTAGAAAAAGACCTGCAACTGCAGGTTCTTTTGGTGTAGCTGCTGCCAAGGGCAAGAGTAATGTTAAAGGCCCTATTGATGTTTTTATGTGGCAACCTCCAGAAGTAACTATAAAGATAACAGAGGCAAAGTATAGGCAAACATCGATTAGAGATTGTGAGAGAGAGGCAAGGGACAAATGCATTCAATACATTGCTCGATGCTTTTATAGGAATGGTATTCCTTTCAATGTTGCCAAATCTAGAAGCTTCAAGTTGATGGTTGAAGCTATAGGCAATTATGGTAAACACTTGAAACCTCCAAGCTACCATGAGTTGAGGGTTCCTTTGCTTAAAAAGGAACTAGAGTACACAAATACTATGTTGGAGGGGTTTGAGAGAGAGAGAGCTGAATATGGATGCTCTATCATGTCCGATGCATGGACGGATAGAAAAAATAGGACATTGATCAACTTCTTGGTCAATTCTCCGAGTGGGACGATGTTCATTCGGAGCGTTGATGGTTCCGCATATTGTAAGACCGGGCCAAAGATGTTTGAGCTTTTGGACTCCTTTATTCAAGAGATAGGAGTGGAAAATGTGGTGCAAGTTATCTCCGACAATGGTAGCAACTATAAAATGGCGGGTAAGAATGTTATTGCTATTGTTTAAAGTTTATAATACTATATTCATGTTCTAGTTTGTTAATCATCTACTTCATTTAATTTGGTCTTAGGTGGTCTTATTGAAGAGAAGTATCCGAAGATCTTTTGGACTCCATGTGCTGCGCATTGTTTGGATTTGATGTTGGAGGATATTGGAAAGTTGCCAAGAGTAAAGAGGGCCATAGGAAGAGGACAATTTCTTGTTGGCTTCATTTATAACCATACCTTGGCCCTAAACACGATGAGGAAGTATACTGGTCAAATGGAATTGGTCAGGAGTGGAGTGACAAGGTTTGCCACAACATTCCTCACTCTTCAAAGGTTGCACAAACAGAAAAACAACCTAAGAAGGATGTTTCTATCAGAGGAGTGGCTTAACTCAAAGACGGCAAAAGAGCGCAAGGGGAAAAGATGTAATGATATTATCCTCATGCCATCATTCTGGAATGATATAATGTACTCTTTGAAGGCAATGGGGTCTCTTGTGCAAGTTTTGAGACTGGTTGATAACGAGAAAAAGCCGGCCATGGCTTATATATATGAGGCAATGGATAGGGCTAAGGAATCTATTGCAGCCTCTTTCAACAACAATGCAGAGAAGTACTCAGAGATTTTTGAAATCATTGATAGAAGATGGCAGTGTCAACTCCATCATCCATTACACGCGGCTGCCCATTTCCTTAACCCTCAACACTTCTACAGCGACCCAAGTATTGCTAAAGATAAAGAAGTGACTGACGGACTCTATACAACCATTGAAAAGCTTTCCTTTGATGAAGAAGGTAATGATCAAGCTTTATGTGATCTAGCCCTTTATAGGAAAGCACAGGGTATGTTTTCCAAACCTTCTGCAATTAGACAAAGGACCACTATGTCTCCTGGTAAGTTACAATGCATTGTTTTGTTAAATTAAATTTACATGACCATTCTAAATAGTAATGCTAATTACTTATTGCATTACAGCTGAGTGGTGGTCCACATATGGACTTCATGTTCCAACTTTGCAAACTATTGCTGTCAAGGTGTTAAGCTTGACATGTAGCTCATCAGGGTGTGAGCGCAACTGGAGTACCTTTGAGCAAGTGAGTAAATGTTAAATGGTTTTATTTTATATAATGTAATATAGGATTATACTTAACTATTTTTTTGAACTTTATAATATAGATTCATTCTAAAAAGAGGAGCAAGCTTGAGCATCAAAAGCTGCAAGACTTGGTCTTTGTGAAGTACAACCAAGCTCTTAGAGAACGCTTCGATAGCAAGGATTTAACTGATCCCATTCTCCTAGATAACATTGATGATTGCAATGAGTGGTTGGTAAGGGAATTGGGTGAAGATGGAGAAGAAGCGGCTGAAGATGAGGTTGTGTTTGGCGATGATAGCCTAACATGGGGAGTTGTTGGTGATGCAATAGGGGCTGGTGAGCCAGCAAGACTTACTAGACAACATACTAGAGCTACACCTTCTACAGTTGCACCTATTGAAGAGGAGGAGGAGGAACATTTCTTTGAATCAAGTGATGAACAAGAGAATGTTGAAGTTGATGTGGTTGAAGTTGCTAGAAATGATTCTGATTCTAATTAAGATCACTTATACTTATTTTGATTTTTGAATACTTTTAGAACAATATAACTTAAGTTAAATTAGTAGTTAAGTACTTATGTTATACTTTTTGAAGTGGAGTCATCATACTTTTTGAATGTTAGTGACTACGGAGTATTTTGAATGTTATGACTATCCCTTTAATTTTGTGTATTTTTCTGTTTTTGAGTATTTATGTATGTATATAATATCTTCGCAATAGCGGTCATCCCGCTACCGCTATCCCGCTATAGCGTTTTTGGACTCGGCCGCTCCGCGCCGCTATTTGGGATTGACAACATAGCCTAAAGTAATAAAAAACAAGACAATGGGCTTAAGCCCAAACCATCAAAAATAAAAATAAAAGTAAAGGAAAAAGAAAAATAAAAAAATAAAAAAAATAATAAAGGAATAGAAGGGGCTCAGAGCCCCTGATCCCATCGACACATTTGCTGCAAGGAGCAAAACGCTGCCCAGTAGCAAAAAAGAAGGGAGGGAGAAAAGGGGACTCACGGGACGGTGGCTCAAGGCAGCCGACGGCATGGAAGAGGGATGGAGCGCGCGGAGGACGGCGATCGGAGAAGAACGGGATCTAGGGATAGGAGAAGAAGAAAGGGATCGAGGGATGAGACCCAAAACTTGCGAATCGGGTCGGGTCGCGCGGCCCAGACCCGTGAAACCCCAAAAAATTTCTAGCCTCGCCCGCCTTTCCGCCATGAACGCTTTTCCACCATGGACCGCCACCGCTATTCGACCGCCATACCCCGCCATGCGAAAACCGCCACGCCACACCCTCCCTATGGCGGTTTGTGCTATTTCCGCCACCGGTTTCCGCCATGGCGCCGCCATAACCGTTTTTTGACAACTACACATAGACTAGATTTCTTGCTCAGAAACTTGCAGTGGCATCAAGAATGTTGCATCTCATTCTCTAAAAACAGATGATGAATTATATATTACACATAAAGATACCCCTGCTGAGCTTTGCATTTGTACTAGAGAGTAGCTCAAGGAAAATTTCTGCTGGACTCATTTTAACTTAGCATTGAGGTGGGTTCTTGAAAGACGGATTCCAATTAAGATCCATCATCCATGACACAAACACAAAATAAAATTGAAGAATGAACCGAACTAGATACCTACAAATTTGGTTTACAGTCTGTCTTTCAAGGGTGGCCCCTATAACATAGTGAAACCAATTCCACCCTCTTCCCAATTCCAACAAGCTTAGCATTGTATCAAAAGCTTTTGAGTTTCTTCTCTTTTCACTGCTAATGATTATCTCACTTTCACTATTTTACGTACCCCATACGCACTCTTTGAGCTATGTTACAATCCATTTTTATCCCAAACAAACGTCACAGAAAAATACTGATAGGAACCGGTTCAGAATAGTAGGAAAATATAATGAATTCCCCAAGTATTCGAGAGACTTGGGACTCTCCTATTCACTTCCTAACAAAATGCCTACCTTCCTTTGCCTTCTCTACATCTATTTATAGATTAACCCCTAACTAACTCTAACTACTTTATTACAAGGCTTAAACGAAGCCCAATTAGGCCCATACCTAACAATACTCCCCCCTAAACATTCACCTTGTCCTCAAGGTGAAGGCTTGGGCCATGCTCTGAACTGCTGAAATACACCACCGGGATCCCATTGTGACCATTGCCAAGTCAGTTCCATATTGGTGCTATTTGGGTCAAATAACCAGAAGTCTTGGACCATTGTTTTGGGTTATGGCCTAACAGATTTAAAGAATTGGGCCATTGTTGAGTGAGCCCATACTTTTTTTCTTTCTGGTTTAACATTCCCCTTTCTCCCCGCAGCAAGGAAATGGGCTTGGCCCAGTAGGTTATAGCTGGAACTTCGTATGCAATTTTCCAGTTCTGCCCTGATTATTAGCTCCTCCTCCTTCACGACACTTACCCATTGAAACACCTTGGCGTCTTCGGGCGACGCCAGCACCGTTGCTCTTGTTGTTGCCACATAAGGATCCTGATCCGGCGGTGGCCTGACCGGAGACGCGTCGTCAGCCGGCGGCCAACTCTTGCGAGCGGTGTTACAGCCTTGGGGTTGACGTTCTACAGCCCTGGCAGCCGACTCTGCCTTGGTATCATCAGCTACTGTAGGACGATCTTGGTCCGGCGGTTCAGGTGGCGGCGGCGGGTTGATCGGGTCTCCTCGTCGCAATGCCCTTGATCCCTTCTTCACGGTGGTATTACTGATTTGAGGTTGCGATGCGATCGCTACCTCTTCCCTCGCCCCAACAGCGATCATACCATTAGTCGCCGCATGAGGATCCTGATCTGGCGGTTCAGGTGGCGGTGGCGGGAATTCTGGCCCGTCCCTTTCTGTCAACGAACTCGGGACCCCTGGTTTCGGTGGTGACAGCGATGAATGGTTAGCCAAAAGGAGAATTTTCTCCCCCTCCTCCTTTATTTGGTTTCTCCCCTTCTTCCCTCCCAAGTTTCTTCCTCCCTCATTTGTCAAGAAACCCCTCATCTTCAGTGCTAGGTCAATATTCTGTTTGGACCAAATTTGTGCTTGGACCTGCTCTGCCTTCGCCCCCTTGTTCTTACGACTCCTTTTCTTCCCGTTCCTTACCATCAGCCTATGGGGTTCCATGTTTGCTTCCACCTTCTTGGCCTCATCTTGGGTCGCTGCCTTTGCTTCTTTTTCTTTATCGATGTCTGCCCATGTCACTGGTTCTGGTTCTGGCTCCCCAGAATCTTGAAGATAAATCCCAAATTCTGGTTTGAAATGTATGAGCAGAGCCTTCTCAAATGTGATGAACGCAACCTTCCGATTGATTTCTCTCCAAGAAAGCCACCAACGGTAAGCTTCTCCATCAAGGCTCATCCAAACCCATGCTAACTAATCTTCCTCACGAACTCTAAGGGCTTCAAGATATTGATTGAATTGGATCAGCCACCAATAGGCATCCCCGCTGCCGTCAAATCTTGGCATCGTTCTTGAACCCATCTTCCTCCTTACCGTGAATTTTTCCCGGGATCAGAACTGCTCTGATACCAGTTGATAGGAACCGGTTCAGAATAGTAGGAAAATACAATGAATTCCCCAAGTATTCGAGAGATTTGGGACTCTCCTATTCACTTCCTAACAAAATGCCTACCTTCCTTTGCCTTCTCTACATCTATTTATAGATTAACCCCTAACTAACTCTAACTACTTTATTACAAGGCTTAAATGAAGCCCGATTAGGCCCATACCTAACAAATACATCAAGACCATTGTAATCACATAAACGGGAAACTAGATGTTTATGAGGTCAAATTACCAGAATTTATTGTAACCTCTCATGCTCTTAAGTCTTAACTTAACTGAGAGGTCAATACTATATGGACTTTAAAGTATTTATCCAATGATGTAAAAGTTATTATCACATTGAAAAGGGTTAATTTACTATGATGGCCAGTAAAGGTGGCTAAGTCAGTTTGCAAAATTTTCGTTTTTTATTTTTCATGTGTGAAAGCATGATTTCAAATTGTGTTAGATTCTTAGCATCAATCATCGAGGCAAATAAGTTATATAAATTTGTAACTCAACAACTCATAAAATAAAGTTTACTATCCACCAAAGAGCTGAACATTATTATTATTATTATTGAATAAAAGAAATAAGAAAATACCTGTTCAAGCTCACATGATTCTCCAGCACACCTAGAAGAAGTTTCTGGCTTTGGGGAAAGACATTCTTGTGCAGGTGCAATTTGTTCGGCACTCTTTGAAGCACAATTATTAAGATTATTGATCACATTTTTTAGGACATTGTGATCTCGCACTTTCAATTCACACACATCATTCACACAATGAAAAAGAAGCAACTCTGACAAGTTATGCATTGTATCAACCAGCATTTGAACATTTAATTTTTGAGTTGATACTTTCTCAGCTGGTTTTTCAAGTGTATTAGGTGCATCTACAGCCAAAGAACGCATAGACAGGGCATATTCTTCTGAATAAGGTGCACCATGCATGTATTTATTCAAATTGCATCCAGCATCTGCACCACCAAAGCATAAATTATGCTGTTTTTGAAACATCAATTTGTTTTCATCTATAACATGATGCAAGGTGTGAGAAGAACCAGACTCACAATCATAAGTTGACTTGGTTGATGGCACAATATATTCCATCATTTCATTAATGTCATCCAGGGTTGGCTCAGACTGAAAAGGTGCACCATGCATGTATTTATTCAAATTGCATCCAGCATCTGCACTACCAAAGCATAAATTATGCTGTTTTTGAAACATCAATTTGTTTTCATCTATAACATGATGCAAGGTGTGAGAAGAACCAGACTCACAATCATAAGTTGACTTGGTTGATGGCACACTATTTTCCATCATTTCATTAATGTCATCCAGGGTTGGCTCAGACTGAAAAGTTGCACCATGCATGTATTTATTCAAATTGCATCTAGCATCTGCACCACCAAAGCATAAATTATGCTTTTGAAACATCAATTTGTTTTCATCTGTAACATGATGCAAGGTGTGAGAAGAACCAGACTCACAATCATAAGTTGACTTGGTTGATGGCACACTATATTCCATCATTTCATTAATGTCATCCAGGGTTGGCTCTGACTGAAAAGAACCAGCATTCACTGCACCATCTGAATTGCAATCTTCAGATGCAAACTTTGTTACTGAAAATTTCGTTGGAGAACCTGCTACACTTGTTTCCTGATAGTGATAGCTGTTTGAATTTTCATATGAATTTTTCACATTATTGTTGTTATCATGTAAAAAATTTTGAGGCTCTTGAATAACAGAACCAAAGAACTCTTCTTGTTTGTGCACATGTTGTGGAGGCAGAGTCACAGAAGCTTCATGATGAGAGAAGTGAGCCACAGGAGCTCCCTTCCAGCAGGGTGAGTCTACAGCAGGATTACAACGATTGGCACCCTCAAAGGATTTCTCAACAGAATTGACATCCTCAATAGCACTAAGTCTCAAGCTTAAATTATCCAGACTTGCATGAGGGTTTTGGAATCCATGCCTTTCTTTAAATATATCATTCACAATAACCCTGGAAACATTCTTGTCTGAAACCATTTCATTGTTTGATTGGGAAGGTTCATTTCTCTCTAGATGCATCTGGAGATGACTTAAATCGAAGCAACCGGCAGTTCCAGGACTAGGCATACGATAAGCCTCCTTTATATTATAGGAAGTATTGTTTCTAGGGTCTCCATCTGCTATAGTACTGCCAATGTTCAAATCCATAACTAAACCTGCTATTGGTGTTGAAGATACTGTATCAACTCCTGATGGTTTATCATGCTGCCTCGAGTTTTTGTCATATGAACCACTGCATGACAAGTGCCGGTTCCCTGAATCAGCAACTGAGTTCAAAGGGGCCTCATGATGAGTTTCTAGAGACACTGAAGGGGATCCCATAACAGATTTAGCTGAAAATTCAACTGGCATAGGTTTGACAGTTTCCCACCAGCAAGATTTATCATCTAACTGATCAGCATTGACTGGGTCACTGTTTTTTTCCCAACCAATCATATGGTGCGGAAGCAGCAGAACCCCTCCATTATTAGAGTCCTCCAAATCTTGACATCCTGCATTTAGTGAGATATTTTTTTCATACTTATTTGACATAGAAGATGAAAAGTTGATTTCCCAGTCAGCATCATACAAACGCAATGTACTTTTCTTACCTTTCTTTAGTGTCCCTTTAAGCACATTTTTTCGAGAATAATTTTTAAGTTTTGTGAGGTTTAATTAGAAACAGAAATAGAGCCTTAATCTTTTTGATCTGAAAGAAAGCCTAAATTAAAACAATATTTTCAGAAAATATCATTTCAATTGGAGGGAAAAGCTTCATTTAAAGTTAGGAACATTGACTTTGCAATTACTGACTTACTGTGAACATGCTTATCCCACAAACATAAAAATTGCATATAAACTACTTTTTTCTTTCTTTGTTCCTGATGCGAACCCAAGATTTCCAAGGCCCACTAAAGTCTATTTGAGGAAACCCAAGAGGCAAAATGCACCTGATTAGGCCTAGGAGAGAGAAAATGTAACTAACGACTGCCTAGTTGGCAGTAGCAGTGAGGGAGGGTGTGTGCGTGTGTGAATTCTGTTGCTGAGGTGAGGGAGGGTATTTGTATGGGGAGGAAAGAGAATAGGACTTAGGCTGGAATTGGGTTGGACTTGGGAGAGAATTAGGCACTCTCTAATTTGCCTATCCTTTGTTTTCTTTCTTTCTTCTTCTTCCAGGGCTGTAATACTCCATTGCAATCTAGGAACATCAATAATACAAAGTATTTCTTCCTATAACTACTATCTTAATTCCTGGTACCTAACATTGGTATCAAAGCTCACGATTCCCGGAGCTTTTGTTGGTCCTCACACGCACTACAGTGGAGTCTAGAGTGGAGAATTTGGAGAGATGCTTGCTGGAATGGAGGAAGGAAAGACAAACCCAATTGGAAGAGATCAAGCAACTCTGGGAAAGGAGGAAGGGAGAATACTTCAGACGTCGATTTCGACGTGATCATGCTCCAAGTCGCCGTCGACGTACTCCGACAAGGTACGCAGAAGAGGAGAAGGATACAGAGGAGGAAGACGGTGATAGAGGTAGTGGTGGACCCATTAGCAGTATTTCTTATACTGTGACCAAAATCGAAACGCAGATGACCCGAGAATTTCCAAAGGAGGAGGGGAACTTCCAGGTTGTGCACATGGTGGAGACCGAGGCAAAACGTGACGGTGATGATGTCTCAAATCTTTCTGAGATGAAGACGGGAAAGGAGGAGGTCTGTCATCAAGGTGGTGGCGGCGGCAGAAGCGATGACAGCCGCTGTGTTGGAATAGTGACTTAAGCAAGGGCGACGAACAATATGAGGGCAGTGGCTGGGGCAGTTTGGTAGAGACAAGGATCGGAAGTGAGCGTGTATGGCCGCCGAAATTGGGCGTGTCGATGGAAAAAGGTGGTTCATCAACAGTGACCAAGCTTGAGGTTCCACGGCTACCAGCCAAGCGTCCACCATCGGAGCCGCTAGATCTAGACGTGCCCAAGGCGGAGGTAGGGGCGTCATCTGGGGTGGCTGAGCTAACGCTGTCAGCGCCGCCATTAGTGCCACCGGAGACACCGATCCGAACGCATCCATGGCGGAAGTTTGGCCGTCAAAGGACATGGTCGAGCGTCCATTGCAAACGGCTGAGATCAGAGGGGGGAAGGAGAACTAGAAGAAGAAAATGGTAAAAATAAGATTACAAAGAAGTGGTGAGTGTTTTACCCTAATGGGCCAGGCCCAACAAGATAAGTGGAGGATTAGAATTTTAAAGTCAAGAGGGGAAGATGTTTCTCATCCAAGGAATAGAAAAAAAACATTCAGAAAATATAAGGTAGAGAATGGACCTAACCTCACTTACACATGGCCCACTAGGGCTGATTGTTTTGCTAAAGCTTTTGTTAAACATAAAGCCACCCCAGTCACGAAAACAGAATGGCAGCCAAAGGAGGGGGACTTCAAACTATGTACTGGTGCTGAACTTCTTGAGAAAATGTTATGTTTGAGACGTGACACTGGGAACTTGCTGCTTCCTTCACGTTGTGCTGAGGGAGATCAAAGTCTCATCTGAGACATAATATGGTGTCTCACCAAGTGGAAAAAAATGAGATAGTGGGCCAACTTAATGGAGAAAGGAGGTGGGCCTTAGGGAAGGGGCAAAAAGCTAACAATTACTGATGCAAACAATGTGGGATTGAGGGCTGGTTGTGATGCAGCTGGAGAAAACATTCACATACAGTCATCCTCAGACATGGAGATCAGCTATGAAATTTATGCTAAATTTGGTGGATTACTATGCTATTTTCATTCTAACAGGACAAGGAGAAGTGCCCCATCTATGTTTTTCATGCCATATGATCCAGGTATTTGGAGTTTTGGTCTAAGACATCTTAATACTAGCAGTGATTCTTCGAAAGCAAAACTATCATGTCCCTTCCACTTGAAGGATGCCCAGAACGATGTTCCTCTCATGAGGACTGTAAACTTTCTTTTGATACTAGTCGATTGACTTCATACAGCTTCTGCTCTTGTGATCGAAACCATGGAAGCTTTGACTATAGCACTGAAATTGCAAGACATCAAGGGCACGTTTGGCCATCAATCTTTCTCATGGTACCGAATGCTGCAACCATGCTTCCTGCCCATTGGTCCCTTTGGCAGAAGACATTAGCAGAATGGGTTATACTTACATCCAGTGGGATTTCAAGTGGAATATATACTGCATGTGAGGCAGATACCGGGTGTGCCCTGAACTATACAGTATTACAGTTCATGGACTTTTGGCTCGCTCTCATTTTCGTGGCTGCGATTAGCACTTTCCTTTATCTAGCTAACATTAATGAAATATTTAAAAGAGCAATCCACACAGCTGTAGCTATCCCTACAGCCCTATTGACTGTTACTAATGCAACAAGGCCTTCCAGTGTTGTTCTTGTGTTTGTGATTGGTGTGCACCGTGCGCTTGGCCTTCTTATGAGGTGGTTGACAGAGATCTCAAAATACAAGTCTCTACTAGTGTTGAGGGAAAACAAATTGTTTGGCAATAGAAAGAAGAGCATGTTTGGTCAGAAGCAGTGAGAATATTTGGGACACTTGATTTCGGCAGAAAGGCAGAATTGGATGCCTCAAAAATATTCGACTGCTCAGTTAGGTTCACTCACTAGCTATGGGAGGGATATCCCAATCGTGGAGAAGAAACAGTGGGATCCGGGTGGACAACGGCACACGACTACAGTAGCTCCACAGTCAGGCTTCAAACAGTGGGACCCCGGAAAAGTGTGCTCAAGAAGAAGCCAATCACTTCTTCACCTTGAGGACAAGGTGAGTTTCGAAGGGGGAAGAGTTGATGCGAACCCAAGATTTCCAAGGCCCGCTAAAGTCTATTTGAGGAAACCCAAGAGGCACAATGCACCTGATTAGGCCTAGGAGAGAGAAAATGTAACTAACGACTGCCTAGTTGGCAGTAGCAGTGAGGGAGGGTGTGTGCGTGTGTGAATTCTGTTGCTGAGGTGAGGGAGGGTATTTGTATGGGGAGGAAAGAGAATAGGACTTAGGCTGGAATTGGGTTGGACTTGGGAGAGAATTAGGCACTCTCTAATTTGCCTATCCATTGTTTTCTTTCTTTTTTCTTCTTCCAGGGCTGTAATACTCCATTGCAGTCTAGGAACATCAATAATATAGAGTATTTCTTCCTATAACTACTATCTTAATTCCTGGTACCTAACAGTTCCCATCTTCGGGGGTAAGTTTTAAGAGATGTGCTTATTTCAAATACATTTTGCAGTTTTTGACTAAAACATTCCCAAATGAAACAGAGATATGCTCACATACTCCAAGGAGTAATACTCTCAAAAGCCTATGTTTGGTCTAAGTTTCATTATATGCTATTAAAAGGTTAATATGATGACAGTAATTCATTTCTGGGCCTTGTGTTATGTTTTCATTCTATTAGTAATTAGTGTATTACTCTCAGATTACTTAAGAATTTGTCAATGGAGCTGCGAAACTTCATGTAAAACTTTTCTGATCATTATTTCAGTATTAATCCTATCATCTTACTCATGATACATAATCATCAAAATGTTGAAATTTTCAAAAACTCTTCTGCTCTTGATTAACTACTATATCAAAAATGAAAAGCAAATAAGCAATACAACACAACTACAACAAGCAGAAGAACCAACACAAGATAAGGGCAAAAATACCTTGTTTCATCCTTTCTTCACCTACCGAACCAGTAATATCTGTTTGCTTTGAGGAGAAACAGCTCCCAACTCCCACCTGTTTACTTTTACCATGGTTGAACTCTGGAAATTGATTCCACAAGCCACCCCTTTGTCCAGCAAACCCTATCTCAGGTGACTTATTAGCATAATCACCAATAGAGGACCCGTCCAAGGAGGCAAACCCAGGTGAAGAAGACCAATGATTAGTCCCCACTGAAGGAATAGGATCATGAATTTGAGATGAAATATATGAAGGATAGTAAGGTGAGGCTTTAACAATGCTTGGTTTTGTGCTATTGGAACATTGATCATAAGAGAATGCATCATCAGAAGGCAAACCCATAGAATCAAAATGAGGCAATTGGGCACTTGATGAATTAACTTGGTACCGTGAACCCACATATGGCTTTACAGATGGAGTTGAATCCAATTCTCTCACAGGGTTCGAGAAGAAATCATAACCATAAGATGGGAACTGAATCTGAGGCACAACATCATCTAGGGATTCTGTTGAATCCACAAAAGGGGCTGAAGCATCGTTGGAATTGGGTCGATTAACACTAAAAGGTGCCGCAAAAGCTGATAAATTTGAAGAAGGTGATGCATAATATGCCCAATCGTTATATGATCCAACACCTTTCATCACTTACGGATTAAGCTGAGTTGAGACCTAATCGATTGATCAAACTGGTTAAGACCCACGAAAATTCATATCAAAGGGAGACGAAAAACAAAATCAATTTTAAAACTTGGGGGTGAAATCATGCAAAGGGAATTGGGTGAAGAATATACGCAAAAAATATAACTGTGTGTGACGATTGTGCATGAAATTGCATATAAAAAACGCGAAATTGGTAAAAAATTGAGATCGGACCTGAAGAGTGAGGCGGAATCGGAAGAGCATGCGATAGAGAGAGAGAGAGAAAGAGAGGGCTGCAACTGCAAATCTGCAACGCGAGTGGCGAGTGTCGTCTCGACTATGCAGTTTCGCCTAAATCAAAGTTGGTTCTCACCGCAATATCCTATCATACATAAATTTTATTTTAAAATAAAATATGAGAATATAAATTTTAGAAATATATTGTAAAATTGTAAATATTGTTACCAAGGGATCTGAAGGATAACATAACTGACTCCTGGTGTGATATCAAGGATTGTGTTTGTTACCCGAATTGCAAGTGTATCCCAGAGCTTATGATCTTTATTTATTCGCTTGTTGGAGAAGCCTTATCTAAAAAGACTGTGTTCTTGTCATATATATATATATATATATATATATATATATATAGTGTTTGACTATAACTAAAATAGATTTTTATGACAGAGATAATAGTGATTTATTAACTATAAATATATGTTCGTTAGTTACATTAGTAATCCAAAATAAATATTTAAATAAAATAAGATAAATAAATAAAATTTAAATAAATATTTAATATAATAATAATCTAAAATAATTGTTCATATTAATTCAAAATCGAAATAACATAATAAGTTTCAAAACCTCAAAATCGGACGTTTATTATATCTCACATAAGAAAATAACTAAATAATAAAAAGGTTCCCCCTTACATGTGCCATACAAAACTAACCTAATCTAAACTATTAGAGTAAAGTCTTCAAGCGTCTGTCTGCTCAACAGAGTCGTTCTCAGGCTTTAAAAACAATATTATTAATTAGATATAAATTCCAATGAAAAGAAATACAGTTATAAAGAGTTTTCACGAAAATATTGTTCTCAATCGGTGCGGTAATCGAAAAAACTGTCTATGGTACTCGCTATTTTCAAAATAATATATAAATAATATAAACTAATATTACTAATAAACAATCATCATCAACACATCATAAATCGAATATATCAAATAATTTCCAAAAATCACAAGTGTCATATGACTATCAAGCTTCACATAACAATGACGTCTGATTGCCTATCTTTATTCATGAAGGTATTTCGATGTCACATTCTCTTCAGTGACATTACTCATTTTCGATACTAACCATTCTACACTGGTGGTATTACTCATTTCGACATCTAAACGTGTGACGATGTTACTTTCGATACCTCATCGTGACGGTATTTCATAATTTCGATATTCCAATTCATTGGCGATGTTACTTTTTGTTATCTCCACACACACAAAAAATGTTCACTCGGTAAATGTTAATTAATGGTCAACTGAGCAAGTATGGTTAGGCAAACAGTCGAATAAGAAGAGTCGAATGAATAGAAATAAGGGCATCCGAATATATATTATTCTAGGCAGCCGAAATAGTATTATTATTGGTAGCCGAATTAGTGATAAAATTGATGGCCGTTTTAATATTAAGTTATCACGATGATTGATGAATTGCTTAAATACTTCGATTAAATTATGTGAAGAAATTTGCATGGTTAATAATTAAGCTAAGTTGATTAGTCGAAGATCAAGTGAAGCCCGTGGATTTAGGAATGCTAACTGTTAGTGTCTATAAAAGCGGGATTTGGGTAGAAAAGAAAAGATCGTTTGAAAGCCAAACGCTGGAAGGTTTTCTGTTTCAAGGATCTGTGTTAAGTTAAAGGATCAACCAACTAGGATGATCGTGAAGATATGCCTGGAATATAGGAAATTTTGTTAGTCATGGTTAGCCGTTGGATTTGTAATCGTTTACATATTAAAGTGTCTTTTGTCAGCCATGATGTATTTTAGTTGCTGAAAAATAGGAGTTAGTGGTCAATAGAAGAGACTTTAGTATAGAGTTACAATTTTGAGTATAAATATGAGTTGTACATTTAGAATTAAACATAATCAATCGAATACAACTTGCAAATTTTCACATTCTTTATCTTGAGTTCATAGTCTTTTTGCACTTAGTTCTTTTCTCATTTTCACTTTCACACTAAACGCTCTTTGGAGTAGTTTAGGAACCCACTAAGTTACGGAAAAAAATCCCTTTCCTAACGTTAAAAGATCAGAAAGGGGAATCATTGTTGAAGGATTAGCCGAGTATACAGCTGGCACCAATCCATCCTACAACACTTTCAATACCCCTATTATAGGCAGTATTGCAGCAAACAACATCTATCATATATAACAATTAATTAATCATGTCAATACCACATATATCATCATATAATCCAAATATAGCATGTCAATCAATCAAGTCATGTATAAAACATACATATCATAGAGATTTGGATCCTCTCCTCCTTTATTCTCTCATTTTTCCTTTGATGTTATGGGAGAGAAAGACACAAAATCAAGTTTTAATAGACCCCACACATAAAAGCAAATTTGTTTTTTTGTTTTTCTCTCTCAAACATGAGAGGAAAAAAGAGAGAATAAAAGGAGAGGATCCAAATCCATATCATAGCATTAAACTCAAGAATAAACACAAAATTCACAGTATGAACACTTTAAAGGAAAAACTCCCACGTTTAGAAAATAGGATTTGACCAAACACAAGAAAAAGTTTTCAAAAACCATGTTTTGAAATCATACCCCAAACCCAAGGCAAATCGCACAATGGAAAGGGTGAGAAAAAGTATTTATACTCACCAATTGAAGAGCTCCAAGAAGCTCCCAAGAGTTTGTCACTAATGAGCTAAGAAGCTCCTCAAGAATCTCCCAATTTCTTCCTTCTTTAGGCTCCTTCTTCTCTAGAATCGGCTTCTCCGAGCTCTTCAATCCTCAAAGGCAAGCAAGAGAGTGTTTTAGGGTGTAAGGAGGGTTTCTAGCCGAAAGTGAGATTCATTCAGAAAATCACACTTGACCAATTTTAATTATTTTTAATCACTTTTATTTACTTCAAGGGCTTAAAACATGAATTCTAAACCTCCGAAAAACTCTGTAATTATCCCTATTCATTTTATTTTCTAGGATGTTACATTTTCTCTCCTCTCTTTTAAGAATTTCGTCCATGAAATTAACTTCATACACACTCGTTCAAAAACTTAACAGATGCACAGAGCTAAACGTTTAAAGAACATTGACTGATAAGATATGGATAGTGGCGCACGATATCCTCCTCGAGTTCCCAAGTAGCTTCTTCAAGAGTTAATCTTTCCCAAACCATCTTCACCAAAGGAATTGTCTTGTTTCGTAGAGTCTTGGTGCTCTTGTTGATGATCTAACTAGGTTTGGGCTTAAAGATCAAGTTATCTCTTAATTGTACTGACTCATGAGCTATCACATGAGACACACCAAGTGCATATTTTCTGAGTTGTGAGATATGAAAAACATCATGGAGATTTGACAACTGTGGGGAAAAGCCAATTGGTAAATAACAGGCCCGACTCTTTTTAGAATTTGAAAGGGACCCATGAAAAGTTTTCTAACTTTCATCGACCTTCCCACCCCAGTCTTAGGAGTGACTTTCAAGAATACGTACTCACTTTCCTGGAATTCTAGAGGCTTTCTCTTTTTGTCGGCATAACTTTTCTGTCTACTCTACGCTGCGCGCATGCTCTCCCTAATCACTCTGATCCTTTTTGTGGTCTCTTGAACAAGTCAGGTCCAATCAAGGTTTTCTCATCTAGCTCATACCAACATAAAGCGAACCTACACTTCCTTCCATAAAGGGCTTCATAGGGCGTCATGCCTATGCTAGCATGATAACTATTGTTATACGCAAGCTCAATGAGAGGCAAGAATTTATCCCAACTCCCACCTTCATCTAAGACACATGTTCTAAGCATGTCCTCAAGGGTCTGAATAGTCCTCTCTGACTGACCATCCGCTTGGGGATGATAGGCCGTACTAAAACTCAACTTAGATCCAAACGCTTGTTGGAAAGCCTTCCAAAATCTAAAGGTAAACCTCGGGTCTCTATCCGACACTATGGAGGTGGGTATACCATAAAGCTTAACCATCTCCCTGATGTAAAGTTATGCCAACTTATCTAAGCTTTGCGCAAGGGACTTAGAGATGCATGGATCTAGTGGCAAAAGGGCAACGCGATGGGCGACACAATTGCGGGTGTGGCTGGAGGATGCAGAGATGGACGAGAGAGTAGTACGTGACTATGTTTATGTTTTTATTTTACGATGTTTATCCATGAGGTATATGTGTGGTCAGAGATGAGGGAAATGGAGAAGGAAATGCATGTGGAGAAGTCGTTAAGGGAGGGGATGTAGGTGTGGTGGTGAGTAGAAATCTCTACACACTACCAAATTAAGAGAAAATACACCCTTACTTGATCACTATGAAAGTAAGAGTTTAATTTTTATGCATTATCAATGTAAAAGATTTTTATATAGACATCCAATGATATTTTGACAAATTAGCATTATTGTTATTTATCTCTCTTAATTATTAAAATAAAAGCACACATATTAAAATGTTAGCGGATGTGAGTATAAAACTTTTTACATTAACATTATATACTACTTTAATCCTAAGAGTGTATTCGTTTCAAGTCTTACAAATTTATTCTTGGGAATGTGAGATTCTCATATTTGGTACAAGTTATAAAAAGTTATTCCCGAGTATTATTTATTCCCAGGAACCTTGATTACACATGCTTTTCCCGCTTAATATTCCCATGTGATAGGAGTGGGAATCTTATATTCCTATGGGAATGGAAGTTATAACTTCCCATTTTCACCTTCTACCTCAATTTTTATATTTTTAAATTTATTTTTTAAATAAAATTAATTTAAAGATATTCCAAGAAATAATAAGTATTTACCAAACATCTTTGATGGGAATGCTATTCCCAGTAATAATATTCACAGGAATATCTAGGGATGGCAACGGGGCGGGGCGGGTACGGGTAGCACTCCCCCCGCCCCCGCATCCGCGGGGTGAAATCCGTGTCCGTCCCCGCCCGTTATCCGCGCGGGTATCTTGCGGGCGGGTATCCAGCGGGTTTTGCGGATATTCGCGGGTTTGCGGATATCCACGGGTTATTTTTTGCAGAAAAAAAAATGTTCTTTTTGCTTGAAATATGCGTAATTTCAATTAAAATAATTATGTTCATACAAATAGATGTTACGAAACTATGAAAGCATTATCCAATTATAAAATTTATTAACAAAAGTAATCAAATACATTTGTTTTCTCCAAAAATAAAAGTTACAAAAGTTAGGATCCACTTAAAACACCCTTAGATTATATTTTCTCCTAATACCAAAGCTATAATAAAGGGTATTATAGTAATTTAAGTAACGAGTGCGAATATCCCCGGGCACGGGTAGTGTGATACCCGTCCCCTCCCCGTTTATAAGCGGATATTGAAATTACCCGTTTATTTTACTTGCGGACACCCGTTTAACTACCCGTCCCATGCCTGTTGAGGATTTTATCCGCGGATACGGATAAAATTACCATCCCTAGAAATATCATTCCAATGAATTTAAACATATCCATAAACACCACCTAAAGGTTTCTTATATGTGGAATATCCGCCAAATAATCCATAAGAGAAGTGATGATGAGTCATTAATGCATATCTCTTTATGGCCCCAAATCACGTGATTAATTTGCTAAGCTACTTTCATCCTTTTGTTAGTTTTGTTTGTGATGTGATAATAGATGAAGGAATCTCCAGCTACTAAATGTTAAATGCGCTTTTATGACTGTCTTGAATCTTTATCGGGTTAGGGGACATTCAATTGAAATATCGGGACAACTGATAGTAACATGATGATATTTAATTTGCATATTATATGGACAAGAAGGTACTAGTACTGTGTATGATAATACCGTGTATGATAATTTGGATGGATTTTCACATTCCCCAATAACACTTATAGACACTAATAGATGCTCATTCATTTGGATTTTGCCTCATAAATGTAATTTGCCTTTTTTTTTTAAAAGTTGTTTGATTTTAACCTATTTCAATTTTCAAACAAATTTCTACCTCTAAACTTATACCAGATGGAAGCAACTCAGAGTTGTTTTTCCTTTCAATTAAATGAATTTTTGGTGGATTTTGCGCCCGCAAATGACAAAATCCCTGGTATGTCCCTTGCATTTGTTTTTTTTTACTTCTTCTTCATTTTCTCTTAGAAAAAGCAACATAAAATGTATACCTTTTTTTAAATTATATATCTAAAAGTAATTTTGGTCTCCATTATCTAAAGAATATTAATTCTGGCAAAATTAATTTTCAAACAAAAATATCGAAATATAAATCGCTTCATTTCAAACCTAATTTTGACTAAAATCAATTTGATCCAAAATTAAATTCACAAACTCTTATCCAAACACTCACTTAATAATTGGAATTTTTTGCAGCTCATGTTTTTCGTGTCTTTGACTACCTCCACATTAATTAACTGTAAAATGGAAATAATTCTAAAAAGATATATCAACTATAAATGGGGATGATTGCCATTCTTGTGGAAGGTAGGGATGATAAAATTATCCGTACCCGCGGATACCTGCATGAATTATCATAGTGGATAGTAAATGAATACCTATTGAATGGGGATGAAGATCATAGTATATTTTTTATTAAATATATAATATATATTATGATAATTTCTATCACTTTGTGATCATGAAATAAACTTTACTTTCTTTATTATTTCATACTAGTACTTTTTAGTGGTTAAACTCATAATAATAAATTTTTTAAATACATATAGTATATTATATAATGTTAATATAATATATTGTTATATTATATTGTATAATTTTATTTTCTTTCCTTTTATTTTAGACTCTTAAATACTCACGAATATTCATGAATACCCGTTACCCGCATAAATATTTATGGATATTGACGATGATGAATGCGAGAGAAGCACTGCCCACACCCACCCCGCCCCATTGTCATCCCTAGACCCCAGTGGAGGGCATCAGGTGTGACACCCTCAAACCCAGTGCCACTTTTGTAATCCCCAATGGTTTCCATTAGTCGGACCAGCTTAGGGTGTAGACCCTTTTTGAGGCAATGGTTTTTGGGTAGTCTGTTAACGGCTACTGATGGCCATAGGTTTTAGAGATATGGTTCCAGACTGCCGCTGCCTAGTTTTATAGCTTTTTAGAAAGTTTAGTAATCATTCGTTCTTTTGTAAAGGGGCTTGTTGTCCATTATATAGATGTATATATATATATATATCTTGTTCTAATTATTGTATATGAGTACAGATGGAGCCGGAGCCGGATCACCTAGCGCACTCCGGGATGCGCGTCCTAGCGTTTGATCGAAGGACAGACCCAGCCGCGTGGGTTATCCACCCAGGGGTGGAAAGTGCGGCGTATACTGGACCAGTTTGCACTGTAAGCGGAACGACGGAGACGGGACCGCGGAAGAGTACTCGGACAGTGGAGACCATCCAGGTGTCTCTCCCTCCCATCGGGCTGATGCTGCAGGCCCTTATGGAGCAGGGTGTGATCGAGTCGGTCGCCCCCGCTGCACAGTCCCCGCAGCAACAGCTACCCCAGACGCCTCCCCCGCCTTTTGTTTTGGTAGCGGGCGAGCACGTCGTGGAAGATGTGGGGGAAGAGGAGGAAGACCCTGAGGAGGATCCTCAGGAAGACCCGGAGGATCATTCTTCGGATGCTTCCGATCCCCATTCACAGGGGAACGGGAATGTAGGTTCCCAGAGTTCTTCCTCTGGTTCCAGCATTGGACTTCTCAAATTAAGACATAGTGAAGGTTTCTAATGCCCTATTTGCTTTTAAACTTCACTTTTCCTTATCAAAACACATTTCAGACTTTTAAAGCTTTTAAGTTACACGATGTCGGATCCTAATCAAAATTAGGTCCTCTAATGCCTAAATCCCACAGTAGGGCACACTATACATCCATATAACCATTCAGCAAGTATAACATGCATTCAACTATATCAACAGTTACATCAATACATCAGCACATCAATGCATATTCCAATCAGTAACAGTCAATCAAGAAATCAACTAACATCATGATATAACTATTTAAATACAATACAAATACAATACAAACACCGATGCAGCACATAGCTGTCGGAAATGGAATTCCTCAGGTTTATCCCCTTACCTCTTGTAGCTTCCAGTTCAACTCGGAACACCCGATCAACTTGTTTCTCGTCCCAACACGCTGCCGATCACTACATGCACGTAAAACATATCGGCATTAACTTACAAAACGAAGATTTCTCCTAATGCACCACCCCTAGGGTTCGGCTCTACTACGCTAAAAATAGCTAGGGAGCTCCAAAATTTCTCATTTTCTGGATAACACCCTAACTAAGTGTGACAGCCCTAGATATCAGATCAGATCATCAAAAACCAACCAAAACCCTACCCTACACCCATAGGGGGGTTTCGGCCCCTACCTAGAAAACATAGCTATAGGGATTTCTTGGCTCTAAGCTCTTGGATCATACAAGTATGTCATGAACCTAGGCCATAGAAACTGGTTTGATACAGATACGATTTTCCTACAATTTTTCATGGATTTTCAAAGATTTTAGGGGCAAAACCCTAACATCCTTGATCATGAAAATATAAGGAGAGAAAAGAGAGATTGAGAGATAGAGTTGAACTACTACCTCCTATGATGATCCACTCCAAGTTTGGTGAAGATTGCTCCACAAAAACTCAAGCTTTCCACCTCCAAAAATGGAGATTTTGAGAAGAAAAGAGAAAGAAGAGAAAGGAAGAAGATGGAGTGTTGGAGGGAGAGGGGGCTGCCGAAAATGAGGGAAAGAAAATGAGAGGATGAGGGTAAAAGTTGTTAGATATTTAGGTTTTATTAATTTAATAATAGGAAAGGTAAATTGGTAATAAAATTAACCAAGGGCAATTTGGTCAATTCACATCCCGATATTTGGAATCGTCCCGACACTCGTATGAATTCCTCAAATTACTTGATACAATTTTGGTATGAAAAACATCTGATCGTGGGTCTCGAAAAACCCTAAGACAGCTCGAATCGTCTCCTCGATCGATTATCGGCCCGAATATAAAATATTATTTATATTTTGGACGTCAGGACACATTTTAGGAAAAAGATAGAGGAATATATTCTAAGACTAATGGTTTCGTTCGTTAGTCCAGATTAAGTCGTGATAATAGAAAACACTATCATCTGAAAAACGTAGATCGGTTTTCGTTTGAGTTTTCGACCCAAAACTTAACCGAAAGATCCTACGATTTTATAAAACAAGACTATGATCTTAGTTTTCCCAAAATCATTTTCTAAGACACAAAAATCATTTTCTAAGACACAGATAAAAATATAAACTCATTAATTGAGTTTATCGTCCTTAGAAAGCACGAAAAATCGGGGTGTTACATCAGGAGAACTCTCATGTTGATTAGTATTTAGTAATGCAATGGTTATCTCAACACCCTATCCTTCACTCTTCATTTATTTTAGGAGTTATTATTATTGTTATTATTTGATTTCTTAGAGTATCTCATATAATAAGTGAGAGACTAATCTTTCATTATTCTGTTAGACGCTTAAACAAGGATTCATGTCCAATAGTATTTTTTCTATACATACAAATTCAATGATCGAATCCTGGATCACATATTTAAGGGACCCAAATTCCTGTCACTTGAACTGACATATATTGATATTATTATTATTATTATTATTATTATTATTATTGCTTTCATGTCATATGTGACATAACAAACTATAACCCAGTCAAAAAACAACAATAACATTAAAAATATAATTAACATGGAAGGCCATGACTATAAAACTGATGTGATACTTACAGTCTGCAGAGGCAAGAAAAATCTCTGTTATTCAGATAACACCTTATAATTTCCTTGGGGTGATCAATGTATCATGTGATTAGTGGTTGGTGTAGAAGTGATGGCCAGATTACCGTGAGTTAATAACAATCCTGAACCTCACCCATACGGATAATTTATCAAATCGATTCACTTTTAAAAATTATTTATTAATATAATTTTATTTTAAAATTATTTATCAAATTAATCCATTTTTTTATCAATCTTATATTTTTTATTATTTTTTTTGACACTAAAGACTTTACTTAGATTAGTATTTTTGAAAAACGTTATTGTCGGTAACGTTTTTAGCAGATTGTGTCACATGGTAAAATCTGATAAAAATGTAAAAAAATTTAAAAATTTTATGTGGGCGACGCTAGAGGTGTCACCCGTCTGATAGACATCAGACCGGTGAAGAAATGTTCACCCGTCTAACACATTTCTTCACCCGTCTGAAGCTGAAGATCTTCACCCTAAAAAATGTTCACCTGTCTGATACATTTCTTCACTCATCTGATGACTGTTAGACGGGTGAAGATCTTCAGCTTCAGACTAGTGACACATCTAGCACCGGCCTTCGTCGACGCTAAACGTAAAATTTTTAAATTTTCTTACAGCGAGTCAGATTTTGCCACGTGACACAATCTGATAAAAGCGCTATTGATAAACGCTAGTCAAAGTAGCGTCTTTGGTATCATAAAAAAATAATAAAAAATGCCATGTTGGCAAAAAGTGAGTTAGTTTGATAAATAATTTCAAAACAAAATTATATTGATAAATAGTTTCTAAAAGTGGGTCAGTTTGGTGGATTACCCCACCAATACCCCTAAGAAGAAAGCCTCTGGTATATAATATTCATCACTTCTAAGTTCTAACCAGAATAAAGTTTTGCAATAATAAATATCCTATAACATAACAAGCTAAACCCGGTTTCTATATTTCTGACAATTATCACTACCAAAAGTAAACCAAAAAAGAAGCTGACTCTGAAGAAGAGCTGGTTGTTGAAGCAAAACGAAGGTTCCTAAGACGGCCAAAACGTATGCTACGCTGTGGAAGGAGGCGCTTCGTCACTCTTGTCAGCACTGCCGTGTATTCTCCCAATATCTCTGTCATACTCACCACCATTATCATATTTGTTGGAAGTTAAGAACTTCTAAGAGAAGGGATCTTCATGGTCCTAGAAAGCAAGGTTCCTTTTCTTTTTATATACGGGTCTAGTAGTTATTGCGTGTAGACTTCTGCCAAGAGAGTTATGATTTGTGGGGTGGGAAACTGATGCCTTTCTATATAAAGCACAAGATGTTAGGCATATAAGGGTTTGAATTATGGCACTTTTGGTGGAGTGTACAAGGGATATTAGGCGCATAATAATTTGCAGATTTTTATGTCATGATTACCAAAATGATGATATAAAATATACGATATTATGACCAAATCAAAAGAAATGGATTGAGGTACTGTTTATTTCAGTAGCAAAAATAATATTTGCGGGTGAAAAACTTACGCTAGATAATAAAACAAGCATAATATATATTCTAACACACACTCAACTTCTTTTTTTTATGTAATCAAGCAAAGTATAAAAAAAAATAAGAATTTTAATGTGCAAATATCATTACTCACTTGGTTAGGCTCACTCAATATCGCTTGTAAATGGTGGTGATCATCATGGTAATAATGAATTTATTGTAATCATACTTTTGTATGAAATTGTGTGGTCTCTTCATAGCCTTGGAAGAGCTGATCTGCTTTGATCCTATTGGAAGAAATGTTGGAGAACATGGAGTAGCATGTAATTTTTGAAGATGAACTTTGGTAGATGCATGAGTTGACTTAATCATGTGGGGGCTTTAACTAACTGCTTTTTGAAATATGGCATGTGATCTGGCTAGCTGATGTTTGCTAACACATGGGTTTGGCATAACTGACATGCAAGCTTCAAGCTGTGATAAATGAATGTCTTATTGTGTTAGAATTTAATTTGGATCTCAATAAGCCACTGCTAGTGACAATGAATGGTCATAATTAATTGGAAAATGGGATGAATAGTCTAATGATAAATAGATCTCTAATTGAAAGGCCTATCACAACATTGGCAGCAGTAGGAGAGCTCAATGTAACTTCAAGAGCACATAACATAACTTGTGTCAAACAGGAAATATCCAATAATGTAGCATAATGAATGACTAATTCTAGTGCGGACTACTCATGCATGTTGTGAGATTAATTAGATTCGATGAAGAAACCATCAAAATTGCAGTACATGTAAAAGGGGGTATGATGCAAGGACAAAGAAGCTCAAATGGTTGAAAAATAAGCAATTATATACAAGTGAGGTAAGTGAGGTAAGGAACGCATCTAATCCCAAATATACACTCATTTTTCACAAGGCACTTATTCCTATCTTCCTTTCAACTGGTCGCCTTTTCCATTTGAAAAGAATATGATCTAGTGAAGATCTTCTTCCATGCTTTAATTCAAACTTAGAGACCGAACCTTAATTAGTTAAAGATATATTAGAGTGCTTAAAATAGTTCTGATGAAGAGGTGGAGAATATAAGGGTGATTGTGAATCCTCTAACTCACATAACATTGTCTTCAGGGTTCCAAAAATGAGCTTCTTTTCTCTTGCTTCTCACGGCTGCTAACACATCATATTTATTGCAAATTCCTTAAACAGTCACCTTTTGTTGAGTGTAATCCATGTTCACTGAATATACACCCTTAAGAATCAATAAGTTATCAGTTACCAATATATAGCTTAAAATTTCATTAAAAGAAATTTTAAGAAACTATAGAAAGTTTTTTTTTTTAGTTGAGTTGGGTTAAGAGAGTGTCCAGAAATTTCTAAGGAAAGGAAATTCACTATTTATGTACAATAATAGTGTTACTGAAAGTGATATAGTTAAAATCAATGCCCTGGAATTGAAAGAGATAAGCATCATTCCTTAGCTACCCTGGAGATTGTCAAAGTTATAAAGCAATTTAAAAGAGTGTAATAATAGGGGGGAAATCCAACTCCTGAAGAAGAGTCTATAGTACCTACAAATATAGGATACTCCTATTCTATACTTCATAAAATTGCTGAGTGCTTTCATTTGTGTTTAACTTATGAGTTATGAACCAGGATCAATTTGCCAAAACTTTGACAGCACTGAGCACTAATGTAATTAGCAATTGAAGAATCTCCTTTTCTGTTAGTTTAATAAATCTTATTGTTGGTGGTTTTCTCCTAGTCATATTATTTTTCTTAACAATTATTATTATTTACTTTAACGATAAAACAAATTATCCTTGGTCATGGGCCACAGCCCACTGGCTCCAACGGGTCTTCATTGGATCCAACAATCAAAGCTTACGAAGTTGGAAAGCCCATGCCAAGCTTGAACTTATGTGAAAGGATTTGCAATATCAAGAAAGTGAAGAAACTTGTATATGACCACCAAAACAACCAGCTTAAGAACAGAAAATATAAAAATGAAAAAAAAACCTCCTTAAACAACAGCCAGTAGAGAAAATTTTTGCTATAGGTTCTGAAAGAAAAATAAATTTTCTTTAGTCACAAAAAGAAGCTTTTACGTAGTCTTTTTTTATTAAAAAAAAATTCGTTCTCTTTTATATCTTTTCAATGTTGTTTATGTTTACCATCCATTCAGGCTTCAATTAGATAAGGGGGACTAATTAGGCTTTGAAAGACTGTGCCTTTGATTAAGGAAAATTTGTTTTGAAGAGATATTGGAAGCAACTATGATAACCTCTTCAGTAATATTTAAGTTCGTACCAGGGTCGGCCCAAGGGTGAGGCAACTAAAGCCTTCGCTTTAAGTCACAAAAAAAATTATTTATTCTTAGTTTTTATAAAGCAAAAAGGCCATACATGGTAACAAAAAGGTCCAATCTATAGCACAACCTGATCCAAAGACACTCTTACTTAAAATAAAAAGGCCTCACTCAAAGTTTGTTTTAGACCTCACTCACTCTCGGACCGACCATGGTTCATACGAATGTGACAAAAAAGCAAAAACCACGATGAAGAGAGGAAAAAAAATATAGAAGTGACTGAAATCACATAGATACCAATCGAGGGAGCATATCAATCCTTTGTCCCATTCCCTTCTCTACTTCTCCACTTCACCAAACAAGAGTGTACCATATTATATGTAAATGCTATAGAACAAAACCCCACATCCCTTAAAATTTATAAAGGCACAACAAACCTCCACATCCCTTTAAATTTATACAAGGCACAGAGGTGGTCACATCGTTTCTAAAACCACTTCAATGTTGGTGTAGCATAACAATAGAAGTAATCTAACAATTTTATGAGGATATATGTACATGTATCTTAAATATACAGAACCTTACATGCATGCACACAGCAGCAATAAGACAAATTTTACTAAACAGTGTGCTCATTTAAATACAACTCAGCTACAGCAGTGTGCAGTGCTGCCCCAACTGGAAGAACTTCCTCATCTAGAAAGAAGAAAGGAGAATGCGGGGAGTGAATTGATCCCACTTTCTCATTTCTGATTCCAATGCTAAATAATACTCCAGGAACAATTTCTTGATAAAATGCAAAGTCTTCACCAGCCATCACCTTCTTAGCTGCATGGACATTGTCTGGACCAAGCAGAAGTTGACCAACTCTTTCCACATGCAGATGTAAATCATTGTCATTGACAACAGCAGGATATGAGGTGTACTCTTCTTCTTTGAAATCAACATATGCATTACATCTGTGCACGGCTGCCTGTCCTTCAATAACCTGCAAGTTTTTCCTAACAACATAAGCTAAACAAAATTTACAGAACAAAACCATTAAGTTTACTATTCGTCCTTGTATTACCACATATAAAGAAGCATAACAGCCCAAATGAACCATTAAATGTTGACAATAAAACAAAACCAATGCAATGAAATGAGCATGCAACGATAAAGGAGGTATGTAATGTGTGAATTACAACTCAAGGACAGTTAGACATGCATTCTACTCAATCAATCTTCACAGCTGGAAACATAATAGCAGACAGAAAACATTGGAAATGCAATCCCCAAGTACAAAAGCTAATGGCTTCACCTTACTGCTAAATTAAGGATGGAAAAGAAAATATTTAATTTTATTGAGAAATGAAAAATATATAGAATTCCAAAATTGATTATTGCAACAGGCACCAAGTATATATCACAATTAACACCACTTAGGTGAGTTTAGAGTAAGGTTGTCAGACTCGCGAGTCTAGGTTGACTCGTGGAGGGGAGGTAGACTCGACACGTAGACTCGACTTACGAGTCTACCTACTATAAAAAATTCCTATAAATGACATATATACATAACACAAAAGTAACAAAATAGTAATAAAGCCAATTAACATTACCATAAATTCATAGTCATTAAAAATTAACATCATATAATCATACTCCAAATCCAAATAGTAGTAAATTAGCAATACGAACATTGATAAGGATGAACAAAGTGATTTAGTGAAGAGGAAGAGAAGAAGTGAAGAACTAGACCCGTGCATGGAAGGAAACCAACGAAGAACAAAGAAATGGGAGGCGGTGCAGGGAGGGAGGTGCGGCCGAGATGGGAAGCGACGGGGAGGAAGGGAGGTGCGGCCGAGATGGGAGGTGGCAAAGGGAGGATGTTGGGTTTTTAGTTATCATCCAAATTTTTTTCATAACAGAGAAATGGAGAGGAGCATCGCAAACGTGAAGCGAAGAGAAGAGAGGCTCAAAAATTTTGAACCCAAAACGCTGCCGTTTTGGGCGTTCCTGGCCAAAAATAAAAAACGGTCGCGACTCGTAAACTCGAACCGGTGACTCACGAGTCAAGCGAGTCTACCTGAGTCAAACCGAGTTTGACCAAGTCTACCCCCCTTCTGTTTCTACCTCCGATTCAACCCGTTTGAGCTACCTAGAATCGCAAACTCAGACGAGTCAACGAGTTGACTCGCGAGTTTGACAACCATTAGACTAATTCTCAGGTTCCTTTATGTGTTTTCTCTGGACAACTAAGAAATACATTCTTGATATGCATACATGGAAAAAGATGCAACTTAATTAAGGATCTAAGGGAAAATGATTTGATGACCAAACCAAAACTTGCTAAATCATGGAGATGATGCAAACTACAAATGAACCAGAACTACCCAAAAACTTGTTAAAGTTTCTCATTGATATTAATGATGTCTAAACTGGTTATCATGCATACCTCCTTTAGTCGCTGTCTCAAATGGTACAGGCCTTCAGTTGTCAGGCTCCTCAGCGTGCCTCCAAATTTAACACAGGATGGGATCACGTTTAATGCAGTCCCACCTTTGACAAAAGTAATTGATACAACCTGTGGTCAAAATATGATAGTCAAGTGACATTGTTACATCAAAATAGCAGCTTTACAAGCTTTAGTTCTTATCATCTTATGCACTTCACTTTCAGATAGCTAAACAGAATAGTTGAAAGCTTTCAGCAATGAAATAGCATAAGCCAAGACCTGATAGAGTAAACAATTTTTTCTTTAAATACACAGACAAATTCACCTAGACTTCTAGCCATATCAAACAATCAGGTGCCAAAGAGAAAAGGCACAGAAGAAAAGAGGGCGCATGAAGACAGTTCACAACAATGGACTTAAACATAGTTTTGGAAAGTTTCTCATGCGAATTTGTTGCAAATAAATGCTATGGATAAATCTGCTTGTGAAAGTCAAGAATGAGATTAGCGCGTACTTGACTATGAAGAGGATCAGTTTCCCTTGAGACAAGCTGTTGCAGTGTCAATATTGCAAATGATGTAGCCAACACAGGATCCACGTTTTTGTGGGGTGTTGCAGCATGACCACCTACTCCTACAATTTTTGCTTCAAAGACGCAACCAGCAGCTGTTAAAGGCCCTGGAATGGTTGCTATGGCTCCAGTAGGTGTCGTACTATCAATATGAACAGCAAAAATTGCTTCTGCATCTTGAAGAGCTCCTTCTTTTATCACTTGAGAGGCACCTCTACCTCCCTCCTCAGCAGGTTGGAAAATAAGTCTCACAGTTCCCTTTAATGCCAAAAGAGTAGGGGGCGGTCTTAAAATAATAGATTTTGAGTAGTTGTGCATGTTTCAGAACCTCAAACACTCAAACAGAAGAAAACATCTGCTTACATCTTTCAGAACCTATTCTTCAGTAACATGCACAAGGCAAATGCAATAGCTAATATATAGATTATTAATTAACTTATTTCGTCTGAAAGCAACAAGCAGCCAAACATTCAGTAACTAGAACTTTTAGTTAATACATTTTGAACTTCAAGCACTTATACTTTATCTACACTTCCATTATGGACTCAGTTCCAATATTACAAACTTTCAATGAACCTATGATTTGTAGCATGTTATCTGATCCAGAGACTGGAGGTATTAAAGGCAGAACAGACACATGCTTAAGAGGTGCAGCTATAACATCTGAATCAGATGGGATTCAGGAGTCACAAATATCAACTGCACAGATATGATGGGCACAGATATTGAGCAACTTTTTAACTTTCAATCTAGCATGGTAGCCCAAAGTTCTGAATAAGAGAGTTCAAAGCCCGGAGAATCAAATAATTCCTATAAGTGAAGCTATACTTTCTTACTTTTGTGATGATAATGAAAGCATGCCTTATTGAAGGGTTATACAGGAAAGAAGGTATTCCATGAGGTATAAGAAGCTAACACAATTAAAACTGAAAAGGAACAGTTGTGTGCAGGATCTTAAACACCTAAAAATGTGACAATAATGCTTCCCAGAAAGAAATAATGTAGGATATCCATGAGACGTTCAAAATGGACTTGGAAAATGTCTAGAAAGAAAAATCCTTCCCAGAACAATAATGCTTTTTTCTATCCCTCTGTCATCATGCTTTGGATGATTGTATGGAAGATATTGGTTGGTGTAGTAGGAACGAAAACTATTGATCCAATTAGGATTACATTGTTAGATTTTCCATTAAGTTTTGAACTCTAAAAAATTTTGAGATATATAGCCAGTGAATTTAAAAAGATATATTTCTTGATGTTTGCAAGTACGGATATGAATAGTAAGTTGCATGATGAGTTAGTTCATTAGGGGAAAACTGATAATATAAATTGCTTAGGAAGGCACAGTAGAGGAATTGTCCGATGTTTTCTAGCTTTTGGGCATTACTTGAGTAAGCATACAGAAAAGCTTCATGATTCATTAGCTTAGAAGATGAAACAAGCAGAGAATACTAAAGCCCTGAAAATCAAGGTGTAAAGGGCAAGTTCTATGATAGAACTAATTTTTAAGAATGCAGTGGTTGAACTAATAAAAATATAAAGATAAGAGATGAGCAGAAGACAGCTGTAGCCAATTAGCCATAATAATATATTTAAAGTAAAAGACGAAGTAAATAAGGAAAAACAAATGATAGAAAATGCTCTGAAAAAAAGTTGCAGCAGTTGGTACTTGATAGAGTAGAATTAATTACTTGGCACCAAAATGAGACTAATATTGAGATAGATATTGGATATGCTAAAGGAAGCAAGGGTTCAACATGATTGTACTGTATCATAATCACCCTACACGAACAAGCCAGACGCTCGTAACAATGCTTGAACTTCCGGAAATGAATTAGTAAGACAATTGCTTATATTATTTCATAAATTTTGCTCACTACAGTATTTTCCCCAAAAATCATGGACCATTGATGATAATACAAATGCTGCTGCAGCATGAATAATATTATTAAACACATAAATTTCAGGATTATAAGCAACATATCTACTTATATACAAGTAATTTTATGCAAAAAATAATGTCATGCGATACTAAAATGTGAATGTTACAGCAAAACTGCAAAACACCAACACAACCAATGAAATATATGCTTTCTTTTACAGCAAGATCTCGTCATGTGAAAATTTCCACATGAGAAGATCTATTCCCCTTGTAGCTTCTGTTCTTACGTAACTACTAATTCAATCAACTAATAGCAATGGGGGTTCAACTTTGAAAGCTACCTAAATTTAGTCGATGGAGCTGACACAATTTATTTGGAATTACAAATATATCCATCATGGCAGATTTCGCTGCAACACCACCTCCATGAATATCAAAAGGAACTAACCAGAGTTGATTTTTGGATTGCAGCTACCTAAGAGTGCTAGATGATGCTAAATTTTAGATTTTTCCTAACATCTACAGGCAACATGGTAGGGAGTTGGGTTGTGAGTTCTACCTCCATGAATGATTAAATATTGATTCATGGGTGTTAAGAATCACCTTAAAGAGACAAACATCATAAACTTAAAGATCCACCCAAATTACTAAACTTAGAATTTGAGAAGAACCTTGAGTTTATCTTTCCTTTGATTCAGTAACTTTGCAGCACCAAGTAGCATTGTAGTGTGAGCATCGTGTCCACATCCATGCATTCTGCCATCAATTTTGCTCTTGTGTTCCCACTCAACAAGCTCCTATAAGCATCACAAATATCGAATATACAATGTATATATTTCAAAACAAGATTCTTAAGAGAACACATCAAGAAGTTGCTAGAGATATAATAAAGTCATTCATATACCTAAATCAGAGACAAAGCTAGAAAATTCTTATCTAGATGGTTAACATAGGATAATAATTTATTTAAGGGGTCGAGTTAAAGAATTTATATTATTTAAAAAAAAAAAATACATGCCAAAAACTTGACTTTTAAAAACTTTGGATAGCCCTACGCCATCATTAAACTGCCAGCCGCCCCATTGTACCTTCACTTAACCATTTGAGATTTTAGGAAAATATATTCATGTCAAAGCCTTTATGATCAAATCTCCTTGTTCTTCTAGATAAAAATTGAATTTCAGCATGATAAAAATAGGTTAATACATTGTCCACACTTCAAACCAAAAGGAGTCTTGTGAAGTGTTAGATATAATAAAAGGATGTTGCTAACGAGTACAGCAATCAAAACATGGGAAAAATTTATTAGAAATCACAACTTTTAAAGTTCTAATAGATTAAATATTACATTTTTCAATACAAAGTTTCTATATTAAAATCTTTAACCAATACCTTTAGGACATAGATTAAGATTATCCATAATAAAATCATTTTTTGCGTCCCCTTGAGTCAGTATAATTGGTAACTGCAAGACATGATGATCATGAGTGTGCATGTTCAAACCAGCGCTCCCCTTTTACCATTCCCTATTTCCCTCTCCTCCTCCCCTTGTATGAACCTCCCTTGGACAAAAAAAAAAAAAAAAATCATGTTTTGAAGAGTTGGTTGATGACAAAGCCAAAGTGGGGTTACCTGCAAGGGAAGAGCATCCATGTCAGCACGAAGAGCGATGATGGGAGGTGAACCAGAGCCAAGTTGGGCAACGATGCCGGTTTTGGCAATGGGGTATGTATAAGGTATTTCAAGATTGTCAAGCTCCCTGCGGAGAAGAGCACTAGTGTTGTGTTCTTGGAAAGCAAGTTCAGGGTGTTCATGAATCTGCCTTCTCACTGAAACCAACCAATCTTTGTCCTTGTGGGCTTCACTTAGAATCTCTTTGGCATAGACATGATCACGATCCTCTGAGATGAACACAGCAGAAGAAGAAAGGGAAGTGGATGATGAAAGAAACAGAATGGCTGCTATCAAATATGATGCACCCATTTCTGAACTCAACCCTCAACAACTCTCTTTCTCTCTCTATCCCTCTGATGATGATAATGATGTGGCTTCGATGTCTACAACTACACCTCACGATTCTCTCCAGTTAAAATATGACTCTAAATATAACTGTTGAAACCTGAATTTATCATTCAATGATCATCACATGGATACATTATTTTTGTATCAATATTTTTTATATATACAATTTTTTTTATATGATGAGAATATCTTACAGTTATTTTATTAGCAGAGAATCCTAATCCAAGAGTTATACCTTTGATCTGATGAAGAAAATTGAAAGAAAGAAGGTAGAAAAGAAAGTAGTGAAAATAAAAAGGATTTTTTATAATAGACAAATATAAGAATTAAGAAAGCAATCCCTTTGTCCATGTTAGATGAGGGGGCTCCGGTAGAGATAAATTTGACATTTTATACCATTTCATCTATCTTTCACTTTTATTGTCCCAGCGATTTTTCTCTTTTCTTATATAATCTTCATAACCAAACAACAGAAAACTATAAATCATTTTATTTTTCTCTTCTTCCATTTTCTTTTATCCCATTTTTACCCAAAAAAATCAAACAAAATGTAAGAGTCACTTCATACAAAATTTTAGATTACACTATCATCTGGTTGATACTGATTTTGAATTTAGTCTTTATATCTAAAAAATTTTAAAATCAATCCCTATATGTATAATTATTTTTAATTTGTTTCTCTCTGTTTATTAGTATTATAATGTTGTTTGTTGGAATTTAACTATATGGACTAAATTCAAAATAATTGTCACATATAGGAACTAAATTCAATTTTTTTTTCATTTTCACTTTGGTTGTTATATGTGAATCATTTTGAATTTGGTTCCTATATTTTAATTTTAATAAATAACGTTATAACAACAATAAGCGATGAGAATCAAATTAAAAATAATTGTAGATATTTTAAATGTTTTATCCTGAGTCTCATACATGTCGGTTTTGAATAAAATAAAAAATAATTATCAATTTAAACAATGTTTTTATATTGATTTGAACTGGATTTGATTAATTACATCCTAAAAACTGGTCCAATCTAACTGATTTAAATTGAATTAGTTTAACTGGTTTTTTTGTTAACCAAAAGAATTTTAGGGCTATACCTGTAAGTTAAAAGTAATTTAATCTATTAAAAAATAAGAAATATATTATATAAAATAATTAATTTCACGTTTTTAAAATAATATTTGATCATATAAAATAAAAAGCATGTAAGAAATTGGTATTATATGATATTATTTGATTTGAATTGAATGAAATCCACTTTAAAAATCAGAAGCAAAAGCTGACCACTCCAATGTATCTGTAGAAAATCGAGTTTACAAACGTATTTAGGGTGTGTTTGGGTAAACAGTTTAATTAAACGCTTATTTAATAAGCTCTTTTTTAAATTAGCTAAAAACAACTTATTTTCATAAACTTCTCTCACAAGCTTAGAAATAAGCTAAACAAGCTTATGGAAAGACCATAATGCGTTTGGATATACAGCTTATTTAAGTGCTTATGTAATAAGTTTTTTTTTAAATAAGCTAAAACAGTTTATTTTTATAAATTTTTTTGACAAGTTTATGGAAATAAACTACAAAGAGCTTATGAAAAGATTATAAATTATTTTAATAAATTATTTACCTTAATTTATTATCATAAACTCTTTATAAACTCTTTCAAACGCAATTCGACTTTGATTGAATATTTTGAATTCAGTTTTGAGATTAAAGTTGGGGCTCCCATGGTAAGTGAGCCTCCAGTTTAGTTCGCGAAGATCAGCCTTTCTTTCCAGACCCGCTTATCAAGGGCTTTAGGCCCAATATCTGACGGGCCCGTAATTTTATGATGATACAAAATTTTTTATACAATTTTATAAGAGTTTAATTGTTATATACTGATCATGTAAATCATTTTTATACAGACATCCAATCATAAGTTGTCACATTATTAAAAAAATTGACTTTTATCCTAACTACCTTAAAAATCATTCATATCATGATTGGTGATTGATTATCTATATAAAAATGCTTTACACTGTTAGTACATAACAATTAAACTCATTTATAATGATACATTTATTATATTTAAAATAAAATGTTAAGATAATTAATAAAATACATACATGTTTATTTCTTAAATTAAGTACTTACAATTTTTGTAGTTTATATCACTTCTTACATTTTTATCCAATTTTATAATGATTATAAAATGGCAAATTCTCTCGCTTTCCTATTTAAGTGTCAAACAAATATCTATTTTCTACAAATTTTTACAGTATTTTTAAATCTCATCCATTTCTCCTATTTCTAATCAACTTATCGGGATATGTGTTTATTACGGTTACCAACTTTATTAGAATGCGATTATGATGTTAAAAGTATATAAGATTTAACTTTTAAGCACCAAGAAAAAGGTATATTAGATTTTTCTTTTATTATTGAAATATATGATTAGAAGAAATTATTAGAAAACAATACCAAACGAGAATGTTATAATTACAAATCTTGAACTTGATTTGGTTTTTAACTGTTCTTTTCTATAAATTTATAAAATAAAAACTAATTGATTTTAAAAAATGTGGTTTGCAATTTTGGTTGTAAGAATCCACTCAAATTTAGCAAGTTTTTAGTAGATTTAAATTTTAATTATTTAAATTAAGGATGAATTTTTCGGTACCCTAAAGGTAACTTTACCCTGTCTAGGTGGCCCAATCAGATGATGAGAATTATTTGATTTTACTCACTAACATGACTCATTTAATTGAGGTGACACATTCTGGTTGGTCATGATAACTTTTACACCAAAATTATTGGAAGAAGAAGACACCTAAATTAAGGGTACATTCTGATACCAAAAAAAAGAATAAATTAAGGGTACATTTTGCATATTCTAAATAACAATTATAAAGAAAAATTGTTTAATTCTATTTTTGTTATAAGTGTAAAAAAAATTTACATTGTCAACCAATCATAAATTGTCACTTTACAAATATTTCACTTTTATCCTAACTACCTTAAAAGTTACATACTATGATTTGTGATTAGTGAACAGTGTAAAAAACTTTATACTGACAGTGTATACCAATCAAACTCTTTTATAATAAATTTTAGAGTAAAGGCCCAAAGTGGTCCCTGAAATTTACAAACATAGGACAAGTTAGTCTATCTGTCCATCTCCGTCGATTGAGATCCGTTAACTCAAATTAGTCTCTCAAATTTAGCTCGTGACCTAAATAAGTCCCTACGTGTAATATATGCACCAGAATTCAACAGTGTGCACCAAAAACATGCATTCTTCCCATATCCTGCTAATATTGTGCACAACTTTTCAAATGTCCTGTCTCACCACATTTCTTGTATGTGACTTCCCATGTCTTACTAGTTTTGTGTTGTTGGCTACTAGGGGCTTCTTAAGATTGAGCATCATTCCTCTTATATTTTGTTGGCCTCCTAAGAAGGCTAGAAGTTGTCACACAAGTAATGAACAAACATATTCTTTTGTAGTCAGTTCCTGATTTGGTAAACGTTGAAATTGATTTTTGTTTCAGGATGAATAAGAGGCTCAGCATACTGGAGAAAGTGTTTCTTAACCTCTTTGTAGTTATTTCTTTTACATGTTTCGGTCTTGTCACTCCCTTACAAGCCAGAGTCACCAAAGTTGAAAAGACCTATTAGGAGGCCAAAAAAACATAGGAGGGAGGATGTTCAATCCAAAGAAGCCCCAAGCAGCCAGCAAAACAAGACTCGTAAGACATGAGAAGTCACATGCATGAAGTGTGGTAAGACAAGATATTTTGACAAGAAGTTATACACAAAACTTGTAAGACATGGGAAGAATGCATATTTTTGTTGAACACTGTAAATTTCTGGTACATGATGCATTCTGGTGCATGCATTATACGCAGGGACTTATTTGGATCACGAGCTAAATTTCAGGAACTTAGTTACTAATTTGAGTTAACAAAGCTAAATGGACGAAAGGACTAACTTCTTCCGCGTTTGTAAATTTCAGAAACTATTTAGTTAATTTATTTTTCTCAGAAAATAAAAATAGATCTTTAGAAAATTTCAAGAGCACTTGGAGCCTTTGCTCTAAATTTTAAACATGTGAAATAATTTTTAAATCAAATCAATTCGTTAATATAATTAGTTTTAAACAGAGTTAATCCCGGACCGGGAGAGCTGCGACAAAACCGTGGATGAAGTAATGATAGTTGCCCAGTTAACACATCACCAAGTTCGGTATAATGTTATTTGGACATTATTTTACGTACCCGTATATTCTTGCCCTAGTGGATTTACAATTGAATGTTGCATAACTAACAAAAAACTCATGCAATCCAATAGTTATACATATAAGTTAATATTTTTGATTTCCGAATAATTTTATAAGGTATATTCATCCCTTGAATTTAAATGGTGAAATGACGAACTTAAAAGGTGGAACTGAATAATAAAATATGAAAATGGGGAAACTTTTGATCTTAATATACAGTAATAGAGTCCACAGACAAGCCAACCAGGCGAGCATATGATGAACCGACTACATATGCATACACATATATCTTGAGCTATCAACAAATCTACGAAGTGAATCCTACATGCCTCCTCAACTGGCTTAAAAAAGAAATGGAGGCAAAATACAAACAAACTAATGATTCCTAGCAGTTCAAAATGAAAGATATCCCCATATGTTAGCGAAGAGCACTACTAAGATCAGTACAAAGGCAGAAACTACAATAACAGAAGACCAAATGGTAAGTTTGGAGGAAGCCTTTGATATAAAAGGGACCCTTCTAAGCAATGAGAAGTCTTTTAACCCCAAGATGGAACCTGCATGTGAAACTTGTTGAGAGATCTTTCTATTACCAGTTGACTCAGACGTCTTCCGGGGTTCATTCACATCAGCAGCATGATATTCTGAAACTTTCTTATCCTACAAAAGAAAAACAAATCTCACAACACATCCAGAGAATGTTTTAAGATATGCAAGCTAAATAAACAAACCTCTCTTACCCCTGCAATGACTGGTTTTAAATTATGCTCTTCTAGTGAACAACTTTCACCTTTCGCCATCTCATTTGAGCCAAGTGCATGCTTGACCAAACGAATTCTCCTTGGTGCAGTACCGTGCATAGCAAAGTTCATGTTTTGCTGTTCGTTTTGTACCTGTCGAGTCCTTATCCTGATTCCAGTATCACCACTAGCAACCGTATTATAGTTTATTGGTTGCTCATAATCATTGACTGCATTGTAAACTTGGCCCATACTAACATCAGATAAGGAAGTCGTCTGCCAATTATTATTTTGAAATAACCCAACATTGCTGTTCTGCTCATCACTACCAGACTCCTCAAACGAGAGCTCATCCCAATTAACAACTGAATCAAAAAAGTCTGAAATACTTTGCTCATTTGTAACATATTGAAGCCCACAAATACCATCTGATTCATTGTTTGCTTCCAAAAAAAGTTCTGGTGGAATATGCAAATGTACTGGGGAGAATACTTTGTCATCTAATATCTCGTTTTTGGGGTCAAAATAATCGTCCAAGTTCAACAGCTGATCCTCCTGCAGAAAGCATCAAGATTAGGTACTAAATCAATAATTCCGATGTATGTAAGATCATATTAGGGGGGAAGAAAACAATAAAAGAAACAAAGAAGGCTGTCTATATAGTAAAATTGATTTGAGTTTAATAAATGTTACAAATAATTTTTAAGTAGTTCAGAATCTCATAATTTTAAGATAGGTATATCGAACAGTACAACAAAAACTACTATTCTGATTATCAGCTTCTCTTTTTTAGTGAATAAAGATTGAGGTCACTTATGCGCATAAAGATTAAAATAACTTTTGGTGATCCTCTAAGTAGCCCAAATTTCAGCATGATTTAAAGATATGCAGGATGTCCTCCTTGAAGAACTATATCTGAAATGGGATGGCTAAAAAGAATAAAATATTATATGTACTACAAACCCCTGCGTTGCACAGACATGACAACTAATAATAGATTAAAACCCAGTTAGTCCATCTAACCTTTGCAGCTGGTCCTACAGTTTGATTTTGTCCATCATATCCGTCACTGTGGCAATCACCCCAGGTTAGAAGATTGGATATTGTTTCCTCAGAGTTTTCAAGGACAATTGCCTGGTGCTTATCATCTTCTGTAACCTGTGACGGGGATCCTGCAAGCAGAGCTGGATCAGATTGAATTTCTTCTGGAGAGGAATTGGCAGCCATAGGGGTTGAAGTAGTCTGCTCCACTTCATCACAGCGTGAAACTTCAAGACTCTCATCTTGTTTCTTAAATAATCGACAAAGGACATATGCATTCTGGTAAAATCAAATAAACAAATTGAAATTAGCAACATATCATCATCTTAGCTAGTAATAATTGAGTGGTGCCGCTGACAGCAATTAATAAATAGAAAACTTCAGGAAGAAGTGCATAAGGGTTATGAGGAGGAGGAGAGGAGGAAGAGAGAGGCAATAAGAAGTGCAAGGGTGCGCGGTCTATGAAACTGAACAAGAAAAGAGAAACAAGAGATCACCAAGAAATTTCAGAATCCAAATAACTATATGGGGGGATTATTTCAAAGAGATATTATATGCAATGTCACGGAGGTTGACTCAAACTCAGTACACACGAGTTTCAGATATACATCTGACCTTGAGGGAGTATCAAATTTAAAACCAAGAATTTTCAGCTTCACCAAGTAGTAAGAAGTAGATAAGAGCAGCAACCCTCAAGTCAAAAAATAAAAATAATAAAGAAAATAGGACAAGAAACAAAACCAAAACATAAGCTAATATCTGATTGATTAAACTAAAATATTCTGTAAAATGGGCATTTTCTGAACCAGATTGGAAGAAGATAAACCTAAAGCATCAAAAAGAGATAGGAAAAATAACATTCTATACAGTTGAATGAATGAATCCAATGTCAGCTCAGAACCCCATGATAACAAGAGATACATAAAAAGACAATATATGACAATATAAAAAAAGGAGAAGAGATGAGAGTGAACCTGTCCAGGATTGGTACCATCAAGCTCCTTGAGGGTAGGTCGATACTCATGCATAACCCAATTGGTTCTCTTCCCTCTAGGTGCACGACCAGTGTAGAAGACTAAAGTCTTCTTCATTCCAATCAAGGTGGAACCAGACTTGATTTTGCGATCCTTGCCTGTTGCCTTCCAATACCCATGACTGGTTGCTCTGTTCAATCTATGCCCATTTGGGTACTTTCGGTCCTGTGGACAAAAGAAGAACCACTCTGGATCCTTGTTCCTTATCACCGACAAATCTACAACACAACACATATTAGCAAATGAAATAACATAGCCACCTACAAATAATCCATCATACTCATGTTATGAACAATTGCTTCAACAAATAAAAATAATATGATGATCTCAACATATAAAAATTCAAAATTAGTAAAGCAAAAACTGGAACTTTACCAATTATCTGATTTCGATCCTCTCCTTTCCTTCTATCATGTTTTCTCTAATAGTCTCGTGTTATGAGTGAGTAAGAAACAAAAACAAATTTGTTTGAGTGTAAGGTCTATTAAAATTTGTTTTTATCTCTTTCTCACTAGAGAAACACGAGAAAACAAAATTAGAGATCGAAATAGTTATTATTATTGTGAGAGAGGCACGAAAAAGTTGATAGAGAAAAAGTACCAGGCAAATCCCAAGGCTCCCATTTGCAGACATCGATTTCACGAATAACCCAAACCTCATCACCATTGCCGTTGATCTTCTGTCTCAGATAGTAATCAATAAGTTCTTCATCGGTGGGTCGAAATCGAAACCCTAAAGGCAGAGAATTGAGAGACAAAACGGCCATGTCGTCTTCACGCCTTGGATAACAGTCAACCGAACCCATAGAGTAGTATCAAAGAGCTAGAGATAGAGAGAAAGGGAAAAAACTTTGAAGAAAACTCGGATCAAATTATAAAGAAACAAACGGAAGCAGAATTTTGGAATCAGAGGTATGATTCAGATTTTATGGTGTGATGGCCCATTAAGCTTTTATAGTTTTATTTTGTGTGATGAGGTAAAGGAAGGTGGGTGAGATGGAGAACGCAAGAAGAGAGAAAGTGAGAGTGAGAGAGAAAGTGAAAGTAGTGTGTAGTAGTGAGTTTTCAGAACCAGGGCCACCACCATTTTATTTATTTTATTATTTTACGTATTACGTATAGAAGAAACCGCGTTTTACATTCCTCGTATATACCGCGTACCGTGTCTTACCCTTGTTTTCCATGAAACTACCATCCATGCCACGCTTATTTCCTTATTCTTTGCGCCGCGTTTGTGATTTTGTGCAGTGGGTGAGTAGGGGGTATAATAGGAATGATAATTATCGTGTGGTTGGTCAGGGGCACTGTGCTATAAGAGAAAAAAGGACATGTCGTCCGGCAAATTAAATACTGACACGCGTCAAAAAAAATGCAGAGGAAAAATAATTGTCTAAATTCTCCTACTTACGAATTTGTTTATATTTCTAAAATGTGAAATAAATTTACTTTTTTATTTATTTAAGTGGTAAAAGATTTATTAGAAGAATTTTATAGAAAGATATAACAAAACTTTTCTACTATATTAGTGTAGTGCATGTTTACTGTTGGAAAATTGTAAAATACATCTCGGATAAAATATTTATAAAATTCTTTTTGAATAAATATATGTTTGAGTATATTTGCAACGATAAATCAAACATATATTATAATACATGCAATAATACTATTTTTTTACCAAAATTTGATGGCCATCATATTTGTAAATATTGTTACAAATTATCATATATGGAGTGTATAATTAAAATAAGTTTATAACATTTATCAACTCGTAGATATTAAATGAGGTTAATTTTGATATATAACTAGTATTAGTATAAAGTTTTATAAAGTTTTTTATACGGTTAATCAATCACAATTTATTCTATGTATGACCTTTAATGTAATTATTAAAATAATCAAACACTTAACACTTTAAGGATCTATTTAGTTTGTTTCTAATTTCCTGTTTTCATTTTCTGTTTTTATAAATTATTACAATACAAATAATTACAAAATTGTCAAATTGTTTTTATTCTGTTTCGTATTATCAAAAATTTGTATAGGAAACATTGAAAACAACTTTTTGTTTATTTTCACTGTTTCCTATACAAATCATTGGAAATAAGAAACAGAATGAAAATAATGTGACAATTTTATAATTATTTCTACTGTAATTATGTTTGGAAGCAGGAAATGAAAACAGGAAACTAAAAACAAACCAAACAGGCCATGATGTGAGAATTCATGATTGGTTGACAATATAAAAAATCTTTACGATGACAGTGCATGAACGTGAGTTCTTTCCCGCAACTTCTTTCCCTCCTAGTACACCAGGTGTCATTTATTAATTGTAGTTTTAAATATATTTATTTATTTATTTTTCATTTAATTCTTTTTCTTTTTAGTACAATTACTCTTTTTACCAAAAGGACAATTACTTATAATTACAATAATTACTATAATATTATTACTATAATTATCTAGCATATTTGTTATAATTACCAAACTCATGTATTTTTCTATTTAATTATTTATTTTAGGATAAATATTTTTAATTACTAATACTAATTTTATGATTATACTACTAACTACCTAATACTAATTCATGAATTTCTTATTATTAATTGTTTACTACTAATTAATCCATATATATTGAATTAAAGTATTTATTCTTCGAAATGAGTCATTTTTCATAACATTTTTCCTTAAGTCCGTCACGTGACCTCACCTAGAACAAGATATTTTTCATAATTTTTTATTTTTATTATATTTTAAAATTTATTAATTAATAGTTATTACTATCAAATCTACATATCATTTACTTATTTACATTTAATTCTTTTCATTTGTAGGATATATTTTCAAATCTAGTAATTAATTATTATTACTCTCAACTTTGTGGATCATTAACTTTTTCATTTAATTTTCTTCCTTTTTTTTTATAACATAATTTTCTTCCTTTTTAGTACAAGATTTCTAAAATTAATTAAAATATATACACTTATATATTAAATTAGAGTATACTCTCTTAAGAGTGATTAAATCATTTAAAATACTATTAACATGTAGTTAGTGTGAGTAGTAAGGGACTCGAGTACCTTAAGCGAGTGATCAGGGATTCGAATCATGGTTCTTGTGTATGAAAAAACCTGATTGGAAGGGGAGAAACCACCTTATTTGCCCAATAGGTTCTTTGATGGAGATTAATTACTGCTAACAATAGTGGATATTCCGTACTTATTACATGATTATGAAAAGTCACTTAAACTACTTTCATTTATGCATGACATGTGCTATTCTTAATTTCTAATTTTTTAATATTTAACTTTAAATTTTAGAATTGATTATACATATAGGTGAAAATTTATTTATGATTAAATAATAGTATGAAAATGTTACGCTCATAATATTTTAAACTTAAACTTTATTTACAATAAAGTATTGTTGAATTTTATTTAGCCAACATTTGGGCTGGATATGTGTTACTTTTAATTTTTGAATTATTTATATTATTGAAGTAAAATATAAAATATTTAAATTAAATAGATCCCCATCTCAAACTTAAATAGATCCCCAAATATTTTAATTAAAGGTTTAATTATTTTGTAAGTCTTCGAACTATTTAAGAATTTTTAAATAAGTCCTCAAATTAAAAAAATTGTAATTGTGTCACCGAACTTATAAATATTTTGTAGTTGGGTCCTTACACTTTAAACGTTTGTAATCGGATCCCTAAACTTGTTAATAATTTATAATTAGGTCCCTGAAGTAACAAAACATCCTGATAATGAAAAATTCTATAATCTCCTTCCAAGATTCTTATTTATCTTAGAGGTTAATAAAACTATTAAATCACTCACAATAGCAAAGATTTTTAAAATGTCTCATACCTTAGGGATCTAATTATAAATTATTTACAAGTTCAAGAACCCGATTACAAACGTTTAAAATATAGGAATCCAATTACAAAGTATTTAAAATTTCGGGGATCAAATTATAATTTTTTTTAATTCAAGGACCTATGTGTAAATTCTCAAATAATTTGAAGACATGCAGAGTAATTAAATCTAAATTAAATGAATATAGTATAAAATTACTGAAAATATTATTCCACTAATATTTTAAAATATAGAAGAAAAAAGGACATGTTGTCCCGCAAATGAGATACTGACAAGTGGACACTGTTGCCAAAATTGCATAGTGGTCATGGAGCCCTCAATTTACGTGGGGAGTAAGGAAACGGGAGTTAAAAACCAAAAATATAATATATAATAATAATAATAAAATTGTAAAGAAAAAAAAAACAAAGGATAAACTCTTCCCCGCAAATCGCCACGCCGTCGTTTTCATCTTTCTATCAGTCCCTCTTCTGATCTTTCCGGCCTCCTCCATTATCCTTTTATTCTTTTCGGCTTTTCAGCTGATTAAACCAATTTTAAAATGTGTAGACTTTGCATTCTGCTTTGGAGACATTTTATAGATTTATCTATTGAATGATGGACTATGGTGGGAGGCTCTATGTACGAAAAAGCGATGAATGTGACACACACTGACTGCATAATTAACTTGGGATCCTAGGTTAGGTTTGTTATCGTGAAAATAAAGATTAATTAGTTAAAAAGTTATTATCATAAATATATTTTGTTATTGCATGTGTGATATCAAAATGTTAAGGCTATTGAGAACACGTTTATATCCACAGTTTAATTAAATGTTTATATAAGATTTTTTTTCTTCAAGTGAAAGATAACTTAATTTTTTAGGTTTTTCAAACAAATTTATTGAAATAAACTATAAAAAGAGTTTATTATCATAAATTATTTATACAAATTTATTTTCATAAATTATTTTCATAAACTTTTTATAATCTTTTTCAAACGCACCCTCAGACAAGACAATCGCCATAAAAAATTAAGTTACTAAAACTATTTGCTGTTAACTTGTTATTGTGGTTTTATTAAACCACAATAAGGAGAAGGGGAATACGTTTTTTTAAATCTTTTTTATTAGGTTTAGATGGTAGATAATGAAGAGAACAGAACGAAAATAAGGAGAAGGGGAATAAGTTCTCATATTTTGGCCATTTAAAAAGAAAAGAGGAGAGACTGAACTCATGGGAACAATTCCCCCTCTATTCTCTCCAATTCAATGACTAAAATTATGTTCCATCCAAATTTGAGAGCAAGAAGGGGGAAATGGTTTTTTATAAGTCCAAATAACTCATTTGTATTTTGTTCTATTTCATTGTAATGTAACTCTCAAATAAGATAACGAAGTTTTCGTCCAATTTTCTTATTAATTTTTTAAACAATGGGAAAGTAGTTTTTATTAAGTCAAAAACGACCTCTAATAATGTCTATTTAGTGGCTTTATTGGTAGGAAAGGATATAAAAAAAAGTGTGAAAGTGTTTAATAGTGTTTCCCTAAGAAAACGTCATTAAAATGCATTTCCTTAAGGTTCCACTATCTTTTCTCCATTTTTTAAAAGAAAAAACACGATCAACCTTTAATAGCACTTCATCGAGAAAACGGTATTAAAGGGACCAGATACCTTTTACTAGCACTTCTTCAAGGAAACAATATATATTTCACCCATTTAAAAAAAAAAAAAAACGTGTTCCCCCTTTAATAACATTTCTTCAAGGAAGCGATATAAAAGGGGATACATCGGAGAAACGCTATCTTTTCTCTTTTTTTTTTTTAAAAAACGCGCTCCACTTGTATTGTGTATCCATTTTTGTTCCCAGCCCCTTACTGCGTTTTCTATTAGGGTTTTTATAGGACTTATTCGCATCCTTCAGATCCTTTGTAAGAGAAACGTCGCGATTCCTTCCCATTCTTACATCTCCGTTTGAATAAGGTATGTATAAATTCTTTTCTTTTCTTTTTTCTATTTCCAAATCGTGATACTAATGGAATTGCCTTTTTTGTTTCTAAATTCAGAGATGCGAAGTCTGGGGTTTCTAAAGAGGAATGTCACAATTTATTTCCATTCCTATGTCTCTGTTTGAAGAAAGTAAGTATGAGTTATTTCCTTTTTAGTTTCCAAATCGTGATATAGATGTAATTTTCTTTTTATTAGTTTTCAAATCCAGACACACAAAGTCTGGGGTTTCTAAGAGGAATGTCGCGATTCCTTTTTATTGTTATATTTCTGTTTGAAGAAGGTAAGTATAAATTACTTTCCTTTTTAGTTTCCAAATCGTGATATTGATGAATAATTTCATTTTAGTTTGCAAATCCAGATATGCAAATTTGGGGTTTGTAAGAGGGAATGTCGTGATTATTTTCATTCCTATATCTTCGTTTGAAGAAGGTAAGTATGAATTCTTTCTTTTTTAGTTTCCAAGTTGTGATGCTGATTGAATTTCCTTTTTAATTTATAAATTCAGAGACACAAAGTCTGAGTTTTCTGAGAAGGAATGTCGGGATACCTTTCCATTCCTATGTCTTCATTTGAAGAAGGTAAATATGATTCATTTCCTTTTTAGTTTTTGAATTGCAATCTTTCCCAAAATTCAACACACACTAAATATGGATTTGGATTCCCTGCATTCACTGCATTCATTTATATGCACCATTGGATCATTTTTATTTCATTTATTTAATGCACACTCAAATGCATCTAATGGTACATATGAGTGAATGTAGTGAATTTTGAATGCAAGGAACCCAAATCCAGAATTGGTTGTGTACATCATTTCCTTGCTTTGAATTTTTTTTTGAATCTCCAGGTTTTAGCATTGAATACAGGAAATTATGTTTTTTAAAGGAAAACTAGGGAAAAAATAACGCTTCCTCAAGGAAGCGCTATTAAAGGTGATACATTTAATAACGCTTCTTTAAAGAAGTGCTATCATAGGATAACACTTCAGAAACGCTATCTTTGGTTACCCCATTCATTAGCGTCAAGATAAATAATGCTCAAAAGCGCTATTAAATGCAAAAAATAAATACTATTAAAGATCATCTTTGGTGCAGTGTTTGTTCCCTTCCTTTTATTTCCTTTCTAGATCATTCTCCACCTTTATTCCATTCTATTGGTTAAAAAAATCCAAATACAATGTTAAGTACAAAAAAAGGAACCCTCAATGATAGAATATCTCGATTTACCTTAACCTTAGAAGTTATCTAAGAGGGAGATTTATACTAGGCCATTATACTTATCTAATGTGAGACTTAACACACCTCATCACGCATATAATTGGACATTTAGAGTGCTAAATTTATAATATTGGACATCTATGGATAGCCCAATATCAACATTGGGCAGACTCTTTTTTTTTTTTTTGGTCTGCGACCCTTGGTGTTCGAAAATCTCGTTGAACTCCGATTAATTCGAGTCGATTCACGAAGACCCATTTAGGGTGTGTTTGGGAAAGCTGGAAAAAAAAGATTATGCTGATAATCGATTTATGAATAATCGATTATTGTGATAATCGATTATAATCAGAATCTATTTTTGTTTGGGTCTGTTTGCTGAAAAGCGATTTGAAGATAATCTTTTTCGTTTGGATGGTCTAAAAAAATCGTTTTTTACATAGTAAATTACGAAAAAGGGTATGAAGTTATTTGTATAATTTAATAATATTTATTTGAAAGTTAGTTTTGTAGGGATAAATAGGGAAGACAGTTTTGAGAATAAGAAATAATCAAATCATAACAATCTTAAGCTAAAACAAATTAGATGACATAAAACAGCTTTTTTCCCCCAAAAAAAGCTTTTTGTATAAATTTAAGCTAATTGTCAAACATGATAGATTATGTATGAAACAGCTTTTTAGCCAAAAAACAGCTGAAATGGAAAAAATCCAGCATTCCCAAACAAGCACTTAATGGGGTAAAACTCTCCCAACGCCTATTCTTTCCATTCACAAGACTCTAACTCGAGACATTGCTTAAAAAGAACTAAGATTCTTGTCACTTGAACTAACACGCAATGGTTCACCGGGATAAACTCTAATACCATATTTAAACAACTAAGTCTAATTTCACCCTAAAAATAATTACTTAAAAGAAGATAGTTACTTAAATCATTATATCTATATGTTGTGGAACTTAATCGATGAGGCCTAGTATAGAAGTAATAACCTATTTGAGGTTAACTATAACTACAATAAAATAAAAAAAACAATTTGGCTAGCAAATTAAAGAGGGATGTTGTTAGTAATCGCTGTTGCAATGGATGAAGTAAAAAACAAACAATAATTAATTCTTGCATTTAGTGATCGATCTAGCAACCTATTAGTGTGGTTGCAAACAATTCAGTTGCTATATCAAGGATGCGGATCTCCTATCCTAGCTATTTTGGTGTATCATCCCATCTCTCAACCAATAATATTTTGAGTCCTAGTCATCCCAAGATTTGTTGAAGCTAAACTTGAAGGCTGGAAGCAGTAGTCTTGGTATACCACTGGAGCCCATGCAGTTTCCTCCTCCAAGAAGTTCAACGTAAAGGAGGTTAATATAGGGTCAGTTGTTTTAGAATATTTTGTGAAAAAAGAAACTTTTTTTTTAAAATTATATTTAGTGTGTGTTTGAAAATACAGTAGAAATCAATAAAAGCATATTTTCACCGTGAAAGCAACTTACAGTAACTTCAAGTAAAAGCACTTCCAAAGAAAATCACCGTGCATCCAAACACATGCTTAAAGATTTCTATCTGCTTGTTTTAGTTTTTGAAAATAACCAAGATATGAAAAAAAAAAAAAATTGAAATACTATTATAATGAGAAGCTACTTTGAGTAACTTCTTATAAAAAAAAAAAAACTAATGCATAAATGAGAGTGTTTTAAAACGATGGTAAACAAAGACAAATTATCTTCTGCTTTACTTAAAAATTTCTAAAAAATAATTATTAAATTATTTTATATGAAAATTATTATTATTTGAATCTTAAACAAATAGATCAATAATTAGGTCTACTAATATAACTATTTAGGTGTATTATCATTGCATGATTTAAGTATGAATTAACTATTATTTTTCCAGTAAAAAAACTATTATTTTTTCACTTTAGAAATAAACTTACTCTAGGAAACTTTACTCAAGACATTGCAAGTTCCACAAGCTCGTTAACATGTTTAAAAAATTGTTAATACATTATCAAATAATTAATTTGATGCTGTCAAAAAATAATAATAATTAATTTAATGTCAATAATAATTTATATGAAGTTTAACTTTTTAATTAATCACATGATGTATTACATATAATATTGAATGATAGTATTAACATTTCATTCAAATAATAAATAAAATTAAACGCATTCATGTACTAAACAAAAGATATTTGTACCCAAAAAAACAAAAGATGTGTGGTAATGCTTGCACGACCGTTAAAACTTAAAATTTTGAATGCTTGGATACAAATATAAAAAATTTGAAAAAGTAATAGAATAAACATAAGAGTTTAATTTCTATGCACTGACGATGTAAAGTTTTTTATACCGTCAATCAATCACCATTCATGATATGTATGACTTTTAAGATGGTTAGGATAAGCGTCAAGTAAATGTGCTGACATGATAATTTATGTTTGGATATCTGTGTATAAAAACTTTTATAGAAATTAAACTCTAAACATAAAGATGATAATCTTTAGATAATAAAGTATATCTATAATACCAATAGGGATTGACATATATGGTAAAGTCTTCCGCGCACATTCAGTGTGGTTTGGGTTTGAGTATCAGATTTCCCTCTATTGGTAGGCAATATATAAATTCTACTATAAATCATCGTTGAGGTTGATGATCTTCTCCAACCTTACAAGGACATATTTACCCTAATATTTTAAGGGGATTGCTATATGGTACCAAAAAGTAAAGGGCAGAATTATATTAGGTTTTAAGGGGATTACTATATGGTACCAAAAAATAAATTGGGGAATTAGTAAGAGTTGGTTGCATTTTAAAATAAATTAAAATAATAATGAAAAGTAAGAATCAGTGGTGTTTAATTTATTGAAACCAGGTCATTGGTCCAATGGGTACCCTACTACTTTTCGGATAAAGATTATCTTCATTTCTCAAGAGAGATAGCTTCATTGCTATAGTTTTAGGATGTATAACGGATATTTGGACCTCATCTAACGTCACATTATCATATTTATACTTTTCAAACTATAATAATGGATAGAAGGAAAATAATGAGAAAAAATGGAAAAGATCTCAACTAATACTTTTCATAGTTCTAAACATTTCCCTTAGTACACATTAGTTCAATACTTCCATTAGTTCAAACATTCGATCGGTTGGTTTAAAGTTTAAAATATATTAAAGGAACGAATTTAACATATGTCGGAAAATTACAAACCATGAATGAGTTTTAATTTATACGACTCTGAACTTTTTGATTTCTTATACTTATTTTTTCCCGACCTGTAAAACGGAATATATTCTTATACTCCTTTTAGGCTATGGTTTTGACACCCATCTTTAACTATTTCTGTGTGAATGGATTCCATATAAATTTCTCGATCATGATATGGACACTCGAAAAATGAGATTGGATTACGATAAGATACTCGTTGACATTCGCATGATTCCTCTTGATGAATACTAGAATCTGACGATTGCATATATATGTTCATTCAAGAAAAAAGCTTCATATATATAATGCATGTTAAAAGATTAGCTGAAATTTATACTAGTCTTTTTCAATTTGTTTAGACTGTTGCTAAAATTAAAATAAATATGGAGATCAATACCAAAAAAATAAATAAATATATGGAGATAATGTAAAAGATAAGTATGGAAAGTTAAGGAAGTGATATTGATTGGAGAGAATTATAATACAACAAGTAACTTGAGGATACACACCCACGCACCAAAACGTAACATAATGTTAAGTATTTTAGTGTGGTAATGTGGTTTTATAGCAGTATACTCATTATTCACAATGTGCTAGACATTTTTTTTTTTTTACGGTAATACTAAATGGTACGAATGATTTTTCGTAAAATGGGATACGAATCCCAATTGTGATGTGAAACTTACATTTTGATCTTTAAAAAGAATAATAATAAAAACAAGAAAATATAAAAGATAGTAAAATATGTTGTATTTGCCTTCGTCGGAAACCAACGAAAAGTTTTTTCATCATGAATAACTCTAATTATGAATATACTATTATATAAGCCATCTATTAAGCCATTGTTCCACTGTTTGAATTTATTCCACTAAAAACCATCGTTTTGGAGCAACAACCACCATTTCTTTTGGAACCCATCGTTTGGAATCCCACTATTTGGAATTTTTGATCAAAGGGGTATCGTCCGTTTAGGTCTGTCTAGTATTTTTTTTCTCGTTGGTATTTGTTTTTCATTGGGTTAATCAAATTTGTAGCCATATTTTTGAAGTCATCGTTGGGTTTATTGAATTTGGTATTGTTTCTCTCCCCTCTTCATTATTTGTAATTGTTAGTTTCTTAGTTATTTGAGAATAGTAGCAATGGTCGGTGAAAATGATGATTCTCTTCAATTTATTAGTGTACTTTGAATGAGCAGCATTATTCACATTGAAGTTATGTGTTGAAGAATTTTTTGAAACGGAAGAGAATGTGAGGCTATGTTTAAGGAACCTTTGTTAAGCCGAAAGATGAAAAAATGGGAAATATGAAAAGGAGTTGGAAACCTGTGAAGTAAACAATTCGAAGATCATCACTTGGATCAATAACTCTGTTTCACAATTGATCAGCGTTCAACTAGCAAAATATGAAACCACCAAGGAGGTTTATGATCATTTGAAAAGGTTGTATGTGCAGTCCAATTTTGCAAAACAATATCAGTTGGAGATTGATATTCGGGCTCTTCAACAAAACAATATGAGCATTCAGGAATTTTATTCTGCTATGACCAACCTTTGGGATCAGTTGGCCCTTACTGAATCTGCAAAATTGCAAGCTTTCAAACCGTACATTGATGGTAGAGAAGAACAACATTTGCTTTTGAAGGGTGTAACACCCCCCTCGCGGGCACAAAGGGCTTTGTGGATCGATTTTTGATGGCCCTTCGAGATGATTTTGAAGGGCTTTATGGAACGATTTTGCGTAGCAATCCCCTTCTACTTGTTGAATCGGTGGTTAATGAGTTGTTAATTGAAGAGATTCGTCTCAAGTCTCAATCTGAAAAAGGGATTGTAAAGAAAGGAATTTTCCCCACTCTTAATCCATCTATTTTTGTTGTTTCTCCTAACAAAGGTAAATCTCATGGAAAGGTTGGTTATAACGAATGTAGATTTTGCAAGTAGATGGGTCATTGGAAAGCCCAATGTCCAAAAATATTGAACAGGTCGCAGCAAACACAATAGCCCTCTCAATGACGACATCCTCCTAATCATTTGAATCAACGAAACTTCAAACCTCAATCATCAAATGTCGATGCAATTGTTCCTCGGTCAGATGCTCTTGGTATTGTACATGCGCACTCCCATGAGAGCACTTCCTTTTTTGGTCCTACGGTATCTGCCCTTGCTAAGCAGTTTCAGAGGTTTCTTACCACACAGCCACATGCCATGTCTACCTTGTCCAATATAAGTTTGCTTTCTACTATCTCATCAGATATATATTCACACATATAGATCCTTGACTCTGGAGCCTCTCATCATATATCGTTTGATTTAAAAATTTTGATGTCTTTTCATCCTACCTCATCTATGTCAGTGATGACTGCTGATGGCACTCCTATGCCATTAGTAGGCACATAGTCTGTTTCCACATCTAATTTGTCCATTTCGGATGTTTACTACATTCTTAATCTCACCTTGAATCTTGTTTCTCTTAGTCAATTATTTGATTCTAGTTACTCAGTTTTGTTTTCTTCCACTTCCTGTTATGTGTAGGATCTGCAATCCAGGAGGTGATTGGGACAGGCCGTAGGCAGGGGGACTTTATATTTTGGATGAGTTGAGAGTTCTCGATATTGCAATGTAACGCCTGGGGCTGACGAGGGGGAGGAGTGATCGCCGGTGCATGAGGCACGGATAAGGAGCGGCTCCTGGCAGGCTTATAGGCAAATAGATACATGAATGAACCGAATTCACATCCGAATCAGAAGGATCCTGAGGCTGTGCAGGTATGGGACTGTACAGTTGAAAGAAGGCTTATAAGAATTGATTGGTACTACCTATACCAACATGATGCATCTTCTTTTCAGGAGCCCAAAACATAAGAACTCCTGACTTGGAGCACTTGTGGGATGGGTAACCTTCTGGGAAGTTTTCCAGAAAGTGTGTGAATGAGGACAAAGCACGCTGAAAAGACCCGTGTTGGTTTGTGGGGACAGTCAACAATCCTAAAAGTAGTCCAGGCCGTTACAAATGGTATCAGAGCGGACATCTCCCAGTACGATGTGGTTCGGGGATGAACCAGGCGGAAGCTGGTGGGCATGTAATGCCTGAGGCTGACGAGGACGGGAGTGATCGCTGGTGCATGAGGCACGGACAAGGAGAGGCTCCTGGTAGGCTTCTAAGCAAAAGGATACATGAATGGACCGAATTCACATCGGAATAAGAGAAATCCTGAGGCTATGCAGGCATGGGATTGTACAGTTGAAGGAAGACTTATAAGAATTGATTGGTACTACCTATACCAACAAAATGCATCTTCTTTTCGGGAGCCCAGAACATAAGAACTCCATAGTTAAACGTGTTTGACTTGGAGCACTTGTAGGATGGGTGACCTTCTGGGAAGTTTTCGAGAAAGCGTGTGTGTGAAGACAAAGCACGCTGAAAAGACCCGTGTTGGTTTGTGGGGATAGTCGGCAATCCTGAAAGCAGTCCGGGCCGTTACATGCAGCTTCTAGTGTTGACCTGCCACCTTTTCGTTTGAATTCTTCCTCTTCTAGTTTTTATTTATGACACTCTCGTCTTGGACATGTTTCTTCTTCTCGTTTAAAGTACTTAGCTTCTATAGGAGCTTTAGGAATGTTGCAAACTAATGATATTTCTGATTGTTGTGGTTACAAACTTGCTAAATTTTCTGTTTTGCAATTTAGCAAAAGTTTTTCGGTTTCTGTTGCACTTTTTGACTTGGTTCATTATGATGTATGGAGACCATCATCGGTTCTTCCCAAAGGTGGACTTAGATATATGTATTATTCATTGATGATTATACTTGTTATTATTGCGTTTACTTAATGAAACATTGTTCTGACTTCTTTAGCATTTATCATATGTTTCGTGCTTTTGTTAAAACTCAACATAATGTTGTTATCAAGTGTTTTCGATGTGATCTAGGTGGTGAATATACTTGTAATAAATTAACCGAGTTATTTTCTTGTACTGACACTTCTGAACAAAATGGAGTTGCTGAAAGGAAACATCACCACATTGTTGAAACTACTCGTTCCCTTCTTTTGTCTGTTTATGTTCCAAGTGAGTTTTGGGGTGAAGCTGGCCTTACTGCAGTACATGTTATTAACAAGGTTCCATATTTTGTCACTTTAGATTTGTCTCCTTTTGAAAAGTTATATGGCTGTGCCGCTGACTATTCATCATTAAGTCTTTGGTTCTACTTGCTTTGTTCTTCATCCTCATGTAGAACGTAGTAAATTGTCTTCTCATTTTGCGATCTGTGTTTTCTTGGTTGTTAGAAGGGTTATCGTTGGTATGAACCTGTAAATAAAAAACTTTATGCTTCTCGTCATGTTGTACTTCTTTAGCATATATCATTTTATTCTATTCCCTCTGAATCTCACATCCTTACAATGTCTGATCTCACTTGTATTGATCTTTTTGCCATGAACAACGATAAACCCAAAAATCCTGATGTTGAGAATTGCATGGTTGACACTAGTAGTTCCTTTTGTCCCCACGACTTCCCAACAACCTTCTGTGATTGTTAAACCCTCCTCCTATTTATTCTCGACGTGATCGTAAGTCCACTCACTTGCCAGTCTTTGTTTATTCCACTTCTTTTGCTTCTTTCCTGACCTCCATTCACAGTTTTTTTGAGCTCTCTTCCTACAAAGAGGCTATTCTTGATCCCCTTTGGCAGCAAGCTATGGCAGAGGAACTTTCTGGATTGGACAAGGCATATACTTGGGACCTTGTCTTTCTTCCTCCAGGAAAATTTGTGATTGGTTCACTTAGGATTTATAAGATCAAAAAAAAATCCAATGGGTCTATTGAGAGATACAAAGCTCGTTTAGTTGCTAAGGTTTTTCCTCAACAATATGGTATGGATTATGAAGAAACTTTTGCTCATGTTGCCAAAATGACCACCATTCATACTCTTATTGCAATTACTTTTATCTAACACTGGCACCTTTCTCAAATGGACGTTAAAAATGTCTTCTTGATTGGTGATCTTTAGGAAGAAGTTTATATGGTTCCTCCACCAAGTATTTCTTATAATCTAGATGAAGTTTGTAAACTGAAGAAAGCTCTCTGCAGGCTCAAACAAGCTCCGTGAGATTGGTTTGAAATGTTCTCGATTGTGATTGCATCTTTTGGTTTCCATACTAGTCCACATGACTCTGCCTTCTTTCTCTTGTGCACTTCTCATGGTCATATTCTACTCTCCTTATATGCTGATGACATGATTATTACTGGGGATGTTGTTGACGAGATTGTGGTGTTGAAACTGCAATTAGCCTAACGGCTTGAGATGAAAGACTTGGGTACTCTTCATTACTTTTTGAAGAATGAAGTTGCCTACTCTCGTAGAGGTTATATTCTTTCTCAATCTAAGTACATTACCAACATCCTTGAACAAGCTCATCTATCTGACACTCGGACAAAAGATACTCCTCTTGAGCTTAATGGTCGGTATACCTCTTCTTATGGTGTTCCTCTGTCACATTCCACGTTGTATCGTACTCTTGTTGGTTGCTTACTCGCTTGGTGTATCTTACCATCACTATATTTGGTATTGCTTATGCAGTGCATGTTGTTAGTCACTTTGTTGCCTCTCCTACTACAATTCGGGCAGTTGTTATTCGCATTCTTCGTTATCTTTGGGGCACTCGGTTTCAAAGTCTTCTCTTTCCTTCACCCTCTTCCTTGGAATTGCATGCTTATTCAGATGCTGATTGGGGTGGTGATTCCACTGATCGTAAGTCCACACAGTTTTTGCATTTTTCTCGAGGATTTTCTCATTTCTTCGAAGAACAAGAAGCAAGACGTTGTCTCTCAATCTTCCACAGAAGCTGAGTATCGTTACATGGCATCCACCACTGCAGAAATAGTGTAGTTGCGATGGTTACTTGATTATGTTTTTTTCCTCTGCACCAACTCTTTTGTATTGTGATAATATGAGTGTTATACAAGACTAGATTATTCAAACTCTCAATTTTCACTGCCTATAACTAGATTATTTCGTAAAAGACTAAATTATTTTGTATAGTTATCCTGTTATTTTCTTTATATGAGTATCTAACTCCGGACGACAACAAATTCACAACATCAGAATACATACTGAAAATTGGCTTCCTAAGGCATAGCATCCTAAGTAGGAATCGGATACAGATAAGGATGACAAATTAGACCCTACCCGCTGGGTACTCGCAAAAAATACCTACGATGGGTAGGGTAAATACTCGCTTTATGGGTATGAGTCCGAGTATGGGTAATTACTCGTAAAATTGAATGGGTATTGGTGCGGGTATGGGTACTCTAGTACCCATCTCGCCCAGCACTCGAATATATATATATATATATATTATTACATATAATTATAATTATAATTAAATATAGATTTTTAAGAATATAATTAATCTAAAAGTACCAAACCTAGATAGTTCATTATATTTAGATGTTTTTTTGGTTTGTAATGTTTTATGAGTAGATTTGAAAGATCTTTGGATGGTTTTTTAATTAAGTTATAATGATCTTTTTGTTATTTATTGATTTTTTTTAGTTAAAGTGCGGGTAACGGGTGAGGGTATGGGTACTTAGGTATCCAGAGGGTATGGACACGGACACTAAAGTTGTTACCCACGCGGGAATGGGTACGGATATGGGTATTTTTTTCAAGCGCGGGTATGAGGATGGGTATTATAGTACCCTACCCAGACCCTACCCCTTGCCATCCCTAGATACATAGAACCAAACTTCAATAACCCAGTACATTTTGTCCAATAAAGATTCATATAACTAAAGACATAAAGATGCCCTCCCGTATATAAAAATGCCCTCCCTGACATAAAAATCCAAAAACAACACTCAATCTCATATACACAACCTCTACAACATATTTCCATTGTTTCATCATAAGCAAAATCGTGTATACTGTATGGAAACACAACACTAATAAAATAGCATTGCTTTATTACCTACTTTGTAACCTATTTTCTATTACATCAACAATGGCATATTCAAAGTTCAAAGTCACTGCCCATTTGCAATGATAACAGCAAACCACCACTGAATTAACAATTTCAAATTCGTTCCCTTGCTAGAATTGTGTAACCAAATCACGCAAACCCTTCCCCATTTCTTGAAATCATATGCACCCATACTTAATAATTGTCTCTCAGATATAGCACAACACATAGACACAAACAAATGGTCGACAAAAATCGGAATAACTTTGCTAAAAATTGGAAACCAACTAATAACTAAAAATGAACAATATCCAAAGTCGAACCAGCCAAAGAACATGAGATTGACCCACACATGCAAATTATACAGTCCAATGACTTCAAATTTCAAGTTTCAACCACTTAAAACGACTGAGAACAAGGGAGAATTTCGTGCTTAAGGAGAAGAAGGCGACTGCATTGGAGTGGAGGAGCTATAGAGCTCGTTTCAATGGTGACCTCATCTGTTCACCTCACGAAAAGGAAGCGATGTTGAAAAAAAAACAACGAAGTGCTCAGTAGACAGGGAGATGAGACGGAGATGGTGGAGATAAACGTCAGAGATGACACGAGGATGAGAAGATTAGAGGAGGAATCAGGGATTTATGGATGACAGGGAATTTTAGGAGTTCATAAAATTTGGGGATGAAGGTAGACACTCACGAAGGTAGTATTTTAGTTTGTTTAGGTTGCCAAAAAAAATACCAATAACAAAAGTGCAAATATGGAAGTCTAGAGATGCAAATGCTGAAGTGGGTATTTGCTTTGACCGGGTAAGAAAAGTTAATGCCAACATGTCATTCTCATTTGTCCATATTACTAGGTCAAAATGGTGCATTGGTGCACCATTTTTAAAAAGGTGCACCATAGCATGCACCTGGGTTTGGATACTCCTTGTCCGCTTAATAATATTCATTTTCTTATAAAAAAATAGAAGTATTAATCAATTTTCTATGCTTCATGAAAAGTTATTTGATTAGGAAAGAAATGATATACTAAGCATGTGGAAATAAGTTTTTCACAATTTGTCTCACTACCCAACCTTCAGTACGTACTTATCATAGGTGGCTTCTAGGGTGGAACAGTGGGTTAAGTGGTCCATGAGTGGACCACCGATTTCAACCGTTAGATATATTAATAAAATAAACGTATGGTCCACATTAAAATAGGATAATAGTTTAATAAATTAAAAAAACTTTAAAATGTTAACTTTACTATTTTGCCTCTATCCTCAACCCATCCTATACATCCGACCAACCACCATTCCTCCACTACTGCCACCAACTTGCAGCACACCCCAGAAAAATAGACAATGGGTGCACCATAAATTGTATAGCATCTTTGTCCTCCATGGATGGCTACCATGTTAGCCTACTATACTCGTGCATAAAATCTTTGTCCTCCATGGTTCATCTTCAGTGGCCTGCTCGTGTGGTGGTTGCCACAATTCCGGGGAGGCAATGCGACAGATGGAATGGTACACGATGGTCAGATCTAGGCCGTTTCAGGTACGATGGTCGTGGTTGGCATGACGACGGAGCTGGATTGTGTTGGTTGCCTTTGGAACGAGGTTGTGGCACGATTGCGATGTGGTAGTGGATGGAGCTGGCTGGGGCACTGTGGTCGCGTCTATGTGGTGAGTCTGGTCCGAGCGGAGAACGACGGAAGGGGCCGATGGTGGAAGGGGTTTGGTGGCAACGTGCACTGTCTTCTCCAGCCACCACGAGCTCCGCCCATCCTACGTCCACCGCCAATCCAGACCCGCACGTCGTGCTAGATCCGCACCCCTGCTCAATCCAGCACAGTCTCTAATCAGATCGCGATCGCTGTTTACCGCTATTTGATGTCGTAGAGCATCTTTGTCCTCCATCGCCGCCACCACAATTAGTAGGTGTACCATAATCCATGAAGCGATTAGCATATATAAAGGATTCATTAATTCAAATTAATCGATTCTCAAGTGTGATGTGGTCACATTCGGGCCAGAAACTTTACTGCACATGGTAACAGTGTCTTTGCACTATTGTCACATTCAAGTTCAAATATATGTGAGTGTTAGGGTCAGGGATGGGTTTTCAAAGGGTAAAAATGGTCCACGGGTGGACCACCTATTTGATGTTCCACCCTAGAAGTCACCTGTAGTTGTTGGCCTCGTAAACATTCGTGCCTTTGTAAGTGTTTTCTTTCTTTTTGGGTGAGGTCGAAATTTCATTTCAAGATATATAGACAAATAATGATAGTATTGGACCAGATCGACGATTTTAGTATTGGTCCGGGTGGCCCCTAAAACTGTTCGGAATAAAATCGGTAATGAATCAGTTAAATCGGTGCAAAAACATAAAAAACTAGCGGTCCAACAACTCTAAACTGTGTGCTAAAACATGTTTTTTTTTTGTTTTTTGTTTTAAATAAAAATTGAAATGACGTCGTTTCACTTTTAGTTTTACGGCAGTTTACATGTAGATAATGATTGATTGTTGTTTATTACTTTATTTTATAATTCTAGATGTTAATAATAGATATTGTTGTCTATTGTTGAACACTTGAACTTAAATATTGTGTTATGGTTGAACTTGTTTAATGTGAATTAACTTCTTAATTTATGAACTTATGAATGTTATGTTTAATGTTGATTGAACTTTTTTTTGAACTTAATGTTGATTGAACTTAAATATGTTGTCATGTTATTTGATTATGAATGTAAACTATTTTATTAGTATGTTATTTTACTGTTGTATTATTAAATATGTTATATAAAATTAAATATATATATATATATATATATATATATATATATTTAATTAAAATCGATTCGATTACGGTTGGACTAGTGAATCGTGAACCACTGGTTTGATTTTTGAAACTATTTTATTTATTGCTTGTTAGGGAAATAAAAGACATCTGTTTTTCTTTTTCTTGTTTCATTGTTGTAAAAAGAAAATTTATAATGTTGTGTTAATATCATTTGAAACCACATAACCTCACATGAGTGCGATGTGAAGAATTAGAGTGTAAATATATAGAAAATAAAATAGGTCCAACTTTAATCAATAGATAAAAATTATATAAATATAAAATGACTTGTATACAAATGTATATATGTATGTAGCATTATTGAACTTGTGTATGGTTGTATATAGAGCTTGTGAAGATTTCCATATAAAGTGAGTAACAATGAGTAGAGTTTCTACTTCTAGCATTTGGGCAATTTTTTAAGGCGAAGATATGGATGGCTTCGGGATATATCAAAGTTAGGGATAATGATATGATTAGGTAGAGAAAATATTATCATGCTAGATCTGACACGAGATCATCATGGTTATGTTAAGGGTGCCTTCTATGGTGCACGACAAAAAAGTGGTGCACCCATGCATAATTTTTTCTCAATAATTTTGGATCATTAATTAGATTGCCATGTGGTAGTGTTGAATTTTCAACCACTTTGAGCTTGGTCAAACAATTAAAAGTATCTGATCTTATTTGGGTATTTTCAAAGCAAGTGCTTCTTCCAAAACCCGGTTTGTGACCCAGAAACAACCAACTACGCCACCCCCATCGTCAAATCCACACAAGGTAACAAGTTGCTTTACGTTGTCGTTATAGCTAGCAGAGGAGGCCCTAGAAGAAGATGCAGATTGGGGAGAAGTAAAGAAGGTAAACCCTAGACCTGATAAAAAATAACAAAGTATATTTCTTTTAACAAAGTATATTCCAATTTTGACATCGGCTTCACCGGCTTCGTCACGTCCCTCTCCGCCCTCTGTGCCTCTACTTTGCCGCCGCCAACTTCTTTTACTTCGTCGTCCCCCTCCACTACGACATGGCCCAGCGCGTCGCCTCCGTCGTCTCTGACTGGTCCTCCGGCTTGCCCTTGACCGCGGTTGCTACGGACATGGCATCCCCCTCAACGCCGTCGTGACATAATTAAAAAAAGAAGGGAGTTCGAGCCAGGTCATCGAGTTGGAGCGGTCGAAGCAAACCACCTTGTCGATGCTCCGGACCGCCATGTCGGAGGGCGTTGGGGAGTATGTCATGTGCAAGGAGAGGGATGCGAGGAGGCTACCGTTCTCCACTACTGCGATCTGCGTCTCCCAACTCCTCTTCCGCTAGAAAACGTCGCCCCTATCATGACTCCCTCCACTGCCACACGATCAGCGTCAGCCGCAACACGACCCGCGACCAGCCATCGCGACCAGCCAGAGTGCGGGCATCCCTCTTATTCGCGTCGTCCATACGTGCCCAGCCATCTCCTTTGTGGTGTCTGTTCGTTGATAACTTTCAATAAGGGATTTGGGTATTCAGAAAAATTAGGCACACAAACGACAAAAAAAATATACATGCAAATAGACCAAAAATGAAAACACAACAAAAAAGAGTACATTTGACCAATAAAATGCACTTTGACCAGGTCAACCACTATACATGACACATGGATGGCTGGGATTGGTTGTCAAGGCTGGTGCATGGTTGCACCACTTTTTTGGTGGTGCAACTTAGACTTGTGTTCTTTTCGTTAAAAGGGAAAACTACTATTCCATTTATACTCTCTTGTATCTCAAACTTCCATTTGCCTTTAGTTTTTTGACTCTCTGTATTATGTTCATGTTCAAATTTTTCAAAAGATTTTTTTAAAAAAAACTGTCCATTTCCCTGTATATGGCAGTGATAAGGCTTAGAAAGGAAGAAATCTCCGTGCAATATGTATACCTTCCTCGTGTTGGAGCCCAAGTATCTCAACCTAGTATAAAGAAAGAGAAGTAATTGCACCAGCACAGCTAAGTTCATCGATTATTTCCTTCACTTGCCAATGATCACACTACTCTCCTGTCTGGTAGCTCATATTCTTGGTCACATTTTTATGCTTGATCATTAACGTGCATCATATTTGTTGCTGACCCTCCAGCTATTCCTGCTAAAACAAGGACCGTGGTGACATGTTGGCGACCAGCTTAGTCATATTTTTGAAGACAAAGGAACCTTATGTTTTCATGACCTATAAAATAGGTAAAATTCAGTAGTACGGAATTTGTAGTACCAAATGGTAGCAAATTTAAGTGGATAATTGTTGCTTGCAATAGAAGGGTAGTTTTGTCTCAACACTTAAAGTTGTTGCTATATGACTCGGAGACCCATGTTGGAGTCGTGGAATCAACCACTTACAAATGTAAGGTAAGACTGACTACTATAGGTCTACATAGTGGGTCCGACCCATTCATAAATTTTGCACATAGCGGGAGCTTTATAGCACCAGGTTACCATATACTATAAAATACTAAATGAACTTAGTTTTTATAGGATAATTTCCATTTACCCATTTACAAAGTATCATAACCAATCATTCATGATTGACTAGATCGTTGATGAAAATAATATTCAAATACCAAATTCGACCTCTATAAAACCTCTGCAAAAGAGAAGAAGCTTTTCGAAAGATTAAAGAAAGAATCTCTTCTTCCTCTGTAAAGAATTCTTCTAATAATTTTTCTGAACCTATTTTTTTTTAAAAAGTCAAAGTATATATTTTATTCGGTACAAACTCTTTTTTTAGGATCCATTGTAATAATGAGAAAGATTTCTACATATCCGCAAAAATCGGTTAATAATATCAAAATCAGATGAATCGGCCCAGTCCGACTTACTAATGGGGTGCCCTAATACATTACAAAATTTCGCTTTTGATAATGATCTAATTAGAGGAATAATCGGAACTATTGTATCAAGCTTTTTCATAACAATTTCTATTAGAAATGAAATTTCCAACATTTGACTCCCTAGTGCCAAAAGATTTAACCGCACATTTGAAAAATTGCCCAAAAGGTGAAATGAATGTTTGGAGAATTGGTTTATTTGGATCGTTCCTAGTTGAGACCAAACATCAAAATGACATTGCCATAAATGGATAAGATGGTATTTCCATTTATTCATCAAAAGCTGAACTCTGGAAAAGTAGTAGAGTTTTGTACGATCTCGTTGGCATATAGTTACTTGCAATAGTTAATTTTCCAGCTCACATGTTTTGCTATTACTTGATTGTTAAATTAGTTTCATCATTGATTTTGTAAGAATCCTTTTATACTTAAAAGCAGTTCTCAAAATAAAGTAAAGAGTAAATGTTCAAATTGGTCTATGAGAAAAATATGAAGACATATTTGGTCTCTGAAAAATAAAAAAAAAAACTCAACTTGGTCCTCAAAAATCTTCGATACAGGTTGAATTAGTCCTTTTTAGGATAAATTTTAATAACACTTTAGTCTCTATCACAAACTATTTAGATTGGCATTTGAGATTTTTGATGATTAAGTTGGGATTTTTTATTTTTTAGGAACCAAATGTGTGTATTTTTTAGAGGCTAATTTGGACAAAAAATTCTAAAATTATATATATATATATATATATATATATATATATATATATATATATATATATATATATATATATATATATATATACACTATTTTCTTACTGATGGTGACGAGGAGGCTAACCTTATGTCCCAGATTTATGCTATCTCTTGGTGCTTGTGCTTGGTCCGTTGGATATTTTTTATGGTCCTGCTTAGAGGTTAGCTTTATCTTAATTAGTGCTTGTGTTGTTAGTGTAAACAAATATTTCTTGTACTCGTATCTTCGGTGCCATTATAGATTCTGTACTCCGCCAAATTTAATAGGGTTTTCAAATTAACTATGAGAGTGAGAGTACAGAAAGTATATATTTTTCCTAGTTTCTGAATCCATAACTTTATTTATATCTTACGATTTGCATAATAAGATGCTATTATGAGCAGGATAGAATCTCACCTCACGTGCCAGAAAGGCAAAGACAGAGAAAAAGAAAAAGTAGGATACCTGCTTGTCATAAAAAAGGGGAAGCTAAAGCTAAAGCTAAAGCAATACGACTACAGATACTGTACTAATCCTTGTGTGTTCTAGAACTTCTGCTTCATCTGTGTGTTTGGAAACCCTTGATTAAGAGTTTGAGTACTTTTGTCAGAAGCTAATTGAGTAGTTTTTACGGTAAAAAAGTACTTCGGTTAGTATTGGTCGTGTTTTCAAACACACTACATCATCATTCATCCTTCTTCTACGTACGATAACTGCTATGCTGCTCATACTAATCTAATGGTGTATTGTTACTTATTGTATGTAAGGTTACAAGTTACAACCGACTACAACAACGTGAGTGTCTGCATAGCACCTTCTCAAATGTGGCCAATTAACCCTTGTTGTTGATGAGGAGTAGCATAGTTCAAATTAACGCTGCCTAATCCAACAATTTAGTTACCACCAAAATTCCTGTTCTACTGGTATTATGTGTTTGTAGCTATTGATCCCTTTGGCAAATGGATTTTCTTTAGATAGAGCCATAGAGGATATAGAAACTATTGGAGGTTACCTTGTTGTCTATATATTACCCAAGCTTAGAAAAAATCATTAATCATTAAAATACAAATTAATATATTTTCTTAATTGGAATTTCGTATTATTTTTAGAGAAGGAAATTGAGTTTTGGACCTATTAACCATCACCAATTCGAGATTTTCACATTATTTTCGGAAATACATTGTACTGTCTCAACTTAAAAATGAGAGAAAGGGGTCTCTCTCTTGCTTTTATGGGTTAACTAGTGGAAATTATGTATGAAGATCTACCATCACATTTTGATGTATCACATTCTTATCACATAAATTAAAATTTTTTATAATTTAAAAAAATATATATATATAACAAGATATTATTAATATAAATAAAATATAATACATTAAAATAGGACAATAAACCTACATTCCAAAATGAGGTGCTTTACATCATTTGTCCTATATGGCTGCAGCATAATGGTAGGCAACTACTACACGATTTCAATTTGATGTTGACTATCTATATGATCAATCAGAAAAAAACACATGTTAAAAGAGTTACAGTATATAGTTCAGTTGATTAATGATTATTTATAGTCAGCTATATACATGATATTAGTTTTTTTTTTTTTACACAATATACATACCATTAGTTAATAGTTAGTTACTACGTATATATTTATCTTGTATCACACACTTCTACTCATTTAGTAAAATCTAGATTTTCAATTTCTCACTTTCTCTTAATTCTCTCTAAATCTTGTCGTTCCCAACAAAAAACTGAGTTTGAAATGCAAGAAACAGAAATGTTATGGATTCATTCCTATTGTTAGGTTGTAGCCCAAAATTAAACCTACGTAAAAATATCAACTAACTAGATTGTAACCCGTGAGTTGCGCGATTGTATTTTTTATTTATTATTTTATAGGATTCATTTGCTTGTATTATTTTTAAATTTTTTATGTAGTATATATTTCCTTCTTATATGTTGTCTTTGAAAATTGGCAGCATATTTTTTTCTAATTGCTGAATGTAAAGGTGTTTCCTTTGTAAAAGAAATGAACAATGTAGAGATTGTTAATGTTGATTGTGAGTAACAGATACTTTTGAATAAATAGTAAAGCAAAATAGGTTAATTAATCTTATATGTATTTTTTTTACTTTTCACTTTGGTCCTATATGTTTTATTTATTACATTTTGATCTTATACGTTATGTTTCATCACCACATTAGTCCTAAAACTGACGCTATCAATAAGGAATTGACGGAAATGACTAATATGGAAGATAGAATATAATGTATAAGACCAAAATGAAAAAAATGTATATTCCGTAGCTTTCATTGCTCCTCATTTTGGTCATATATGTTATGTTTCGTCTTCCATATCAGTCCTAATTAAAACTGACGCCGTAATGTACTAATTGACGGAAATGATTAACATGGCAACAGAACATAACGTATAAGATCTATTTGAACAAAATAAAACTTATACGACCAATGTGAAAAAGAAAAAAAAAAAACATATCAGACGAATCAACCTATTTTGTCAAATAGTAACATGGTTAATAGTGATTTTGTTTTTCAAAAACGTATTAAATTTAATATTTTTTAATACCAAGTTTTTTGCATCATTACAATAATTTTGAATGAAAAAATGTATGTTCCCTTTCACTGCTTCTCATTTTGGTTTTATACGTTATGTTTTGTCTTCCATATTAGTTCTAAAACTGATGCCATCATGTACGAATTGATGGAAAGGACTAACGTGCCAACAGAACATAACGTATAAGACCTATTTGAAAAAAATAAAACTTATAGGATCAATATGAAAAAGGAAAAAAAACATATCGGACGAACCAACCTATTTTTCCAAATAGTAACATGGTTAATAGTGAATTTTTTTTCAAAAATATATTAAATTTAAATTTTTTAATACCAAGTATTTTGTATCATTACAATAATTTTGATGTGTGGCAAAAATTATATGATTTTAGTATAAACATAGATTGAATGTATTGCATTGGACTGCGAATAATGTAGAATTTGAATCGAAAAAAGGGATAGTATAGTGATTATTTATCTCTTCATCTAGTAAAATCATTTCCAAATAGATTTGTTCTTGCTCTCTCTATGTGGTATAGACACTTCACAAGCCAATAACTCAAATTTTGACAAATCAGTCGTCGCGTTCAGCATTTATTTTTTGTAGCAATTGGTATTTCATGTTAGTTTTTTTCCCTATTGGAGTCTTTTTTTAGTTGTGGTTGAGGTAAATTGTGTGTTGAATGTCAAAATGTGTATCAGAAAGTTGATTCTACTATATACAAAGGTGTAGGTATTATAATGGTACTTATTTGATTTTTAAAAATGTTGAACGTGTTTATGTATATCAAATTAAAGCTGAAATTTTTTAAACATTCATTTTTATTGCTTTTTATTATTTTGTTTAATTTATATTTTATACTTTTCAACATGTGCTAATTCTTTATTTGATGACATTTCAATATTCTTTTTAATAGTATTGAAAGCATTTTACGTGAACGAACATGCAAGATACTTTTTTATCAATTCATCTGGCTCTTCAAATATGGCCCTAACATGATTTTAACTTCCATTATTTTTGAGATGGTGGATTAAATTTGGATAACGTGTTTATGGATCGAAGAAAAGGAGAGGAGTAGAGAAAAAGGTAGACAAAGGACGAGACTTACAAGTCAGAATTTTACTTATGTGACACAATTGCTGTTATGCGGCGCAAACGTAGATGATGTGTCAACGTTAGGATGTGGGGATCTATTTTAATAGATTATAATAGATAATAGAATCCAGCCAATAAACAAGGAAGGATCCCACTACAAACCCGTTAGGATTTCTTGTATGTAGAAGCGTATATGTATTATTTCTTTTCACTCAGAATATATGGAAAGAACAAACTATAAACGCTTATTTATTTAAGGATAGGGCTAAAGAGCGACACAAAATGTTCAAGTTCAGAGTACTTTTACTTCCTTTTTAAATCCTTTGCAATTTCTGAGGAAAAGGAGTAAAAAGTGGGGAAAACACAACTCTTGTGGACATATTTTAATAAAAAAGTTAAAGAGTGTACGAGAATCTAACTTTATTAACACTCTTTAACAAAGGTAACTAAAGCATGAATTGTAGGATTGACTCATTGACACAAGGCTGAAGCTTAATATCACAAATTTGTGGCTGAAAGATTTACACCCAATAAAAAATTATTACATAGGTTGACCTTTTTTTCTGGCAAAGAAGATTGCCCAATATATTCAACACTGGCTTGATAACCTGATCATTTGCCTCATATCCCGTTTGATACTTGGAATGTTGCCTGATATCCCGTCTGATAGACTGATACTTAGAATGTTGCCTCATATCCCATTTGATACTTGGAATTTGCCTCATATACCAGCTTGCAAATTTACATTGTCCAACATCAGGGTTTTCGATACTAGCCGCAGAAGATAGATATGTGTAAATAATTTTCTCCTTAATTAAAATCTCTAAATTTCCTGCAATTAAACATGCCTCCAACACTTTAATTTGTATAAACTATAGGAAAAAGATCAGAAGATTTTCTGCAACAATTATTTTCTGGTATCTTGGTTTTTGTCCATGACCAAATTTATCATCGATGTATAAACAGGGAAAGGCTACAATACTTATCCTTAAAGTTAAAGATAGGTGTGGCGCATACAAATCTTAATTAGAATAATGTATTACATAGTCAGTGTATAACAATTAAACTCATAATGATATTTGTACAAATTTACATTCATATACTCTTATGTAAGCCGTTGAATAATACTATGCAGTCTATGCTACTACATTAACTTTTATATTAAGCACATGCCTCATAATTTGTGCAAGTAGTATTTGTTCTCCAAATCTTATGCGTGAGTTTTTTTATTGAATTTAGTGTGTGCACACAATTTTTTAGGTGGATAAATTGTACAGAACTACATCATTAGTTGCATGAGTTTAAAGCAGTGCCAATTTTTCATTTTTGGGAGGGGGTGTTAAGGTTAGTTATGGTTGTTAGCCAAGAAAAAAAAAAGTTCTGTGGAGGCCAATGGTTAGAATAAAAAATTGATTTTGAAAGTTACTATTCCACTAGAAAATATGAAACAGGTTTAAATGTCACATAGTCACATATAGAATGATTTAAAATGGTTGCCTGTGCAAAAATTTTTTACAATGATAGGGTATCAAATTTAAACAATTTCTCCTAATGTTAAATGACAATCTATGCTACTTCAAAATTTTGTGGGGTGATATTCTTGTGGTATTGTTGCAAGAAGAATAATAACATCCTACAAATTCTCATTCTAATAAAAAATTCAATTTGTTCCTCGCTCCCATTAATTTATCATTTCTTAGTTTAATGTCTGCCGTAAAAAAAAGCTAGTATGAATGTCCAATATATTATAATAAATAAAACTCCAAGAGATGTAAAATATTGAACATGTTTGTTTAAATTTAATAATTCTTATAATTCTTTGCTAAAGTTTTTCGTTTTCCTGTTTTCGATTGATCTATTATTTAATCTCAAGATTCAAAACATAAGTTTCATTGCTTAAGATAACAGTGAATTTTGCTTTTCAATGTTTAAATTTTTTTTTTTTTGGGTTCCATTGCCTTAGTAACTGAGTAGAACTTCTAAAGAGAAACTAAAAAATTAACCTTACTTTGTACAATTTGAATTTGTCACAACTCTATCCAGAGCAAAATATGATACAAGATACAATGTGTCTAAACTCTTCTCTATTTCAAGAAGGTATAGCTAAAGGGTGCATCTCACCAAGCTACAAAAAGGTTGATGCCTAAGACCTATACAACAACTATACAGATCATCCTTCTTTTTTTTTTTTTTTCCCTTTGTCTATTCTTTCACCAGTGAAGAATAAATGGGGAAAACAAACTGGGTGAACAAGTGTTGCTCACTGCAAATGTCATCAGCAATGCAAGGGATGTGAATGAGAATACTAGAGTGGTATAACTTCAAATTGCCCTCTTGAGTTTGCTTGTGTTATGCCTTGTCAAAGAGTGTGAGATCATTTCTGGCCAATGATGGTACAGTAATCACCACACAGGGCTGTTTAAAGTCTCCCCATAAAAGAACTCTTGTATCTTTCCTTACCCTTTTCTACTTCTTCACCCATTCCTTACTGTGTTATCTATGTACAGAAGTCTTGATTCTAAAACCTAAGCTTGAGCGCGCCTCAAAGCGATGTCAGCAAATCATTTGGGAGCATGGCATTCTTATTGGTGAGAACACTACAGTGAGTCTAGCATGATCAGAAAGGGAGTAGTCTTCAGGCCATCTACCTTTCTCCACCTCTGGAGGGAACAGAACTGCATTTTTTACACTGAAACCAATTGTTTGCTCCTGAGCATCATTTGAACCATCATCATGCTCCTCATTCTTGTTGTCATCTCTCTGATCTAAACCGGTTGAATTCCAGATTTGCTGCTGCAACCCCATAATATCAAGACCATGATTTAGCATGTGTTTGTCTTAGATATTATTGAACGTAAACTGAGAAATGCGGCTTCCCAAGACAAGAATTTCCACTTTTATTCAAAGCTTCTTTTTGAAGCTTTTTTTATCAACAGAGGTTTGAACGAAGGTTTCCGTTTAAAATAATTTAAAACAAACACAGCATTAACCAATAAATAAGTGACAAAGCACCCGGAAAAAAAAAAATACCCACTCTACAACAACAAACAAGGCTTACCCCACTAGGTTGGGTTAGCTACATGGATCAAACAAAACTATTGTCTCTAAACAAACAAAAAAATGAACTTTTACACCCTCTCTAGACAGAAAATTTTTTCCTTCACTAGATGATATTTTCTTTATATGCCTTTACAGGTTAAATTGTTAATGTTGGAACACACATTCCTGAACAAATGACAAATGCCAGAAAGTTTTCCTATGAATTACACATGACATTTTTTGTCTAATGAAATGAATACTTAAATACTGATTATCATATCCATATAACATTACTGTAATCAGTGATTTACTATATGCCTTGGGAAGAAAAGCATTCCAATTCCAGGGTTACATTCTCAACCTACTGGTTGCATAATGTTAGGGCCTAGCCCAATAGGAAATAAAGAGAAATGTAATATTTAGTTAGTTAGAAGGTATTAGTTAGTTAAGGGGAGAGGTTATAAATAAGGGACAATGAGAGTGAAGAGGGAGATGGAGAATTATACTTTGTGAGAATTAAGCATAGGCTTGATTGTGAAAGGGGAAACCCTTTGTGAAGGGGAAACCCTTGGAGGAGAATTACTCTCCTATTGTTAAGTTCTTGTTCATTCTTTTCTTCTATATTCAGAACTCTATTTTTAGGTTCCTAAAACATAACTACATACAATTTTTACAGAAAAGAATCCAAGACTTCAGAGTCTTTGTGTGTGATATTTTTGTAAGAGTTAAATTCATGTAAGCTATTTTACCTGAAATTCTTTATAATCAAGAACACCATTTCCGTCTATATCTGCTTGGACCCACAAGTCCTTCGTCTCTTCAACACTTAGCCCATAGCAATGACCAAATAAATTAAGCTGCACAGAATGAAAAACCTTCATAAACACTAGGATTTCTCAGACAAGCAAATGCATTATGTAAAATTTTAGATTGCTCATCCTATAGTTTATACTGCAGCATACCTGTCGAAGTGCTTCACAGAAACCAGAATAGGTAATACAATCTTCATTATCAGCCTTTAGAAAGGCAAATGCATCACTCTCTGTTAGCGAAGCTCTTCGCAGTAGATACTGAAAATGGAGAAATTCATTGTTAAAATACCTTGCAAATATGGTAAATCGTTTAATAACTGAGTGTAGGTCCAACTATTTTTGTGATTACCTTGAACATGCCAAATACTGCTTCAGTCCAACTAGCTTTTAGTAGTTTTGGATATTTGTCAGGATTTAGAAGCCAAATAAAATCAACAGCACATATATTTCCCCGATGATTGCGGTGGCTAACCCACTGCATTGACACAATGTTAAATACATATAAGTGATTGGCATTATTGTTGAGAAGAAAAATTCTGAAGGCAATGCTAAATATGTCACCTTATCAGCATCTGCATCGGTATAGTGATGTGCGGTATCATAAGATGATTCAAACCCCTGAGACCTCAAGAACTTGTAAACATGTCCACGTTTGCTTCCATTCCAGTCACTGAGAAATTAAAAGCGGTAAATGAAACAGGATTCAAGTGTTGTTTTAAAATAAAAAAAAAAAAAACTTAAAGAAGTAAGTGGAAGTTCCTTTGAAGTTACCCGCATAGCATGATTGGCATGGGCTTAAGTTGGAAATCTTTCTGATAAGATTCTACATATTGAAGTATCTTGTAGACCTGCAGAAAAGAAAATTTCAAGACATGATGACATTCTCAATGAGACATGGAGCCTAATATTGGTGAGTGTTTAGATACTAGTAAATGCTTGGATACCTGATGTAGTCGTACAAGACATAGGCTTGAATCATGAGGAAATAGTAGGTGAGTGTTAACAATCAGAATTTCTTGCCTGATATCACTGTTTCGCCACTGTGAACATGGAAAAGCTAGTTCAACATGTAACAACTGAGCTACACGATCACCACAATCATTGAAGTGCAACTCCTTGTAATTAAGAATATTAAAGTATTCCTTTTGCACTGCTATCAGAAGACCTGTGTAGGTCACAGAGGAAACACAGTATGAGAATTTGTTTTTTGTACATAATCTTCAACAGCCACTCCTCAAACAAAACTATGCATATGGAAAATAATATTATGAGAGCCTGACTAGCATTTAATAACTGAAACTTTCATTCACTAGAAAACACTAAGCTATCTGAAAGAGTTACATGCAAGAAAATAAAAAAAAAAGGACATGTTTTTCCTCAATAAAAATCATTTTAAATATGTCTGTTCCCTGCATCAATAAATATTTTCCAAACCTGTCATGCAGTGTTTCCATTTATCAAATTGAATAAATCAGCCCATCAGATTGCAGATTGGAGAGGGAGAAGAAATAATCTTAATGCCAAGTATCAAGAACAATGATATGCAGAATGGATTGGTACTTCAAAGTCCCATGGAAAAAGGGTAACCCACTTATTAGAGTTTGTTTGGATGGAGGAATTTGGTGGAAAGGGAAAGAATTTCATCTAAATAAACATTCACCTTATTTGAGAATTATTTTAAAATAAGAGCAATCAAATTAAAGATTTTCCCTCCAATCATCATCCCTTATTCATTTTTATAAACATTTTATAACACTCAATTTATGAATGAAAAATCAAACGTCGCCTCCCTTTCCCTCCAAACCCCTCCATCCAGATATATCCTTAAATACTGTAATCAATCAATATTTGTTTGTAATAACAAAGATGATGAGTTTGAGATTCTGACAAAAGTGATAATTTTCCAACAGTGGGAGAATGTACATACCGTCGCCTCGGTTGTTAGTCCTTCCAAGCTTGAAACTAACATAACCAGCATCTCCAAGTCTCTTCTCATACAAATTAACAAGCTCTTCATTTCCAACCCAAAACTCCTGCACAAACCCAACATATATGTATATTATTAGCCTTTATCCCAATATAGAAACAAGAGCGAAGGTCCAAATTGGTCCCTCAAAATTTTCGGGAGACTCACTTTTAGTTCTCGAAAAAAATAAGCTATTCATTTAGTCCCTCAAAATTATAAATGCGGGACACATTAGTCCCTAGGTTTAGTTCTGACGTCCATTTATTTGCCTACGTGTCCCATTAACCATCATACTTGGCCCGTTAGTGATCTTGCATGGCCTATGACGAATTTCCTCTATAAAAAACGAATAAAAAGTGGGAAAACATGCACAATTTTAAAACTCAAAATACCTGAAAATTATGCACTTTTTATACTTTTCATTCATTTTTCACCATGTAAATTCATCATAGACCACGCAGGATCACTAACAGGCCAAGTAGTATGGTTAATGAGACACGTAGGCAAGTAAATAAACGTATGAACTAAACGTAGGGATAAATGTGCCCCGCATTTGTGAATTTGAGGGACTAAATGATTAATTTATTTTTTTCAAGGACTAAAAATGGATCCCCCACGACTTTGGGTCTTCACTCTAGAAACAATTTAAATGGAATTCATTCATCACAAAGAAAGGAATATAAACATGATAGCATGATGATGGTAATGATGAACACACACAAACCTGAAGACAGATAATGGAAGATCTCTCCTGCAAAAGCCAATCCAATATCCTATGATTCCTGGCCAACCAATAAGCCCTATAATCGCTTTCTCGGCAACTGGGGTCCTGCTTTTATGTTATCAATCAGAAAACAAAAAAGCATCAAACTTTACAACACCCCATTTGAGGAAATTGACAATGCAAAAGAAGAATATGAATTAGAAGAAGAACCTCAAGGTTGATGCGCTTGTAAATGGGAGCAAGTATGTTAAAAGTAGTGCAGGTAATACAAGGTTGTTGCAGATTTTCCTTAATGGAAGAAGCAATTGCAAAACTCCCAATCCTTGAAATCCTTCCCATCCTTTTAGCCCACCTATCCGTTCTCATTCTACGTTCAAACCCCACCAGTGGTAGAAAAAAAAAAAAATCAAAGCGATGAAAAAAAAAGAAACCCCGGTTGTAAAAATCGACCTTTTTCTTCCTTTCTTCCTTTCTTTCTATATAGAGACAGCAATGGTAGTTTTTTATTTATTTATTAAATTAAATTAGTATTACTTTTATCTAAAGTAGTACCCGCAATTAAAGTGAATTGGTATTGTGGGTTTTGACATTGAAAAAGTGAGAGGAGGGAACTGGGAATAGAAGGTGAGGGGTGAAAAGATAAAAAAAGGAAGAAGATTGCAGGAGCGGCAACCTCGCTCTGAATGGTGATTTTGAACACAGAGAGACAGAGAACAAATTAAGGCTGATAATAATAATAGCAAAACGTTGTTGGTGGGGAGAGACACGTCGTTTGTTTGTTTGGTCTTATAAATAGCGTTGCGTATCCTCTCTCACGTTCATTTCATATATATCATCATAGCTTTTCCTATGAAACGTAACTGCCCAATGGAACACGTCAGATTTATCATGCCAACGTCGAATTATTCGTTCGCGTTAACTAATTTTTAATTTGACCCTACACTCCTCCTTTCCATTAAACAATACACTACTACATTTTAGACAGCATGGATGAATTATGTGTGGAGAGAAATCTTTATATTTATTGTAAAAACAATTTATATATAAAATTTAAAAAGAATATAAAAAAAAGTCATGTGTCTCCAAATATTCAATTATGTAAGTTAATTGTTAAATGATTGTGTAATTTTGTTTTTATGAAATTTATATAAATATATATATATATGTATATATATATATTAAATAATTATTCCACTATTTCATAGCTTCAAAAAAATTAAATAGGTATTATTAGGCATATTTCACTTTGCAATGGCATCTTCAAAATTGCAACCAATTTCAATAGATTAAAACCGATTTTGTCCGAATTCTTTCATAATTCAGAAGTGCCTCTATTTCCATTGATGCTAACCACATACAACGCACTCATAGCAGTTCATACCTTCCATCCAACCAATTTGCATGTTAAAGATAAAAATGAAAACATATAGATAAATTTAAATATTTTGTCAATGTCATATATGAATTTCGCTACTTGTTCTGCAATAGGAATCTATGTTAGCAAACATAATGGTATAATTAATAAGCAAACAAAAAGAGAGGCAAATTTTCATGTAAAGTAAATTATCTCCTAGATCCATAGTCCTTAGACCATCTCCAACGGACTCAAAAAGTTGGGTTCTTACCTATTAAGAACCGATACTTATAAGCATAAGCACTCACCGTTGGAGAGCATGAGAGATGAGGTGCTTATCAAGATGGGAAGCTTATTTGAGATAGTGGGCTAGCTTAAATATTTTGGAATAAAAAAAGTACACAATTGTGATGAAAAGTATGAAATATTGATGAAATGTAAAAATGTGGGATCACGAGAGGGTTCCATTTAGGAATTTTTTTTGAAGTTGCTGGGTTGAAAAGATTGTGTGCTTAAGTTGTAAAAAAATAAAAATGAGTAATATATAAATATAGGACTCATTTAAGAACTCCAAACAGTAAAAACATAAGGTGCTAAGATGGAGACAACCATAGTGAGTCAATGTCTCTGCAACAAACGGAAGTGTAAGAGTTAAACGTCCAACGTGGAAGGCACAATAACCCTACGGAGACTTTGTACTAACGCAAGTGGAGAACCGAAAATCAATTCTAAGATTGCTTCCTCTATGGGTCACTGACATCATATACTATATGAGCACCTTTTTATTTTAGAGAGGCAAACAATGTATCAAGTGTTGAAACAACTTGTATATCATAATTATAACAGGTACATCTATCTAGCATAAAATAACATGTATGTTCACATTTAAACATCAATGAAAAATCAGAGAGAAAAAGGGAAATTAGTGTCTAGAAATGCATAATGTAAGTACATTTATGATCAAATTGGCCATCTTTGTTATTTAATGCTTCATACTAATTAAGAACCCTGGTTATGGCAGTGTCTTACCAGAGGATGAGTGGTTTGTTTCACAAGTCACCCCTAAAATTAAATCCACTCCTCCAAGATCCAACACCTATGCATCTATATATAGTGATATCTATTCCACCTTGCTGCATAACCAAACTCCAACACTTCCCTTTGTCACCACCCAATGACCATCTAGCTTTTTGTAGAATTCACCTTTAATCCGAAGGGTGAAATGACGCATGGTGCAATGAAATTATGGCGAGCAGCCGAGCATCAGCAGACCGCGTAACTCCAACAAGAAATTAACGATGCTAACTGGAGATATGAGATACATCAAGGGAATTAGCTAAAATTGTTCTTTATGATCTAATTAGGGTTGTGTTACCCATTGTCATGAATTTCTTAGTACTTCTTCTTTTTTGGTCTTAACCTCATATGTACATAATAATAATAATAATAATAATAATAATAATAATAATAATAATAATAATAATAATAATAATAATAATAAGTGAGCGAGTTCAAACCCCAGCAATACACTCTACTCCTCCACCCCATTCTCATTCTCATTCTCATTCCCTACTTCTCTCTCCCCCTTGTAAGGCCTACGATAAGCAGGACCAGCACAAGGACCAAGATACTAAAACCCTTACTTTAGGCCTCAAAAAAACTTTACTTACTAGTTAGTAGTTACTATTTACTTAGCTATTTTTTTTTAAAAAAAAAAGAAAGACCTGATCTACCCTCTCAACTCTCTCACTTAGGGATGGCAAAAAAAATGTGTATCCACGGGTAAAATCCGTCGCGGATCGGATTTGGATAGTTTAATGGATATCCACGGGTAAGTCTTAAACCCGCTTGTTAACGGGACAGGTACAGGTTTAGTACTATCCGTGCCCGCGGATACCGACATATACTAAAATAAATACTTTTTTTCCCTAATAACCCTAATTTCTAATACCCTCACTCAACCTCACCCCAATTTCTAACCAGTGCCGCTCTCCCCCTTCATCAGACCAGCTATCCTTTCCAACCAGCGTCGTTCTCCGCCTCTCCCCTCCCCCTTCTCTCCTCCGACCGTGCCGCCACAGAGACAGAAGAGATCAGCGCGACCTTCGTCTTCCTGGACCAGCGCGACCTTCATCTTCCTGGACCAGCGCGAAAGTGAGCGACGGAGCGAGACCTTCCTCTCCCACTCTTCCTGGACCAACGCGAGCGCGAGCACTGTCGTCTTCCTGGATCAGCACGAGCGCCTCCTCCACCAACCACAGTCGTCTTCCTGTCTCTGACTCTCTGTTCGTCGCCCCCCATTTTGATTCTTTTCTTAATAGCATTGGTTGAAGATTAGAACACTTGATTCATGGACTTGTAATGCTTGATTTGATTGTTTCATAATAAAAGTGTATTTTGGATTGGAATTTGGATTTTCGTTTTATGGAGTTAATTTTAGAATTTTATTGTGTTTCAGTTGTAATTTATGTATTTTTTTATTTTTATTATTTTAGTAGTTATCCATGGATATCCATGGATACCCGCATATTTTTAAAAATCCGCGGATATCTCCTTAACGGATATCCGCGCGGGTAGCGGGAGAGCACGGGGCGGATTCTTTTCCCGCGGGGCGGGTAGCGGGTAGCTACTATCCGATTCTGCCCCGTTCCATTGCCATCCCTACTCTCACTTGACTCTCTCAGTCTCTCGTCTCCCTCTGGCCTTTATCCCTCACTGGCTCATTGCACTACTGCATTAGTGCGTCTCGTCTCCCTCAGTTTTTTTATAAAAAAGAAATTAACCTAGTTCCGTTTTATTAGCAGCAAAGCAAAGGCCCTTGAACCCAACACGCATGAAGGGTATGTAAAGATTAGAAAGGCTCTAAACAAATTGGTGAATGATTACCTTTATTGAATAGAAGTCAAGCCATTAAATAAGCATATAACAGAAGCAAAAACAGAAAGATAATGTAGAATCCTAATAGATAACAATAACTAAGAGATAACTAACCTTAGAGATAACTAAAGAAAAAATAGTTAGAATCCTAATCAAACTTAAATAGAATCCTAAAGATAAGATAACTATAACAAACTCAACAAACTCTCCCTTAAACTAATTGCACTTATGCAGTTTGTTTAACTCTGGAACTTCACACACTCCAAGCTGCATTCGAAGCTTCTGAAAAGAGTCAAGCTTTAGAGGCTTGGTCATCACATCAGCAACTTGATCTTGTGTTCCACAGTGAACTAGCTCAATGACTCCATCTCTAGTGTGATCCCTGAGGAAATGAAACCTCACATCTATGTGGTTACTCCTCCCATGCATGATTGGATTTTTGGATAAATATATTGTAGAGCAGTTATCACACATTATCATTGTGCTTCCTTCTTGATGATAGCCTAGATCCTTCAAAGCATATTTCTTTTGGCATATGTAGATCCCAACTGAACACTGTATCACTTCAATTCCCAGAAAGAACCTCATCTTTCCTAAATCTGTCATGTCAAACTCTTTCTGCATAGAATTCTTAAAGTCCTCCATCATAAATTCATTGAATTCCAAGGAAGTGAATTCTCCTCCCCTATCTATGCAAAGCATTTAACAGGCAGGTCACTTTCTTTCTCAACAAGTATTTTGAAACATTCGAAGTGATAGAAAGCTTCTTTTTTTCCAATAGAAACTATACCCATGCTTTTCTAGAATAATCATCTATGAAGCATAAGATGTATCTCTTTTGGCTGTTGGATGCTGGAGTATTTTGACCATAAATGTCTGCATGAACCAACTGCAACTTTTGACTTGCTCTCCACTGACTTTTCTTAGACATTGGCTCACGGTGTTGCTTGCCTTTAACACAATCAATGCACACAGTTGTAGAGGCAGGTAACTGAGGCAGTCCACAAACCATATTCCAAGTCTGAAGCAATTTTAAACCTTTGTGACTGAGATGAGCATAGCTGCAATGCCACAAATGAGGAAGATCTTGTGTTGTGGTGTTGAAACATGCTTCTTTCTTCTGTGGAGTCCTAGCGGACAATATGAACATCTTTTTTGAAGTCATATTGGTCTGTAGGATTAGTCCTTTATGAGGATGATATATACTGCACATTCCTGACTTAATCATGATGATTAGTCCCTTCTCCTGTAGTTGACCTATACTCAAGAGATTGTTCTTGAGTTCAGGTGCATAAAACACATCTTGTATCACATAAGTAACACCACTTATGCTCAGCTTCACATTTCCTTTGCCAAGCACGTTCATCTTTGTTTTGTTTCCAAGCTTTACTTCATGCCTGAAAACTTCATCCATCTCACTGAATTTTGATTTATCTCCACACATATGATTTGAGCATCCCGAATCTAGAAACCAGGCTTCATCTTTCTCTGCATAATGGTGAGGAATTTCAACATATGACATGAGCAATATCTCTTCTCCTTCACCAAACTCTGCATAATTCACCTCCTTGTCCCATAATGGACATTCATTCTGATAGTGGCCTAACTTGTGGCATTTGTAGCATTCAATTGTGGCTCGATTGGTGCTTTGCCTTCCTCTCCCTCATCCTCGACCTCTGCCTCTGTCTCTTCCCCTTGTGCCAGAAGAGTTATCTGAACTCACTTTCAGTGCCTGCTCTTCTCCACTTGGCCTGATAAACTTTTGTTCATGAACAACTAGAGAGCTTTGTAGTTCATCACCAGAAAGTGTATCAATGTCCTTAGATTCTTCAATTGAGACAACAAAATAGTTGAACTTCTCAGTTAAAGTTCTAAGGACTTTCTCCACGATGGTGACTTCCTTCATGTCCTCTCCATTGCTTCTCATCTTGTTGGCTATGGTCATAACTCGAGCAAAGTACTGAGTTATGATTTCACCAACTTTCATCTCCAGAACTTCAAAATATCTCCTCAGTGCTTGTAGGGTTGAACGCTTCACTCTTGCATTCCCCTCAAACTTTTTCTTCATTGAATCCCATATTTGCTTGGATGTGCGTTTCTCTATAATCTGTTCAAGAATTGTCTTGTCAATGGCTTGAAACAGGTAATTCTTAACCTTGAGATCTTTCACAATGAGATCCTCCAGCTTCTTCTGATGCACCTCGGTCGACTCCACTCCTTTTGCTGGTTCTACATAACCAGTCTCCACCAAATTCCAATACCCTTTTGATCTCAAGAGATTTTCCATAAGCAAGCTCAAATGATCATAGTGACCATCGAAACGTGGTATGGCGGGTTGCATGAAGCTCTTATCCTCACTCATTTTGAATCACTCAAAGTCTGCTGCTTTTTGTATACCAGGCCCGAAGATGGAGCTTTGATACCAATTTGTAAAGATCAGAAAGGCTCTAAACAAATTGGTGAATAATTACCTTTATTGAATAGAAGTCAAGCCATTAAATAGGCATATAACAAAAGCAAAAACAGAAAGATAATGTAGAATCCTAATAGATAACAATAACTAAGAGATAACTAACCTTAAAGATAACTAAAGAAAAAATAGTTAGAATCCTAATCAAACTTAAATAGAATCCTAAAAATAAGATAAATATAACAAACTCAACAGGGTATTATACTATTATTCATTTTCATTATTGGCTTAATCTTAACATGAATGGTATTATGAACATTTTTTTTTTTTGAAAAAACAGAAGCCAACCAAGTTTTATTAGCACTGCAAAAAGGCTCCAACGCATGAATGGTAGCACTGCAAGCCTGCAACCTATTAATACCGTAGCAGCACTGCAGCAGAAACGTGAGTTACGTGACATATCAGTTAGCATAGCAGGTTTCGGGTCCAATCAACTTGAAGAAATTTTTTGGCTTGATTGTACTTTTGGTCCCCAAATATCAAGATTTTGCAATTTTGGTCCCTGAGATTCCAAGTGTGTCAATTGGGTCCCCAGATACCACGAGTGTGCAATTTCGGTCCCAAAGTTTTCAATTGCGCCAATTGGGTCCCCAAGTATCCCCTCGGTTACAATTTGGTTCTCCTGTTAATGTGTCGTCCAATTTTTAACGCTAGTAGCCTATGTGAGATTGATTTGGCACTTAGTGAGGCCAGCTTGGCAACTTAGATAACATTCCTATGTGGCATCATTGATACCTCACGTGATGTACACGTGACCATTAAAATGTGTGAGCTGTCAATAATGCCACATATGAATGTTATCTAAGTTGCCAAGTTGGTCTCATTAAGTGTCAAATCAGTCCTACATGTGTCACATAGGCTACTAACGTTAAAAATTACATAATCGTGATATATGGAGGACTAAATTGCACAATTGTGATACCTGGAAGACCCAATTAGCACAATTGGAACCTGGGGACTAAAATTGTACAATCGTGATACGTGGGGACCCAATTGACGCAATCGAAACCAGAGAGACCAAAATTGCACAATCGTGATACCTTGGGGACCAAAAGTGCAATTAAGACAAATTTTTATGTGAAATATTCTCTTGGCAATCAAGTTTTATTGTTCTAACCTTTTCTCTTTGGTCTGGATTTATAGTCATTTAATTTAATTTTTTTATATCTTGATTCTTTTCCAAATGAATATATTGTTGTAAATGCTGTTTTGGCAGAAACAAGTTTTTCAAAACCAAAATTAATAAAATCTTATCTAAGATCAATAGTTTCTAAACAAAGATTAAATGTATTGACTTTATTATCGATTAAAAAAATGTTAAATGAGGTCGATTATAATAATTTAATAAACTATTTTGCTTCACAAAAAGCCCGAAGATAAACTTTAAATAAAAATATGGTTTAATGAACATTTTTTTGGTTTCCCAAAGTATCCTCCTCCCCGATAGGTGAAAGACTAATCTCTCGGAGTACTGTCACGCGCTTAAGTGGGGACCCCTCACAATAGTGTTTTTTTTCCATATACACGAATCCAGGAATCGAACCCAAGACCACATGCTTAAGGAACCCAAGTCCCTTCCACATAGATCAACACACATTGGTAGTTTAATGAACTTTTTAGTCTCTGCAAAATGTCGCCGTTTAGGTTTTTGTTCTTGCATTTTTTTCGTTGGTTTTCGTCACTGTAAGTTTAGTAGCTCGCTGTTAAATGTTGAGGTGGCTAATGGGGCGCCATGACAATAATGTCACGTAAGACTAATATTATTATTTAAAGCCACGTAGGTTGCCACATATTTATTTATGTTTTTTGTTTAATGAACATTTTAGTTCCTCCAAAGTGGGCGAGTTTTGGTTTTCCTCGTTGCACTTTTTTCGTTATTTTTCATTTCTGCAAGTTCAAAACATTTGGTTTTAGTCTCTGTTATTAGTGGACCGCCATTAAGGGCTGACATGGCTAATTAACGGGCGCCACGTCCTTTGTTAATAACTCCTTTGTTAGTGATTCAATATTGATGTTGACGTGATCTTAGCAGATTTTCCTTTCTAATTATAGTTGCAAAGCAAAAAGTTTGTTCGGACATTTACAAACTTGAGACTGTGATTGAGGCAAGTGAGATTTGGATTTCTTACAAGAAATGGATTGACTCCTTCATAAAATTCGTGTGAAAGTTAGACTAGGTCCGAAGTACCTATCCAATATCTCTTCCATCTCAATTCCATCGATAATGATTGGTGTGTTGTGATGAAAAAACTCTTGGACATTATCTTTGAGGGTGGTGTTGATGCACAAGAGCATGCCTCCATTGAGCTTGCATTGTTAGACATGGGTCTTCTACACATAGTTGTGGTGGAACTACTGTTAAAATTTGTGTCAGCTAAAATTTGAGATGATGCATATAGTAAAGAGAAGCGAGTTGAGAAGGCCCATGACAAATTCTTTTTTAGACTTGATGTTGCTATGCCCGGTGGCTGGATTGACTCCCCTTCATGTTGCAACAAGTATGAATGGCTCGGGAAATGTGTTGGATGCATTAAGTGATGATCCTGGAATGGTAATTCTTTTCTCATGTGTATGCTTTATGAAAAAAGTGATGGAGAAGGAGCAAGAAAAATCACTATAGAATAAAGGAGGAAAAGATAGAGAACTAGGAAAAAGAAAGGAGAGTCAAATTTTATGAAAAAAAATAAGTAAGAATATTATACAATAAAAATTAAAATAATATAATTGTTAAATATATTAAAATATAATATTAATAAATTTTTAAAAAATATAAGTTTAATGAACCTTTTATTCCCTGCAAAGTGGATGAGTTTTGGTTTTAGTTTCTGCCGTTAGTTGTCCATCATTTATTAAGTGTTGATGTGACTTTAAATAATAATATTCATGCCTACGTAGCAGTGCTAACAATAGGGACTAAAACCAAATGTTTTGAACTTGCAGGGATGAAAATCAACGAAACAAAAATGTAGGAACGAAAATCAAAAGTCGCCTACTTTATAGGGACTAAAAATTTCATTAAACCTAAATATATAATAATTTTAATAAATTATTATTATTAGCTTTAAAAAGTATCGTCTGAGAATTTGCTTTATACCTAAATAAGTGTTGAATCGACCCTGACTATGAGCATCCCCTTTGACCAATAATAATAATAATAATAATAATAATAATAAGGCCACTAAAAATAATCGAAGCCGATACGTTTATATGCAGTTCAATTCTTCCAATTAAACTAACAAATAACATATTACCAACAAAAAAATAAAAAACTAACAAATAACAATATTGATTCTTCTCATTTCTAAAAGTCTTGGACTTTGCTTTTTTAAAATGTATACTTTTATGCTATAAAAATACTGGGACTAGATTAAAGTAGATGTTGGAGAATAAAGAAGTCCCACGTTGGTTGGAAATATGAGCAAAGAGCCATTTATAATACTTAAACAAACCTCTCTCTATGAGCTAGCTTTTGGGATTGAGTTAGGTCCAAATCTAATATGGTATCAGAGCACATAGGCCCATCGACTCCATAAAAAAAAAGTTAAAAAAATAATAACAAAAAAAGGCGCAAGTAAAAAAATATATATTATCAGACATGTGGCCTCTGAGACTCAAGAAAAAATACAAGCACAAGCTCAGATAATAAAAATGAACAAGGACCTGAGGTCTCTGAGGCTAAAAAAACACTTGAAGTACAAGCCTATGCTGAAGAAACAAAAAAATAAACAAGTCACAACTGGATCAAACCAATTGGACTTGAGGGGGCATGTTGAAAAATAAAGAAATCTCACATTGATTGAAAATATGAGCAAAAAGTTATTTATAATACTTAAACAAATCTTCCTCTATGAACTAACTTTTGAGATTGAGTTAGATCCAAATCTAATAGTAGATTTATCTTTTTAAAAAAAATTATATCATATAAAAACAAACGGATGCTTCAAAAATAAAAAAACAAACGGTGGGAAGAGAATAAATTGTGCGAGTCATTATATTTAGTGGTAACCGACCTATGGAAAGTATTTTTCTCTTTTTTATCTTTTTCGCCCAAAGTTAGAAAACAGGGGCAATTTTATCAACGAATGAGCGTCTCTGATGGCTGATGCTGTCGACCCCCAACCAACGAAAGCTATGATTGCGGATTCGGCATTGAATGTGAGAATAAAGATCTTTGCTTTATTTTGGTGTAAGACATTCTCCTTCTATCGATAGTAGTTTATCATATACATCCTCCTATTTATATAAAAAAAAACATTTGACAAAATCATTAAAATCAAGAAAATACATTTAAATTTATTAATTTCATTTAATATTTCTATAAATTTAAATTTTATTTCATAAATATCCTTATATGAATTATTTCTAATTTACTAACTTAATTACTTCTAATATTTTCTCTCATAATAAATAAATGTATAATTGAAATTTAACATTAAATGCATTTAAAAATGGATCACTTTTCTTATATATTGGATAAAAAAAAGTCATTTTTGCCACTTATATTAAGGACCGGAGGGTATAAGTTGAAATTTCTTATAATTTAAAAAATCATAGATATGTGATAATATATTATTGGTGGAGACTAGGTATGGCTAGAGATGTAAATGGGGTAGGGGTCCGAGTAGTAGCCCCTCACTATCTGTCTCGCTGGATGAATATTTTATTTGTATCCTCCCTATATCTGCGCGGGTATCTGTCATACGAGTTTTAAACAGATTTATGAATCCATGGATATATGTTAAAAATAACAACTTTAAAAAATATAAAAAAATACAAACAAAAAAAAAAACTAACTTAGTACTTCAATCAAACATTAATAAAATTCAGAAGCTAACTTTAGTACATTTAGTCCCATAAGTCTAAACAAAAAGAAGTTTTTAACACAATTCAAAAGCATCTTAAAAGTTAAAACATAATAAAAATCAAAAGGTCTTTAATTGATGATGTTGATCCGTTCACGTAGCTTGTACTCGCGGGTATGGATACCACAATATCCGTCTTCGCTCGTTAATAAACGAGTAGAGAAAATATTCGTTTATTTTATCCGCAGATACCCATTAAGGTATCCATATCCAACAGTTGCGGGTTTTATCCACGGATCCGCGGATAGGGTAATATTTTCATCCCTTGGTAAGGTACACCAAAATGAGAACAAATCCTCATGGTGAATGTAAATTAGGGGTGGCAAAGTGGGTTGTGACCCGGGGGTCAACCCGCCAAAATTTGGCGGGGTGGGTTGGGGTCCTCAACCCACCAACCCACTTTGACCCTCCCCGCTTAACCCATCCAAAAATGGGTCGGTGGCGGGTTGGCCATATTAAAAAACAAATTTTTTTATATTAATTTATTACTTATTTAATATTATTTAATTTAATTTAATTGTTACTTGAAATTATTTCATACTAAAAAAATAATATTTTTACTTTTATAACACGAATTGTATGTTATAAGATAAGATTATTTCAATTTTTTAATAATAATTTAAAAAAGACTATGAAGATTGCCCAAAAAAAGAAATGTTATATGATTTTTTTTAATTTTATTATTTTTATAGCAGGTCAACCCGCCGACCCAATTTAAGGTTTCATATGTTTGGCGGGTTGACCCGCCAACCCACCACTAGACGGGGTGGGTTGGGGGGTTCAACCCACACGACTAAAACGGGTTGGCCCGCCCCGTCCCGTTTAAGGTGGGTTAATGGCGGGACGGGACGGGTTGACCCATTTTACCATCCCTAATGTAAGTAGTATTAGTAACCATGTTAGGGTTCAAAATTCCAACCTACGGAAGGTCATAATAGGTTAGGAATCCATAGGAGAGACAGATGCAACACCTGCTGTATCTCAGGAATAAAGACCACAGGGGCAGATACAGAGGCCATACAGACTTGCAGATTATGAGTTTTTTGATGATAATAAAGTAACATCAGAAGGAGAACTGGTTCATTTTGCTTTAATGGCTGATGCAGAACCCCTTGATTTTAAAGAAGCAATGAAAGAGCAAGTCTGGAAGGCAGCTATGATAGAAGAATTGAAAGCTATTAAAAGAAATCATACATGGGAACTATGTGAACTTCCCACAGGAAAGAAGCCAATCGATGTCAAATGAATTTTCAAGTTGAAATTGAATCCCGATGGATATATTGTCAAGCACAAGGCAAGACTGGTGGCTAGAGGCTTCTTACAGCAACATGGTGTAGATTATAAAGAAGTGTTTGCACCTGTTGCTAGGTTGGAGACAATAAGGTTAGTTGTTTCTCTTGCAAGTGGAAATGGATGGCCCCTATTCCATTTAGATGTCAAGTCTGCATTTTTGAATGACCCTCTTGAAGAGGTGGTATATGTAACACAGCCACGAGGATTTGAAGTCAGTGGGAAGGAAGATTTGGTGTACAGATTGCATAAGGCTTTGTATGGCCTTAAACAAGCTCCTGGAGCTTGGAATAGAAGAATTGATTCTTTCCTGATTCAACATGAATTTTCTAAGTGCTCGGTTGAGTATGGTGTGTATGTTAAACACAAGAAGGTGTCAAGTTTGCTGCTGATATGCCTCTATATTGATGATTTGTTAGTGACAGGCAGTGATCTACAGGAGATTGAGAATTTCAAAAGCTTGATGATGAGTGAATTTGAAATGACAGACTTAAGCAAGTTTTCATATTTCCTGGGAATGGAGTTCAAAACCATATCCACAGGACTTTTACTGCATCAGAAGAAATATATTACTGAAGTGTTAAAGCGATTTAATATGGCAGAATGTAATCCTGCTATCACTCCTGCAGAGACAAATTTAAAGCTGGAAAGAAGTTGTGAGGAAGAGGCAGTAGATAATACTATGTTTAAACAACTAGTTGGATCATTGAGATACCTATGTAATAGCAGGCCTGGCATTTGTTTTCAGTTGGTGTAATTAGTAGGTTCATGAATGAACCTAGGAAGTCTCATCTACTAGCTGCAAAACGTATATTGACGTATCTAAAAGGTACATTGCAGTATGGTATTTTATTTCCAGTCAACACTGACAAGAAAGCATGTGAACTACTTGGCTTTTTTGATTCCGATTGGTGTGGGGATAAGGCTGATAGGAAAAGTACTATAGGTTACTTGTTTAAATTTCGAGGTGCACCAATCTCTTGGTGTTCTAAGAAACAACCTGTTGTTGCTCTATCAAGCTGTGAAGCTGAATATATTGTTGGATCTTATGCTGCTTGTCAAGCAATATGGCTAAAATCATTGTTGTTAGAAATGAAAGTTGAAGTAAAGAAGCCTATGAAGCTACTGATTGATAATAAGTCTGCTATCAATTTAGCTAAAAATCCAGTCTCTCATGGTAGAAGTAAACATCAATTTAGCTAATAAATCTGCCATCAATTTAGCTAAAAATCCAGTCTCTCATGGTAGAAATAAACACATAGAGACTAGATTTCATTTTCTCAGGGAGCAGGTGAACAAAGAGATGTTAGAAGTTATTTACTGCTCAACAGATCAGCAGGTTGCAGATGTGCTTATAAAAGCACTGAAAGCTGAGAAATTTGAAGAACTAATAAAGGATCTAGGAATTGTAGCTTTAGAGTATTTGAATTATGGGGCAATGTTGTAACTAATTCAATACTGGAAAACTGAATATGGTTAGTTTCAATTATGTTTGTTATTCTGTTAGTAGTTAATACAGTCGTATAAGTGGATTGTATCGAGCACTATATATAGTGCATGTATTCAATAAGAAGTATTCACTGATAACTTTGCACATTAAGACTTTCATTTATTATCTTTGTATACATTTCTTCTGTGAGTTAGTGTGAGATTCCAACAACACGTACTATTAGGCTATATTTAAAAGTTTTGACGAAGAAGGAGTTCAGTAATTAGTAATGGAGTAGAATGGAGTGTAGAGGTAAAAAGATATTACTCTATTATTTGAAAGTTTAACGCGATAACCCCTAATTTGGAGAGTGTAGGTTTGGGTTATCATCCTAAATTATCTCACTCCAATACTTATGGGTTACGTATTTTTAATCACCCCACTTCATTACTAACCATTCTTGCAGACATAGCCTTTTGCATTTTATTTGGATTTTTCTCAACTCTGTTTTTGCCTTTTTTAGAGGAAATGGAATATTTATACTGAGTTATGTGAGGACTAATGTTTTATGTAATAATCATTATCTCTAACATCATGAATAAAGTTCCACTAAAAGAATTTGGCTTTAAAGTGGGTATGTAAGAAATATTTATATCCGTAAATCATTTAGCACGTTAAAATCTTTGAATAAGGTAAGAGAAGGGATTGAAGGAGGAGGTGGAGGACGGTGATGCTTGTAACTTTATATAATCTTAATCCTATAATTAGTGGGTGTAAACCACTTGAGTATGTAACAAGAATAAAGAAAAAATCCTTCCGTACTCTGTAGTTTATTCTATCTCTTGATTTTTATATTCTTACTTTTACAACATGTACTTAATTTTTAGTCTTAGGATATGATTTCATCCATATTTTTTGCGGATGACAACATTATTGATTTAACCTTAATTTTGGTAGCATTACATTTTAAATTTAAATTATTGTAAGTATACCAACATGTGATTGGTCTGAGTGGTAATAGGTTCGGTCACCTTAAGTAAGTGGTTAGAGATTCGATTTTTGACTCTTGTGTATGAAGAAAATCTGATTGAAAGGGAACAATCCTTAAATGTCATCCACGTCCCCCGATGGAGATTAGTCACTTTTAGGGTTGAATGGTGTGAAAATCCTCAAGATAGCCAGAGAGAACTACTCACACAGCAATGTGAGTATGTGAAGAGCCAAGTTAATGGGAAATATCACTAAAAATACGTATAAAGATTAAAGAACCACATCAGCCGGTATCTTTGAGTCAAAAAAACACATCAGCCTGTATCTAACTAGTTATGGTAATGTTAAACATTGATCCTCATTTACAGATAAATTTATGATCATAATAATTCATTAAACCTTCACTTTGTTTTGTTTTATTTTTCTTTTTTTAATTCCCATCAAAGGGTCATGTTAGGCTTCCTGAGTTCTATGAGGTCTAATGTTTTATGTAATAATCATTATCTCTAACATCATGAATAAAGTTTCACTAAAAGAATTTGTCTTTAAAATAGGTAAGTAATAAGTATTTATACCCGTGAATCATTTAGTAGGTTAAAATTTTTGAATACTTTATCAGATTAATAATAGACATATTATTATTCCCTCACTTCAAAAATAAAATCATTTTACATGAGTCTTTTCCTAAATTCCTCTCACCATTTATCTTGTGTGAATTGATAGATCAGTATCAAATAAAAAGATGAACTAGGTGAGACCAGTAGATAGTTCTTTACCCATTCTCACCTCCTATTCTCTGTTTTTCGTCATGGGTGGTTATTGATGATTCTTATAAATAATTGAATAACCTTAAACATTTAGTGATTTAAAAATTATAAAAAATTGTAAAATATGAATAAAATAAATTTTATCGTCATATACAACAACTTTTCCCAACAATATAAGATTTTTACAAAATTTAAATAATATCTTATATAATATACTAAATTTAATTATATTTTTAATAATTACTTTACATCAATAATTATTACATCAACGGTGTATATCTTTTAGACAATTTTAATCATTATAATTTTATTCAATAAATATATATATATATATATATATATATATATATATATATATATATATATATATATATTTTATCTCAAAATAAAAAGAAAAAAAACAATCATAATATACTTTGAGATAAGATGAATTGCAAATTTGCAAATTTTGACCCATCTATCTCATCCAATCCGATGGGGACTTTGCGCTATAATTAGGTACCATGTTTGGATTTCCGTTTGCAACCGCAAGTTTAAGTTAATAGTGACACTTTTGTAAAATAAATTTCATCCAACATGAACGGAGAAAAATTCTTTGTTGGCCAAACTTGAGTTTGAAACGGAAATCCAAATAGAGGGTATGTACATCTTGAGTGCGGTGTAACACCCGGGGCTGACGAGGGCGGGGAGTAATCGTCGGTGCATGAGGCACGGACAAGGAGCGGCTCCTAGCAGGCTTCTAGGACGAGGGATACATGAATCGGGAAAACTCTCCAGAGAAATCCTCCACGACAAGCATCTCATTCTAATATCTGACACAATCCCCAAAGGGTAAATGATGCGTCAACATGAACATGAGCATGTGAAACACAAATCCAAAACGAAAACTCCGCAACTCATCCAAGTTGTCGGATTTTACACTGTTGGGAAAACTCGTTTTATAGAAAAACTTTTCTGTTTGAAAACGGTTTGAACTGGACTATTCAGGATATGGTTATGACGTGGTACCCTGGAACAATTGTTGTTCGGACCTAAATAATGCATGAGACTTCAATATCATCTTTCTAATTCATGTACTCCGGAGATTCTAACTTCCCAACATCGAGCGATAGGCCGTAGTAACACTCGTAACACAATTGTTCTCATGAGTCGGCGTGAGGACTCGGATGACGGAGCGTTCTGATGAAGTTTGACGTTGGGTTGTACCCCAATGGCTACTTTTAGCCGACCAGCTTAGGAGACTTTTATTTTGAGCAGTCTTATATTATATTACTGCAAGCTTTTGAACTTATGTTTTCAAGTTTGTAATGACTTATATATACTAGACCAGGATTTATATTATGATTATGTTTTATGAAAATCCATAGAAAATTGTAGAAAAATCCTATGATCATGAAACCAATTTCTATGAACCCATCATGACACTGATGAGTCACTGATGAGTCATAGCACACCATGTGACTTCAACCTTATCCGTAGCGGGTCACTGAAATCTCATATTCAGCTCCGTTCTTCACCCGATTTAGGTTTTCCCCCAAGAAAGTCGTATGACGACTTATAACCATTCTGACCCTGTGACTCACCATGTCATCATTACCTTTCTAGAAATATCTAGATATTTATATGGGAAATGACATTTACGCCCCTAGTCTTTTAAGGAATTACCAAATTACCCTTTTGATTATTTACAAGTTTGCCATGACATCAATATATATATTTCTCTGTTCTCTCTCTTGGCCATTTCGGCCACACTCTCTCTCTCTTCTTTCTCTCACTTGTTCATCCAAATTCATAGAGTTCTTAAAGTTCTTCATGTGTTCTTCAATAAGTTCTTCACAAAAACCCATTTTGATCTTCAAAAGTTGAAGTTTTTGAGTGAAAACTTGTTTCTTCTTCACTAATCGTTGATCCTAGGAGGTATGATCCTCATCTAAGGGGGCCGAAACCTCCATTGATGAGTGGAGGGAGTTTTGGTTCAAGTTTTGGTGTAATAGTGAACCGAATTCACATCGGGCCGTTACAAATGGTATCAGAGCGGACCTCTCCCAGTACGGTGTGGTTCGGGGACGAACCAAGCGGAAGCTGGTTGGCATGTAACACCCGGGGCTGACAAGGGCGGGGAGTGATCGCCGGTGCATGAGGCACGGACAAGGAGCGGCTCCTGGCAGGCTTCTAGGCAGAGGGATACATGAATGAACCGAATTCACATCGGAATGAGAGGGATCCTGAGGCTGTGCAGGTATGGGACTGTACAGTTGAAGGAAGGCTTATAAGAATTGATTGGTACTACCTATACCAACAGGATGCATCTTCTTTTCGGTAGCCCATCACTTAAGAACTCTAAAGTTAAGCGTGCTTGACTTGGAGTAATTCTGGGATGGGTGACCTCCTGGGAAGTTTTCCTAGGAAGCATGTGAGTGAGGACAAAGCACGTTGAAGAGACTTGTGTTGGTTTGTGGGGACAGTCGACAATCCTTAAAGCAGTCCGGGCCGTTATATGCGGGATAATGAATTATGGGTGCATGGTTATCTATTCAATACATCTAGCTCGCAAAAAAAATGAATTTAATTGATATGCATTATAAGTGTAAAAAAAAATATATTGTCAATCAAACATAAATTGTCACATCGTTAAAAAAGTTTAACTCTTATCATAACTATTTTAAAAATTATACATAACATGATTTATGATTGGTTGATAATATAAAAAACCTTACATTATAACAAAGATTTAACTCATTAAAAATTAACGGATTGAGTTGAATTTGTGTCTGGATAATGAGTTAATAAATGCATTTTGGCAGTTCCAAAATAATGTAGCCATTTGCTTTTTATACCCACAATTTAATTTTCCCACCCCTTCCCCCATTTTTTTTCAAAAAAATCCCACAAATACCCTTCTATACAAAACTCTCCCCCTCATTACTATTTCTACCCCTTCCCTATTTTTAAAATTTATTTGTACCAAAATATCCTCCTCTCACACCACCCTCCCCTTCCTCTCTCCACTCTTCCCAGCACACCCCTTTTCCTCTTTCCCCTCTCCCCCTTCGCTGGTCCCATCATTTGCACTCAAATCCTCTTCTCCGCCCCTATCGTCTCTGTTCTCGTTGGCACTGTCATCGATCTTCTTCCGCTTCCTCTCGCTCATGAAATTGTTGGTTTTCCCATCCGTCATATTCTCAACCCTGCTTTTAGAACATACTTGAGGCGGTCCAGCCTGGCAACATCATCTTCGCCGAAGAGCATGATTGGCTACTTGAGGAATCGAAGGAGGTGAATGTACTACGAAAACGGTAAAAAAATTGAATACATTACGGAAACTATAGTTTTTGTAAAGTAAAAAAACAGAATACCTTTGTATTCAATTTTTTCTACTTTACTGTAATTATAGTTTTCCTATGAGGTAGGAAGGGATAAGGGTATAATGAGATTTAAATAAAGAAAAATGGGGGAAGATGGTAGAAAAAGCAAACGAGAGGTTGGAAAAGAAAATGCCAATAATGTAACAAGTTAATGAAAAGGTTTGGTAAGAAGTGGGCCTAGCCCAAGATGAAACCAAACCCGCATAACAGACCCGCCCAAGTAACACAACACAACATTGCTATACCTATATATACGTGTGTGCTCCACTAGGGTTTTGCGGTTTGTATTGTGGAGACACAAGTCCCAGAGCCGCTATAGAGAGAGGTGGTGGTGTTGGGTCGCAGAAAAAATGAAGACGATCCTTTCTTCGGAGACGATGAACATTCCTGATGGCGTGAGCATCAAGGTTCACGCTAAGGTGATCGAGGTAGAGGGTCCACGTGGCAAGCTGGTCCGTGACTTCAAGCATCTCAACCTCGATTTTCAGCTCATCACCGACGAGGACGGTAAGAGGAAGCTTAAGATCGATGCCTGGTTCGGTTCTCGGAAAACCTCCGCCGCCATTCGAACCGCACTCAGCCACGTGGAGAATCTCATCACCGGCGTCACTAAGGGTTACCGCTACAAGATGAGATTCGTCTACGCTCATTTTCCGATTAACGCTAGCATCACCAATGATCACAAGGGCATCGAGATCCGTAACTTCCTTGGTGAAAAGAAGGTCCTTTTTTATTTCCATTTATTATTATTATTATTATTATTATTATTATTATTATTATTATTAATCTAATTGAGATAGCAATAGTTTTTATATTGATGATTGATGTCTATTTTCAAATGATTTAATTTCTTAGTCATTTGGTTAATTATGTGATTTACCAGTATATTATGCGTCCATGAATTTTTTATATATATTTTAGTTTGTTTATGAGGCTGCAAACCTTATTTTGAGCTTTTGGTCATTGTTTTATGGATTTATTTGGTATGCATTCTTAGTGTAAATAACCTTTACTTACATTCTCAACTAATCGGAAATTGTCAAATCATTAGAAATTAGAAATGTTTGAGAAGTCACTCATACCGAAATTTAAGTCACCGATGTCATGATTTGTTATTGATTGATGGTGTAATTGTATACCAATTAAACTCTCTATTGTTATTTCTTGTGTTTTGCATATTTCCTTTATGCATTTGATTTCCTATTCTATTTTTCAGCAATGTGTTGTGTGCTGTTGTTTGGTATCACTATTACATGTTTATGTATGCGTATCTATTGGCTGTTATGTGCTATTGGTTGATATGGCCTATTTTATTTACTTGAATTATGTATTTGGTTACACTATCCTTAGGTGAGGAAAGTGGACATGCTTGAAGGTGTTTCAGTACTTCGATCTGAAAAGGTTAAGGATGAGTTGGTTTTGGACGGAAATGATATTGAGCTTGTTTCTCGGTCATGTGCCCTCATCAACCAGGTACATTCTTTGTGCACGTTTGTATGTTAAAACCTTGTCAATTTTTGGTATTATATCTTAATTGTAATTTTTTATACTGCAACAGAAATGCCATGTTAAAAATAAGGATATCCGGAAGTTCCTTGATGGTATCTATGTTAGCGAGAAGGGAACCATACTTGAAGAATAGATGGTGAAAAACAAGCATATTGGTTTTAGTTGAGTCAAGCTTCTCTTCTGCATGGATTGCTTACTGTTTAGTGGCGAGTATTTGGACACAGTTTTTATTAGCTTGTTGAGATTGGATTTTACAATTTTGTGTTATCAAATTTATCTTTATGGAAGATCTTTTTCAAAATTATTGCTTCTATATGCATTTTTATGGAATATTTGCTGGAAGTATTAGTTCTTCATACGGTGCTGCCTCTTAGCGACCTCTTTGTTTAGAGGTATTATGCTTTCATCATCGGTCTTGTGATGAATCAATCGTTAACACAGAACAGGTGATTAATTGAATTAGTAAGTGGTTTAAATAATGCAATGGATGGGTAACTTTTGTAATTGATTGATGTGTTTAGTGTGCAATTACAATCAAAGCTGAATGTGATTAAGGTATAAGTTACGTCATTTTGGGCATTCACCAAAAACGAACAAAAGCGGTTGGAAGGTTGAAATATCATTTTCTTGCTTGCAATGGTTTTCATATAATATATATCTATACATTTCTTAATGTTATGGGAATTGATCCTTATGTTATTTTTTTTTTTTCCATGTTGAATCTAAACCTGTCATCTAGTATGTTAAAGGGGAGTGTGTTTAAAATATTAAAAATGGGGGATAGGGGGATTGAATGAGGTAATCCTTAATGTTTTTTTTTTTTTAACATGGGAGGATCCACTCGAATAGCTAAAATAGGACAATATCCAGTAATAGTTTATTTTGCTAGCGACTCCAATTAATGTGATAAGGATGCTCGTAGGTAGGGCTGAAGATTTTCAATCTCACTTTTCAACGATATACCATTTGTTGGACAGCAGAATTTTGTTTCCAGTATGTCCCAAGTTCTCAAACGAGAAGGATGCTTTCAATCTAAGATATTAGGTAGTCGATGCCAACTAATTCCTCCCAGCCCCCCCCTGCTGTAAACACAAATCCAAAGTGTCCTGGGAATCTTCTTTACAATTGAATTGAACAATTCCGATGTCTTCAAGCAAAATGGTTGTGATGCTAGTGGCTTCATACCATAAATTATGAGCTCACTGCTTGCCATGCTCAACCTAGCTTGCGGGTGCAAAAAACAAGCAGTGGGAGTAGAATTTGACTTGAGGAAACAATAGTTTGAGACCCAATTTCAAACACTGCTCTATGTACTACTGCAACTATCAACGACAAATCTCGTAGAAGTTTTTTTTTTTTTTTTTTTTTAAAGAAGTTTATCCAACTTCTGCTTGTAATAGTAACTTGCTTTAACTTCTATATTGCCTATCCAAAGGGTCCTTAGTTTTGTTATCTTTTAGATTAGATAACCCACTTTCTGAACTCCCAAACGAAGGAAGCATCAGAACCATCACAAGATAAAGAGACAATAACAACAGTGCCAATAGCGAATGTGTTCACATTGCAATCGACCTACAAGTTTGCAAAACTCCCCTCTGCCTCCCCCTCCCCATGGGAAGAGAAGTTACAGGAAACCCCTTTTTGGGAAAATTAAAGGGTAGAATGGAAGGGGGGAAATTTATGCAAAAATGATAAATGCTCAGCAGTTACAGATGTTTCAATGACATCTCTATTTTCATTCCACATTAGCTTGGCGAAATGTTCAACAGCCTTTTCAGTGGGATGAACAGAATCAAAGAACACATAATAACATTCTTACATAGCTCATATTCTTTAATCCCCTTTTCCCTCCGCAACTATACTCTTTAACAAGCCGCATTCCCCTTTGAAACCTTATAAACTTAAAAAAAAGCAACATTTACAACAAAGATGATGCAGCTAATTTTTTTCGGAAACATCCCACATATATATATATATATAGTTTCAGGGCATACCATATATTGAAGGGTATTTCGATACTTCAATATGTATGTACACTTTATAGTTCAGTAACTGAGTATCTGAATCACCTTAGTTGTTTCTCTAGCTTCTGCACCATTTTGGGAAGAGCATTATTGTTTTGTCTTGCAAGTTTTCAGGTATCCGGAGGAGTAGATATCTTCTCCATTTTTCAAAGAAATTGAGAGCTCTATTATTAAGGTTTTGGGTGTATAAAGACACATATTTGGCACACATTTCTAGAAATGATGACATATATTTACTTTCATACACCCAAAATCATAATAATGGTGAGAAATGGAGATCTCCATTTATTTTGAGAAATGGAGAGGATCTCCACTTATTCTAGACGGGATTTACTTGACCTAAAGTTGATATTTTGATTGAGACATTTGTTTGGATCCGAATCTAACCCATTCATGAGAAACACTTGGATAGACACAGATCCAAGTACCCAACACATCATTCTTGGGCACATCCAATAATAAAATAACATGTCATTAAAAATTTAAAACATGAAAATAAATTCTTAAAAAATAATAAAACTCTTTCACTCCCCATCTCCTTTAAGTAGCTGCTACCTCTGCCAGCCAACCCAGAAACCCTTCCTCTCTCTAACTCCTAAAACGTCATATTTTCCAGAATGATGAAGATGTAGATTATTCAATTTTTATCATAAATTATTCTCTATTACGAAAAGATACTTATTATCATTATAATAAAATAGAAATTAATTCGATTGAAACTTGAGTTAGGATTTTGGAAGTGACTGTGAGAATCACTTGTTGTCCGTCATCTTCATCTTCCTTCTTAATTTTATATTTTTTTTATTGAACAAACAATTAAGTTTTAGCTTTGTAAGAAGGAGACGTTTCAGCTTTTTGTATCTTCATAGACACCTTAATTACATTTTCATTATAGTTTTATACATAGATTTCTTAGCATAGGCCCATTTTTCTCTATCCGTCTCTCTCTCTCTTCACCCCTCAAAAGTTCATTGTTGCTCATCAAGGGTGCTTGGCTTATTCAGGTGATTTGAAATTAGATTTCAAATTAAAAGAAGTTCCCCTGTTTTGATTTGATGTATTCACAGGTACTTCTCCCTAAAAAAGGTCACAGAAAGATAAAATAATATGTACATATTAACTTCAATGTTTAGACCAGCTTTTCCCTTACCCAGAATTTCAAATATTAAAAAGAATAACCGGTCTGGATTGACAAGGGTAGTCTGCATTGTGCAAATTGGAGAGAGAGAGAGGGTCCAGATAGAGAGATGGGATCGGTGAAAATATGACGTCTGATAAGAGAGAGTGAAAGAGTTTTGTTATTTTTTAAGTTTTTATTTTGATGTTTTAAATTTTTAATGACATATCACATTATTATTGGATGTGTCTAAGGATGATGTATTAGGTGTGTGCCTATCCAAGTCTTACTCCCCATTCATGCTTGGGGTGGAATTGAGCTAACCCAATACATTGACATAATATATAAATTTAAATTTTATGCATAATTAAATCATAAAATTAAAGAAGTAATACACTAAACTAAGGTATATTTTAAGAAAATATATAATATTAATATAAATATGTTTTCATATTATTCAAAAGGTTGTTAATTTTAAGTTAAGATATCTTATTACTCATAATTAATAGTAGATAAATATAGTGTGATACCAGATTGGGTTGGAACAATCTGAAACATAATCCAAACTCTACCCATCATACCGAATCCATTTTTTAGAATCCAAATTGAACGCAATTAATTTCAAATTGAGACAAATTTAAATAAGTAGGACAGTTAGAGTTTTGAATATTCATAGAAGTGTCAAAACTTCTTTCGAGCAGGATGGCTAAACGAATATGGCGGTGATGGAGGGTCACTTAACGACAATCGTGGCGAACCTATAGTGAAAAACAAGTAAGGTAATGTGAACGACAATGACAAAAGAAAGAGGAAACCGGATAAATGAGGTTAAAGGACAAGATTAAATTGTAAAAATAAAAAATAATAAAATAAATTTAAGAACTTCTTACAAATATGTTGAAAACAAGTTATAATAGGTTCCAGTAAAAAAAAAAAAAGGTTATAATAGGTTAAAATGTAAAAATATTTAGGTTAAAATATACTTTTAGTCTTTTATTTTTTTGCCAGAATTCAATTTGGTCATTTATCTTTTAAAAGATTCATTTTGATCCTTTATCTCTCAAACGTTACACAAACTCGTCCTTTCCGTCATCTCCGTTAAATCAAATAACGGAAAGTTCTGATGTGGCTTCAAATGTTGTTTAATGATCCTACTTGGCTGGGAGACAATGTCGTTTGATGGTCAAAATCCATTAAAAGTAGGTTGTGACATTGGGAAGAATAAAAAGAAAGAAACCAAGGTTTGGAATCATGGCTTGGAAGAACCCAACCCAGAATGATTGTCGAAGGATATGATTCAGAAATATCTGAAGTTGATCAAGGCTTTGTATGTGAGAGTCTTGAAGAGGTATAGTGAGAGGATGAAATTCTCCGGGAAAGCTTCAACGGCTTCGCCATTGTTGCCACTAACGACCTCTGTTTTTCTAAATTGATCAAAATTTCAAATAAATAGATTCAGTTCTTTTGCAATAAGATCTCCACCAAATAATGGAAGAAGAAGAATAATAATACTGAATAGAGGAAGATGAAGATTAAAATCTCCAAGTAAAATCTCAAAGTTCCAACATAAAAGATGAAGATGAAAATACCGAAACATTCTTTTCAAATTCAACGTCTTGGACCAACACTTGCATACAAATGAAAGGAATCCAATGTGATTTGGGAAAGAAGATGACATACACATGAAAATCGAAGAACCCTAGTCTTACAATTGGGGTTGAAGTCCCCTTTTAATTTGGGGAAGAAGGTTGGAGCACTTGCCATGTCAGATACCAAGGATGAGAGATAACGACCAAGTCAGCTTCTACTAACGTCCTTCATAACAGATATGGCAAAAAGGAACGAGTTTGTGTAACGTTTGAGAGATAAATGATAAAAATGAATCTTTTTAAAGATAAAGAACTAAAATGAATTCTGATCAAAAGATAAAGGACCAAAAGCATATTTTAGCCAAATATTTATGCCCCAAATCTTATTATGAGCATGAAGCTCAGTGCATTTTTTTATGACCACTCTTCATTAATTTGTTTCATTTTGTGATTTTCTGTAAGTTAAATATGAAATTTTTTAAAAATTATTCAACCACGTAAAAAATGGTTTTTTGAATCTTTAAGCTATTTGTCTATGCAATTTTGATTTAGGAATGATAGATAAGTAAAGTTTTAGTAACTCTAGAAAAAAATTCACTATAAAGAAGCTTTTTCCATAAAGAACAACATAAAAATAAATCATTAAAATCAAAATATAACAAGAGAAGAGACCCAAAAAACACGGCAGTGTGAGATGTTGGGGTTTTACTAGGGCTTTTATTATACAGCAAGAGAAGAGGAAGAAAATTGATGAACACATAACACGAAGAAGGGGTTGGAGTTGGAGTTGGAGTTGCAGTTGCAAAGCATAAAAATGGCGAGCATTTGGAAATCCAATTCATCTCGTTCTTTGAAACAACTTAGCCACACCTATCGTAGAGTTCTCACAACTTCACCCCCTTCGCTTCCCACCCACCCTCTCTCTCAATTCTCCTCCCTCCGTTTTCTTCGCACCGGTCGCGATCCTATCTCCAGGTTCATTAATTTCATTGCCCATTAATGCATTCCGCTATTTCAATTTCTGGGTTGTTCTAGAATCTCTTAAAGTTTGAATTTTTGACCAGGAATTATGAGATCATTCCTCCTATGAATTGGGGGATTCGGATTGTGCCGGAGAAGAAGGCGTTTGTGATTGAGAGATTCGGAAAGTACGTTAAGACTCTTCCTTCTGGAATCCATTTCTTGATCCCTTTCGTTGATCGAATTGCTTATGTGCATTCCCTCAAGGAAGAGGCTATTAGCATTCCTGATCAATCTGCTATCACCAAGGACAATGTCACTATTCTAATTGATGGGGTGCTTTATGTTAAGGTGTGAATTGTTGTGACTCTTAATTGTGGTTTTTTGGTTTTTTGCTTGTTTGAGTGGTTAATGGGTTGATACTTTTTTTTTAATAGATTGTGGATCCTAAGTTGGCTTCTTATGGAGTAGAGAATCCCATTTATGCTGTTATTCAGCTTGCACAAACAACTATGCGTAGTGAGCTTGGTAAGATTACTCTTGACAAGACATTTGAGGAAAGGGACACGCTCAATGAAAAGATTGTGGTGAGTTTAGTTCATTGAATTGGTCTTATTTAAGGAACGTCATAGCTACCACAATATCGTTGTATACTTAAAAATCTTGTTGGTGGCTGTCTTGGACAAGCAAAACATAGGTTAGTTATGCATTGAATGTGCCTCTCTAGATAGAGCTCCATGGACTTCAGGACAAGAGCTAAAGAAGAAAATTTAGCAAGTTTGTGCTGGATGTTTTGTTGGCTTCACTCCTCCAAATATGAAATACAATATGGTCTTAATTGGTGACGACATAGGATCCAGTTGGTACCATGGATGTAACAATTAAGATCTTTTGGATTCCCGTTCATAACCAGGAACAAATTAATTCATTTCAGCAACTTGACTTCAGTAAATTTATTTAGTCTGTTAATCACCTTTTGTCTTATAATCACCCGACTCACCCCCAACTTCAAGTTTAGCCTTAGCCTTGTTGTCGTCTGATGCTCAAACTGAAAGGTATTGAAATTGTCCAATAGCCACAACTTATACAACTCTATATTTAACAAAAGTTAAAATTATTGTTCACTCAGTCTTAACACTTAACCCTGAGCACTAGTACAAACTCAAACCTAAGCAGTAGAAGCAGTCATCTTCAGAGACAAATGCAGAATGTAAAGAAACAGAAAATGTAAAAGAAACAAATTCAGCTTCAGTTTTCAAGTTAATTTACTTTGAGAAGTTTGTAAGATTTCAGAACACATTGCAGGCTTGTTTTTTGTTTCAAATTTCCCCAACAATCATATATGATTTCAGCAGATATTCAATTTCGTTTACTCTATATGTGTATTGAATTATATCTATGGCTATCCTCATATGTGCCATGCCCTTAATAGTATTTGGGTCAGTATTGTGGTTGTTGAATTTGAAATGTGACGAATGCCTTACGTTAGAAATATCTTGTAGATTTGTGCATAACTGCACAGTCAATTGGTGCTTTAGTTAAGAAGCCTTTTAAGGAGGTGATTACTATTGTAATTATGACTATAATTAATACCATACCAGTATAAAGTATATCCTTGTATGGTCTAGCTTACAAATACATTGTTGATGTAAGTGCTCCTCTTGTGGATCACTTCTGTCCATGAGTTGCATCAATGCGTCAAGCTATAAATTGATTGCTTTGACCATAATTAGCAAATTCTACTAGATGAATATCCCTCTCTCTGTCTTCCCCACCCCTTGTTCCTTTGTGTGTTTCTTTCTGGATTCAGAAAAGTACAGTAACACATCTCCATCATATCTGCTAGGGGAAAATTGATATGTACTCTACTTTCCTTTCACCAATTTAGGATTTCAAGGCTTGCAGTTATGGGAAACAAAATATTTTACAAAATTTTATCATGAATAGGTTGTCTTGTGTTTTCTTTCTGATGTATCAAACATTTATGTACTAACAGGATTTTCATATTCATCTGGAAGAAGTATATAAACAATGACTCTTTATCATCTACAGCCAAATAATAATGATTAATTGCGTGACAAAATTGTTGCAGGAGTCCATTAATGTGGCTGCAAAAAGTTGGGGACTGGAGTGCCTTCGATATGAAATAAGTACGTTTTGGCAATCTCTGAAAGATTTCCCTTTATTTTTTACTTGTCAGTTTTTGTGTAATTTCTTTCGTCGTTGTCCTTCTTCAGGGGATATCTCTCCTCCACGTGGAGTGAGAGCAGCTATGGAGATGCAAGCAGAAGCAGAACGGAAAAAGAGAGCTCAAATCCTTGAGTCCGAAGGTTATTAATTTTTCAATTCTTCCGATGTTCAATGATGATATTTTACATTATTTCTCATCCTGAAATTAGTTTTTAGTGTACATGTCATCCAACTTTATAGCTTGTATGCTTATTGGCATTGATTACCTTTAATGTTAAACAGGAGAAAGACAGGCCAACATTAACATCGCTGATGGAAAAAAGAGTTCGGTGATCTTAGCATCAGAAGCTGCAAGGATGGATCAAGTAAACAGAGCTCAAGGTTAATTACATGTTGATATATCAGTTCCAACTTCCAGTTGTATAGCAATATTATTTCTTTAAGATAGCTTTGACGCTGAACATGTGCCACTCTTTATTTGACTTCAAACTATTATAATTTTTTGGAGGAATAATTTTTTGCATGACAAGAGGATTGTGAATTGTGGATTGGACCATAGTCTCACTTGACTACCTGACTTGTGTTCTTTTGTAACACGCCACCAATCACCATCAACGTTGTGTTAAAGTGGCATGTTGTCATCTGTTTTCTTCATCTATCAATTTCTTTTGGAAGAAACCACAACTAACGAGCTTGATTGATGTTCCCTTACTATATTCTCACTTCCCCTTGATATCTTGGAACCCATATAATTAACACCATTCTTTTTCAGGTGAGGCTGAAGCCATCCTTGCTAGAGCAAAAGCAACAGCTGAAGGTCTTGCTCTTGTGTCACAATCCCTAAAAGAAAATGGGGGACCAGAGGTGAGCCTCCTTGTTTTTTTATTTTTTAAATTTTATATATAATCTATATATAACAACTTGTACAAGCAATGAACTACATATTGATTAGTTTAATTCATTGTTTGTTGTTATATGTCGCATATGGTAAATTTTTTTTTGCCCACATCATTTCAGTAATTTTCTAGCTTTTCATGTAAATTTTCGAATGTGCTGTTCAAAAAAAAGGTATAGAATGCAACACCTGATACTTAGATTTATTTTGTTTGCACGTCAATGATGCCTGGCATGTTTAATTTTTGGACATGCTAGCATTCCAGCCAGATAGACTTTATTTATGAGTGTGTGACTGTGAGACTTATGTATATAAATCATGTTATTGCAGTCGCAGTTTTCATTGCAGGATCTGGTTGACCGTTTCAATTTAATGTTTGATTTCTTCAAATATTCAAGTATGATACCATATAAATAGGGTCGAAAGGTTTATTCTGTTTGGGTTGCTCTTATCTCCGAAGCTTGAAAAACAATATTGTTGGTGAATCTGGTGTATAAAATTGCCTCTTAATAGAGGCACATTTTTTTAACCTTATGGAGTCTACGGAATAACAGTGAAGGAATTAATATTGTCATTTGGCTTACAGGCAGCAAGTTTGAGGATTGCAGAGCAATATATTCAAGCTTTCAGTAACATAGCCAAAGAGGTACTACATACAAGCTGTTTGATATGCTAGTTCCTGCATTGCACAAGTTTTTTACTTAGGATTTGGTTTATATTTATTCTTTACTATTTCCTCAGGGCACAACAATGTTGCTTCCTAGCTCTGCATCCAATCCTGCCAGCATGATGGCTCAAGCCCTTACTATGTATAAAAGCCTGGTTGGTAACGTTTCCAGTGATAAGCATAGTGGAACCCCAACCCCTTCAATAGCAGGACAACTAGAGGGAAAGGATTCCTCTGGTGAGGTTAAAGATGAGAGCTGGTCACCTTCTAGTACAACTAATGAAATCCCAGATTATCATGGAAAATCTGGATTTTCACTTCAGAGCCCCCCAAAAAGGGAATAGTCTTTTGATTTTACAAAACTCACCATTCTGATGAATTGAGAATTCATTTGTTTTTTCGGTAAATTATGTTCGGACTTCAAAGAGGGGGAAGGGGAGGAGTTTGGTTGGACTTTACTTATATTGCCAATTGCTGTAGCATCGAGCAAAGGATACGATTAGTTAATTAATGATTAGACAATGAAAATCCTTTTTCACATTCATCCTGCCGTACATTTCCAAGTTTACTCATCACCCAATTATTCTTGCTGGATAATTTTGGCGTTCCCATTCATATTCTTATCCAGGTTCTTTGTAATGCTATGAACGAATAAAACATGCATTAGTGCAAGTTCACGTAACACAACCACGGGTTCAGACTTGAAAGGAAACAAATAGTTGGAAGTTGAGCCAAGAAATCTTCCCAGACATTATACCAGAGAGTTTTGGTAACTTGTAAAGCACGAAACGCGTTGGAAATATATAAGGCTGTAGTTTCACAATCACATCATCGTCCAAGGTTAAAAGACAGATTAAGAGTAGTTATCAACTTATAAACCGAATCACACTGACACCATATATCAAGAAAGATGAGCATTGACAGAGCCTTGAATGAAAGCGCGGTAATAATAGCATGACTATTCCTAGTGATGAACACTCTCATCAATTAGAATATAATGTAGGCAGTGTGGAAAGCGCATTGACATATAATCTTCAAAATCTGAATAAAACTAGATTAGAAATACATGTACTTCAATGTGGTTGTGTTATGTGAACTTGCATTCATGCATGCTCTGTTTTCATCAAAAATGAGGCTTTCCCTCCACTTTTCCTCCCAAATTTGATGGAAACATATTTTTGGTGGGGTCTATAGATTTTTTTTTTCTTTCCTTCTCTTTTGCAGGGTGAACCAAATGAGGAAAACACGGTTTTTTCTCCTCTTTTCTTGTCTCTGTTTTTTCCTTCTACTTTCATTCATACCAAACAAAGGCTAAAGGAGTTGGATCCACAGTGACAAAAATGTAGCAATCCAAGTACAAAAAAGTTCAATAAAAGCTATCCTACACAAGGCCGAATCATCTAAATTCTGAATTCAATAACATTCAAATGATAATAACTAATAATAAGCCATAGCAAAAGAACATTGTTGACTTCAACCAAAAAGACAAAATAAAAAGAATGGCCGTATCTCTATTCAAAACACAGCAATGTGCCCAAATGCCGGAACTCTCACTCAGGTGGTGCATGTAAAATAGAGGGCAAAATTTAGGTAAAATTACTTAGGTCCTTGTGATGCTTTTTTTTCTTCAATAAAAATATGTAGCATTCATTGATAAGCTGTGGCACATTTAAACACCCAAAAAAATTGTGCCTAAGTTTGTTTTGTCCTAAAGTAAACCGGACATGTATAAACCGAACCCCCACATCCTCGTAATAGGGGTGTTCGCGGATCGGTTCGGTTCGGTTTTGAGTATAAAAACCATCCGATCCAAAGAGTAAAATATCATGCGGTTCGGTTCGGTTTGCTTCTTTAAAAAAATCCGAACCGATCCGATCCAATTAAATGCGGTTTGGATCGGTTCGGTTAGTTCGGTTTGGTAAAAATAAACATGGTCAATTAAATGTGGTTTGCCCTCTTTCCACTCTTTTAATTTATTTCATACTACAAGGGCACAAAGCCATAAATCAAGCAAACAGTGCGTCTTTTGTTGAAGACAATAATCTTACTACTTAGACAAATATTTGTACATACAAACACGTTCTATATCAAGCAATAAGTATTTCAGAAAAACTGAATTCTATATATTTGATTCTTTTGAAAATGAAAAGTTACTAAGTTACACCTAAAGAGTAAAGATGGTCCAAAAAGAAAGTTTTAGACTACAGTGAGTGACCAGTGATATGTCGTGTGCGTGGGTAGTAAACGTAAAGCGCAATGTTATATTACATGAATCGATTCGGTTGCGGTTCGGTTCGGTTTCAGAAAAGCAAACCGCGAACCGAACCGAACCGATCGGTTCTCATCAAATATCATCCAAAAAAATCCAAATCGAGTCGGTTTTTATCGGTTTTCGGTTAATTTGGATCGGTTTGCGATTTTATAGCGGTTCGGTTTGGATCTGAACACCCCTACCTCGTAAACACAGTGAGACTTAGAGTGTGTTTGGATATACAACTTATTTAAGCGTTTATATAATAAGCTCTTTTTTAAATAAGCTAAAAACAACTTATTTTTATAAGCTTTTTTGACAAGCTTATGAAAATAAGCTAAAAACAGCTTAGGAAAGATCATAAACTATTTTCATAGATTATTTATATAAGTTTAATTTCATAAGCTATTCTCATAACCTCTTCATAAACTCTTCCAAACACACCTTCAATTAACTGTCAGCAATTAAAAAAGACCAAGTAATACTGAAAACCCAAGAACAATGAGCCAAACTATATGCACCAGAAGCAGAGCCTGACCCGAAAGAGGGGCCGAACCCCCATTCCCCACTTCACAGAACCCCAATTTCCCAACTTTGGTGCCGGCGCACGCTGCCTCGGCGCACCCGCACCAGTAGGTAACACCGTCCACGCCGCAAACCGGGTCGGCCCGGAAACACTTAACGGGGCACGACGATGGCGGAGCCGCTCCGGCACACAGGTTCTGCCCTTCGCCGGCGGCTCTGGACGGCAATCGGAGGACCGGCGAGGATTCTTCTCCGGCGAGTACCGACGGGAAGACGCAGAGGAAGAAGAATGCGATCGCGAGAATGCGGGAGGATTTGGAGATTCCGGCCATGATCGGAGAGGCGAGCTTTGATTGAAAAGCTCGCCTGCGAAATTCGAGAACCCAATGGGCTAAATTGCTTGAATTGGAGGGTTGAAAATTGAAATGCGATTGAATTTGGAACCCTAATGGAGAAAATTTAGGGGTTTTTTCAGGTGAAGGGAAAGAAAGAATCTTTGTCTGAAAAGAAGAATGGGTCTTGGTGGGTTTGGTTGGAATATGGGTTGAGAAAGGAGAATGCAGTGTAAGAAGGTGGTGGGAAATGAGAATTGGGAAAAGAGATTGATCTGCTTTATTCACTAATGCACCGTGCACCTCTCTCTGTTTTTAATACAAAATATTGATCATTGAGTTTACACTTTGTCCAATTCATCATTGTCAAATGAGTAAGGAATTGCTATATTTCTCTCCTACCAAATATATGAATTAGATTAATTTATTTTATGTCTAAATTAAGAGAGGTTTTGAAAAAAAAAATCCTTAAAAATGAAATAAATCCGAAATATGCTTTTAAAATGGTGAGTATTAAATAAAAAAGTATAAATATTTAATGTTTAGGAACCTAAAAAATGTAATTGGAGATTTCTTAATTAAGTAATTAAAAATTCTTATTAGGACTCTTGATGGAAAGCATCCATAATTATTTTTTATTTTATACTTTTCCATTAAACGTGAAGAAAATTAATAAGGGTTTTTCTATCATGTGCAAACTTGGACATGTGAAGGAATCAATATATAGAAGACTTTTATGGGAAATCACACTTTTAACTTTTCAATATATTGAATGTAACATTTTTTCAAGAGATGATTACTATTATTGATTCTTTAACATATGCAAGTTTGCACATGATAGAAAAACCCAATTAATAAAAATGTATTTTAATACTACCAAAGATATAACCTTACACCAACATGTGATAGATCCGAGTGGTAACCGACTCAGACCCCTTAAGCAAATGGTTGGAAAAAGGTCAGTTCTTCAATGTCGTTCAGTAGCTCGTGGAAATAGTCTCTGCAGTTACGGACAAAAGATACCCTTAAAAAAAATGCTACCTCTAGTCCATATTATAAGAAACAAAAGGATCTAATTTTTCGGTCTAAAATATAAGAAACATTTATCAATTTTAAGATATATTAAATGCTCATTTCCAATTATACCTTTATTTATAATATGATTCATATTTACGAGATACATCTATTTTTCATGTTAGTGGAATTTATATTAGTGTCATTAATTATAACTCATCATTTATGAAAGAGGTATTTTTGAAAAATAATTTAAATATTTAGAAATATTAATTAAAATTGTCTCATTTTAAAATCTTTTCTTAATCTGTGTGATTTATTCCTATGTTTCTTATAATATGAACACAAGGTAGTATAACATCATAAACCTTAGAGTGGTGAATTTTCAATTGCATTGTCTCCATTCGATTAATCCAGATGTATGTATCTTTTCTTTCTTTCTTTTGATTTGGACACATTTAGTGTGGGGATTGCATGCCTAATTGAGGTGATTCTTTTGAAGAGGAGGAAAGTTTTAGCTTAGTCACTAAGCGACCATTTATGTATTTTTGATAAAATATTACCCCTAAATTTTAGATGTGTCACGTTAGATAAAACCACAGCCATTTTATTTCCTTTTTTATGAGTAAAAATTGAACTCTCAAAAGAGGGTGTTCTACACAATGTTTTAAAATTCAAACTGATGACTCTAGCTAGTTCGTTTGGTTTTGAACATTTCATATTGTATTATTTGATTTAAGTTGTTTAAATCAGTGTTTTAACGGCCAGTCCAACACCGGTTAGACCGTGGAGAGGTGCCCTATCTGGTTTCGGTTGGATTAGAGATCGAAAAAATGGTCTGATCATGTAAAGTCAATTAAAATCCGATTTCATCAGCCTAAAATCGGTTAAACCAACGTAAAAACGGATTTAAAGACCGGTTGGTTCATTGTTTTATTTTTATTTTTTTTAAAAATGGAACGTATTTTTAGATTTTGGTTCGGTTTGTTTGGGGGCTTCAGGACTTGAGTGATTAGAATCCACTCAATATGTATCTTTGGTTAACTATCTTAGTCAATTAGGATATATTATCTCAGCAAAAATAACATATTCTTAACTTAAGTGTTTTGAACTTTCATGCATCTTAAAAGCTTTATTTTTTCTTTGACTTGTTAATTGATCTCTTTATTAATGTGTATATATATACGGGTTCGACCACCAGTTAAACCGGTTGAATCGGTTGAATCTTGAACCACTCTTCTTTTCAGTCCTCCGGTTGGGACGATTTTTAAAACATTAGTTTAAATCATTAATTTAGTGGATTGAATTAATATGATTTCAAATTATGGTTTGTTTAATCTCCCATTCAATTTTTAAAATATTGGTTTTAGGATAAGAAAAATCAATACTATTGATTCAAGGAGCATAAAAGATGATTGTGAATAATTTTTTTTGAATGAAAGTTGAAAATTTTATTTCCATATGTGAGGGTAGGAAAAAAATAATATTTCAGCGAATGCACGATTCCTGGAAATGTAATTTATCTAGGGATAAAATATTTCATGATTCAAATGCCACCTTAATTGAAGAGACGGCAAATTAAATTTTAAAACATAACTTATTTTAGGAAAATAAATTTGGAAAAAAAAATATTTACAGCTATTGTATGCAATCAAAATAATAATCTAAAAATGATTTAATTTGTATGTATTATAAGTGTAAAGATTTTTTACACCGCCAACTAATGATAAATTGTCACATCATTAATTTAAAATGTTGACTCTTATCATAACGACATTAAAAGTTACACATAAGATGATTTGAAAACTTTGAATGGACATTGTATCAAAATTAATCTCATCTAAAAATTAAAAGAGTTTAATTTTGATATATTGTCATTGTAAAGTTTTTTACATTGTGAACCAATCATAAATCATCATTTTGTGTATAACTTTAAAGTTAATTATTATAAGAGTAAAACATTTTTAATGATGTGATAATTAATAATTAGTTGACAATTTAAAACAATTTTACACGAATAATACATATCAATTAAATCTAAATTAAAATCATATTATTTTATATAAAATGTGAAACCTCCCTTTTTTATAATGTGTCTAAAATCATTGAAGGGAGTCAAGACACTAAAGAAAGAAAACAAAGAACATAAGGCCTATATGGTTTGTTATCTATTTTTATTTCCTATTTTTATTAATAATGACAAAAATGTCACCTTATTTTTATTTTATTTCTTGTTTTCAAATATTTGTATAACAAACAAACAATAAAAGTTTGTCATAAGAAACAATAGCATGTTTCTTTGAAAAAACAATTATCTCTCTCCTAATTATTTTATGGGTTCACATATCTGTAGTCTCTTTTTTCCCACAAAAAAACAATTATCTCTCTCCTAGTTATTATACGGATTCACCTCCTTGTAATCTCTCCTCTTGTAATCCTCCACTGCTTCGTTCCTTCTTCCCGACCATTACGGAAACACCAAAAAGAACACCACCGTGCAGCACCGCAACCTCCACCGCACCACACGTTTAGGGATGCCAACGGGGTGGGGCGGGGACGAGAAGTACTCCCCCGCTTCTCGTCCCTGCCCCCCAGATTTTCCCCAGTCCCCATCCCCGATCCCTGTTGTAGGGAGTTTTTCTCCCCTGTCCCCGTGGATCCCCGCGATACCCGCGGAACCCCAAAAATGATAAATTCAACACCTGATTACATTATAACTTCAATTGAAATTTTCAGATATTAACAAAAGGAAGTTGTTGCCACTTTCAACCACATGAAGGCAGCTTATGTTTACAAAAATATGCAGTAACAAATTTTAAAAACCAAACCCTTCATCTCCTAATATTTGTTTGACGTCTTATAGTCCCATGGATACAGGAAGCTATTTTCAGGTAAAATGACTTTCAATGACATACAACAACTATAATGTGAACAAGCACAACAGAGGTGAACCTCTTAGAGAGAAAACTATAATGTGAACAAGCATAAAAGAAATAGATCTACTCTCACACTAACCGAAAAAGAAAACTAAGGCAGAATCATTCCCAAATCCCATAAACTAATCCGTAACTAATCCACTCTCACACAAACAGAAACATAAAATAAAAGATAGAGACCAACCTTGTAGAGAGGCGAGATTCGTTCGCCAGAGACGCGAGCAGAGGCGAGCAGACGCTGTGAAAACGCGAGCAAAGATGAGCAGACGCGACAGCCGAAGACAGCAGACTTGTAGTGGTCGATCGGCGGCGATGCAGAGAAGAAGCGGCGCAAAGCCTAGGGTTCCAAATCGCAAAATCACCGAAACGAGAAGTTGAGGACTTGGTTTAAGGAGAAATGAAAAAGATTTTTCTTTCAATATTCAGTAACAAAAGTTAAAAGTATATTAGTTTTTTTTTAAAAAACTTGACATAAAAAGACCAAAAAGACATTAATAATATTAGTAGGTATAATATAATATATACATATATTAAGGGTAATAATGTAATCTTCTCGGGGCAGGGATGTGATCCCCGTCCCCAAATCAACTACAGGGGATTTTCTCCCCGGTCCCTGCGGGAAAAAATTCCGCTCCCGCGGGGCCCCAAATGGGGCAGTCCCCGCATACAAATGGAAGTTGTCATCCCTACACACGCTACCTTTGTCTGTCGCTACCACCGTGCGTAGATCCGTTGTGATGTCGTGACCCACCCTAGTCGTCCACCACACAGAAATGTGAAAATGGAAAAACCAAAAAGAAAGAACAAGAATAGCACAAACGTGAAAATGGAGACACGCTACTCCAAACGTATAGAGGCGAAGGTGGTGGGTGGCGGTTTTTCGCAGCGGCGCAATAGGGGAGGTGACAAACTGGGTTTCGTGGTGGTGGTCGAGATGGAACAGAGGTTGTGCATGTTGGACGGTTGAGGTGGGTCGCGACATCGCGACGGATCTGCATGTGGTGGTGGCGACGAGCGAAGGTGGCATGCGGTGCGGTGGAGGCTGCGACACTGTGCGATGGTGTTCTTTTTGGTGTTTCCGCAATGGTCAGGAAGGAGAACGATATGAAGGTGGTTGGAGGCGTTTTGGCGGGGCGCGACATTGGCGGAGGAATGGAGTAGTGGCGAATTACTAGGAGGTGAATCCATAAAATAAATAGGAGAGAGATAATTGGTTTTTGGTGGGAAGAGAGAGATTACATGGAGGTGTATCCATAAAATAATTAGGAGAGAGATAGTTGTTTTTTCAAAGAATTATGATTAATTAGCTGGTCAAAATTAATTGAAAATGAATAATTAATAAGGCGTAACGTTATAAGGTTGCAATGCGAGTTGAGATCCTCTCCAGTTCACGAAAGAAATGGAGGGCTCCATTACTATAGTTTTGGGATGTAGAAAGACATACATTTCTAAAATATGTGATATTTATTAGGCTTTTATGTGTTTTATACATCCAAAACTATAATAATTGAGGTCTCTATTTCTTTCCATTTCTTAAAAGAAATGGAGAGGATCTTGAAATAGACAGATGCAAACACTAGAAGGGGGTTGAATGGTGTTTGACAAATTTATGCGGAATTTAGAAAATTTTTCGCAAGCACAGACGGGTTATGATAGACGAGTAAACACTGACAAGTCAATCAGACTGATAACTAGTCTGAAGGTTTTCAAAGAAAACACACAATCATGCAAGATAAAAAAAAGGTTTGATAAACACAATTATAAACCCCGTTAGTTAGATGATAGTTAAGACAAATAATCAAACTAAAGAGTTAAGGGAAAGAGAGATCACTCAGCAGGTTTTATCCTGGTTCATCCCTGAACAATGAGGTTACGTCCAGTCCTTGGCAGCACCAAGTTTTCTCACTATAACTGATTTAGGTTACAGGACAGACAAGTATTATTTTCACACCTAGCCTCTTCAGGCTCCAGACGATTATTGTTTTCACACCTAGCCTCTCCAGGCTACAGACGAGTATTGTTTTCACACCTAGCCTCTCCAGGCTCCAGACAAGTATTGTTTGCACACTTAGCATCTTCAGGCTCAGACGAGTTTGTTTGAGAGAAGTTGTATGTCACACCCTCAAACCCAGTGCCACCTTCGTAACTCAAAAACCCATAGTGAAACGGTGAATAAAATTTCGATGGTTTTACTTTCGGAAAATATATCTTTTGTATAAGCAGCTTCTGGAAATCGTGACAAAAATTTTCTTATTACTATTACATAAACTCACCACTCCGGATAATACAGAACTACTCATATGCAATAATTAGAACAAGATATATACATACATATATATAATGGACAACAAGTCCCTTTACAAAAGAACGAATGATTTCTAAACTTCTCAAAAGCTATAAAACTAGGCAGCGACAGTCTGGAACCATATCTCTAAAACCTATGGCCATCAGTAGCCGTTAACAGACTACCCAAAAACCACTGCCTCAAAAAAAGGTCTACACCCTAAGCTGGTCCGACTAGTGGAAACCATTGGACAATCCCCCAGAGGGAAGTCCAATGCTGGAACCAGAGGAAGAACTCTGGGAACCTACATTCCCGTTCCCCTGTGGATGGGGATCGGAAGCATCCGAAGAATGATCCTCCGGGTCTTCCTGAGGATCTTCCTCAGGGTCTTCCTCCTCCTCCTCCTCCCCCACATCCTCCACGACATGCTCGCCCGCTACTAAGACAAAAGGCGGGGGAGGTGTCTGGGGTAGCTGTTGCTGCGGGGACTGTGCAGCGGGGGCGACCGACTCGATCACACCCTGCTCCATAAGGGCCTGCAGCATCAGCCCGATGGGAGGGAGAGGCACCTGGATGGTCTCCACTGTCCGAGTACTCTTCCGCGGTCCCGTCTCCGTCGTTCCGCTTACAGTGCAAACTGGTCCAGTATATGCCGCACTTTCCACCCCTGGGTGGATAACCCACGCGGCTGGGTCTGTCCTTCGATCAAACGCTAGGACGCGCATCCCGGAGTGCGCTAGGTGATCCGGCTCTGGCTCCATCTGTAAACATGATACAATATATATCCAAGGACAACCCGTCCAAAAACATGCAAGGGTGAGAAACCAATATATGAATCCATAAACAACAACTATATGCCCAATCCACACAACAGACTCATATACTATAACTCACGCAAATCATCATATAACATGGCATATATCATTAGATACAAATAACGGTAAATGCACAAGGGCTTCGTACCCCACAATCCACGTTATCTCCTAAACGTATGCATGGCACTTCCATATATCTCAACTAATATCCACTCTAGATTACTAGATTTCCGGAAATCCCATCACCATTCGAAACGAGCTGATCAGGCTCCAAAGATTTTCACCAATATTTGGCCCAAGGACGAGTACTTTGAATCCCATGATACTACGCGATTCTCACATGGGGGCGCAATCAAAAGTACTCCAGAATAATATGGTCATATTATATTGCCCAACTTAAGGCACAATAACACATATGACACCATTGTCCATCAAGGCACAATGTCATGACAAATAAGTCATCTCAGGTTCTCCCTGTTTATCGAGGTCCCCCGTTTCACGGCACGTCTGCCCCGCATTTAATGCATGAGAAACCTATCTAGTTTCCGATAATTGATCTTTGTCGCATCAATGTTTCCTCGTTGTAGCATCAACGCTAACAACCACCATAATGTCTTAGACTCTTTAAGCCTCAAAACACATTTTCTCAAAAGAGGACACTTAGTCCAAAACAACTCAAATCCCAACATCCCTAACCGATGCACCAGTCAAGGACGCCGGATTCAAGATCATAAAAACATCCTCAAGCTTACAGGACCACAAAGATTGTCCCTAAGCCGACAGGACCACAACTAACACGGATCCTTGATCCACGTGTTCTGCAGAACCCTAGAACCCCGACGTCTCGGTTTCTAGTTTCTACGCTTTAAGCTTTAAAACCACTTTCCTTGAAAACTCGAAAACCAAAACCCAAAATCTCCGATACTTACACAAGGTCATCGGGATCGGTTTTCCATAAAACAAAACTTGGTCCAGAGACCATCTCTTTTTCTTTCGTTGTTTTTCGGTAAAATACGAACTTAAAACAAAACTTGCACAAACTCATTTTTCTTGAATAAACTCAGTATGACTTCGGAAACCACATTACTCAAAAGGGTTTTCTTATCAAATTAAGACATAGTGAAGGTTTCTAATGCCCTATTTGCTTTTAAACTTCACTTTTCCTTATCAAAACACATTTCAGACTTTTAAAGCTTTTAAGTTACACGATGTCGGATCCTAATCAAAATTAGGTCCTCTAATGCCTAAATCCCACAGCAGGGCACACATTACATCCATATAACCATTCAGCAAGTATAACATGCATTCAACTATATCAACAGTTACATCAATACATCAGCACATCAATGCATAATTCCAATCAACAGCAGTCAATCAAGAAATTAACTAACATCATGATATAACTATTTAAATACAATACAAATACAGTACAAACACCGATGCAGCACATAGCCGTCGGAAATGGAATTCCTCAGGTTTATCCCCTTACCTCTTGTAGCTCCCAGTTCAATTCAGAACACCCGATCAACTTGTTTCTCGTCCCAACACGCTGCCGATCACTACATACACGTAAAACATATCGGCATTAACTTACAAAACGAAGATTTCTCCTAATGCACCACCCCTAGGGTTCGGCCCTATTACACTAAAAATAGCTAGGGAGCTCCAAAATTTCTCATTTTCCGGATAACACCCTAACTAAGTGTGACAGCCCTAGATATCAGATCAGATCATCAAAAACCAACCAAAACCCCACCCTACACACATAGGGGGGTTTCGGCCCCTACCTAGAAAACATAGCTAAAGGGATTTCTTGGCTCTAAGCTCTTAGATCATACAAGTATGTCATGAACCTAGGCCATAGAAACTGGTTTGGTATAGATACGATTTTCCTATAATTTTTCATGGATTTTCAAAAATTTTAGGGACAAAACCCTAACATCCTTGATCATGAAAATATGAGGATAGAAAGGAGAGATTGAGAGAGATAGAGTTGAACTACTACCTCTTATGATGATCCACTCCAAGTTTGGTGAAGTTTGCTCCACAAAAACTCAAGCTTTCCACCTCCAAAAATGGAGATTTTGAGGAGAAAAGAGAAAGAAGAGAAAGGAAGAGAAAAGAAGAAGATGGAGTGAGTTGAGGAGAGAGAGAGATTACCAAAAAATGGGAAGAGATAAGGGTGGGATTTATTAGATATTTGTGAGTTTATTAGTTTAATAATAGGAAAGGTAAATTGGTAATAAAATTAACCAAGGGCAATTTGGTCAATTCACATCCCGATATTTGGAATCGTCCCGACACTCGTATGAATTCCTCAAATAACTTGATACAATTTTGGTATGAAAAACATCTGATCGTGGGTCTCGAAAAACCCTAAGACAGCTCGAATCGCCTCCTCGATCGATTATCGGCCCGAATATAAAATATTATTTATATTTTTGGACGTCAGGACACATTTTAGGAAAAAGATAGAGGAATATATTCTAAGACTAATGGTTTCGTTCGTTAGTCCAGATTAGGTCGTGATAGTAGAAAACACTATCATCTGAAAAACGTAGATCGGTTTTCGTTTGAGTTTTCGACCCAAAACTTAACCGAAAGATCCTACGATTTTATAAAACAAGACTATGATCTTAGTTTTCCCAAAATCATTTTCTAAGACACAGATAAAAATATAAACTCATTAATTGAGTTTATCGTCCTTAGAAAGCACGAAAAATCGGGGTGTTACATTACTATCCCCCTTAAAATAATTTCGTCCTCGAAATTGCATACCTATGAACAGATAAGGATATTGCTCTCTGATGTTGTCCTCAGTTTCCCAAGTTGCTTCTCCAGTTGTATCATCCCAAATAACCTTGACTAAAGAGATTTGTTTTCCCCTCAGTTGTCTGACTCTCTTGTCCTCAATCCTTACAGGTGCGGTCTCATAAGACAGATTCTCTTTCAAGGGTACTTGATCAGGTTCAATTACATGAGATGGATCAGGAATATACTTCCTCAATTGTGAAACATGAAAGACATTATGTAAATTTGAAAGAAAAGGAGGTAAAGCAATTTGATACGCTACTGGACCAATACGCCGAAGAATTTGGTATGGTCCAATGAATTTAGGAGTGAGTTTTCTGGATTTCATTACCCGACCTACCCCAGTCATTGGATTGACTCTCAGAAACACATGATCGCCTTCTTGAAATTCGAGAGGTCGTCTTCGCTTATCCGAATAACTCTTCTGTCTGCTCTGAGATGTCCTCATTCTTTCCCGAATCTGTTTGACTTTATCAGTCGTCTCTTGCACAACCTCGGGTCCTAGAATTGTACTCTCTCCATCCTGATACCAACAAAGAGGAGTTTGACACTTCCTCCCATACAGAGCCTCATAGGGTGCCATCCGTATGCTTGAGTGATAACTGTTATTATACGTAAATTCAATCGGAGGTAACAGTTCATCCCAACTTCCTCGATTATCTAACACACAAGCTCTTAGCAAATCTTCTAACGATTGAATCGTTCGTTCTGTTTGTCCATCCGTCTGGGGATGGTATGCTGAACTTAGACGTAACTTAGTCCCCAAAGCTTGATGTAAGCTTTCCCAAAAACGCGATGTAAACTTCGGATCTCGATCCGAAACAATACTCGAGGGTATTCCGTGTAATCTAATTACCTCTCTTATGTACACCTCAGTCAACTTTGCTACTGTGTAGTTTGTCTTCACAGGTAAGAAATGTGCCGATTTCGTCAACCTATCCACGATTACCCAAATCGAATCAAAGTTCCTTGGTGTTCGGGGTAAACTCACTACGAAATCCATAGAGATACTCTCCCATTTCCATTCCGGTACATCTAGGGATTGCAACATCCCTCCAGGTCTCTGATGTTCTACTTTTGCTTTCTGACAAGTTAGACACGATGCAACGTATTCTGCAACCTGTTTCTTCATACCTGGCCACCAAAATCTTTGTTTCATGTCCTGATACATCTTGGTTGCACCAGGATGCATACTCAATCCACTCTTGTGGGACTCTTCGAGAATCATCTTTCTCATCTCCGTGTTGTTGGGCACATAAACTCGTCCATTACACCTTAAGATTCCATCTGCTCCCAAAGTAAACTCACTAGCTCTCCCTTGTTCCACCAACACCCTTTTCTCTTGAAGAGATTCATCAGTAGCTTGTTGCTCACGTATCTCTTCCATCAAACCATTAGAGATCTTAAGCATTCCAAAGCTTAGTTTCTTAGGTTTATTTCTACTCCCAAGTTCAGATCACGAAACTCTTCAATCAGTTTCAATTCTCTCACCATCATAGTTGAAATATGAACGGCTTTCCGGCTCAAAGCATCTGCCACGACGTTCGCCTTCCCTGGATGGTATTGCAACGTGAAGTCGTAATCTTTTAAAAACTCCATCCATCGTCTTTGCCTCATATTGAGCTCATTCTGGTCGAACAGATATTTCAAACTCTTGTGATCACTGAAGACATCGAACTTTGCACCATACAGATGGTGTCTCCATATCTTTAGTGCAAAAACCACTGCAGCTAATTCTAGGTCATGAGTGGGATAATTCTTTTCATGAATCTTTAACTGTCGTGATGCATAAGCCACCACTTTGCGGTGTTGCATCAGCACACAACCTAGACCTTGATGTGAAGCATCACAATATACTTCATAAGGTTCACTCGGTTCTGGAAGTATCAGCACTGGTGAAGTAGTCAGAAGTTCCTTAATCTTTTGAAAACTTTCTTCACACTGATCAGTCCAAACAAAAGGTTGATCTTTCCTCGTCAATTGAGTCAATGGTGACACAATCTTAGAGAATCCTTCAATAAACCTTCGGTAGTAACCGGCTAATCCAACAAAACTTCTTATCTCGGTTACAGTCTTTGGTTTTTCCCAAGAAAGTACGGCTTCTACTTTAGCAGGGTCCACAGAAATTCCTTGTTTTGTGATAACATGACCCAAAAATCCGACTTCTTCAAGCCAAAACTCACACTTAGAGAGTTTCGCATATAACATCTTTTCCCGCAAAACATGAAGGACTTGCCGTAAATGCTCCTCGTGTTCTTCACGATTCTTAGAATAAACTAGAATATCGTCTATGAACACTACAACAAACTTATCAAGAAACGGACGAAAAATCCGATTCATGTAGTCCATGAAAACAGCAGGTGCGTTTGTCACTCCAAAAGGCATCACGAGATACTCGTAATGTCCGTAACGAGTTCTAAAAGCGGTCTTTGGTATATCCTCCGTTTTCACTCGAATCTGGTGGTATCCTGACCTTAAGTCGATCTTCGAGAAAACAGCAGCTCCTCGCAGTTGATCCATCAAGTCATCAATCCTAGGCAACGGATACTTGTTCTTGATCGTAACCTTGTTCAGCTGACGATAGTCCACACAAAGTCTCGAACCTCCGTCCTTCTTTCTCACTAAGAGAACCGGCGCTCCCCATGGCGAAACACTTGGTGATGAACTGCTTCGATAACAAGTCCTCGACTTGTGTCTTTAACTCAACAAGCTCAGTAGGCGACATTCGATATGCAGCTATCGATATCGGTCCGGTTCCTGGGATCAGATCGATGGAGAATTCTATGTCCCTCACAGGTGGCAAACCTGGAACATCCTCTGGAAACACCTCGGGAAAATCTCTCACAACAGGCATCTGACTCAGCTCGGTCTTCCCCTCGACTTCAAAGTTGGTTAAAAGCACGTATTTCGGATCTCCTTCTTTCGAAGAAGTTCTAACATGGTTGGCGGTTAAAAATCCAGAAATCTCAGTACTAGGAAAAACTAGGGTTTTATGTGCACAATCTAATAGGATCTGGTTGGAAGATAACCAATCCATGCCCAAAATTACATCTAATTGTATTAAAGGCAAACATATTAAGTCAACAAGAAAATGTCTATCCTGGATAACAATAGGACAGTCTAGACATATGGAATTCACAACAACAGGTTCAGCAGTTGGTGTAGAAACAATTAAATCAAATGACAAGGAAGAAACAGATAACTCTAAACGTTTCACACAATCCATAGAAATGAATGAATGGGTTGCACCTGAATCAAAGAGCACTAATAAGAGATTACCGTCTATGTCACCCACACCCTGTATCAGATCTTCGGAGTTCGAAGCCTCAGCACCACTCAGGGTATAAACTCTTCCCCTAGCCGTCGGTCGTTTGGCTCCACCACTCCTGTCCGCAGTTTGGACTGGATTCTGGGCTCTACAATCCTTGGCAAAGTGACCTGGTTGTCCACAACGGTAGCAATGACCACTTCTCACGGTACAGTTGTTCGCAAAATGCGATGGATCTCCGCACTTAAAACACTTCCTATCTTGGTTTTGACCTCCTCGGCCTCCACTACCTGACGCACGAGCAACAGGTCGATAAGGTTGCTTCTGGAAGTTCCCAGGTGGTCGAGAATATGGTTTCTTCTGAACTTGTTTCCCTCTCTGGTCCTGATATTGACCCTTGAATCGGAAAGGCCCTCCGACGTTCTCTCTGTTGTCTCTCCCACGCTTCATTAGTTCTATTTGTCTGCTTTTCTCAACGAGCGCTTGAAAATTTCTAATTCCTTGCGGTAGGACCGACTCTTTTATCTCATACCGCAGTCCTCTCTCAAAAGCTTCGCATTTCCATTCTTCCTCAGGGTTATTCTGAAAGAAACGGAAATACTTGGCCAACGATTCGAACTTAGCTGCATATTCTCCGACTGACACATCTCTCTGTTGTAGTCGCAAGAATTCCTGCTCCTTCTCTGCTCTTGCACTCTGAGGGAAATACTTTCCCAAAAAGCGATCCTTAAACAGCGTCCACGAAATTACCTCGTGATTTGCCTCCAGTAGTTGTTTCGTTCCTTTCCACCAATACTCCGCATCTCCTATCAGTAGGAATGTGGCATATGGCACCTTCACTTCTTCGGGACTACGTATCAACTCAAAAATTTTCTCGACTTCATGAATCCAAAGATTAGCTTTCTCAGGATCCACGTCACCAGAAAATTGTGGCGGATTCTGACGCCTGAAAGTAGTCAAGCTTCGACCCTCAGCGGCCTGGTCAGCACGAAGTTGTTCCTGAGCATTGTGGGCGTTCATGGTTGCAGTTTGGACAGCAATAGCCGCAGCCATGTTAGCCATTGCCTGAGCAGTAAAATCCATTCCAGTTGCTCCAGCAACATCCTCAGCTTGGGCGCCAGCTCCCCGACCGCGACCACGTCCACGGCCACGTCCACGTCCACGTCCTGCTTCTGCTCCAATTTCTAGTTCCATATCTGACCTACAAGGCCCAAATTTAGTTAAATAGCAACCAGAAAATAAAGCAAATAAGCAAGTATAGACATACAACATATCCAAGAGCAGTAACATCTCAACCCTTGGTTTCGCTACGCGAAAAAGATTCGCTACGCAAACCAGAGAGTCTGCCCGAGAAACAAGGAACAGCTCCTCGGACTCGCGACGCGAACACTCCTTCGCCTCGCGATCCAGGAAGCCTACATAACTCTCGGCCTCGCGACGCGAAAGTTCATTCGCCCCGCGATAAGAAAACGTGCCCTCTGCTTCGCGACGCGAAATCCAGTTCGCTACGCGAAACAGGGGTCCTGTCCGAGACACCACTCCTCTGCCTCGCGTCGCGAATCCCATTCGCCACGCGATGCAGAGAACACATCTAGAAAGCTTCTCTGCCTCACGACGCGAAATACGTTTCGCTTCGCGAATCAGAGACCATGCAACTCCACTCCTCTGTCTCGCGACGCGAACTCAATTCGCCACGCGACGCAGAGGACCTACCTGAGAGACAGAGCACCATTTCTCTGGCTCGCGACGCGAATTTTGGTTCGCTACGCGATCCAGAGAACATGTAACTCCCCTCCTCTGCCTCGCGACGCGAAATCCGTTTCGCTACGCGACGCAGAGAACATACCCGAGAAACAGAGCATCATCTCCCTGCCTCGCGACGCGACTTCACATTCGCTGCGCGAGACAGAGAACATGCCTTAAGAAACTTCTCGGGCTCGCGACGCGAATTACTTTCGCCTCGCGAATACAGAGATCACACAACAGCAAACACAACAGACCTATTCCCCAAGGATTCCCGAAAGACTCGACCAGCTCTGATACCACTAATGTCACACCCTCAAACCCAGTGCCACCTTCGTAACTCAAAAACCCATAGTGAAACGGTGAATAAAATTTCGATGGTTTTACTTTCGGAAAATATATCTTTTGTATAAGCAGCTTCTGGAAATCGTGACAAAAATTTTCTTATTACTATTACATAAACTCACCACTCCGGATAATACAGAACTACTCATATGCAATAATTAGAACAAGATATATACATACATATATATAATGGACAACAAGTCCCTTTACAAAAGAACGAATGATTTCTAAACTTCTCAAAAGCTATAAAACTAGGCAGCGACAGTCTGGAACCATATCTCTAAAACCTATGGCCATCAGTAGCCGTTAACAGACTACCCAAAAACCACTGCCTCAAAAAAAGGTCTACACCCTAAGCTGGTCCGACTAGTGGAAACCATTGGACAATCCCCCAGAGGGAAGTCCAATGCTGGAACCAGAGGAAGAACTCTGGGAACCTACATTCCCGTTCCCCTGTGGATGGGGATCAGAAGCATCCGAAGAATGATCCTCCGGGTCTTCCTGAGGATCTTCCTCAGGGTCTTCCTCCTCCTCCTCCTCCCCCACATCCTCCACGACATGCTCGCCCGCTACTAAGACAAAAGGCGGGGGAGGTGTCTGGGGTAGCTGTTGCTGCGGGGACTGTGCAGCGGGGGCGACCGACTCGATCACACCCTGCTCCATAAGGGCCTGCAGCATCAGCCCGATGGGAGGGAGAGGCACCTGGATGGTCTCCACTGTCCGAGTACTCTTCCGCGGTCCCGTCTCCGTCGTTCCGCTTACAGTGCAAACTGGTCCAGTATATGCCGCACTTTCCACCCCTGGGTGGATAACCCACGCGGCTGGGTCTGTCCTTCGATCAAACGCTAGGACGCGCATCCCGGAGTGCGCTAGGTGATCCGGCTCTGGCTCCATCTGTAAACATGATACAATATATATCCAAGGACAACCCGTCCAAAAACATGCAAGGGTGAGAAACCAATATATGAATCCATAAACAACAACTATATGCCCAATCCACACAACAGACTCATATACTATAACTCACGCAAATCATCATATAACATGGCATATATCATTAGATACAAATAACGGTAAATGCACAAGGGCTTCGTACCCCACAATCCACGTTATCTCCTAAACGTATGCATGGCACTTCCATATATCTCAACTAATATCCACTCTAGATTACTAGATTTCCGGAAATCCCATCACCATTCGAAACGAGCTGATCAGGCTCCAAAGATTTTCACCAATATTTGGCCCAAGGACGAGTACTTTGAATCCCATGACACTACGTGATTCTCACATGGGGGCGCAATCAAAAGTACTCCAGAATAATATGGTCATATTATATTGCCCAACTTAAGGCACAATAACACATATGACACCATTGTCCATCAAGGCACAATGTCATGACAAATAAGTCATCTCAGGTTCTCCCTGTTTATCGAGGTCCCCCGTTTCACGGCACGTCTGCCCCGCATTTAATGCATGAGAAACCTATCTAGTTTCCGATAATTGATCTTTGTCGCATCAATGTTTCCTCGTTGTAGCATCAACGCTAACAACCACCATAATGTCTTAGACTCTTTAAGCCTCAAAACACATTTTCTCAAAAGAGGACACTTAGTCCAAAACAACTCAAATCCCAACATCCCTAACCGATGCACCAGTCAAGGACGCCGGATTCAAGATCATAAAAACATCCTCAAGCTTACAGGACCACAAAGATTGTCCCTAAGCCGACAGGACCACAACTAACACGGATCCTTGATCCACGTGTTCTGCAGAACCCTAGAACCCCGACGTCTCGGTTTCTAGTTTCTACGCTTTAAGCTTTAAAACCACTTTCCTTGAAAACTCGAAAACCAAAACCCAAAATCTCCGATACTTACACAAGGTCATCGGGATCGGTTTTCCATAAAACAAAACTTGGTCCAGAGACCATCTCTTTTTCTTTCGTTGTTTTTCGGTAAAATACGAACTTAAAACAAAACTTGCACAAACTCATTTTTCTTGAATAAACTCAGTATGACTTCGGAAACCACATTACTCAAAAGGGTTTTCTTATCAAATTAAGACATAGTGAAGGTTTCTAATGCCCTATTTGCTTTTAAACTTCACTTTTCCTTATCAAAACACATTTCAGACTTTTAAAGCTTTTAAGTTACACGATGTCGGATCCTAATCAAAATTAGGTCCTCTAATGCCTAAATCCCACAGCAGGGCACACATTACATCCATATAACCATTCAGCAAGTATAACATGCATTCAACTATATCAACAGTTACATCAATACATCAGCACATCAATGCATAATTCCAATCAACAGCAGTCAATCAAGAAATTAACTAACATCATGATATAACTATTTAAATACAATACAAATACAGTACAAACACCGATGCAGCACATAGCCGTCGGAAATGGAATTCCTCAGGTTTATCCCCTTACCTCTTGTAGCTCCCAGTTCAATTCAGAACACCCGATCAACTTGTTTCTCGTCCCAACACGCTGCCGATCACTACATACACGTAAAACATATCGGCATTAACTTACAAAACGAAGATTTCTCCTAATGCACCACCCCTAGGGTTCGGCCCTATTACACTAAAAATAGCTAGGGAGCTCCAAAATTTCTCATTTTCCGGATAACACCCTAACTAAGTGTGACAGCCCTAGATATCAGATCAGATCATCAAAAACCAACCAAAACCCCACCCTACACACATAGGGGGGTTTCGGCCCCTACCTAGAAAACATAGCTAGAGGGATTTCTTGGCTCTAAGCTCTTAGATCATACAAGTATGTCATGAACCTAGGCCATAGAAACTGGTTTGGTATAGATACGATTTTCCTATAATTTTTCATGGATTTTCAAAGATTTTAGGGACAAAACCCTAACATCCTTGATCATGAAAATATGAGGATAGAAAGGAGAGATTGAGAGAGATAGAGTTGAACTACTACCTCTTATGATGATCCACTCCAAGTTTGGTGAAGTTTGCTCCACAAAAACTCAAGCTTTCCACCTCCAAAAATGGAGATTTTGAGGAGAAAAGAGAAAGAAGAGAAAGGAAGAGAAAAGAAGAAGATGGAGTGAGTTGAGGAGAGAGAGAGATTACCAAAAAATGGGAAGAGATAAGGGTGGGATTTATTAGATATTTGTGAGTTTATTAGTTTAATAATAGGAAAGGTAAATTGGTAATAAAATTAACCAAGGGCAATTTGGTCAATTCACATCCCGATATTTGGAATCGTCCCGACACTCGTATGAATTCCTCAAATAACTTGATACAATTTTGGTATGAAAAACATCTGATCGTGGGTCTCGAAAAACCCTAAGACAGCTCGAATCGCCTCCTCGATCGATTATCGGCCCGAATATAAAATATTATTTATATTTTTGGACGTCAGGACACATTTTAGGAAAAAGATAGAGGAATATATTCTAAGACTAATGGTTTCGTTCGTTAGTCCAGATTAGGTCGTGATAGTAGAAAACACTATCATCTGAAAAACGTAGATCGGTTTTCGTTTGAGTTTTCGACCCAAAACTTAACCGAAAGATCCTACGATTTTATAAAACAAGACTATGATCTTAGTTTTCCCAAAATCATTTTCTAAGACACAGATAAAAATATAAACTCATTAATTGAGTTTATCGTCCGTAGAAAGCACGAAAAATCGGGGTGTTACATTGTAAAATAGATTACAATTTGCAAGTCTTTCACAAGCACTCAGACGAGTGTATTAAATGTGAAGATCTAAAAGGCTGCGTAATAACTTCAAATGATTGAAGAATAAATAATGAAAGAATGAAGATATAAATGCACAGAGTAACTGCTCTTGATTGCTTTGATCGTTCTCTTGACTACTTGAATCTTCGAAGTCTTCTTCATTAAATAGGCTTCAAGATTTTAAAGCCGTTAGACACAAAGTCTGAAGGCTTGGCTTCTTTCAGATCTTCAATAAATGCAATAGAGTCATTCTGATCAGCCATTAAAGCAAAGAAAACTTCGTTTGTTCTCTTTCATCAGAGTGATACAGACTTCTGATATACCTTTGGTCTCAGCAGGTCTGTATACGTGCTTTTTGTTTGTAGAGGGAAGACTTTCCCTTTTGGTGTAAGATGCAGTTGTGTTCAGGCAAAGCACTTTGTTGAAGTTCCTTATCAGAGTCGAGACAGCTTTCATCCAATGTATTCTTTAACGTTAGTCACTAGACGGATGAGTAGCTTCATTAGACGGGTTGACTCTTTAACAAAGAGATGACGTCAGTTGCAAAGTCTTTTAGACGGGTGAGTCTTCCTTTGATCAGACGGTTGAAGACTTCATTAGACGGGTGAACTTCTCTTAGTTCAGACGAGTGAACCTTAGCTGGTTCAGACGAGTGAACTTATCTCAGTTCAGACGAGTGAACTTTTAGTTAGTTCAGACGTGTGAACTTAAGTTAGTTCAGACGGGTGAACTTATCTAAGTTCAGACGAGTAAACAGTTCATATAAACACTTAATGTTTTAATCTGCACACTAAGTAGACGAGTTAAATACCACAGACGGGTTCAATTAAATCATTGAATCACTGTTTTAATCTCATCAAAACTAAGGTAAATGCACATCAGACATTTGGAGACTCAACAGATCTTTAGTCATGCAATGCATAAAAAGATCGACCAAGAGCTCTGTGTTTTAGGAACCAGTGGTGGTAGGTTCAAGCTGGAATCTCGTAACAAGTGGTGGTAGGTTTGAATCCATATGATAAATAAACTATGAATTTCTCAATGTTGATGTCGGCAATGTGGTTAAAGTGGAAAAGGTTAATTAACAAAGTCTATTGTGGTTAAGGTGGACAGGGAAAATTAACAAATGTTGCATATCATTTTGTGGTACTATTTTGTCTTCAAAATGTACTTAACTATGGACTTAAGGTCCATTACACTTAACATTTATCATACTTTTGTGTTACTTTTTGGTGGGACTGTGAAATTTTTCAGTGTTAATGTTATATTATGTTGGACTTCATTTTGCTATATAGACATCATTTGATACTTTATATCAACCAAACTATTTCCCTGTTTCTAACTTTGTTAAACATATTTCTCTATTTATTTTTTTACCAATTTCCTAAATTGATTTCCATGTAAATGTATTTCTCAAACCTATTACTAAATTTGTTTGTAAAAACATATTCTTAACACTTAACCAAATGTAACTCTGTATAACAATTAACATTTAAAATAATTACTCTTCCAAACTAATCAAATTATAGTTAACTTCGACATTGACTTGAAAATAGTTTTTCTTAATCATAATAGAATTTTACAACCATTTTAATGCATGCGTAGGAACGAGCGCAACCCATGCGAATGTACGGGTATCCGACTAGTTTTCTTATAATTTCTTATCCCCATTAACTTTATGGATTTAATTTGCACTATTAGTATAAAGATTTTTTACACAGTCGACCAATCAAAAATTACCACATAAGTTAAAATGTTTGACTCTTATCATAAATATCTTAAAAGTCACTCATATAATGATTTTTGATTGATTGACAGTATAAAAAACTTTACACCGACAATGCATAAAACAGTTGTGTACTTGTGTTGACCTTTTACACGTTCAATTGAGCTGGCTTCTTTGTTTTTTTTTTTTTTTTTTTTTGACACAAGCTGGCTTCTTTGTTAAGAAGAGGCTTAAACACTATGCATCAATTTTACTGTATCATATGATGATACGTTATTTTTTTTTAAATATACTTTTACCCACATAAGGGGAAATTCAATTAATAAGTAAATTTAAGTTATATAATTGAGAGGTGTGTGCAAATAACTGTGAGGAAAGACGTCTTTGGAGTGGAGGTTAGTCTAATACCTAGGGTATGAAAAATTGTGTAACATAAATATAAAAAATTATTGTACGCCATCAAAAAAATTTGTAAAATCAATTGTGTTAATGATTTTTTAAGAGCATCAGCAAGCACACCACGAGTTACCTTCTCAAACCAAGGGTTCTTGCTTCTGGCTCTTTGTCTTCTTTGGTTGGGAATTGAGGTGAACAATTAAAATCTGGTCATAGCGAAACTCGCGATTGCTTATTGTACTTGATTACAGTGAAATTCGAGATGTACAAAAATAATTATTTTGTATACAATGAGAGTTGATTCTTAGACCTTACAATTAATGATAACCTTTCATATTAAATGGACTAGCTAATATTTGTTGATATATCAAACATATCAACAAGATAATTTAAAAAAGATACAAAGTGTTTTTTTTAAAGGAAAAAATTCTTTTTTGAGAGGCCTAAAACATGAAAATAAAATGGGCCTTTGGCTGGGCCTTCCTTTGACGATTGATCTGGTTTGGTTCTTGAAAATAAAATTGATGAAGGATAGGTTAAACGAAAATTGAAAAAGAATGAAAAAAAAAAAGCAAAACCCTCGTGCCTCCATTTCCAAAGCTTGGTGACGACTTTTTTGAAATTGAAGCCATTCGCAGTAAGAGGGTCCGCAAGGTATCAACTACTACTATTACTCCCTACTATAACTCCCTCCTCTCCTTTTCACTCTTTCTCCAATTGAATTTGTTTGTCTTTTCTTTTCTCTTCTTTTTCAATTTCTTCCACGCAATTATAAAGTCGGCTCCAGTACCTTATCAAATGATGAGTGCTTCTTCTTTTTCTTTTAACTATATTTATTTATTTATTTATTTATTTATTTATTTACTTAGTATAAGGGATTGAATTGTTGTTGAGATTGAGATTGATAATAACACTCAAGCCAAGGTCCTTCCACAAAGGTCTTTCATTCTTTCAATAGTTAAATTTGATGTTATACTTAATGATAGACGTGAATGGGCTGAGACTGCCAACACTAGGGAGCCTCTGGAAAATCTGCAATCTGTTCCTCATGTCATTGATGCTTTTGAGGACAGGTATCCCATTCCTCATTTTTCAGCCTCAACTTCTCACCTTTCTCTTTACAACATTACCCCTAACCAATTCTATTTAAAGTCAAATTTATTTTTTGATCTTGCAGTTGAGTTTTTTTTTTTTTTTTTTTTTTGCATTTTCATTTTGTGTATTTTATTGTTCATCTTCCACCCGCAACAGAGTCATTGAATGCTGCTAAAATAAATCTGCTTATTAAATGTTTGAGTAGTGAGGTAGTTGCGAGTGGTGGTGGAAGGGTTCTGGTAATGTTGAGAGTGTGAGTTAAGGGAAAGAACTGATGGTCATCACAATCCAGCCTCGTATCGATTCTTTACCTTAACTCACACTTTCATCATTATCAGAACCCTTCCACCACCACTCACAACTGCCTCACTACTCAAACATTTAACAAGCAGTTTTATTTTAGCAACATTCAATGACTCTGCTGCAAGTGGGAGATGAACAATAAAATACACAAAATGAAAATGCAATCAAAACCTCAACTGTAAGATCAAAAAATAATTTTGACTTTAAATACAAACTGGGTTAGGGGTAATGTATTTTAAAGAGAGGTGAGAAGTTGAGGCTGAAAAATGGGGAATGGGATACCTGTCCTCAAAAGCATCAATGACATCAGGAACAGATTGCAGATTTCCAAGAGGGTCCCAAGTGTTGGCCGTCTCAGCCCATCCACGTCTATCAGTAAGTATAACATCAAATTGAATTATTGAAAGAATGAAAGACCTTTGTGGAAGAGCCTTGAATTGAGTGTTATTATCAATCACAATTCAATCCCTTATACTGAATAAAATAAATAAATATAGTTAAAAGAAAAAGAAGGAGCACTCACCATTTGATAAGGTACTGGAGCCGACCCTATAATTGCATGGAAGAAATTGAAAAATAAGAGAAAAGAAAAGGCAATCAAATTCAATTGGAGAAAGAATGAAAAGCAGAGGAGGGAGTAGTAGTAGTAGTAATTGATACCTCGCGGACCCTCTTGTTTGATCACGGGTTCTGTATTGATGATAATGTTCTCTTGCACAAACCTCTAATCTTCTTTCACAATAACAAAAAACTCCATTTTATGCTTTAGACTCCAGTTGTTTCCTTTTCATTTCAATTCGTGTTGGGTTTTTGGTATCTATCTTCCTTACTCAATTTTTTTTTTCAGTTTTGCTTTTTCATATTTCCTTTGATTTAGCTATGGATCATTGTATCAGTACTAGGAAGGCTATTTAGTATTTATGATTTGAATTGACATGAATTATGGTTCCTAGTTCTTTGTGTGTTGGATTTCCTAATGAGTATGTGGATTTTGCTTATCTATGTTTGTTGTGTTTCTAGGCATAAACCATAGATGAGCCTCATGCTCTTTTAGTGTGTATGAGATGGAGGATGACCAAGATGATGAAGAATAGCTATATGATCTTTTTCTCTCTTCATTAATAAAAGAACTATTAGATTAGTTGTGATGATGGAAGAGGAGAAACTTTGTGAAATTATTGGAGTCACAGATTTAAATGTAGAAGACTAGGATGGAGACAGAAACCCTTTCTGAATACGTCAGTGTCTACCCCATTGCATTTCAGTTTTATTTGTACTGAATGGACTGGGTACACCTTGATTGGATTTAGAAAATTGTTTATGTAAACATGGTGTACCATTCAGTTTTTGTACCTAATCAATGAGAATATTGACTCTTAAATTGAAAGATGCTTGTTTTGAGGTACTACTGTTGTATTGCCTATGTTTTCTCTTTCATATGTTCTTAAAACCGTTACAAGAACAACTCTTTAATTAGCTTGGGTTTTCGCCTCTATGGATAATGCTTTATTGAGAAAATAACAAGAGCTAATACTGTACTTCTCTTGCGGCTGCTAATAAATGCACAATCTACAGGTTCAGACTAGAGCTGTGACTTTACAAAAGTACATAAACTGAAGTGAGGATATCTTGAAGCATGCTTCAAAGCTGATAAAAACTAAACTTTCTATGTGTTTGATTATTTGCCCAAGAGTGGATGAAGAACCCATTTCTGTAAATGGAAGCTGTGGAGGAAAACACCTGTGCATATATTATAGATGTATTTGCATAGGCATGTCTCCATTAAAACAAATTCTATTCTTTCTTTATTATTTTTTCAGTATTTTTTCTTTTCACGTATACCACTTATTACCACGATTTATATGCCTTTCCCCTAACATATCATTTTCTGCACATGTTCCTTTGTTTGTGTTTTCGACAATATGGGCCTCTAGATGACGGTTAACTGAATGTACTTACCATAGGACAACAACAATGTCGCCTAAGACGACGTTTGAATGATGTGGAAGGAGTGGTCCGAAAATTACTGTTATGTTTACCGCCTCTTTTACTTTTATCTACTTGGGCATTAGTTATGTATCTAAAGGCTGATGACTCCTTTTTTTTTTTTTCTTTGTACGGTTGGGATGGTCTTTATTAGCCTTATGGAGAGATCCAAATTAGTGAGGAAGATCTACCATTGAGAACTCCAAGAGATGCTTTTGTAAAATTAGCACCATTAAGTAATTTGCCCCGTAGCCATGGATCTAGATATTGGCTGCAGTCATTGCTTCCTGCAGTTACTGCAGTCACTCCAATATGAACCATTGGATTTCTTACATTTATCATCACGACTCTTGATTTAATTTATCTAAAAAAAATAAACAAAAATATAAGTGGAGAGAGATAGAGGGACCTAACTGCAGGCAATCTCTATCCCGTAGCCATGCCATCCCACATTTGTATATTAGGCATTGTGTAGTCTTTTTTGCAGAATATTGTAGATATTTGCCTCAATGCTCATTCTGCACCTACTGAAATATTAAAATAGGAGGTGACTCAAGACTGGAAATGAGTCGAACTGAGTCGAACTTGGTTCAGCTCGACTCGACTCAATAAGAATTGGTTCAGCTCGTAGCTCGACTCGAGTTCGACAGGAATCTTTTTCTTCAGCTCGAACTCGACTCGACTCAAGCTCTCGAACAACTCGTTAGCTTGACTCGTATCAATCAAAAGTTAAAATAATTTTTTTTTTTGTAAAAAAGCCAAAACAATTTAGATCTTTGGCATTTACTAGTGTTCGACCCCCTCCCTCAATAAAAAAAGTTGAATAGTTTTAAAAGTTAATACAAAATACTTTCAAAAAAATTAATACAAAAAATATATTATTTAAATAAATTTAATATTTAAATGGTATATTTAAATATTATTTAAATAATAATAAAAATATATAATTTAAGTAATATATATATAAAATTATCGAGCTGGTTCATGAACCAAACGAGTCGAATTATACCTGACTCAAGTTCAACCCATTTATTTAACAAGCTTCATTTTCAGGTCAAGTTCAGCTCATTTGATTCATAAACCAAGTTCAACGAGCTATTTATCGAGTCGAGTTTCGAACAATGTTCGAGTTGGTTCGGTTCATTGTCAGTCCTATCACTCCTTTTCATCAAGAAAATAAAAAATTAGAGTCAAACACTAGAATCTGAATTTGGTGTCCTATGTCTATAGATTAGCTAAAACTTATTAATCATAATTTAACAATCAATTATTGCTAAAATTCACCAATTTAGAGTAATCTTTTTCTTCCTCTGCCCAATTGTTTCCATAAAAGGTGAAATTACAATTTGCTTACGATAACTACTTTTATATTTACTTCATTTTAGACAAATATATAATACTTATTAATTTCCAAAAGTTTTTGCAGAATTTCAAGGACCATTTGTAAACACTCTTTGCCGATCTTTTCCAGACTTCGTGGTACAACTCAAAAGAAGCCAGCTATTAAGCATGAGCATGTTGTTCCCATCTACTTCAATGCAATATACATTACAAAAAACTCGGTCCCAATCGACTACTTTCCAATTTACGTTATTAGTTTCAAAGTGAGTACTAAATCACTGTACATTTCATTTTTATTTGTCTTTTTTTTTTTAATTTACCCTTCACCTTACCCCCTATACTTCACTATTATGTATTATACAACTTCAACTTGAATATAGAGACTTTTTTAGGCTTCCTTATATATGGTAGGAATGATTATAATAATTGCCGATTTTAAGATGTCCAAAGCATAGATAGCTTAATTACTGTCAAGCAACATATCATATCAATTGTAAAAGTTGTTTCTTTTGTAGGTGGAAAAAGAGGCTTATGAAGTAGTTATTGAGAATGAGTGACTCTTCTACAAGCAAAGTGGGAAACCTATTCATACAAAAACAGATGATAAATGGATTTTTGTACTTACCACATCCAAGACTTTGTATATTAGGCAGAAGAAGAAAGGTGCATTTTAACATTCAAGCTTCTTAGCAGGTGGACCCACATTGTTAGCTCCTTTTGGTGTATATATATCTCATGAAAATATATAGCAAATTTTTCTACAATACTTATTTATAATCAAATATCGGTAAACTTATTACCTTTTTCATTTATGCATTTGTGTTTCAGTTACTACATGAATACTTATTTGTTATTTTTTTAATTTGTCATTTTCTAGATCAAAGTATGAATATTCTTTTAAAATAGTGTGAAATATTCCTCTTCACACATAATTCACTCGTGCAATATCCAAATCCAAAAAATAGATTCAACCTTCAAATGATTTCATCTGCTTTCAATTCAACTGCACATGATGAGAAAGTTTTCTCCCATTCGATGGATAAAAGGTTGACTGATGCTCAAGTCAAAGCATAAAAATTGGCTAATATAAATTCAAAAATTTATTTGAAGGTGCCTTCCTAATAATTTCTATGGCGTTGATTGAATTTCATGTTAATGGTCAGCTTTGCATCTGCTTGAATTTAATGGTCAGCTTATGGTGTGAGTTCACTTAATATCTATGGGGTTGATTGAATTTCTTCTTTAAGTAATATGGCAAACAATTTCAAAAGATAAGGGGTTGTAAAAATTGTATATATGAAGCTTAAATATCAGTGATAGTATGACAAAAACGTATGCAGAGAGTTAGAGACTAAATTTTTAGTAGCACTTTTCCACTGAAATGTAATGGTTTAGGTGTGAAAGTTCACATGCAATAATTTTTAGCTCTGCTTAATAAATTAGTAGGGGAAATATCAGAGTTAATTAATTAGGTAACTATAATAATAATAATGATCTTGACATATTACTAACGCAGCTCTTTGCCCCTACGTTTGTTATGGGTTTAGAACAAGTTTATGGCATTGGCTTCTATATGCTGCCCTGCTAATGATTGATTTCATAGAGTTTTGGTTCTGATATGCAGGGAGGTTGGAAAGCTATGTAGCATTTTCGAACCTCTTTGGCTCTTTTTTAATTTTACCTATATATGTCTATGTTGGAATGTAGCTAAACCTCCAGCTTTGTGATTATTTTTTAGACTATCATCACTCTCATCGCATAATTAAATCTAATTATCTTTAATTAATTTTTAGTTTCTGTCTTTGACATTGAGAATCTTTAATTAATAATGTGTCAATTTATGTTTGGTTGATAATGTAAAAAATCTTTACACTGATATTACATATCAATTAAATCCTAATTAAAATATAGTAAGAATGCAGTGTCAAGTTGAAAAATGCCTAGGATGTATTTTCTTTTGTATAGTCATTATTTGGTTTGTCTAAAATGAGCAGTCACTTTGAAAGTATAAGTAATGAATTCCATCCATTGATTGAAAATATTAACTTAATATTATATGTACATGTATAACAAATAATAGATCTGTTAAATTTCACTCTTTTAAATTTTTTTATCAATGATTGAGATCCTTCACTTTTTTGAGTGAACTCTTCACTTCAGAAAAGTTACATATATTGTCTTACACAATGAAACAACAAGATGCTAAAAAAAAATCAGAGTACCTGGTGATGTTTGTGATTATCACCTTAACTTTATTCTGGATTATTTGATTAATAAAGCAGACGAAAAAATTCTACCATGTTTAAACTTTAAGACATATTTTAGTGTAGCCTAGCATAAATGTTGGCTTTTTCCATGTGACAAAGATTTGAGCAACTGCCTAGCTTGGTGGTTATTCATATTCAATTTCTCAAAAACCAACTATTGAACTTTACTTTTAAAAACATCATGACTGTTCAAGAAACTATAGTAGGACTGGAAATTAAATATTGAGCCATTTTTTTAATGTTACAAAAATAAACTATTCGTATAGATGAGTATGTTTATTTGTTCAACTTTTATATTAACAAACTTGTACACAGATGTAGATACTTCTATCTGTAGAATTGTGAAGAATACCCATATAAATAGTCCACAGTTTTAGGAATATGTGCAATTTTGGACATCAACCCATGAATGATGCAGTCTTGTTATAGCCAACAAAGAGAACCTCCAATTGCCACAAACATAGCCTCAAAATATAGAAAATGGAAGAAAACAAAGAAAGAAAAAGGGGAGGCTAACTGTCATAACTAATTCCAACAGCTAGGTGTGCATAGGAAAGAGTCCCATAGCAATTGACCACAAAACTTCCACTATGCCAGGCCAATTGTTCTTGCAACCCGAAAACTGCTCCTAAAATTCAGCCCTTAATGCTGCTATATATTAACCCTTTGTCCAATGTTGAGTGTCTCACCCTCAGGCTAACAATTACCTTTGTAAGGTGAACTGGTGTTTTCTCCCTTCACACACTGCCTCTTCCATCACCCATTTCATTCAAATCTCTATATAAAAAATGGGAGGTTGTGTGAGCAGTCCTAAGGATCTTGCTTTGAATGAAGGGGAGGAAGCCCCAGTTGAGTCTCCCAACACACCAAAGAATGCTGAGGGCGAGACTGTTGCTCAGGTTCTTTTTTTTGTTCCTTTCATTTTCAGCACACACATGACATGACACACACCGAATATTATTTGTCGTGTTTCATACACATACTCATATACATATCACCTCACATTTATACTATTTTTATCATATTATTGTAGTTAGTTTTATCTTGTTTTTGACACACTTATATTCTAATCCTATCACCTATCCTTAAGGTGAGGGTGTTGTAAAACAAGCATTATCTTTTTTAATAAGATTATAATATTTGATTGGTTGGTTTATGCAGGAAGGAGGTGAGGTTGAGAGTGAGGAGAAAGAAGAGCCCTTGGTAGACCTCTCTGAGCCTAAAGAGGAGAATGTAGCAGAGGAGGCTGAGGCTGCTGCTGAGACCAATGAGGAAGACAAGCCAGAGGAAGCCCAGGCTGAGCAAGCAAAAGCAGAGGATAAAAATGATGAACCTCTTGTCACCCTGTGATTACAAAATGTCACATCCTAATAATTCTGAATCAAATTGAATTCATGATGTGCTAGGGAGATTATAATTCATATCAAAATTGTTTCACTTCTTGGACCATCATTCAAGAATAGTATAATTCTTTCATTTATATCCTAACCATATGCACATCAATTATATTCAACCTTTATCTTACTTCCATTACTATGATGCACAAGTTTACATGTACTTAGGATTATTGTTATTTTGTTTTGGCACAGTAAAGGAAACGAAAACGAAAAAGATCAAAAGCTACATTAAGAAATCACCCAATAAGATGGATTTCAGTGTGCACATTTACAATTAAAATCAATTTCAAACTTAAGATAGAGGGACTAATTACTGAACTTTTGGACCACATCCTCACCTATTGGGGTTGCATCACGATTTTGATTTCATCGTGGAAATAGAACTGTATAATTCGGTTCCATCACATCGAAGACCTTTTAGAAATTTCGAGATTGTGGGACATTAAGCAATGATATTGATCAAAGAAATTGCTGTTAAATATATCCGTAGTTTTTTTTATATAAGTGGACACACAAAATATCAGTGTCCGGTTCTTTAGTTTTAATGCCAAATCGATGAAGTATTATAAAGATAGAAGTAGCCAGTCATTACAAGATAAATTAATATATCAGAATAGTTTTGGATCAGATAAATGTGTAATTCGTTACTGTCAACCTTATTTCCCTTCCTTGCCCGTGATCGCTATGGCAAGTTTGATATGGGTGCCAAAATGACAAAATGGGAGTGAAAAATTCATAGATGATATTTCAATACAATTTTACCAAGAAAAATAATTGACAAAATTTTCAATTTCATTTTTAATCCCATACCGAACATTCCATAAGACCTAAACTAGAGGTGTAATTTAAATTGCATAAACTTTGTCCCGTTTACTTGTCTCTAACACATCAGACAAAGATCACAAACGAAAAAAAATAGATCACCAAAAACGAATCAGACAAGTTCCATATATACATTGAAACAGAGAATAAATTTTTCAAAGTTTTTAATGTGATCATGGAACCTTTTAACTTTGAACAATGATAATGATGGAAAATAAAAGGCGGCCCGGTACACGAGGGTCCCATTTGGTGAGATCTGCGAAGGACAGATGTACGCAACCTTATCTTAAAAGTGGAGATCGGAGAGGTTGTTTCTAGGATTTGAACTCTTGACTTTCAGGTCACAAGGCAACAACATTATCATTGAGCCAAGGCTCACTCTATAACAGTGGAAATTAAATGACAACAAAAAGAAGACAAAGATTTCTGTTGACTTTCTAGACAATTGGATCTTGTCATCCGGCAAAGCAATTGTCAGCTGACGAAGGAGCAACTTGTTTGACAGGTTCCTCTTCTGAGTTGTTCTCTTTCACAGCCAACATGACTAGAACCAGCATTAACGGATAGCTTACTGTTGTGAGCACCCAGTTCACAATCAACTGGGACATGGGGGACACACTGTGGTTATCAATTTGCCAAGCAACTGCTGCTCCTGCACTTTGTATGCCTTTATAGAAGCCAGTGTACCTGTATAATTGCAACCATAGTTGATTTCCAAATTCCAATAGTATGATCCCTATAGACAATTAACTACACCTTTTCATTGAGCAAAAGCCAACAATATGCTTATCAGACATGTTTTGATTCACATCTTCACACATCTCTACATAAAGTGGCAGAATTAAAATGCAAGTGTACACAAATTTGAGTAGAATATATTACAATTAGATGATAAAAACTATGCAGATGTGATTTGATGTGCATGGGTAGTTGTAACTACTCAAACAATTTTAAATGGAAAATGTTTCCTATAAATTCATTAATGCCTCACATCTGTGGAATCGTCCCTGTGAGAGGGTTTTATCTAACCATCATCCCCGGCTCGAGGGTTAGTTTCACATGTTACCTATGAGGAAACCCGGTATTAATGCCTCACATTTCTCATATCTCACTAGGTGTTAGAATCGGAGTGTAATTGTGCAAAAAATGAGATGAGATTCGTTATAATTAGATTATACAAATTGTATAAATGCGAGATAATATGTATATAAGTGTGTGTGAGAAGCATTATTCATTGTAAATAGAAGAATCAACCAAATGACTAAGAAAGATTCTGCTTTGCATTAATTTACCTGCTTAGAATCTCAGAATCATTAGCCAGGGCTCCAATAACCCAGTAGACCATGCTCTGGAACATGGCATCCAGTAACCCAAAAGTAAAATACAAGACAAAGGGTCCAGCAAAGCTAGAACCTGAGTCTTTAAAATCCAAGGTCTCATGGTGATGCTTAATCTGATTAGCAACAGCACCACCCCATATAGCAGACCCAAGAAGAGCAACCACACAAATTCCCACAAGCCCTCTCTTCCTTCTGCTCTTAAAACTGAAATCCATTACATATCCAATCCCAACCGACCCCACCATCTGTGCTCCCCAATAGAACACATTGTTCAACCCTCTAGTTCTCAAAGTGAACTGTGTCTTATTGACATGATTGAACTGGTAGGTGTAGAAGAAATTGCTGGACCATGCAGCAGGAATCATGAGAAGCATTTTCCAATTATAGAACAACTTAAGAATCTCAAAAAACTCAGTGGCCACATTTGAGTACAAGATATTGGTACACCTAGTACCATCATTACGAACAACCTTACTAGCTGGCAAGATAGCCAAAGACAAAACCGTCCCAACTGACATGAAAACCATGAAGCCTATGTAGGTTCCATCATTAACAGTAGCAGCATCACTGCCACGATGGTAGTTCAAAATGAAAGGAATTAGGCCACCAATCACACCCCCCATGTTGAAGATGCTCCAGAAAATGGAGATATAAGTTCCTTTACGATTCACCGGAGGGTATGAGGTCATGATAGCACCCTGTGCAGCCCATAATAGACCTGCTCCTATGCCAAGAATGGCACCAGAAACAATGGCAAATGCTTGGTGTTGGTAATGGTTGTAGTAAAGGAAGGAACCTGCATAGAGGACATAGGTGGAGCAACCTGCAAAAAGGGTTAGGTGGGGTCCTAGGATGTTGTAGATTCCACCACCAAGGATGCCAAAAATAGCAAAAGTGGTGTAGAGGGCAGTGAGGGAGTTGTTGGAAGCAGTGGCATTGACTTGGCCACCACCACCCATACCAGAGAGGGCATTGAACATACCAGGGCAACAAAAACAAACCAACCCAATAAGAACAATCTGAACAAATGGTGAGTTGTACCTGAAAAGGGAAGAACTTTTGGTGTTTTCAGGTATCTGGGTACCTGTTTCTTCATATCCATGGGAACCCATTTGTCACTTGCTAAAAAGATTAGAAATTTGGTATTCAATTGTCGCAAATCTAAGCCCCTCCCTCTCTCTCTCTCTCTCTCTCTCTCTCTCTCTCTCACACACACACACACACACACACACACACTCTTTATGTGAAAGCTAAACAGTGGAAAAGAGGTTAAGATGAGGATGAAGGTAATGAAATGATTCAAGGGAAAGAGTGAAGGTGAGGCATAATGGGTTGTAGAGAATATGACAATTTTGGAGCAAATTCTACAGTTTGCAGTTAGTTACACACCAAGTTTATGGTATGGATTATGTACTATGGACAAGGGCAGCCAAGCATTCAAGACGCTTACGCAAACCATCTGAGATGCGTTTAGAAAAGGATTCTTAAAATTTCACACTTACCTATCAAAAAATGGATTTCTTTTGTTTAATTTTGATAAATTCTTATATCTCCTTATTTGTTTTTATGACATTCAAAGAATTCCGTTTTTTGTTAAGATATACTATTCTACGGGAAATCTGGTTTAACATAACTGACCCGCCACTAAAGTTCACAGCCACATAACATCTTTTATATAAATTAGATTAGATTACCGGTGACGGTTGATGATGAGTCATTTTTCATGATCTTTCTTTTTTTCGATGAGTCACTCTTCACGATCTTTTTTCTCTCCTAGAAGTCACACAACCTTCTCTTCTGACTTGTTTGGATTAGCGATGAAACTCTTAAGAATTATGTCTAGTTCCTCAACGTGTGGAAGCTGTAATATACGGCTTTTACGTTTTTTATAAAATAAATTACAAAAATGCCAACATCATCATAATTTCACTTCCAACATTTTTTGACCGCCAATCCAAACACATTCTTCATCTCACATCTAACTAGTTTTTATTATTAGATCATAATTGATTTTACCTTATTTTTTATATACTTACACTCTAATATTACTGTGTAGACAAGTATGGGTGATGTGAGTTATGAAATAACGCTTGGCAGCTTGGGAATCATTTTAAAATTTCATCAGAACAAGATAACACCAAAGAGTAAACTAATTTGGCAATTTGTTTTTTAGCTGGATTAATTTGAAATTTTTTGAGCGAATAGTACTCCTTACCTACACAACACTTCAATTATCATATAATCATACATGAATTATATGATTTTATGTGATTCTATTAAAAATTTGTACCTATACATTGTCGAATGAACCCGTGTGAATCTGCACTGGATTCAGCCAATTCATCCACAGGGGTTGCGGCAAGACCAATGTAGTAGCAACAACAATAAGGATCTTTTTGTCCATTGGCTCACCAACCAGTCCTTTTCTATGGTTGGGCCACTGAAATTTTCTTATATCAACACTACGATTCCATTTCAAATTTCATGCGTGACTGAGAAGTATTCTAACTCATTATGAAATGATAAAGAATTAGAATTAAACCTATAGTTGTCATTTTCCAATTTTGCTTTTCTTTTGTCAAGTATTGCGTGAAGGGAATAAGCCGGCTCTGGCCGGCTTTGCAAAGAAATCTGATAGTGTCGTGTACTTTATACCCACAATTTCAACATAAAAATCAAATAGTATGATTAACCATCAACCAATTATGCGAGAACTACTGAACTAACATAAACGCCAAGGCTATCTGCACATCAAAAGTGAACCTTTCTACACTCTAATGTAATGCTATGTTCTAAATGATACGCATTTTAAGTTCTTCTAGATTTTCAGTTGGGCAGAGCCGATCCTGTTAGAAACTACATGCTTAGTGTGTGTTGAGAAATACGATGGATATCAACAAAAAAATTTCTCCACCGTGAAAGCTACTCACAATGTCTATTTGGAACTACGTCCAAATTTGCGGGATACACATTTCCACCGTAGAAGTTCCAATATTTTGCTTCTCCAAAAACACGTTGAAACGCGATTCAACAGCACCGCATGGCATAACCAACGATGTTAATAGTAGTTTATGGCAAAAGCACTTCAAGACCCTCAACATATTGAGATAATGCTTCAGTATGTATTTTTTAGTGAAAAGCTTTAGGAAGTAATTTGTTATTTGTGGATTGTTATCTGTTTTTAGTTTTTGATTAGATTAGATAATCAATAAAATAAAAAACTAATTAGGTAGATATCTTAGGATAAGTTTTAGGAGTTCGGTTATTTTATTTTTGTATTTAAAGAATATTCAGAGCAATGAATTATTATGAGTGTTTTTGTGTTCAAATCCCAACAATTGGTATTAGAACCATCTTTCTAAAAGGACTTGTGAGTGAATTGAGTGAAACCCACCATAATAAATGGATTTTGGAACACCCCACACAACACTAGCACTACCTGTGTTTGATGGTGAAATTATCATATATGGGCAGCAAGAATGGAGGCACACTTAGAGGCAAATGATTTATGGGAAGGTGTTGAGGAGAACTATGAAGTTCCTCCTTTGCCAAGCAATCCAACGATGGAAAAGAAGCAAATGAAATAAAAGGCAAGAGCAAGTTATTCAATGTTGTATCATCGGAAATTTTTGTTAGAACCATGATGATAAAATCAGCCAAGGAGATCTGGGATTTTCTCAAGAAGGAATATGAAGTCGATGAGAGGATCAAATAGATCAAATAGTTTTATTTTATGGGAAACTGCTCCCCTCAATGCTAATGGTGAACTAGTTACATGGCAATAGCCAATCAAAGAGGTCTGCCATAGTGATAAATGTTTTCCTACTTCTTTATGCGCTACTGTTAAATACTCAGGCCTGGCCCAAGGCCAAAGCAAGTGAGGCTCTTGCTTTAGGCCTCTCAAAAAAACTATTTTTTATTTTAAGAGAAGGCCCACTTTGTATATTTTTATACAATATTTTTTATATGTTTGTTACATTAACAAACATAAGCTAGCCCATTTGATATGAAAGGTTACCATTAACTGCAAAGGTCCAGGGATCAACTCTCATTGAATACAAAATAATTATTTTTGTATGAGAAAATTGTTTAGTTAATTTTTTATTAATTTTAAAAAGGCATTGCCACAGAGTTTGTTTTAGGCCTCAATAGGTCTTGGACCGACCCCGTAAATACTGAACATCTCAGGTCTTCTGCTCACCCAAAGCAGAAGGGTCAACAAAATGGTAATTATCTATTAAGAGCATCTCCGATGGACAACACTTAATCAACCGACTTTGAATTGCTTATCTCGTTACGAGGGACCTACTATGTAGGTAACATTTAAGCAAGTTACTCACATTTTGCTCCAATGTGCAACACTTAAACAACCGCTTTGGGTTGCTTATCTTTTATCAAGAGCGTCCCACTATGTTATAGAACATTTAAGCAATTCACCCACATTTTGAGTAAAAATTGTTTTTTTATTCATAAGCAACTTATTCTTGAGATTCCTTATACAAGCAACGATACCTTAATTTAAACAACTCACACTGCCATCTAGATTAACTCCAATGGAGAAAAAATAAAATAATAATTTCTTATCTATCACATAGATTTAAGAACTTAACAAGCAACTCCACCGGGAGTTGCTTTGCTTTAAGGTATAACTAACAAATTTTAAATCCAATCCTTGCAAAAAAAAAAAATAATAATAATGTGGATTCCCTATCACTGAATTTAAAAGACTTGGCATAACAGTGGTATCTAGTGTTGGGAGAGCTCGTAACGTGACTCTCCCCAAGAAAAAGGATGTAAGTTCGATTCCTAGAGTTGTCTAGTTGGGAGACAGCCCGATCCCGTGTGTAAAAAATCGGACGCCCGTGGCTGCCGAACGAAGAATTAGTCTCATAATCGGTTCAAAGGGTCGAAGCTCTGGGGACACCCCGGTGGACCCATTGAGGAGCTAAAGACTCTAATTAGAGTGAATTCCGAAAAGAAATAAAAAGACTTAACATAATATTATCTTGGAGAGAATAAAGCAGTCCAAGTCATGTTCTGCTATGAAATTAAAAAAAATTTAAGTTTTTATTGAAAGTGGTGTATTTGATGAATTAAAGAGTGATAATGTATTTAGTATTTCAATTAAAAAGTTATAGAAAATTGTTCCAACTTATCATAAGCTTATTAGTAAATCAATCAATATATAGGAATCTCTCTTACTACAAATATTGAAAATTGAAGTGAAACATTAAATCTAAAGATACTGTTCTGTAAATCTTGTCAATCAAAAATTCAGACTTGAGAGTGACCACAAGCAGAAAATGGAAGCAAATTGAAACACTTGAAATCCTAATCGAATTCCGGTAATGGGCTTTGCTCATAAAAAAGTCAACGAAAGAAGCCCAAAAGACCGGTATAGACCCGAGGAGAACGGTGGAGGTTACACGTGTCAAGTAGCAATATAAGAGGATGATAAAGTCTTCGCATCTCGCCCTTCTTTCTCTCTCCTCCTAATCCGTTTGGTTTGGAAAAAAATTGAAAATTGAAACGTTTTAAAGTGTGAAAGCGAAGGCACCGATAAGATAGAGTCAGAGAGAACCGTTGGTGGTACACGTGACAAACAAACAAGGTACTATCAAATTAAAACTTATTTCATATTTTTGAATAAAAATAATTTTTAGTGATGGGTTAAGAACGAGCGTTGGATCCGCTAGTTGAGATTATTACATTTTACATTTGGCTGAAATTTGAGGTGCATTTGGAGTTTGCGTTTGTTTTGTCGTATGTGAGGGTGAGAGCGTAAAGCATGAGCATTGAGCGCTAAGTTTCTATAAATAACCCACTCGTTGCGCTACGTTCCTCGTTTAATTTAACGTTGTTCGCTTAGTTTAAGAGAGAGTGTGAGTGAGTTTTTTAGAGATAGAAGAAACCTTTGTGTTTTGTTTATTATCTTTTCTTTTCTCTAGGTACTGAGGATTGAAGACTACTTAGCTCAACAAGCGTGTCATGTGAGTTAATTTTTTTCCTTCAATTTTTTTTATTCTAAATTTGCCTTCTTTTCCTTAGGCTTATTATTATTATGGTTTAATATTTTAGCATATGTCATGACTCATGTAGCATGTATGGATATAGCAATTTATTTAATGTATGCTTTTATGGGTTGGAGAATATCACTCAGAATGTTGCTGTTTTGATTTCAAGGTGTTTACTTGTTGATAAGGCGCGTGCTATTTGTCGTGTTATCTTTTGTTTAGGAAAATTTACATGGCCTTGGTTTAGATCTAGCGAATGTGGGCTTATAACAAATGTTGTTTGTGTAGTATCCATTTGTATCAATTTCTGCCAAGTTACATGCAGTGTAGAGACATTTAATTATGTCTAAACTGTATGAATTAGATTCTAGATTTGCGTTTTATGATAACCCATTTGCTCATTTCCTTTGCCAATTTTCATTTTCATTCTTATATTTTTACTATGGCTGGTCAAAGACTGTTACCATGTTTTCCTGTTTTATTGGGCTTTGTCATTGAACATATGTCTTGAAGGTTTTTCTGAATTGAATAAGAGATCATGGAGATACCCTTTAGAATATAAGTGAAATTAGGAAACCAGATAAGGTTGTATGGTTATACAAGAAGAGTGTAAGTTGTTATGTATATTTCCAGCTAGGAGGTAAGTTTCTGTTGAGTTTGACTGAAATCTGTGTTGTTGTGGTGGGCCTTGCAGACAAATCAGGAAAGGCCTTGAAGTTGGAGTGTAATAAGATTACTTAGGAGTTTTTGTTTCACAAACCCTGAAGGAATGGAGGCATATGGCAAATCTATGGTTGCAGGTCCTGCAAATGTTATTTATCTGTCAAGTATTTTGGGCCGAGAAGGTCCAATTTCTGTGCACAAATGTGACTGGAAATGTGAAAACGAACATGTTTGTGGAAACATGTATCGCTGCAAGCTAACAGGGCTGACTCACATCTGTGATAAAAACTGTAACCAGAGAATTCTGTATGATAACCATAGCTCCCTTTGCAGAGCAAGTGGTCAAATTTTCCCCCTCACACCAGCAGAGGAACAAGCGGTGAGAGGTGTCCGAAGGAAACTTGATGCAGAGAATTCGCCTACTGATAGCTGTGGGTTTAAGCGTAGACGCGATGCCCAAATCCATCCTTCTCCTTTTGAGAGATCTTTTTCTTCCGTCAGTCCTATTTGCAGCCAAGTTGGAGAAGGCATGGATATGAGTTAGATATATATTACATAAGTGAAAAGACTCTATCATTTCTGGTCCTTTTGAATTTTTTTTCTTTTCCTATCAGATGAGTATCAATAACAGAACTTGAACAATTATGGTTTACTTATTGGTGGATATGATGTATGTCTATCTACTGTAGGAACTCCTTATATTTCTAGTATTAATGTAATGTAACACTTAAAGTAGCTTGACTCTTGAATGGGGCTCTATTCAGTGTTCACATTACGAAACTTGAATTGACTTCAGTTTCTTGCTAAAAATAGTGAGAATCAGACTATTGTAGCTGGCTACACGATGCATTTCAGCCTTTATGAGGCTTGAATTTGTTTTAGGACCTGAATGATGTACTATGTATCAGCAGTATACTTAAGTATAACCCTTTTCTAGCTTACTGTTTGAAGTTTACAGTGTATCTGTAATATAAGGGCAGCACTATTCCAGTATTAGTGTATTTGTTACTAATACTACTGTTGTGAGCTGGATTATTTTACTTCTCTTGTTTCCCTTAGTTCTATTAGAACAGCACACTATTATTAATCTTGTCCCTAGGCTGATAACTCTATCAAGGGTTATGTTGATAACATTGACTTCTGTTTTCTGTAAGCTCAGGTTCTCTCCAGTTTCTCATATTGACGAAGTTGTATATGTGAAAACTGATTTGCAGTTTTGCTGCCTATCTCTTCCTAGTTCTGTTGCAGATTCAACAGAGATGATATTGTTCACATTTTTGTCAATCTTAATAATCTTTCTATTATCTTTTATTTCCATGATTTGATTGATGGTTGGCTGTCTGACTTTAATGTAACTTGTGCAGGTTTTCAAGCATGTGCTACCAAGGAGGGTTCGAAATATATGTGTTGCAATACTGAACAAACTATTGTGATATAGAATTGCTCTATGCATGAAGATGAAATATTGATACATGTCTTATTTTCTTGACGGTAGGTACAAGCATTGCTACTTATGCTCAAGTTTGCCTCTGTTGAAGTTTGGATAAGACGACAGTTATGGGGCATCAAAGAGTCATGAAACTGGGCTGCTGATCTGGGCAGGGTGTCGGAAGAGTTGAAGAAAGGACAATTTTGATGTTATTCACAAGTTTGGGTAGATGATCAAACACATTATGGAAAGCTGAACAAGTATGCATACCCAGTTCCAATTTAGTCTGAAACATAAGACCTCACTGAGTATCTTCCACTATATTAACTTGGCCGGTGCGACAGAGGCATTGATTGAACAAATAAAAGGGACCTGGTCAAGGAATTCTTACATTCTCAGCACTGTCTATCTGTCAAACCTGCATATATTTCCTATGTATTGAAGGAATGAAAGTGATTTACCCTCTATTTGAAAGTAAATTCTCCTCAGAATTGCATTGATAATGCAATCTGGCAGTTTTTTCTTTTCGTGTTCTAGGATCTAAGGTTGTATTGATATTGTGATGTAAGCATATCCCTTGTTTTTCTTCTTTTAACATTTTTGTAACACCTTATAGTTTAAACAAAGAAATTTGGAACAGTTAAATTTCAGTTAGCTATCCGGATTTTCGTGCTTGTTTGTTTTTGAAGTTAATTATACATTACAGAAACTTCTTTATTTTGAAAATCTATGCAAATCTGTCCTCCATACAAGGGAAATTTGCAAAAAAACAAAGAAAATCTAGAGGTTGGTATAACATTTTCGGAGTTGATCAGAAAGTCAAAGGTTGTTATTATAATATAAAAATACATGCATGTGCATAACAAACTATTAATTTCGTAGAATTTACTTTTATTGATTTTCTCTTTGAAGTAAACCCTTCATTATAGAGGAGTTAAATTCAAACCATCTGGACCGATGAGATGAATCACATGCCATTGATTTTATCAGCAACCTATGAAATTGCCTGAACGAAAGCATCATTGGTTTCCCCAATGATCCAAATGGTGACAGTCACTTGCTCCAAAAACTTATGCTTCCTCTCTATTATTGCCACGGCAACGTCTTCGATGGCTCCATCACCATCATCCAGGATCAGCTCAACACCTATTTAGGCTTAAAGCGAACTCTGAGGTGAGATCTTTTGAAATGATATTTTTTTTAAAACTAGCATAGGCTTGGCCGACCATATTTTCTTGTAGTGTAAATAGTCCTAAAGCAAGAGTTTTAGTTGCTTGACCCTGAAGTAAGTTGTTTAAACACAAGAAAGGGGGTTGGAAGCAAAACGGATTTTCTCTAAGCAAAACTTAGATGTTGAAAACAAGGTTTTGGACACAAAACACAGTTTAACGTAAAATAATGGACACAAGTTAAAAATGCTTTCTTTTAAACGCGATTAAGTAAAACAATTGTAATCTCCAACATTAGCGATAAACAAATAAAGTGCTGAGACAAGAGACAGGAGCACACAACAGATTTATCCTGGTTCACTCTTAACTCAAGAGTTACGTCGAGTCCCTTCTACGTGAAGGCTTTATCCACTAGACTCTAAGCAACTGACAAGTATTCTCCACCTCTTCAGGTAACAAGTATTCTCAACCTTTTCATGTTTCTCAAGTATTCTTTTACAGACGTCTTCAGGCTCAACTCAAATTTGTTTGAAAGAGTTTGAAATCAAATGATCTAACTCACTATGTGTGAGGATATGAAGATTAAGTACAACTATGAAAAATTCTACGCAGAGAGTAAATATGAAATATTTCTAGCTCAGAAATTTAAAAGATTTGAATGTTTTGAATGAGTTTGTGATAGCTTTATTCACATATGAAACTTGTGTAGCTTTTTTTTTCTTTTTCTTCAAAGTCGTTAGTATTTATAGGCTTCAAGACTTGAGTGTTCTTCTTCTTCAATGGTTATAACAAAAGAGTCATTCTGATGGGCATTAAATGCATAATCCCGTTGAGACTAGCTTGGTCTGATAACTTGTTCTAAGTCTTCTGAAAAGCAATGTAGGTTATCAGAAAGCTGAAAGTAGAATTGATATCTTTTCTTTGTACCCAAAAGTTTCATTTTGTTTTTCCTTCTTGAGTAGAGTCAACTACGTTGATTTAGACTTGTGTCAGGAAAAGGTACGCGCTTATGTGTTCGATGGTACTATGTTTAGAGAACTTTTATATAAACGAAACAATATTTCAATATTTCTTTTAACATTTTTCGCGCTTATAAACGTTAGTCCAATACCATGGTCTATAAGTTAAAAACCAATTGGACGTTGCACATTTGTGCTTAGATTGATTTGTTTGGACGCACGTTGTTTGCTTAAAGATAAGTTAAGATCACAGTCCAGAGACTTAGTCCATTAATCGTATGTTAAGATTACGATAGGATTTTTGATCTTAAGTCTTTTGATTTTCATACCTGCGCACTAAATCAGATTCATTAGTCCACAAAACTATTTGCTCATCTAATTTAATCGTTTTGTTAACATCAAAACTTTGAGGGGTCATGATTCATAACCGCTTTGGTTCCAACCGAACCTTGGGTCGGCCCTGCCATCATTCTCTCTGACGCAAGGCTCCGCCAAAAGCCTAATGGATACGATCGCTTCATCAAGAAGTCCTGACCGTCGAACTGATCTTCAAAATTGTTTCTCTGGTCTTCGACATAGGACATAATATCCGGCACCACGGAACTAAACACAGACACCAGAGCTTCAACTAGAGGGTCCATGCTGATTCTATGCAGTATTGTGTCGTCGTCGAGGTTGGGATGAATCCTGGCGACCATCATAGGCGTGAACACAGGCGATTCCGCACGAAGGACGCAAGCGCGATAGATGGGGCTTCTTGATCTTCCAGAACAAGTGAACCACGACGTTGAACTTGTTGTTGATTCGCGTGTTGTCGTCAAAGGCCTTGGCGAACGTGGTTGGGGAGGGAGGGAATTGATAGATTCAAAATTTGGCAATCGATTCAAAATTCAAATGAATCGATTCAAAAATTTTAAGTGAAGTGGGTGATGGTGAGATTCTTGAGTTCTGGTCACTCTGATGAATCATTCATGACGGACATCGTCATAAGCTTCATACTGGCAGGGAGGGACGCTACCTCTACGGTTTTTCATGGTTTTTATGGCTTCTATCAAAGCATCTGCATGTAGAGAAGGAGGTTCTGAAGGAGATTGATGAAAAATCAAAGGCACTTGTGTGTGATGAAGTGAATAGGGGTGGCAAAGGGGGTTGTGACCCGCGGGTCAACTCGCCAACCCATCAAAATTTAGCCGGGTGGGTTGGGGGCCTCAACCCACCAACCCACTTTGACCCGTTCCGCTTAACCCACTCGAAAATGGGTCAGTGGCGGGTTGGCGGGCCAACTCGGCAAATTAAAAAATAAAAAAAATATTATGAATTTATTAATTATTTAATATTATTTAATTAAATTTAATTGTCACTTGGAATTATTTCATACTAAAAAAATAGTGTCTTTACTTTTGTAACACGAATTGTATGATATAAGATAAAATTATTACATTTTTTTAAAAAAAAAGTTATATGATTTTTTTTATTTTTATAGCGGGCCAACCCGCCAACCCACCATTAGGCGGGGTGGGTTGAGGAGTTCAACCCATACGACTAAAACGGGTTAGACCGCCCCGCCCCATTTTTGGTGGGTTAATGGCGGGGCGGGACGGGTTGACCCACAGGACATGGTTTACACTCACGCTGCTTTGTGTGAGAGCATGAGGTTGTACCCGCTGGTGCCTGTGGACACGAAGGAGGCGGCGAGCATCTAGAACCTTGCTGAAATCGGGAGAAGAGTATGCCCTCCGAATCTCCGAGAGTTTCGGCTGCAAGTTGAATCGATTCAAAATTCGAAGAGATTGTAATCGTTAAAAGTTGAATCGATTAGTTACGAATTGAATCGATTCAATTTCAGCTACTGGATCCGATAAAATTTGGCTTTTACCTACTATATAGGGTAAAATTGCATCGCTCACTCTGCGCAACTTGTTAAGGTCGCTCACAACCACCATAGAAAGATTTATCTATTCTCTCTCCTAAATGATGGAAAGAGCCAAATAACAACATTCTTACATGGAATTAAGAATTTTATCTTAGAAAAAGACACGAATTTTCAAATAACAAAAATAAAATTACCTTTTTTAAGGAAAAAAGGTTACTTCAAGGGGTGACTTAATAGTCAGCAAGGTATTTGAGCGGACAGTGGCGGAGCTGCACTATGCCCTGCACACCCTCAATTTTTTTTTCAATATTTAATACCTTGTACTTTATAATTTTGCTCCCTATATTTGAAATAATTGCAGCTATGTCATCCACTCAACATAATACTCGTCTTAAGCAATAGGCGTTGATGAAAACAAAGCATTATGAATCCTGCTTCTATTAATATTGTTATCATTAATTACTATCTTTTTTTTGTCGTGAGTGTCTTAACTATAGTTTGTTCTGGTATTAAGATACTAGCCACTTCCATACTGGGTAATGAGTTTTTTTTTTAAAAAAAAAAACTATTATTTACTTCTTAAAATAACGGTGAGTCGGTTGCCATATACGTAGACAATAAAAAAATTCTTCAAGTCGGACAAATTGGAGGGTTGATTAGAGTTTTGAACCAGGATTGACCTCTATACTTATGGGCTTCTCACTTTTGCATTAGTGCCACAGGAAACTTCATTAAGGTTTTGACAATGAAAAAGTAAAAATAATCCAAGTAAAAATAATTCCAATGTAAACTTTATTCTAAATTTTTTGGAAAAAGTTCCTCTAAAAATGAATTTACATGTAAAATGAATAAATAAGGATATATTTACCCTTAATTTAATATAAATTGCACTATAATCTTAACTAATTAATAATCTAAAGTGAATGCATCTTTATTTACTCATTTTACATATTAACTCACTTTAGAAAAGTCCCATCTAAAATTTTTCTACTTATAGTGTATGCTTGGAAAGTTTTCCAAATTAGATTATTTTAATAATCGATTATAATGAGAGTTAGTTTTTGTTGGAGTATGGTTGTTGAAAAATGATTTTAAGATAATTTATTTCGTTTGGATTATGATGTAAAAATATTATTTTTATATAGTAAATTTAAAAAAAAATATGTTGTTGTTTGGATAGACAATCAAATAAGCTTCTTTCAAATAAATTTCAAACTTTAGCTTTCTTAAAACCCATTTTTTTTAATAATATTGACAATGAGCTGATCATTTAATGATTTCAAAACATGAAATCACCTAAAAGACAATTATAAGATATGTAATTTATTCGATTAGATATATTAAAATTTTATGATTTTAACATTTATATTTTTATATCTTCATATGTATGATTATAATTATTATTAAATTTTTTGGAAATAAATTATCCCACGGGTCCTAGATCCGTCATTGCAAGAGGAGTTTCTCACTAAAAAAAAAGAGAAAATCTCATATTCCCACTCAAAGAACATGGGAATTCTCGTTCGGCAAAATAACAAAAATAAGGTATAACTTTTTCTCGTAATTTATTACCTACAGTTGTGTAAAAAATTAATACCAAAATCCTCTAACCTTTCTCCAAAAGTTGGGTACTTAATCAGAATTATTCTGTACCAAATAATAATAAGGTTAAATTGATAGTTTGGTCCCTATTGTTTGCAAGTATTTTTAATTTGATCCCTGTAGTTTATTTTTTTTAAAAATCAATCCTCAAACTCATTTGTTTTTAAATCAGTTCCTACCGTCACGTGGTGCTTTAACACCGTCAGTGTACTGCTACTACTACCACTACCCGTGTACCATCATAATTGTCTTCACATGGATAATTAGCATACTTAAAAGAGGTTGTGGTCAATTTTACTGTTGATAATTGATATAAGTTGTGCTTTTGCTTTCCCCGAAAGGGGAATAGTTGGTATATGTCGATGTGCTGACTTCAATGCTCAGGGTGAGTACCACCTATAACGTATTACTTAGTCCAAACTCTTTTTCTATTTAGGAGGAATCCTAGGTCACTTGTTTTTTAGATAATTCCATGCAACTTCATACACGGTCCAATCTGAGAGTTACTGACACGATTCTTTGAGGAAATTCATGACTCTCCGGTCAAGGAGGTCACAATTAGATTTCTAGATTTTGTACAATTTCCCATGCAACATCAAAAGTAAAGAATTGCTTCTAAATGAGGCCATCTACATCCACGATAAAAGAAAGGGTTAAGAAATACTAAACCCATAAAGCTTGTCTTGCGGCTGAGAATTTCATCAAAGCAACGTAACGGTTTGGTTCTGTAATGCATAACTCATAGCACACAAGTCCAACATCCAGAGTCCCTCCTTCAGAATCCTTATAAATAACAAACGTGGGGTATGGGCCATTCCCTTCCTTTGTATCAATTCCTCTAGTTCCCCCTAGGACTCAATCTACATTATCAACTATAAACCTTAAAAATGCCAACAATGGCATCCTGGAAGTTCCCTATTTTGCTTATTCTCTTTACATTATTCACTTGCTCCTTCTCTCACACATTCACCATAAGCAACAACTGTCTACATACTATATGGCCTGGTACACTCGCCGGCTCAGGGAGCCCTCGGCTTTCAACAACCGGATTCTGGTTGGAGTCAGGCCAAAGTGTCAAACTTACAACTGTTCCAGGATGGTCAGGACGGATATGCGCAAGGACTGGTTGCAAATTTGATGCAACAGGAATTGGTAAATGCCAAACAGGTGATTGTGGGGGAAGGCTGGAATGTAATGGAAATGGTGCTGCTCCTCCTACCTCACTTTTTGAGATAACACTATGATGTCAGCATTGTAGATGGCTACAATTTGCCGGTACTTGCTTTACCACGAAGTGTATATGGTGGTGCCTGTAATGCCACAGGTTGTATGACTGATATCAACAGCGGTAAGAGTTATATACTTTGAAGTTCCAAAAATAAACTACACCATAAGTAATTAAATATTTAAATGACATAGAAAAATGACTGGAAACCTTATACAATAAAAAAATGCAATGGTACAGGTTGCCCTAGAGAACTTCAAGTAATGGGTGAAAACGGATACCCACTTGGTGTAGTCGGGTGTAGGAGTGCTTGCGAGGCATTCAAGTTGGTTAAGTACTGCTGCAGTGGAGAATTTGCCAACCCAAAGACATGCCAGCCCTCCTATTATTCGACCATTTTCAAGAGGGCTTGTCCAAGAGCTTATAGCTATGCATTTGATGATGGCACCAGCACTTGCAAGGCTTCTGAATATGTCATTGTTTTCTGTCCCAGTAATGGGCATACTTCATCTCCCTCAATTCTGATTAGTTTTCCCTTAAAAAAAAAAATTTAAATTCTATTGCCATATGCTTGCAAAAAAAATAATCCAACTAACAACTAATATTTTACATTACAATGCAGGAGTAGAAAACCAAATCGTGCATCTCCGCCTCCACCAATTAGACAGCCCTATTGGAAGGGTCGGATGGTCCCTTCCTCCTCAAATATTATCTTACCATATTCAGTGCCAATCTTGCTCTTGGTTGCAAGTCTTACTTTCTCGGTTTTCGTAGCAAAGACACGGCCAGTGATATAAAACAATGTCAGAGAATCTCACAAGTGCTCTTGAAAGGAGGGGGAGGAAAAAAGGCCCACTCAATGAAATGGAAATGATCAGCAGAAAATATAATACTTTAAAGAACCCTCCGGAAACAAATAAATGAAGAAAATGAGAAAATACTCTTGCAAAGCTCCAATATGTTGGGACTCGGGAGCTGATTAAGAACCAATAGATATCAGCTAGACCGCACCCAGACATCGATCATTTCACCTATTATCCTATCAAGATAACTTGTAAATCTTGCAAAGAATTCTTTGGAAGGAAACTAGTCATTAATTTGCAATGTAATCAAGAATATAAGAATCCTCAAAGTCATTCTCTCTACATGTTCTGCAGAAACTTGATGAACAAAGCTTCCCTTCCAGATAACAATAGCCAGCTAAAGCAGGTCAACTCAAATTCAGAGAAAAGAAATTAGATTCACTGGAAAAAAATACATGCAAGCCCATACACACACAGAATTATGGAAACTGCTTGAAATTGAGGAACATAAAAACTTCTCCAAAGGATCATAAGCTTTCAGTAGTTCTTTATTATTTGTTTATTTTTTTCTTGGGGAGGGGGGGGGGGGGGGGTTGATAAGAACTCTATGGCAGCGTAATTCAGTGACTCTACTTTTAATCTAAAGGATTGGTTCATGGCATATGCAAGAAAATATAGAATGCTTCTTTGACTCATTTCTTGGTCTTTGCCCTCTTGGAACCTACAGTTTTTTTCCTTACTATCTTGGATTGTGGTTTTCCTCCTGTACTCCTACCTCTTTTCTTTTCAGTGCCCTGCATCAAGATTTTCAGCAATTAAGTATTCATGCACCAGAATTTTCATTTATTACAGACAAATCTAAAACCAAAAAAATGTCTAGAGACTTACTGATGTTTTATTAGCCTTCCCTTTGGATTTACCATTAGTTTGTTCCTCAGCATGCTCGTTTTGATCAGCTTGGTGGGTGGCATTCTGCATCTTGCCAGCTTCCTCATCCGAATCAAAGGAGAAACCATCCAGTGTCCCTTCTCATATGAAATGAATAGATGTGAGGAAAGGAATTTATGCATAATAAAAAAGGCAACACTACTCAATTAATTGTTGGTAGAAGCAAATAACCTTCAACCATAGTTTCAGCTTCATACACATTAGACTGTGGCTTCAGCTGTATGAAGTCATTCATAATGGCCTCTATCTGATGAAGAAATATATGAATAGCATTACAAAATCAGTTAAACAAAATGGTGGGCACATATTTTTCATAATCCTTACAAGGCTCACTAAATCATAATGAGTAAGAAGGCTAAAATAGTAGAAAGACAAACCTTGAAGATGAATATGGACAAATTTAATAACTTAATAAAGTAGTTATTACATAAAAGCAAATTTCATAAAGAGTAAAAGAGAATATGTGACGAAATAAATAGATACTAGATAACCAACAGACCTTAGCCTCTGACTGCCCGAAGCTGACCTGAAGAAATAACAAGCTCACATGAAAGAAATATTTGAAAATATATGCTGAAAGGTATGATATCTCGATTATAAAAGTAACTAGCTAACAGGTCAGTATCCTAATAAAAACTTCCAAGGCCATGATGTTAAACACAGTTTACACCCAAGACAGATGACATACAACGCAAAATGTCTGGCAAGGAACTATAGATGTTTTGTAAATTGTTCCTGAAAAGATGTGCAAAATTTGAACAATCAGATACAGGTTACCAATATGAAATAAAAGTACTACCTCAATAACTGAGAAAATGGAAATAGATTTTTAATGGACAGATTACAAAGGCATATTACTTGGAGAAAAAAGTCATAATATTAAAAATAAAAAATAAAAAGCTTTAGGTTCTATGATAGTATTCCCACTTTTTTTTTTTAATGCGGAGCAGATGGTCAGTTGTTTCTTAGAAACTCCACATGTAACAATCAGAATAGCACTTAAAATAGCTAAGCTGTATTATGGTTCTGCATATATGCATGCTACAATATTATGATCAAGAAATAAGCGGTTGTGTCTTTATAAAACATACCTTTCAGAAAACATATGCGCTTAAGCAAAACATACCTTTCAAGTCTAGGTACATTTCAGGATCACCAGGTGGGGAATCCGAAACTATAATCCGGCCTACGGCGCCCATATCACCACTCAGATCTATGGAGTCACCTTCACACTCAATAAGCGCCTGCGAAAATGAAGAAGCTCTTTGTCAAGTACCCATTTCCTTTCTCATGAATAAGGAAATTAATATCAATACTAAAGATACGGGAGGTAGGATTTTTACAACAAAGCTACAGTGAGTCACATGACTATCAAACTTTAAAAAAAATTGTAACTTTTCTTTTCACAATTTTTTTTGTTTTCGAAACTGAAACCTGTTTTACTAATTTGACTGTCCGCATAATAGGAATTACATAGTATAGAAATGAAACTTAAAGCATAATGTGGACAATAAACATGGCCCTTTCAATTATCAAAATCAAAATATAGCAAAAGTAAATCCATAACATATAGTTGCCTCCTAACCTTTGTACGATGAACTTTCTCAGGAAGCATCAAAGGCAACCTTGAGGACGAGACCTGCAAATTACAAATAGTGAGCACAACTCAAGATGCCAAAACATAGATAGGCCACATCAATATTTATTACTTATTCCTGTTATGAAGCCATGGGGATGCTATGAATTATTTTTATGCAAACATTATAATCTTAATCATTCTTACATTTGGTTCAACAAGCTTTTCATCAGTTTCTTCCTCTTCAATTTCCACATCTCCACCACTACCTGTCCCATTTGCAGATACAACATGCACAAAATGGTAACGAAATTCCTATTTCAAATCCACATGTGTGAAGACGGAGTGATATCTTGCATCTTCCTTAAATGTTCAAAATTAACCCATTTCATACCTTTCCCCTTTGCACTGCCCTTTGTTTTCTTCCCTCTTACTGGTGTATGACCTTCATCATCTATTTGTTTCTGTGAAGACTTTTCTTTTGGAGCCTTTTTGGATGGGGACTTTCCATCATTGCCAAAGACAAATCCATCCCCACATTCTCCATCACCAAGGAATTGAGGTATTTGGTGCTGAGAAGTCTCTACTTGATCAATATGATCTTCTCTTTTTGGGCTATGATCATGGCATGACTCGGAATCTGATGATAATGTCCAAATTGAATGAATAGACTCCTATGCAAAATCGTTTATTATCAGTAAACACAAAATCAGTAGCAGGCCAAACACTTTCATTTAATAGAAGATTTCAAGCAAAATATTTGCTTCATATTTTTTGGTGAAATATTATTTTTAAATATCTGTCTGTCCTTCACTGTAATTCTGACAGAGACATCAGTATCACAGTAGGAATTGTTCTAAGAAATTGCAAAAAAAGGGGTAAAGTGGCCGTGTGTAAGAACTCTAAATGGATCAGAATCCTCTGTGTAATGCTCTTGATGTTGATGGATGGAGTCATGATTTATTATACGGAAAATATGGTAAAACACAGTTCTTTTTTCTTTCTAAATCTAAACACAACCTACCACCAGGTTGCAGCTCAAGTGGTAAGCAAACTTGAGTTAAGCAGTTGAGAGACCTCTGCAATGTTAGGGGGGTTGATCCTGCACACTGCTGGGAGGGGCAACCTCAGTACCTTGAACTGGATTAGGGATACCCATGCAAGGACCACCCCCTCCTCCCAAAAAAAATCTATGAACACCACCTAACAATTGAAGAGGTAATACAAAGTTCTTACTTTAAGCTCTATATGCTTGTCAATGTTGGAATCATTCACAATCTTCTTTTCCTCCCCGTTTCCTGGATTATAATAAGAAAGGAACAATTGACAATTCAATAAAATTGAAACTGTAAAGTGGTTACATCCTATCACTATATAAAAAGAAAATCTGAGGAGTCAATTTTTAAAAATCATGAACTAAATGTTTTAAATTATAATAGATAAAAATAATAGTTCCATGAAAGTAGCAACCTGTAAGTAGTGAGTCCGTGTTTAATTTATTGTTACAATCTTGTCCTCAATTTTAGTTATAGTATAAGCAAAATATTGGACATTTTAGAAAAATGAAAAAGGCACCAAATGGGGAATCCTCTTTCAATAATAGTGTAGATACTATATAACCTTTCTCTGTTCCATTTATTAAGGATTGATTATTACAGTACTCATCTCCTTGACTATAAAATGTATATCTATTCTATGTCGTCACGTTGAGAGAACTCTGAAAACAAATCAAATCTCAAGGATACCTTCTTTTGCCTTCTGCTTGTGTAATTTCTTTCTTCTGGATGGTGTTTGATCTTCTATTTTAAGACCCTCTCCTTTTAATGTCTTGCTAGGTGAAGACTTGGCACGTTTTCTGCCAAGATCTGTGCTCTTGATCTTGCTGACCTCTGGAAGTTTTGGTGAGTTTGGAAATGATCCTTCATCATCAGTTTTATCCTCGATTAAAGGGTTATCATCATGCAAAGACCCAGAATCAGAGGATAGTGTCAATGGTGACTGAGTTGGCACCTAGTCAACAATAAAAGTTTGTTGATTAGCAAGCAGGCGAAGATGTAAGCATAGAGGATGATAGTGATAGGAAGTTTATGAGTTAGTTAGAGACTGTGAAATTCTAAAGAGCATAAGAATATTCTATGTCATTATAAATGTAATAGTTGGAATGAGGAATGCAAGCAAGAAAGATCATTCAGTCAATCTAGTCCGTTTAGCTTTTTCCCTAACAGAAAGCATGATCTGAGTGTTGGACCATCAGTCCTAGCGAAGGCAGAGGTAGCAAGGAACTAATGTTACAATTCAAGGTTGCACTTATTGACATGGACAATGAGCAATTATAAAAATATATAGAAACTCATGTAAAAGAAGCAAATACAACATGTGCAGAAAATGATATGACAGGGAAAAAGGCATATGAATGGTGGTGATAAGTGATATACCTGAAAAGAACGCAACCAATCGGGGGAGCTCTCCCTTGAATCGCTCATTTTCGGTGTTGAATGCTAAATAAAAAACCGCTTGCATACAAAACTATGAACTGCACCGCAGCATCAGCATGGTCAGTTAAGCAAATGATCGAACATATGGTAGGCATAATAAATCTCAAATCTTAATCAATGTAAAGTAAAGATCGTGAACTAAACTCTACAGGAGACACAGTCAGCTAAGTAAAATTATGCAATTATATCTCAAATCAAATCAAATCTCAAACAAAAATGAATGCCAACTGCTGCTACCTGCTACCTGCTACCTGCTACCTGCTACCAACCTTGACGATGTGCAGTGTGGTAGGTACAGAGAGCGGGAACTTTGCTTTTGGCTTCCCAAGATCCACAACCGGAGCCCCGATTCGATTCCAATGAATCCTCCAACTCAAACGACACGTCGTCTCATGCCAACAAAAATATTGTTTATTTCTATTTCTATTTCTGTTTCTTTGAAAAGGATATATGGCGCTTAGAAGGCTTTCTATAATTTTAATTTAAATTTAAACTTTGATTTGATTTTCCCGTTAAAGTGTATTTCGTTTTTAATTGTATTTAATATTTTTTAAAAATTGGGTAAGTAATCAATTTAATTTAAAATGTATTACAATTTAATCCATTAAAATCTAAAAATATATATTCACTTAGACGAGTTTAATTATTATTGTTTTTATTCTATAGCACAATTTTACTTACATCACCTTACATTGTTTTTTTTTTTTACTGGATCTTCACCTTACATTGTTCTTTCCTCGTTTTCTTCAAACTTTTATTTTATCATATGAGTTTAATTATTATATATTAATATTGTTAAGTCTTTTTACATAAATAATCAATCATAAATTGAAACATCAATAAATATCTTTGATTTTTATTTAACTACCTTAAAAATCATCTATACCATGATTGATGATTGATTAATAATATAAAAAATTTTACGCTATCAATACATAACAATTAAACTCGTATCATATAAGCAAATATGAAATACACATCACTATAAAGTCATATACAGTCATGTGTTAAGTAATAGGGAAAACTTAGGTAATATATTTTTAAATGTTTGTGATATTATTTATCAATAAAAATATTTTTTACATTTTAGTCACTTTATTAATAAAATATAAAAAATTAATATATATTATATTTTTGTTGATAAACAATTTCAACTTTACCTAATTTTTTTCTTTCAAACTATGTGTATGTAGCTTTCTTTTTTATTTTCGTATATATAATATATGTGCATACAATTGATTTTTTGTTTCAAGCTTTTGATTGTTGTGCACGTTGACTGCATAGTGAATCGAACCTAATAAGTGTAGCCGTCTACTGGGTACAAAATTGTTTAATAAGAATAGTTGAAAATAGTTGTTGTATTATAGTCAAACTCATACATGCGTAAAGAACAGTATCTAAATTTTTTAAATTCAAATATAAATAAAAGTTAAATAAATCAATTTTATTTAATATTAGTATTTCAAAAATAATTTTTAGTTAATTATTTTTTTATTTTTTCAAAAACATTATACACTTTCAAAAAACAACTTTCAAGAATATTATACACTCCCAAGAAATAGTGATTTAGTAACTATAACTTATTTTTTACACAAATCAATATAATTGAACTAAGAATAAAGACCCAAAATAGTTTACTTTTACTCCTTGTAAAAAATAAATTAATCATTTAATCCATCAAATTTACAAACGCGGGACACATTAGTCCTTAGGTTTAGTTCTGACGTCAATTTACTTGCTTACGCGTCCCATTAACCATCCCACTTGGTCCGTTCGTGGTTTGCATGGCTTATGACGAATTTACATCGTGAAAAATGAATGAAAATTGAAAAGGTGCATAATTTTATGGTATTTTGGTTTTAAAATTGTGCATGTTTTTCAATTTTTTATTTGTTTTTCATAAATGAAATTCGTCATAGGCCACACAGGACCACTAACGAATCAGGTAGGATGGTTAATGAGATATGTATGCAAGTAAATGGACGTCAAAACTAAACCTAAGGACTAATTTGTTTCACGTTTGTAAATTTGAGGGACTAAATTATTAGTTTATTTTTTTCAGGAACTAAGAGTGGGTCCCCGGAAATTTTCAGGGACCAATATGGGCTTTCACTCTTAAACTAATATGACTAAGAGCCTGTTTGGTAAAACTAGTTGTTAGCGGATAAGCTAGCTGATAGCGGATGAGGTAGCGGATAGCGTATAAGCTAATTTATTTTGTGTGGAAGTGTTAAGTAAAACTAACGGTTGAACTAGCTAAAAAATATAAAATAACATAAAAGGACATCTTTCATTAATGATTTTACATAAAAGAGAGAGAAGAGAATAAAGGTAGAATTAATTAAGATAATAAGGACAAAAGTGAGAGAAAAAAATGAAATGCTATAAGCTCAAACGCTACTTCAAGTAGCATCTGGAAAAAATGTTATAAGCTCGTGAAAAAACGCTATAAGCCCGTGACAAAGGTGCTTGCCAAACGGGGCTACTTTCTCATACGCTATAAGCTATCCGCTATAAACTCGCAGAAGGGGTGTGCCAAACACACTCTAACTTTCTTAATACGTGTAAAGTTAGTTTTTTTACTTATATATAGGTCCGGAGGGTGTATCTAATTGCGAATGCTAACCAGCGTCCTTATGTAGTACTCTCTCCGTAACAAAATATAAGCAAATTTAACCACCTTCGCACTTATTAAGATAATTAGTTATTCACATTTAACGTTGCCTAAATTATCTCTCTTTGTTTATTCACATTAATTGTATTGTATGGAAACTTGTTTCAATTAAAAGCAATAAAATGAAGGGCATTTTTGTTATACTATCATTAAATTGGATGTAAAAGGTCAACTTTTGCTTAAATTTTGTTACAACTTATATGAGCCAAATTTTGCTTATATTTTGTTACGGAAGGAGTATTTGATATCAGATATATTTTAATATTCTCAAGAAAGTGAGGTGGGAAATAAAAATTTCTCATATTTATAAAGAATAAAAAATCATTCTCAGACATAAAAGATGTTAGGAAATAAAACTTGTAAATGAAATTTGAAAACTTCATTCCCATGTGTGAGGGTGGGAAAAAAATATTTTGGGAAATGAATTTCCGGGAACATAATTTATCTGGAATAAAACATCTCGTGAACCAAACGTTACCTTAGGACACTCGTTAAGGAATTTTTTTTGGTAGAAACTCGTTAAGGAATTTAAAAAGTAAGTTTGTGTGGGAAGTTGTGTATTTGATATATTGAAAGATTTTTTATGAATTTGATATGTTGGAAGATGATACAGTTAGTTTTTCAATAAATAGTTGCTTTTTTTAGGATTCATTAATCAATGCTCGTAGGACACTCGTTAGCGAGACTCATATCTAATATATATATAGCTCAAGTAAAGGATCTTCCATGCCTTTATCTTCCAAATCCTTTCGCCTTCAAAATAGTTGAAACCGATGCATCAGACATTCGTTATGGTGGAATTTTAAAACAAAGAATTTCAGGAAAATGTCAGATAACAGTTTATCGGCCAAAACCAACAAGCCAACAACATCCCATTATGTTGTAAAAAAATCAATTCCAAACAGTTATTCAAATGGAACCCAGTTTTTGGGATAATAATCCCAACAAAGTTCCAAATAAGATTTTTCCAAATGGCTTTCACTTAAAGCCAACTCGTATTTACAAAAATCTCAAATTTTATGAGTTTATATTGATTGATATTGACTCTGTCTCGATTAAGCATTATCGAGATCTGAGAGACCAATCAATATACACTCATTCAACTTTCCAGATACTAAAGGTTTTAACACCTGAACAATTTGGAAAGAATTTAAATAATTATAAAAAGTTTTACCAAGAGTTTGAACCATGTGGTTTTACTTATTGGGATTATGAAACAGCCTGGTACAACATGTTTTGGTACCAGAATGAACAATTCAAACATTCATGGTTGATATACTGCAAGAAGGGTGTCAACTACAGATTTCCTAATTGGTTCGTCCATTGGTGGCAGTTTTTCGGACTAAGCAAACAGATCCTTCCCCCAGAAGTGGTAGAGGGATATGAAACATTTGAAAAATATTTTGAGCCAACGGCAAGTCCGTTTCCAGCAAACTTAATATTTTTCTCCAAATTCTCGCTAGCCTGGGTGTTCAGCTGACAGTATAAGTTCCAGAAACATAATTACCCTTGAATTTTACCAATCCTTCGAAGAGCATCATATGTCAAATGGTGGCCGCAGTTTAATTATGCAATAGCTACTGTTGAAAATGTCAAAATCTGGTTTCAACAAAATCCCAAGTGGATGAAAGCAGCTAATCCTGAAGCCTACAAATTTCTGAACCAGAAATCAAAGATCATAGTTGTCCTTGCAGGATCCAAATCCAAGGATAGCTTTGTGGAAACAATCATGACACTGGCAAAAGCAGAAGAAGTTCAAGCCTCCTCATCCAAACAAGAACTTCCTCCATCAGAAGACGAAGACGAAGGAAGTCTCTCTTAAATCTCAGATTCGTTCTATCAGAACAAAGACGACTATTATGACATAGACACAACAGTCAATTTGAGTGAGGATGATTAGCCGAACCTCCATCGGCCCAAACAAGTCGGCCCAACACTGTTCTGCCGACACCAACATGCATTGTTGAAACAATTCCTGTCAAGATACCGGCACTGTTCATCAATTATTATAATAGTTTAGGTCATGTTATCGATACTATTGTAATAGTGCTTTTATTTTTCCTTTAAATAGGATAGCCAAGCCATTGGTAAGGCATTCGAAAATTTTAGAGAGATCTTAGAGAGAGAAGCTCTGATCATAGTGAGATCCTTCTCCCTATTTTCGATTTCAATCCTTCAATCTTGTACTCCCAATCTTTTCTTTGAATAATATTTCAATCTTTTTCTTTTGCACGACTTAATTGCATTATCCCTTCTCCCTTCACTGGTTCTGTGAGGCTCTGCCTCTGCATCGGTTTCTTTTTTCTTATCTTTTACATGCTTTAATTTGTTGTTCTGCATATTTTACCATGTAAATTACTTGTTTATTGTTCTTATTTCTCTCATCCTGCTCTCTTCCTCCTTCCTTCCTGTAACTTCGACATCCTTCTGATATATATATATATAGGCTAAAATACCATTTTGGTCCCTTAACCTATTTTTTAGTTTCAATTTGGTCCCTTAACTTGTCTCTGTTAACACAAGTTAGTCCTCTCCGTCAATAACATAAGCAAAAGTGACGAAAGTGCTATAGGTGTTAACAACTTAGAGGACTGATTTGAAACTCATTTAAAAGTTAAGGGGGCCAATTTGAAACTTGTTAACAATTTAAAGGACCAATTTAAAACTCGTTTGCTTATGTCATTCACGGAGAGGACTAACTTATGTTAACAGAGACAAGTTAAGGGACCAATTGAAACTTTTAAAAGTTAAGGGACCAAATTGAAATTAAAAAATAAGTTAAGGGATCAAAATGGTATTTAAGCCATATATATATAAGATGTCTTCTCCGGTACCCCCAATAATTTTGAGGTAAAACTTATCATATCCAACCAAAATGCATCACCTTAATTAAATTAGTCATGTTAGTGAGTCAAATCAAATGGTTATAACCATTTGATTGGGTCACTTAGGAAGTGTAAAGATATCATTGGGGTACCGAAGAATTCATCTATATATATATACACATACATTTAACCTGTAAGTATTTTGCAAAGTTTTTTTATACAGCCAAAAATCATAAAATCAAACAATCATAAATTACCGTATCGTTAAAAATATTTGATTCTTATCATAATTATTTTCTAACTAATACAGAAGAAGATTTGTGATGGAGTGATATTGTAAAAAAATATTATACTGGCTGCACTTATTGTATTGGACATGATATTTTCAAATATTTTTATCTTCCAATCTTTTAATTTATTTTTTTCAATTTTTTGTTATATTCATGTATGGTATTCATGTTCGGTATGTATATATACTAGCCTCCTACTACTAGGTACATAATTAGGCACCGCTTCGCTTCCCATTGAAAAGGCCGTCTTGTTTGATAGGGTAACCGAGTAGGCAAGTTTTATTTTCTCATTTTAATTAATATAATAATAATAACAAGTATAAAAAGTAGAAAATAAAACGTTTGTTATCCAATTGTCAAAGCATCCATTTGCGAAAGAGAGTTAGAGAAATGGAGCAACAAGGGAAGCAAGGAGTGGTGGTTGCGTCCATGGGTTTACCTCGTGAGCTTCAGAACCCTATAGATCAAATCCAGATACGCTTCAAGCAGTTAGAGACCACCTTTAAGCTTTGGCTCTCCAAGCAATCTCTCCCCGTCGAGGCCGCCGTCGTCACCGCCACCAGCGCCGCCCAAGGTGCCGCCATCGGTGCTTTCATGGGTACCCTCACCTCTGACGCTACCTCCGCTTTCCCTACACCACCACCTAACGCTCCCCTTAACCCTCAAGCCATGGCCTCTCTTAAGCAAGCTCAGGTTAAATAATTTTCATGCCCTATTTTTCTCATTTACGAATTTAAGGTTTTCATATCGAATACGAAATCTTAGGTTATTATTGCTGTGATTGATGTTGTTGCTACCTATAACTAACTGTATGTAATCGACATGTTTTTTATTGAATTATTATAGGCTCTGTCTGGGGGTCCTTTAATTCAAGCTCGTAACTTTGCTGTCATGACTGGAGTGAATGCTGGTATTTCCTGTGTCTTGAAAAGAATAAGGGGCAAGGAAGATGTCCAGACCAGGTGACTTTTTTATTTTTTTTCTGTTTGTTTCCTCTATGAAGTTTCATTTCCTCAATTAATTGCTACCTAAGTGTTTTTTTGAGTGAACTGATTCACAATTTTTTTGCCCCTTTTCTAAATTCCATCTGTTAAAATTGTTGAAAGGGTTTTAAGTTGCGGTTGTGGTTACATGGCATTTAACGCAATTGCGCCTACAATTGCTACCGATACAACAACAATTGTGGTCGCGATGCATTTGCGAGCCTAGCAAATGTGTATAATATTGCAACCTCAATTGTGGTTGCGGACCGCAATTTAAAACCTTTGTGACCAATACCTAGCCTAAATGTGTATACAATAGAAGATGTATAGTCTATGACTTATTATACATGTAAATACTGCTGAAGTAACGTTGTAAACGGATCATAATTAGAAATCATTTTGATCCACTTTTCATAAAATCTTTTATCACACCCCACTTATGCATAATATCAATTGTACTTTTATGTACATCTGAGATGATATTACTGATAGTGTACAATACATATTAGGAGGACTATTGCATGGCCAAATAGAAAATGTACAATTATCATGAGGAGAAAATGTTTGTGAAAATTCAAAAGAAATGAAAAAGGAATATGAGGAGAAAAGGTTTTATGCAATGAGTAATGGTGATATATGCAGTTTCCCTCTTACTGTGATCTTTCCTGAAAAATTAGACGTTATTTTTAGGGTCTATATTCCTATCGTTTTCTGTAAGATAAATAAATTATTTTATTATTAACTACTTTTAAAATTTTAAAATAGAAATAGGCTATGGAAAACATTTGTGCCACAACAGTCAAAGCCCTTCCCCACTAGGTGGGGTTGGCTACATGGATAAAATGATGCCACTGTGTCCTATGATAAACCAAATCTTGTGAGAGGCCATATGGAAAAGTTTTAAATAGTAAATAATATCTCTAATCTCTCTCTTAAGCTGTGATCGTCCTTGTTAGATTACGTTATGTACAGGATGAGGATATATATTTCTTTTACTTCTATAAGCTACAAATCTTGACATCACCTTAGAGAGCTTATGAAAAGAGGAAGTAAAAAGCCTTCAATTAGTATACATTGAATTTCTTAACAGGCATGTGCTTTCTTCCCCCCACACCAAATTTGAAAATTCATCCATGTAATTTTGGTCTCTCTCCCTCTCTTTTTCCAAATTCTTCATCACCAACTATATTTAGTAACCCAAGGAACTTCTGAGTTTGACATACCACTTTGTTTCAAATAAGATGCTTAGCAAATTGTTATATGCTTTTAAGTTCAGTTTTGTTGGAGTCTCCCATTGGATAGTGATATGGCTTGAATAGTGTTTACAAGTGAGGGACAACTCTCACCCCATGAGCTTTTGGGGTTAAGTTAGACCCAAACCCAAATTCTAAGTTTGGTTTTGTCCTTGCTTTGGAACATGGTATATTGAATTTGAAATTTTAACTGATAGTTAATCTAAAAGTGGACATTTTTGTGAGAGCATATTTTACCTTTATTGGCCATACGCAAGTTTACTTACTGTTAAATAACTGTACAACCATAATCCCTTATTTGTTTTTTTTACCCTTCAAGGTCTATCAATTTCTTAAATAAAAAATTAATGTTGTGTGGTTATTTGCAATGGACCAAAAGCTTCTTATTCTAAAGAAGTAAAATGAATTAAAAACTTAGAATGACATTGATCATAGTTGTGCATGATTGTTACTTCAAATCTGTCAACTTGCCATGCTGCTTAAATGAAGGCAAAATCTCATGTATTAGGCAGATACAGAAACATATAGGAGGGAGATTACTTAAAGGGGCCAACTATAAAGGGCAACCTGGTGCTATAAAGCTCCCACTATACGCAGGGTCTGGGGAATGGTCGGACCCACTATGTTGGTCTTTAGTAGGCGGCCTTACCTTGCATTTGCAAGAGGCTAATTTAACAATTCGAATCCATGACCTTCCTATCATATGGTGATAACTCTTACTGTTGTGTCAAGGCTATGTGAACCGTGGTCATTTATTATGTACAGTGTTATTTTGTTTGGATACCATTATGATACCAACTTCAATAATATCTATACATTTTCTATTAATTTAGTATGAAGTGTCCTTGTTACTACCAATGTGGTTTCTTATGGCTGTTATGATGTTGAAGATGTACTACATTATCTATTGCAGCATGGCAGCAGCTTTTGGTTCTGGGGCCATGTTCTCATTGGTTAGTGGCTTTGGTGGACCAAATCAAGCAGCAAATGCGGTCACTTCTGGACTTTTCTTTGCACTTGTTCAAGGTGGACTTTTCCAGGTGGGCATGACGGAAAAATAAATGTATCTTAAACAGCTTTTTTAGGCCTTTATTATTTTGTACCTTATTTGATTAGTAGGAAGAATGAAAAATGTTTGCTGGGCTTTCCATACTGGCAACATTAACACAGTGAATGTGTGTTGATTGATAACCTCTATAAAAAAAGTTCTAGGGGTTATCCTTCTTGGGGCTTTAAGACTATCTAGTGTTTAAAATTTTAGACATTACTTGTTGGTGTTTTTGGACAAGTGAGTTGTGCTTGCCTAGATCCCTGGATGTTTTGTTTTGTATGCACGGTTTTAATTTGGTGTCCCATTAACTCATAGCATGTGTTCAACTATTCATTAATCATGCAGATAGGACAAAAGTTTTCTCAACCACCTGCTGAAGATACTCACTATCTTAAAACAAGACACATGTTGCACAACCTTGGCCTTCAGAGTTACGAGAAGAATTTTAAGAAAGGCTTGTTAACGGACACCACTCTGCCTCTACTGACAGATAGGTAGGAAGTTCAATTGTGGTGTAATTTTTTTTCCAGATATTTTGGCTTACCATGTCTTGGAGCATGAGTCCTTTGTTTTCCTATGATGTGTTTCAGTGCCCTCAGAGATGTAAGGATCCCTCCTGGACCCAGGCTTTTGATTCTTGACCACATTGAGAGGTATGTGTTCTGCTGTATCTGTAGTCATATAGTATTACTGCCCTGCTCTTGCATGCTCTTAAATGCTGATGTCTGGTTTCAGGGACCCAGAGTTGAAAGGGAAGCGAGGAAGCCGGAGTTGAGTCATATGAATGAAGTTTGCTGCCTCCAAACTTCTAGGGGTTCAAAACCATTGAAATGGATTGTAGGAAGTTTGTTTTGCAAATGAATTTTGTTATTTTTATTTATTATGCTTTATGTTCCATTATTATTGCACTGTACTTCATAAAACTTCCTCAAGTAATCAGTAACTTTGGTTGCCATGAAATATAAATGGCGTAAAAGTAAATTCTGGAGCATGAATTTGTTATCTCGTAAGTTCTCGCTTCTTTGTGGAATGTGGAGGATTTTCACTGACTGATACTTCCACACTGTTAGTGAGGTCCACATGGATGATGGTAATCTGAATGGAAGAAAAAGGAAGACTGCACCTACCAGAAAGAATGACTTAAGATAATAGGTATGATATGGTGCCAAGGGTAATTCTGTGGTGTCGTTATATTTATTTACACACTAGGGCATATTTCTAAAAGTAGTAATGCTAAAATCAACACTTATGGCTTATGTTTAAGTGAAAGCCACCTATAAAAAGTAATTCTGAGCTTTAGCTTAAGCACTTGATGCAACAAATGAATAGCAGGGCTACTTGTGCCAAGCGCGAGCATTTCCTTGTAAATATACTCATTGGTCATTGAATAAGAATCTGTGGAGTTGCTCCTACACAAGGGAAGTGCATCGAGGGCTCATAACCTTTTGGAAAGCATGATCGTGAGGTTGAAGGAGCCTATGCAAGGTCGTATGGAAACTTTAAAAACCTGTAAGTCATCATGAGGAAGGTGGTCCAGGATCAACAGACGAGCCATGCCAATTTGGAATGAATGTTACAAAGAGCTCTGCATAACCAATTTCACATGAGCAGAAATTGCTCCATTTGAGAAGCAGAGCAGGACGATGACAAGAGGACCAAGGAAGCTTGGATTCTGGTTTTCATTGTGTCCTAGAATGTTAAATTGGAAGTACTGTGTGTTATGACATTTTGAAGAATGAGAATTTCTAGTATGCTCTTGAAGCAACAGTAAATGCATGCTCCGAATATTTCTACCATTGGTTTTTTTTGGCGTCGTTATGGTATTTTTGAAAAGTAAAGGATTGGGTATCCTATGTCCAATTAGAATGTATTACATCATATAATTGAGTCATGTCAATGTCACATGGGGTTAAGTTCTTACCATCTAATTGGGTCACATAGACAAAGGTATAGTAGGAGAAAAAGATTTGAACCATTGGTTTAAGCAACAATAATAACAACTAACCTCTTCCTAATGTTAGTTGAGAAAACTCACTGAGCAATCTCTAAAACCTCCCCCACAAGTTGTGGGCCACAACCTGCCGAATACCCTGTTTCCATATGAGCCAACAAGAAAACCAAAAAATCAGGGGCTCACCAAACGTGACCATATATCATGAAAGTAGACACTATTGGCTCATATTAACAGCAGTTAGTCTGTTAGTTATTAGTTAGACTCTTATTTTGTTAGTTAATTCTGTTATTGTAGTTTGTATTAGTTAGTAGGTATGTAACAGGAAGCTAGTTAGTGATGCTTCTTTAATTCTTTAGTTCGAGTCGTCTCCTATATAACTAGTTGATACTAGTTGGTGTAATACACAATTTCAATATCAATACAATTCAATTCAGTATTTTTCAGTTCATGTTCTTCTCTGATATTATGGTATCATATTTCTAAAGCTTCTGCAATCTTCTTTTTTTCTTGAGCTCCACCGCTGAGCAAGAACAGCCCATTGATTCTGAGATTTCCCAACCACAACATGATCCAGCCAGCCCCTACCAATGAATTATATGAAACTCTATAACAAGAACATGAAGGAGATTCAAATGTGAGAACGGTTAAGCTTCAATCTCTTAATAGAAATCTTGAGTATGAAAAAAAGTAAGAAAGTTTGAATGAATACCTTAATAGATTATCTGAATTGGTAAACCACATGAAATCATGTGGACATACAAATAAACGAACATAAAATTATTGATTAAGTTCTAATTAGCATGACTGAAAAATTTGATCCTATAGCAACTACTATAGAAGAAATTAAGGATTTGTCAACCATGATAGTTCAAGGGTTGATGAGGTCACTGAGATCCTATGAGCAAAGATTGTGAAGTCGTGTTGAAAAATTAGTTGACAGCGTGTTTCAATGTAAGGTCAACTTTCATTCAAATGATGTTAAGAAGAGAAAGAAACTCACGAGGAAGCGGTAGGGGCACATGTAAGTAGGAAACTGACTATTGGCCATACACTTCAACAAAATGGTGTATCTGAAAGGAAAAATCAAACTTTGATGAAGATGGCTAAGACCTTGTTGTTTTAGAAGGGATGCCTAACTCATTAGATCGAGACTGTTAATAAAATTGTGTATTTGAAGCTTGGAGAGATAGAAAACCTTTGGTGAACCACCTTAAAGTTTTGCGGTGTTTAGTTATGCTTAAGTTTCCAAAGAAAAGAGGACAAATGTTGAAGAAAAAAGTGAGAGATGCATTTTTATTGGCTATAGTTTCATGTCAAGAGAGCTATAGACTTTACAACTTAAAAACTATAAAAGTGATCATCAGCGAGAATGTTGTATTCCATGAGAAGGCTTCTTGGAAATGGAAAGAAGAGGAGGGTTGACGAGAGAAAAATTTATGGTTGTAATTTTGGAGCAAAGTCCAACGGCTGAAAATGAGCAACCAGTTTGATATTCATTTTTACTCTGGTAGCACGTGCGGACACCATCAAAACAATTATTGCATTAGCAGCTCTAAAAGGTTGGAACGTTACCAACATGACGTGAAATTAACATTTTTAAACCCGCACGCTTCTTGTCCCTGCTCCTTACCATGGGGAGTTTTCTCCCTCATTCCTATTCCTCATTGTCCCGTGGGGGCTTCAAAATATATATATATATATATATATATATATATAAACTAGTGCGGGTGTGTATGTATATATAAGAGTATATAGGTAATATTAGTAAGGCGGAGACCACGCGAGATGGGAAGTATGTTCCTTGCTCCCGTCCCCCGTCCCTGAATCATCTATGAGGAGAGTTTCTCCCCAATCCCCGTCTCCGCAGAAGAAAAAATCCCCAATCATGAGGGGCCGGGCAAATCCCAAAGAACCTCCTAACACAAGTATAAATTATCATCCATCGACAGAAATGCCAAAATAAACTTGAAGCCAAGTTTGGTACATCTCTTCAATAAATATTGTTGCATTGGTTAGTTTCAGGTGTGGTTTACACAGTTGGGTTACAGGTCATGAGTCATGGTGGCTCTTAATGTGCTGAGTTAAAAATAGCACGCCATTGTATATTATTCTTGAGGCACGACCATGTTAAAATATAACACAGTGATGCCCTATAAAAATACAGATAAAACACGAAGTATTATAGTAAGCACGACTATATTCTCCTTGTACTTGTAATTAAGTTTTTATTAACTTTTCTCATATTATTTTTAAAATATATGGACGGTAAAAAAAATTATAGAACATCCATCAACTTTAATTTATGAGTATATTAGACTTATCCATGCTTCAAGTTTTGTCATGATCCACTAACATGTGATTGGTTCGAGTGGTAACGATTTCGAACCTTTTAAATAAATAGTTAGGAATTAGATCCCTAATTTTTGTGAACAAAGAAAAATTAATTAGGAGAAATTAGTTCTTCAATATCATTTAATACCTCATAGGATTAGTCTTTATAATTGTATATGGATACCCTATAAAAAAAAGTTTTGTCATAATGTTTTTCAATGCATCAATGCATTTATATGAAAAGAAAGCCTTGTCTCCCTCACTCACAGTCAGGCGAGAAGACACATTTTTAAGCGGTGAAATTTTAATATTGCGATTCGCTAAATTCACGTACATGAGGCCGAAGGCATTGTGGGCCTTGTAGCGATGAGATTCGTCAGTGATGTGCCACGACAAACCTGATTGCGCTACTGGACAGCTTACGAAAGTCACACTCACAAACGTTATTTTTAACGGCATATCAATACATCATCGTCGAGATCGGGAAAAAGATCTTCGCCAATTTTTCATTTCTTTATTTCTGTTTTTTCCAAAGTTTTGAGAAATCAAATATGTATTTTATATATATAGTTTTTCATGCATATTATTATCTTCAAAACTTTAAAAATAGATATCTTCATTTCTAATAAAAACATGGAGATAATACCTACCCTTTGCTTACGAAGCCCTTTGGTCTGTGCTAATATTTCAATACTTTATCTTTTAGCTATATCGTTTTTAATGGAATTAAATTTTGGTGAATTGTTTAGTATCTCAAGTATAACTTATTTTATTTAGGTGATCCAATCAAATGGCAATAATCATTTGACTTGACCTATTAACATGAACTATTTAATTGAGGTGATATATTCTGATTGGACAAGATAATTTTCATCCCAAAATTATTAGAGGTACCGAAGAAAGATTATTGAAATGATTTTTTATAGGTTTAATGAATATTTTGGTCCCTGTAAATAGGACAAGATTTGGTTTTAGTCCCTCTAAAAAAATTTCATAGGTTTTGGTCCTTAAACGTTTTAAAACTTTGAAATTCGTCCTCGCCGTTAATGAATCTTCGTTAAGTGATGACGTGGCAGACGGAGTGCCACGTGTATAAAAATATTAATTTTTAATTCCATAAAAAAATTAAAATAACTTTTTGGTCCCTGCAAAGTTCACCAATTTTGATTTTAGTCCCTGTAAAAAAATATTCTTAGGATTTCGTCCTTATAATCTCAATTTTTTTATAAATAGTCCTTACCTTGTGGGATACGTATCTTCCTCTATACTTGTTCGAATTGAGTGAAACCATATAAGAATTAAAGCTAACATTCTCATCTAAGTTTGGTAAAATTATTAGAAATTTTAGATGCACGAATTATTACCAATAACAGCTAGAACACTGCTGGATTTCTGCAGAATCTGGTTGCTTACAATCTGTAAATTGTATCGCATAACTTTCAGTATATATATCCAAATTGAGCGAAACTGTTACAACACCCAATTTTTGGACATGGCACCGACGTGACATGGTTAACGCGGTGTTCCGTTTGTCACGTCAGCAATTAACAGAAAAAGGTGAAGGTAGGGACTATTTACAAAAAATTGAGATTATAGGGACAAAATTCTAAGAATTTTTTTTACAGGGACTAAAACCAAAATTGATTAACTTTACAAGGACCAAAAGCTAGCTTAAAAAAATTTGTGGAATTAAAAATTAATATTTTTTACAGTGGCACTGATAACGTGACACTCCGTCTGCCACGTCATCAAACAGAGGTACCCTAACGGCAGAGACGAATTTCAAAGTTTTAAAACGTTTAGGGACTAAAACCTAAGAAATTTTTTTCAAGGGACTAAAACCAAATCTCATCCTATTTGCATTCACCAAAATATTCATTTAAGTCTTTTTTATAACTTCGGGAAACTAGTTAAATTCTACCTGCCAGCCAACTTCCATTGATTTTATATAAAAAAAAAAAAAGTACGGAAAGTAAAGAATTTATTTAAATTTATTTTGGTCTATTAATTTGATCGGTTATATATACTAAACTCAGTTTCATGTGTAAATTTAAGATGAAAAAACAACTATATTGAAGATTTGTACTCTAAACTATCACTAATATTTTAAAAATAGTAAATTATGCATCACAACCTTGAAGTTTAATAAAATAACAACAAACCCCAAACATCACCCTAAATTACATATCACCCTAATTTTTAGTGTTAAATAACCATTGACTTAATATCGTTATAATAATTATTGTTAAGAAAGATGATAAAAATATAATTTAAATAGATATATTTGAGGACATGATGAAGATAAATCTGTCTTTATCTTTTAAATAACGATAGATGTTGAGTGAGACGACCAGTCGTCCCATCAGTACAACGTAAGATATTAACTAACTTTAATCGCATAATAAACGTTAGCGCGCCTTATAAATATGAACCGAAGCGAAAAATTGAGCGCGGAAGCAATCAAATACTCGGCACGCAACTCTTCAGAGTACACAACTTAAAATATAAAGAAATATATCACATACATCATTGCCCCATCAGTAGGGCTACAATATAAAGTAGTATATACATAGTATATTAGTACAAACCCAAAATAAAAGTACGAAAAGTAGGCCGAGTGACAACTCTCAGGCTAACCACAATCATTGCCCGTCCTCTCGAGGCTTGGGTCCGTGGCACATCCTCCGACATCAGGCTCGCAAAGAATGTCGTCCAGCTCCTCAGCCACTGGTTCCTCCTCGATGTCTTCCCATAAAATAAGGGCAACGCATACAGAAAATAGCAGGAGATAAGAAACATATATCATCAAATATGGGAAAGGGGCATCAGTACAACATATATATATACATTACACAATACAAATAACATATACAACACGACCTCATCCATCGCTTAAGTCACCCATCACAATAAACATCATTCTCTCAAATAAGCCTATAAGAGGGATACTAGTCCCTATGTATATGCTTACCTCCCTATATGCATGTCGGCTGATACATCACGTCCCTAATTGGACATTCCCGTCAGGGTTACATCACATCACATCACATCCCGCCTCGGGATTTCAAGTAACGTCCCCAATTGGACATCCCCCTTTGGGACCAAATGTTGTGGTATGAAATGATATGAAAATGCAACAAATATCCATCGCAGGTTGATATCGGAACCTCACGCCTAAACACTCGTCCACGACCACGACGCATCGCATCGCATCAACATCAACATCAATCATCAACATCAACATCACATCAGCATCACGACGCCTTGCGTCTACGAGCCACAGCTCCACGGTCGGGACCACAATGATATCAACCCGAACAAAATCATCACTCACCATACTCTCATCAACACTCAACCTCCAGTCAAATCACAATAACATTACAACAGTAATTTATCCAGTATAAACATCACTATAAGGCCAGATAACAATAAATCACTCCAACGGTTTAACACAACAGGTAAATAGATAATCAATTAAACAAATCAACACATCAACCTCAATCAATTTCATCATACATAATATCATCTTAGTGGTGATAGCCCAAAAGTACCTACACCCAGGGTTCAGGTACTTTATCCAGGGCTCAACCTCTAGTAGGGTTTAAGGGTTCCCCTACACAGATATATATACTCTATACTAAGCTTTCCTTCCCGACGATATTAGTTCTTTTTCCCCACCTTAGAAAAGTTGACGTGCAGCTCCGGCTACGACCCCGCAACAGTCAGTCAGGTGCGCTATCGAACGTTCGAATCATATCCGATTCTATACAACAAAACACAACCAGAAATTAAAACAGTTAAATCAAAAACTCCCTAATTCCTTAGGATTAGCTACTGCCCCTATTTAATTAATTAGGCTAGGGTTGTCTAAAAATTCCTCACTTTTGGATCAATGATCCTTAGGGTCCCTAATACATAATCAATGAAGGCATTTACTCAAAAAAAATAAAGATTTCTCCTATTGCACCACCGCTAGGGTTCGGCCCTATTAAATGAAAAATAGCTAGGGAGCTCCAAAAATTCTCGTTTCTTGGATAACACCTTAACTAAATGTGATAACCCTAGATATCAACTCAAAACATCAAAAACCAACCAAAAACCTACCCTGCACTAAAGGGGGTTTCGGCCTCTCCATTAAAAACTAGATAGAGAGATTTCTTGACTCTAATCTCTTGGATCATGCAAGTATGTCATGAACCTAGGCCATAGAAATTGGTTTGGTATTAAAATGATTTTTCTATAATTTTTCATGGATTTTTGAAGATTTTAGGGACAAAACCCTAACATCTATGATCATGAAAAATTGAGGAGAGAAATGAGAGATTGAGAGAGATAGAGATGACAAGCTATCTCCTATGATGATCTCCTTCAAATTTGGTGAAGATTGCTTCACAAAATCTTCAAGATTCAAGCTCCAAAATGAGCTTTAATGGTGGGAAATTGAAGAAATGAGAAGAAGAAGAGAGATGGGGGTTTGGGGCTGGTTTTGGCCGAGAGAGTGAGGGAGGATAAGAGTGAATAATAGTATATTTATTAAGAAGACTTAAGAGTTAAGTCTTAGTAAAAAAAAAAGTAAAAGGTAATTAGTAAAAACTAACCAAGGGCAATTTGGTCAATTCACCTTCCGACATTTTGAAAATCCTCACGACACTGATAGGAGTCTCCAAATGATTTAACATAGCCTTGGTATGAAAATTATCGGCTTAAGGTTCTCGAAAAACCCTAAGACAGCTTGAACGTCTATCCGATCGATTTTCGGCCTGAATATAAAATATTATTTATATTTTTGGACGTCAGGACACATTTTAGCAAAAAGGTAGAGGATTGAATTTTAAGACTAATGGTTCTGACCGTTAGTCAAAATGAGGTCTTGATAGTAGAAAAACACTATCATCCGAAAAAACATAGATCAGGCTTCATTTGATTTTTCGGCCCAAAACTTAACCATAGCCTCCTAAGATGGCGTAGAGTGTGACTATGGTCTCGGAATAATTTATTAACTTTTCTAGACCCTCAAATAAAATACAATTACTTAATTACTGATTAATTAAAAGATTGAGAAAACCGGGGTGTTACATTGAGATTAAAATTCACGTCCTGTAAATACTTAATACATAAACTTATAAAAACAAATTTAGTGTAAAAATAAAAAGATATGTATATATATATATATATATATATATATATATATATATTCATATTATAATATTCTATGTCATATATAAAAAAAATTATTTGAAGTAATAATTTTGCTAAGAATCAACCAAATTATAGGTTCAATAAAATAAATAAATCGAGTAAACAAGACTATTATATATATTTTTGTTACATAATGAACATAAGACATTAATTATTTTTTTGAAAAGTAAATATATATAAATCATAAAATTTAACATTTGTCAAATTATACTCATTTAATTTGTAAGACAAAATTTGACAAGTTCATATTTCAAACTTTTACTTAAATGTGTTTGCTTAAACGATATTTTTATTATATTTATCAATAATAATTATTATAATAAATTCATGTATTCTCTAAACAAAATAATTGAAAACATAATATTTATTTAGAATTTTTTGAGTTAAATGATTAAAAAACAATATAATGAAGTTTTTTTTTTTTCACGTAATAGTTATACACATTTTATATTCACCATTTTTTAGAGTATGTATACTAAAAAATATTTATTTGAGTAAAATAAAGATACTATTAACTGAAAAAAATATAAATACTTACATGAAATATACTCCTTTTTATAAGTTTTCAAATTATATATTTCATTTTTCATTAATCTTTAAAAACTTTTTTTAGTATATAAATATCAAATAATTTATTACTTATTATAAATAATTTTTTTCTAGTAATTTAATAGTGTTATGTAAATAGTTAGCCAACATTTAAAAATGATATGAAATGTAATTTATGCTCAATTTTTTTTGTTTTTCGAAGTATTCTCTCATCCAATAGGTGAAAGATAAATCTTCTGGGATACTGTCAGGTGTCTAAACGGGGACTCTTTCCAATAGTGTTTTTTTCCATACACACAGAATCCATGAATCGAATTCAGGACCACATGCTTAAGGGATTCAAGCTCCCTCCTCTTGGACCAGCACACATTGGTCATTTATGGACAAAGTTTGAAATTTACTAATATTTAAATAAATTTAAAGGTAATGAATTGTAATTTGCTCTTTTAGAAAAAGATTTAATTGCTATAACTGAAAGTACAAAATCTTTTTATATAGACATGTAATCATAAATTGCCAAGTCATTAAATTTTTTTGACTCATATCCTAACTATCTTAAAAGTCATTCATAACATGATTAGTGATTGATTGACAGTGTAAAAAGTTTTATACTGTCAATACATAACAATTAAACTCTTAAAAATATGATTCCTTGACTTTATGCTTGCTTCATTTGGCACGGAACGAATCACTCTTTCTGGTTTAAACTTCTTATATACTAGAATATGGGTGAAGAATTGAAAAAGTCTTGATTGATTTTAGAATTTCAGCCAGCCACGAACGTTGTCAATGGGTTCTCTTTCTAGAAATTTTCTTTACTGTCAAACGCAAGATCAACAAGGTAACCCACCATCCCCATCCCCATCCCCACATACCTCATTTTCAAAATTTAATATTGTCAACACGATCAACCAAAGAGTGTGTCTGTTCGCTTTTGATTTGTTGCTGCCTGCTGGAGATTTCTTGCTTATCAATCTGAAATGAAATAGCTATGCCAATATTTTCAAAGTTGATACATAAATTCAAAGTATGAATAAGCTAACTCTAATCGTCTCTATTGAGTTAAGTTTCATAATATGCAGATTTTGAAACTGTTGCTGGTAATTTATACCGAGTATAAGGAATCAGTATAAAAGTTTTGGATTTAATTGGTATACACTGTCAGTGTAAAGATTTATCACATAAGTTAAAGCGTTTGACTCTTATCCTAACTACCTTAAAAGTCACACACACCATGATTTCTGATTGATTGTCAGTATAAAAAAACTTTACACTGACAATATATAGCAATTAAACTCAAAAGTTTTTTTTTTAATCTGTCATTAATTATAATTCATATGTTATCATATTATTAAAAGACCGTGAAGTTATCTTATTTAGCCAAGCAAACCTCAGTTGCTATTTAGTCAAGCAAACTTCAATCAAAATTTGGTTTTATTATTAATAAGTGCAAGAATATCTTATTTAGTCAAGCAAACTTCAGTTGCTCTTTTGTAGGGACGCAAGTCAACTCAGTTTCTCATGCTTTAGTTAGAGCGTCTAAGTTTTATGCTAGCTCCCAAATTTTCTTGAATGTTCCCGATTGTATTTCATTGATTATTGCTGATGAATTGATATGAATTGGTTTTTGTCAAAAAAAAAAAAAAAGTCTTTGAGGTTATTACAAGAATTAAATCCTTTTAGTGATGTCATGATCCATAATTAAGTGATAATATGAATTTTTTATATTGTATGTATATTAAAATTAAATCATTTATAAACATGTAAATAAATTAATAAAAAAAGAATGTGTAAATGTGTAATATTTGACATTTGAGAATATTAATAATAACTGGTCATGATTGAAAAAGTTTAACAATAATGAGTGAATTTGATTAATTTTGAATGAGTTTAATTGGTGTATATCCATTGTGAATGTAAAATTGTTTACACTGCCAATCAATCAAAAATCATTATATAAGCGACTTTTAAGGTAGTTAAGATAAAATTCAATCATTTTCAATAATGTGTCAACTTATGATTGGTTGACGGTATAAAATATGTTTTTATCATGACAATCCAAACCAATTAAATCCATTTCAAATTATCTTTTTATCTATACTCAATTATTTTATTTCAAATCCCGCAACACCAATGCAAAACTTTGGAAATGGACAGAAATGGAGAGATAAAAAAATGGAGAGGATCTTTTTCCGTAATTAAAGCTTATTTCTCTTGAAATATACATACAAGTCATTTAACCTTAACTTTGCATGTGCTTGTATGTAATTAATTTAGGATTTAATTGATATGCATTGACAATGTAAAGATTTTTTATACTGTCAACCAATCATAAATTGTCACATCAGCTAAAGTATTTGACTCTTATCCTAATTACCTTAAAAGTCACTCATACCATGATTTCTGTTTGGTTGACAATGTAAAAAAATTACAATGGCAGTACATAGCAATTAAACTCATTAATTAAAGCTGTAAAAATGGATATTCATATGGGATTTGGATCATCTCCTTTTCTTAAATCCTTTTTTCTCTTATGTTGGAAAAAGAAAGATACAAAAGCAATTTGCTTTTGTGCATGGGGTCCATTCAAACTTGTTTTGGTTTCTTTATCTCTCATAACATTGAGAGAGAAAATGAGAGAAGAAAATAAGAAAATCCAAATCCGTTGACATGTAAGCCAAACTCACTCAATATAAGTTTGAATTAGGTTGGATTGGATAAAACATGGACTCATAAAAAAATATTTCAACTCAATTCGTTTTACCCATGATTCACCCTAGTTGAATCCAGTTGAGCCGGGTTGACTCACAAGTTGGAAGAAAGATAGTTTCCTTTTTGTTTCGATGTGGGTTAGTCATCAGATGAGTTGGGTGTTGTCGGGTCATGGTGAGTGCTAAATGGGTGTGTGCTGACTGGTGGGATAGAACTTAGGGTTTCAATTAAATTTCATAGATCAAGTAGAAGAAATAAGAAAGGTGGAAAGTTCTAGAGACCGCAATGGCGCCATTTCTTCTCTTCCAGCAATATTGACATTCATCGTTCAAGCACAGACCACCGTACGTGGCTGCACGAGCTTTGGTGGTCGCATGTCGTTCTACTCTACCAAAGTTTTCTTCGCAACTATTAATTACTTTTCCGTTGGCTTCTTCTTCGCCTTCGCCATTTTCAAAATTTGACTTGCAAACAGTGAAAGGTTGAATTGAAGCGATCAAATAGATTGTAAACCATGGAATGAATGAGATTTGGTGTGTGTTGTTGGTATAATTATTATGAGATCTGATTGGTAGAACGATGTAGAGTGCAAATAGGTAACGTGGACCATTGTAACTTTGTTTCGTGAGATTTGGACGAAGTGGATTATGGATTCGTTTTGCATTGTGTCATTATGTTTTTTAACATCTATTTTTTGATTTTTTTTTTTCTGTTTGGTGAGCCAACCTAGTAGCTAACTCATGAGTCAATCCGTTTAACTCAACAACCCGTGGTGAGTGGAGATAAGTTCGGTAAAATTTGGCTCGCTTTTCAAAGGAGCCAACCCCGTCCAACCGACTTTAGTTCCTACTCGTGATATGCCAGTCCTAGTGAGGGGGTCACTTTGACAGTTCTATAATTAATGTTGTTAAAAAGATTATGTTGAATGAGATATTCCTTAAGTATTTAGTGTGTGCTTGGATTGGGGTTGGGTTCAACGTCAACGCAAATCCAACGGCCAATGTGATTTTTCAACGTTGATTATGAATCGTCACATCATTAAAAATGTTTTACTTTTATAATAATTATCATAAAAATCACATATGGAATGATTTGTAATTGATTGTCACTTTAAAAAATTTTACATTGACAGTATATTAAAATTAAACATATTTGTTAATGTGTAAATATTTAATATATGTATCGATCTTTTACATATACATAAATGAGTTTAATTTTGATACATTGTCACTGTAAAAAAATTTACACTGTCAATCAATCATAAATTATCATATGTGTGACTTTTATGATCATTATGATAATAGTGAAACATGTTGAATGATGCGACAATTTATAATTAGTTGATTAGTTGATAATATAAAAAATCTTTATACTAACAGTACATACTAATCAAATCGTAAATAAATTGGTTTGTCCTCAATATTTTGTTTGGTTTTTGTTTTTTTGTCATTGCTTTAGGTGGTTGGGTTATTTAATTAATTATAAAATTCTCACAAACCATTTTAATAATATATTTAATTACTATTAGATAAATAAGATATTAAATATTTTTATATTCTCAATATATTAATTGCATTTACCTTTTCAATTAATAATTTTTTATTAAGTAGCAGTAGAATTATTAAGTGAATGTTTTAAGAGAAAAGATATTCAATTCTCCTAATTATTAAATGAAGAAAATAGTAAATAATTTTTATGTCTCAAAAATATTAAATAAATCTATTTTTATTTAATTTTTATTATATATTTAAATAATTATTAAGATAATGTTTTAATAACAAAACTCAATTGATTTGCATTTTTATCGTAAAGGTAATATATTATTTTTCGTGACATCATTTTTTTTGTTTTTAGGATCCCTTTAATTAATTATACGTAAATAAATATAATAATTTTAAAAGCAAAATAAATATGATTTTACTAATACGGACAAATATAGTCCTAATAAAATAGAAGAATGGATTGTCAGGATTATTTTAAACTACGTACTCAACCAAAAAAAAGAATTATTTTAAACTAATATTTTGGATGTGTGTGTCTAAGTCCAACTATAATTTTTTTTTTTAAATTTAAATTAAGAATCTCATCGAGGAACACTATACTATACTATATTATAAAATATTCATTAAAAAAAAACTATATTATAAAATAAAAATGGAGTCATGTCATGTAAGGACAAAATATAAACAAAGTTTTTACCGAAGTGATTAAAAAATAAAAATATATTAATAAATAACATCTCAATCAAATTTTGTTCGTTAATAAACCCCTCACGTATCAGTGACGCAGTATTATAAAAACGTAGGAAAAGAGAAGGCTAATCATGTTCAATATTCTGCTTGGGCGCGTGACAGACAGTGCACGTGTTACTGAAATATGCGAATAGTATTATTATTATTATTATGGCCCCAAAAGAGGTAACTGGATGGCGACGGTGGACCCCTTTCTTCGGCATGATGCTTTTTACGTCGTGCTTTCAGTGCACTAGTGCAGTGGCAACGATGCTCATGCCGGAGGGGACCACTTCTCCACTTTCACAGTGCTCAACACGTAACCAATTATGGTTCTCTCCTTTTACATGTTCCATCCCATTCTATATATAAAAAAATAAAGGTATATTTAAGAAATATTAATCTATTATTAAATATGAGAGAAAATATTAAAAATAATAATGTTAATGAATTAAGAATAATTAATATACGAATATTTATGAAATAAAAATTAAATTTATAGGAATATTAAATAAAATCAATAAATTTTAATGCATTTTCTTGATTTTAATAATTTTGTCATATGTTTCTTATATATAGGATCCGAAGGTGTAACTTTTTAAGGTCACCACCATCATCTTTCTTTCTCTTGTAGGACATGAATGGTTTTTGTTTCATGGTTTCGAAAATTAATCTCAGGAATAACATTCTCACGAAAATAATGATAGAAATCTTATTCTCGGGTGTTTACTAAAAAAAGTGTTTGATTAACAATTATAAGTTATAGCATTTCCGAGAATCATTTGTAAAAATGGGATATAAGGGTAATTATACAAATTTTATCCCCACCTTCATGGAAACCTTTTATTCTCTCTCATTTTCTTGAGAATAAAATCATGGGAAAGTAAAAATTATTTTATATTCATAAATTTTTTATATCTAAAAATAAATTTTCTAACCTTACAACAAATATGAGAATCTATATTGTCAACCTCTTCATTCTCAGAAATATATTTAGATAATTTCAAACAAACACATTCATGAAAATTCACCCATAACGGGAATCACTCTGCCACATGTCAACTCATTATTTGTAATACCTCCGACATCCTTGGCACTGTGAGTCTCTGTTGTTGATTTTTTCTCCTGTTTTTTGATAGTTGATTTTTCTTTATATATGTGATTTTGAATTTCATATATATATATATATATATATATATATATAAATCAAAGAAGAAGACCTGATTGAGATGAGAGAACCTACATTATGTGCTCAACATGCGCGATAGATATTAATTACTACTAACGGTGGTGATTACTTTATATCTAAAATTTAGTTATAAAAAAAAGAAGAGAAATAGACTTGCAGATTAATTTTAGTACATTGTTAGTGTTTTTTTTTTATTATGATTGTTAGTGTAAATTTTTTTATATCTTCAATTTATATAGTATTATAATATAATTTTTAATATAATTATTATGAAAGTTAAATATTTTAAATAATATGATACATATAATAACAGAATACTAATAATATATTTAAACTTAATTCATGAATCTCTACAAATTCAACATATGAAACTCAAGATAATCTGAACGCCTGAACGTATTTGATATATTCTTCAAGATGAACATAGCCTTCATTAATTCCTGATTTGGTTTAAATTAGGTTATATATGACTTTAATAAACAAAGTTAACGTGTATTTGTTTTCACATTTCCATACACTAAAGTGACATTCATCCCGCAATATAATTTGTTACTCACGTTTGTCAATGGATAAACAAACACATCTTGGAAGTTAGAATGGAAAATTTTAAAGAGCATATTAATTGAAGCATTCAAGTGGTAAACATTTGGTTCTTGTCAAGCCAATCGATTATAGTATAATGTATCTATCCCTTGTTTTGGGCTAAAGGGGACAGAAAACGTCTATCTTGCGTCTTGAGTCTTGCTTGACATTGAAAAATGAGATCTAATTAAACAAATGAAATACATATAACCTAACTCGTTAATGTCAAAGATCCCACGTGATGCCCTTGACAAGCAACACGTCTTCATTACCAAAAAAACAAGTCAGATGGGAACGGACTCTCTCTTGTCATTGGCGTAGGGATCATAGATTAGATTAACATTCTTATTGGTTAATCGGTTAATCCTATATAACTTTCATATTTGAAAATAAATGTGTTTAAATTAGATGAAAAATATATTATTTTAATAATGAATTATATGTATAATCCATTATTTTTATAATTGATTATAATAGAATAATTTTATGTTTTGATGTATTTATTAAAAAGTGATTTTAAAATAATTTATTTCGTTTAAGTTATGTAAAAAAATTATTTTTATATAATAAATTATAAAAAAAATATATGAAATTATTTATATAATTTAATAATATTAATTTGTTAGTTAGTTTTATAAGAATGAAATGAAAAGAATGTTATTAACTTTAAAATATTTTAATAATTTTTCAAATAAGTGACAAACTTCTAACTTATCTAAAAATAATTATTTTGTATTAAATTTGTTTATCTAATCGTAGAAACTTCTATTAAAAAATATTTTTATCATAAAAATAGATAATTGAAAAAATATTAATTGTATCCAAACTTCCTCTAAAATTCAATTATTATCACGGCCCATAATTGCTAAAAAAATGTTATTGATACGACTGCAACTCAATCGGAGAGACCTTCATATTCCCCTCTGTTGCCATCTCAATTGCAGTTGCAAATATCATATTAAAAAAACTCTATTTGAAAATGATCAAGAAAATTTACAGGATGAGAACCAGCGAAGATATCAAAATCAATCAAACTCTTTGTGAATCATCCAACTCCACCAAACCAATAATCTACAATACAAAAATCTCAGACCAGTAATTGAGATTGGATCCACGTCAAAATGGATCATCGTCATCGTATATAATTATACATCTAATAACATGTTTATCACAAACATCATGAGGATGAAGGAACGGCCTTGTGGAGGAGGGTGTGGGCGCGTGAGAGCTGATCCGTGAGGTACACTACGCGAGCGTGGTAGTCACGCGCTTGATGAACGGCCTCCGCTTCCAAATCCCCGAGCTGAGAGCATAGCCTCTCCTCGGCATCCTCCGCCACGCGCAGCCTCTCCCACGCGCTCTGAAGCTGCCGTTTCATCTCCTCTTCCCTCTCCTTGCTCTCCCTTAACTCCTTCTCAAGCTCCTCGTTTCTCTTTTTCAGCTGCAACGCCGACGTTGTTTCACTCACCGCTTTCTTCCTCCTCTCTTGGTTCCCTCCGATTCCGATAACCGCCATCATCGTCGGTGCTATAGATACGGTTTTAAATAATTGAATTAAATTCTAAATATGAATATGATGATGAATAATAAATAAATTTGGAAATAATAGAGATGCGAAGGAAGGAAACTGTTATTTAAGGATGTGGAGTTTGTGGCGTGGCGGGACGGGTATAAATAGAGGATAATCAAGTGTGTCCAGGTTCAATGAACCTGGTTTTTACCCCCACGGTCTTCAACCCGTTCAACGTTGCTGACGCATTTGCTTGGCTTTCTTTTTCTTTTCTTTTTTCGATTACCTTACTATATCTTATTTTCTTATTTACTGTTCTCTCTTCTTACGATTACATTACAGGTGGGAATAAGTTCGACCGAATTAAGTCTTAACAAGTCTGAGCATGATCTGTATTCCAATATTAAAACCTGAATATGGTCTATTAGCCTGATATAGATCAATTTTTAAGGCCTGGTCTAACCTACTTCAAAGCCTGGTCTTTAAAAGCCTATTTTTTAACAAGATCTTTAAATATGTCTCCACCTATAAATAGGTCATAAGCCTTCATTTGTAAAAGAGGTTGTAAACCTCTAATGATAAAGAAGTTGGTAGGCCTATACTGATAAATAGACTGTTAGACCTTTACAAATAAATATACAAATAGATCTCTACATTTAAATGAGCTAATAGGCCTTTACTTTCAAATGATATAAATATTACAAATAATATATTATAGTATTATATATTAAATTATATATTATATATATGTGTACGTATGTTAAATAGGCCGGTCTGATAGGCCTAATAAACTTTTTTTAAAGCCTTATCCTAACCTCTTTAGCTATATAGACTTTTTAAAAAGCCTTGACCTGACCTTTTTATTAAATAGACTAGGCCAGGCTATGCCTTAAATATGCTAGGCCATAGGTCCCGACGAGCGGCCTGACTTATTCCCATCCCTACTTACGATATGATGATATGTCGGTTAAAGACAAAATTTATGTTAAATAATATATTATGAAGAATAATTAAATACTCTTTGTTGGTTCTTCACGTTAAAAAGATAAGGCTTAATTGCACTTTTGGTCCCCCAGATATCACGATTGTGCAATTTTGGTCCCCCGGGTTTTAATTGCGCCAATTGGGTCCTCCAAGTATCACGATTGTGCAATTTTGGTCCCCCATGTTTCAATTGCGCCAATTGGGTCCCTCACGTATCATGATTGTGCAATTTTGGTCCCCCAATTATCACGATTGTGCAATTTTTAACGTCAGTAGCCTACATAGGACACGTGGGACTAATTTGACACTTGGTGAGGTCAACTTGACAGTTTAAAGGACATTCTTATAAGACAACATTGCCATATCACACAATTTAATGGTCAAATGCACGTCATTAAATGTCACATAAGAATGACACGTAAGCTGTCAAACTAGTCTCATTAAGTGTCAAATCAATCGCACATGTGCTTCGTAGGCTGTTGATGTTAAAAGTTGCACAATCGTGATACTTGGAGGACCAAAATTGCACAATCGTGATACTTGGGGATCAAAATTGCACAATCATGATACGTGGGGGACCCAATTGGCACAATTGAAACTTAGGGGACCAAAATTACACAATTATGATATTTAGAGGACCCAATTAGCGCAATTAAAACCCGGGGGACCAAAATTGCACAATCGTGATACCTGAGGGACCAAAAGTGCAATTAAGCCAAAAGATAAAGATGCTTGTGTGGTTTAGTGCGAGACTCACCGGATAGATTTTAAAAAGGCTTTTTTTTTCAACCTTGACTTTTGTTCGGTCCTCCAATATAAGAGTTGAGGATGACAACAATTGTACTATGGATCATTGTGAACACTTAATTCTGTCCGGTTAAAAAATAAAAATAAAAATAAAAATAAAAAAATCAATAGGAGTTTGGATCAGAGAGAGTCATAAGCAGGTTAGCTGTGAACACTTAATTCTGTCCGGTTAAAAAATAAAAATAAAAATAAAAAAATCAATAGGAGTTTGGATCAGAAAGAGTCATAAGCAGGTCCGCTGGGCCTTGGGCTAAAGATGGATGAACAATAATTATGATAACAAAAATAAAAAAATAAATAAGAAATAATAATGTTATGATTCTCATCAAATTGATTTAGTAAGATAGGTTTTTCCTTTTCGAAATGAAATTAATTTCATAAATCCACTAATGGTAGGTTTTCAAAATAAAATTGGATGATTGATTCTGATTTCAATTAAATTGATTCTGATCTAAATGATTGATTAACTCCATAATTATAAAGATTTGAATGATAATTGAATAATTGATCTTAATTTGAGTAATTTAATTGTGATTGATAATGAAATAAATTTTCTTAACCTAATGGCTAGCTATAAAGAGGATAAAAAATTCTCAAAGGGGGGACAGGTTTTTTTGAGCTCGCTGAACCTTTCTACAATATCTTCTTCTCATACAGCACCGCCATCATATACAGTGGTCCCCAAAACCACCACAAGCGGTCCTATCAATTTCAGTGCACAAAAATAAATACAACAACAACCATAAACCACCACAACAAACACCCACTGTAAGCCACCATCGCTCCCTCCTCCGTCATCATCTCAGCCATTCCGACACAATCCTTCCCCACCGCATCACAGATCTGCAGAGCCACCGTGCCGCCATCCGCAAGCCGTCGCCTCCGGCTCCTTCATAGTCACAGACCGCTCTCTTTCTTCTTCTTCCACCGCACTGTCACAGATCCGCCACCGCGGACATCTTCGTCGTTTGTGAGTAACCATAGCGGCTTTCACTCTTCAAAGTCCGAATATTCTTCATTGCTTTTAGACTTCTTCTGCATCTTTTTGGTTTTCAAACTTTTAAACTCTAAACTACATATAATATGATTATGACGCATAAAAAATAGATAAAAGCTAAAGCACCGAATCACTAGACCGCGTATGGCAAGTCTGAGGCATTTCTTGTCATATAAATATATAAGAAATAATTAAAATAAAATTAAAAACTTTATAATTTTTGCTTTATAATTTTCTATTTATAAGTTATAACATATAATATTGTACTATGAACCATTGGTTATATAATATGATTTTCGGTATATTTTTCTTGGATTTATTCGTAGAGCATGTTGTAGTTTATTAGGAAAATATATGTTATACATCATTCCTTTTGTTGTTCGATTTTAACAACATTGCTTGTTATTATTGTCGTAATTTCTTTCAAAAATGCAGGGAATTAAATTAGTTGTGACAACTAGGTTAATTCCACTTTTTAGGATGCATGAGTTATGACAACTCAGAAATCCTAAAGCCCTCTTCTTAAAAATATATATAATAAACCAAATTAAATAACCTCACTTTTGAAAAAATAATAAGATTAAATTATTTAAAGAGGTTAAGTTAGCAGTGACAGCTAATTTATCTCATCTTTAAGGATGCATGAGTTGCGACAGCTCAGAAGTCCTAAACTAAAATCTCTTTCAATAAATAAAAAATAAAATCAATCAAATCTGTTTCGAAAATAAAATAAAATAAAATCAATTAAATCTCTAAAAAAACTAAATAAATAAAATCAACAAAACCGCAATCATTTTCTACAAGAACTACGTAGCTTTGAATTCCCTATCGCACCGAGGGATACGTAGGAGCAAGGACCATCCTTGTCAAGCTAAACAATTTCTTTTAAATTTTTCTTCCTTACTTTAGAGCTCAAATTAATTAAATAACAAATCTTTCACTTTTAGGGGTAAAACAGAAGTTATTATAATTTTACACAATTAGTTAGAGGCAACCGTTTTTTTAACGGACGTGTAGGGTGCTAATACCTTCCCTACTCGTAATCGACTCCCGAACCTAATTTCTGGTTTAAGACCATCCTTTTAGGGTTTTCCATTTTTTCCCTAATTAAAATAAAATTGGTGGCGACTCCTCTGAACCTCACAAATAATCTATTTTTTTCGCGGCGTTCGGACGGGACGGTCGCGACAATCGTTAATATAATAATATAAAACATGGCTAAATTGAAGAAGGATAAGATGAATTAGTAAAAATTTTCTCGCCCCATCAAATCCCTGCCTTCGATCTTAAGAAACCAGATGTCCCACTATAGCATGGCACATCCAGACAGCCGTTGTGGCCCTCGTCACCACTGCTGCCTAGCAACTGGCAACCATGTTCAGATCTGCCACCTTGCCAGCCTCCAGTCGCGTCACCGTATGCTGCGAGCTCCACTTAGCAGTGTCGGACATCACTTGCGATGGCGATTGCTGATGAGGGCGAGATGGTATGTACGATAACAACGAGGTGGAGGAGGGATCTGCAAATCTGATGCCTTCAATCTGGACTGAACTGGAATGGCGATGCGTAGTGGGTGGTGCTGGTCCAAGGTGGATCTGGGCACGACGACGATGGACAAACGTGGTGGGGTTTGCACTAAAGTACGTGATGGCTCATAGTGACTGGTTTGGCTGCTAGCAGAGATGCTTGGCATCGCATGGAGAGCGACTGATCTGGTCTGAGCCTGGTTGACAGTGGTGAGTGACTGAAGTGGGTGTTGTTGTGCTGCTAGCGAATGCGGTTTTGCTACTGATGGTTGGGGTCGCGGTGGCCAACCGATGGGGTAGTCGCGCGCGGTGGAGGGAATCAAGCATGTATGGGAGGTTCTGGTTCGCGATTATGTTTTTTTGTTTTTTTATTATTATTATTATTATTATTATTATTATTATTATTATTATTATTATACCAAAATACCAATTATACCCCCTGGAAGACCAAAACTCGCCAATTTTCATCTCTTACGTTAGAGGATGGAAGAATTCGCCCTTCAGTAATGTTGTTTAGGCTGAGTTGTGGGCCCTCCGATTAGTTGTTAAGCTTGCTAGAAACCTTTCCCTCAGTACAGTGTGCTTTGAGTTTGATTCTCAGGTGGTAGTTAATATGTTTGCAGCTAGGAGTACTCATAGTAAGTTCTTGCAACCCGTGAGGTTCTCAATCTTCTTAACACTCCTAATTGGCGTGTCTTGATGACACATGTTTATCGTGAGGCCATCCGTTGCGGAGCTCTTTTGGCTAATGAAAGGTACAAGGGTCATTTTGGTTGGATCGTGTTCGAGAGGGCTTCCCCCTCCTCGACTCTTTTGTTGCGAGAGGATGCCTTAGGCTGTAGCATCTCTCACTTTGCTGCTTAGCCTTGTTTTGTTTCCTTTACCATCAAAAAAAGATAATTAAATAATTTTAAACACAAAAATAAATTCTTTAAATTAACCGTATTTAAAATATGATTAAAAAATAATAAAAAGATAAATAATTTAACTATTTTATTAGAAGGTTGAATCCGTTCACACATGTGTAAACTGTTTTTCACTTACACTCTTCTTCATTTGTGGATCTTATTTTCATCCAACAATTATAAACTCTTACTAAATTTTAAATCACAATAACTATTGCATGTAGGTGAATATAAGTGAAAAATGCTTTATACTAGTTTAAACTGACCCCTCCTCCTTTATTAGACTAGCAAGTATCTTATCTATTACACATGTGATGTTGAATTTTAAAAATATAAAAATACAATAAAATATATATATATATATATATATATATATCAAAATTGTACAATCGTAATCCTTGGAACCCTATTGACGTCATTGGAAGCTGAAGGATTAAAATTGCAAAGTTTGATACAATTGGTATCAAGGAACCAATTGACGCAATTGGAACCGGAGGACCTAAATTACACAATCATGATATCTTGAGGACCAAAAGTACAATTAAGTAAAAAAATAAAATAATAAATAATAAATAAGGTTAAACTAATCGTTTGGTCCTTATACGTGACGTCAATTTTGAATTTGGTCCCTATACGTGAATTTTTTTGAAATCGATCCCTACATTTACATTTATTTTTAATTTGGTCCTCGCCGTTTATTGGTGTCATAACGCAGTTTGTTGAAGTTTAAGTATAGGGACCAAATTGAAAATGACTGTCACATGTAGGGACTAAATTCAAATTTTTATTTTGAATTCGATCCCTACATGTAACAATTATTTTCAATTTGATCCCTACATGTGACAATCATTTTGAATTTGGTCCCTATCACTTGACGGTGTTATAACACCAATAAATGGCGGGGACCAAATTAAAAATAATTGTACATATAGGGACCAATTTCAAAATTTTTTATATATAGAGACCAAATTCAAAATTAGTGTCACGTATAGAGATCAAATGATTAGTTTAACATAAATAAATAATAATAATAATTGAAACTTGGAGAAGGGGAAAGGGGAGGAAAAAGGCATTCCATTATATCAATGGTTTTCCGTTTTGTGATAATAGCAGAGGCAATATCAATATGGATTCGTCGACTTGTCCCTTCTGCGATTTATCGCTTCCATCATCCCTACTCCAATGGTATTAATCATTCTCATGTTATCTATGTTCTTCCCCATTCATTTGATGTGAATATGTGACACTAATGATGATGATTGTGCAAACCCGCTAATGCAGGCACGCCAATAATCACTTTGACGATCACGAGGACCTACCCCAACAGCATCATCTTCCTTCAACTTCATCCCCTCAATCTCTTCCGGTACTCCCTTCACTTTCTGACCAAAAAGATTCAAGCTTCGCTTATTTTTAAGAGCTTCGCTTTTTCCCACATGGCAATAAATATGTGATTTTCTGAACACTATCTAGTATCTAATTTCTACAATTTCTGCTAAATACCAACTCCTACGTGAATCAGGCTCCAATGATTATGATTATTTTTCCCCCTTTTCGCTTTTACCCTTTTCGTTAAAATACAGGTTTTCAAGTGTAATGCATAGTCTAAAATAGAGCACTTCAAGAAAAGAGAGATATATTTTGTGAAGGAAATTGTGAAAATATTATAAAGATCTCGTGTATCCTTTACAAAATTTTGAAAACAGAATCAAAATTTAAAGGTTTAATTATTTTGTTGGTCCCTTAATTTTTTGAAAAATTCAGATAGGTCCCTAAACTTCAAAAGTTTGTAATTGGGTCCTTGAACTTATAAAAAATTGTAATTGAGTCTTTCATATACATTTCTATTAGGGTTCCGTTAGTGTTCCCAAAATGTATAGGGACCTATTTGGATTTTTCCTACACGTATAGGGACTTAGTTGAGTTTTCCCCTAAAGTTCGGGGACCCACAAATGTACGAGTTAATAATCACTTAACGGAATCCTAACATAAACTTAATGGAACCCTAATGGAGATATGTATAGGAGACTCAATTACAAAATTTTATAAGTTTAGGGATCCAAACAAACTTTTAAAGTTCAGAGACCTATTTGTAATTAAACCAAATTTAAACAACATGGCATTTTGTAATCAGTAATGAAAAGATATCAATTGACAATGAAAACAGAAATCAAACCGAACATGCTCTAAGCTACTCAATCTGATCTGTATGTTGCCCTGTATAATATTTTGCAGAGTGAACAAGCAGCCAGTGGCTTGCAGTTCGGAGCAGCTTCTGGAGATTGTAACTATTGGTATGTTGGGGAGACCAGTAGAGACAACGGGGAATGCACAATAGATGACAAGATGTCTTGCTTGATTGGTTTACAGACAAGGAGCAAATTTTACAAAGTTGAAGTGGGTTTGATGGCCTTGTTGAGAAACTGTTTGGAATCTGAAGCTGAAAACTCAAAAACAATTTTGTCAGGTTATGTTGATCATTTCCAGAGCCTTGAGCCCGAGGATGCTGGATGGGGCTGTGGTTGGCGTAACATTCAAATGCTTTGCTCTCACTTGCTAGTGCACAGACCAGAAGCAAGAGAAGTTTTGTTTGGTGGTTCGGGATTTGTTCCTGATATCTTGTCACTCCAGAGATGGCTTGAGATTGCTTGGGAAAAGGGTTTTGATGCACCTGGATCTGCTCAATTTGATCATGTTATTTATGGTTCGAAAAAATGGATAGGAACTACTGAGTGTGCTGCTCTTTTGCGTTCCTTTGCTCTTCAGGCTAGAGTAGTGGATTTTGGTCCTAAGGAATCTGAAGCGCGTTATATATCTGTCCCAGGTTCAAGTGTTAATGATTCTATGGATAAAGCAAGTAGTGATAAGATGGTAAAAAGAAAGCCTAAAAAAGGTGAGGCTTATCAGGTTCTCATGGATTTTGTCTGGAATTACTTTTCTGATAAAAGCTCAATACAATTTGGTCGCCAGCGTGTTGTGATCAGTGAGAAAACGTGAGGGCACATTTTAGATAAACATGTTTCAACCACACAGAATTTTGTTTCTTAAATTGTTTTAAATTTTTAATGCTTTCTTTGGCAGGCCATTGTACTTCCAACATGATGGTCATTCAAGAACAATAGTTGGAATTCAAGTCAAACATCAACATAATGGAATTAAGCACTATAATCTCCTAATTTTGGATCCTGCTCATGTAATTTATCTGTATTTCCAACTTCTTATTTCATTGTTAATATTTATGTTCTTGATTGTCATTTAGATGATTTCGAGTAATTGCATATCCTATAACTGTCTTTATAGCTGTATCATTGGCCAGAAACTAATGAGAAAAAAAGTATGGGCTGCAATGTAATTGAAATTAGCTAGTAAAGGTCTTTTCGTACTAGAAACTACTTTGAGAATGGAAGGATGAAGTTGAGTTTTGCTAAGACGGTTTTTGGAGATCCAAAAGATAATGGTCTTGATTTGCATCTTCTTCTCTTTATTATTTTTTTTGTTTTTAAATACAGCTGAACTAGTTTTGAGTTTTACCTTCCATTGGTCTTATGCAGTTTTCTTGTCAATTATTTTATCCTCTTAACTTCAACTTGTTGAAAGAAAATATTACATTACTTTTGATTGACACCAGGGCCAAATTACAAAGCAAAGTGTATTAAAATTAGAATCTGCATTGTAATCCATCCTCACTTCTCTGTTTTTGTCTGGGTGTATTCTTTGGACTAGTATGATCTCTATAAGTCATTTATCTTATCAATAGTTTGAAGTAGTGTAGACATATTCTCTACCTTCCTCTCTGTTAGGGACCTGGGACCCAATAAGCCCAATAAGGATAGAATTGGACACCTGATGACACAAGGGTGCAGGAGGCATCTGATCAAAGCAAAAGGAAGGGAATTGTAACTAACTCCGCCTAGTTGGCAGAGAGAGAAAGCGTGAGAGAATGTGCATGTGCATGTGCATGTGCTGATGTATTGTGAGTGAGGTATAAGGTTAGAAAGAAAGGGAGGGTAGAAACCTTTAGGCTGGAATTAGGACTTGGGACTTGGGAGAGCAGGGCACTCTCTAATTGCCCATTATCTTTGTTTTCCATTTTCTTTCTACCATGGTAATACAGCTTTTGTTATCACCTTGATAACAGATCTGTTTTCTTCAATTAATACAAAATGCTCTCAGTTTTCTTTCTTTAATTTCTGGGTTCCTAACACTCTCTCTGTTTAACACACACACACAAACACATGTATCAAAAGGGGTGTTCTGGTGTCCGCATGTTGTGAAGTGATGATGCATCCTTTCAAGTTTCTAATGTTGTGATTTATCATTATAGAGTACGGTTGCTCTTGAAAGATCACTTAGGGAGAAAATTGGATGGCAGAAACTCATTAAAAGAGGAATGCATACACTGAAGAAGCCACAATACCAGGTCTTTCTTCTTTTAATGAAAAATTATAATTGTGTTGCACCGATAAATTGTTAGGCTTGATTGTTTTTGTTGTTATTTCAGTTGTGTTATGTTGATCCTGGAATTGCCAGTGGAGAGGAGATGGAAAAGCTCAAGACAATTGATAGCGTCTTCCTTGAATTTTAGACACCATATAAACACATTGGTACATCCAGGTACTATCTTCTATTTCATGCCATTGAACTATTTTTCTTGGCACTTATTCTGACTGTAATTTTATTACATCAGAGAAGAAATAGAATAAAAGTCTAGTTTTATGAATTGATACAGGTGCTTTTTACAAGATCTGAATAGAACTGTCAATCCTATGAGGTTTCTTCAAAGCTCTGTAACTTGCATAACCTTGAATAAAGTCCATTCTCTGCTGCTATTAGGGTTGAATGCGAGCCCATCTCTACAACTTTACCTTTATCCATGACAATTATGGTATCTGAGTTTATTACTGTGGAAAGCCTATGAGCTACTGTGATCTGGGTGGTTCTTGAACACAAGCCACTTTCTTCCTTCATATTTATTCCTTTTAAAGCGTTCATTATAATTCTTTCAGACTCAGCATCAAGAGCACTTGTTGCTTCATCAAGGAGTAATATTGCAGGCTTCTTTAGTAAGGTTCTGGCAATGGCTATTCTCTGCTTTTGTCCTCCTGAGAGTTGGCAGCCTTTCTCCCCAACAACAGTGTTATATCCATTTGGTAGATTACTTACAAATTCATGTATGTTAGCTTCTCTGGCAACCTCCACTATTTCACTTTCAGAAGCCCCATTGTTGCTATAGCAAATATTGTCTCTAATCGAACAGTTAAAAAGCAGTGGCTCTTGTTGTACCAGCCCTATTTGTGTCCTTAACCATCTTAGGTTATATTCCCATATGTTTTTCCCATCAATTAATACCTTTCCTGCCCCTGGATCGTAGAATCTTAGTATAAGAGCCAAAACAGAGGATTTTCCAGTGCCACTGGGTCCTACAAAAGCCACCTTCAATCCAGCTTCAATTTGTAAACTGAAATTGTCAAGAACAGTGACTGTAGGTCTTGAAGGGTAGTTGAATTTTACATTTTGAAATTCAACTTGTCCTTGGATCCTCTCAGGTTGGGATTCATCCACTGTATCTGGCTCAATTTCAGTTTTACGGTCAAGGGTCTGGAATGCAGGGGTTAGTATATTGATAGCCGAGATGACAGTTGGGATCAGTGTGTATAATTCTGTAATAGAAGGAACTGTGAGAGAGAAAATTTGGTATGCTCTTATTCCATCTTCAAAGGTGGCTTGACCTCTGTCAACCAGAACTGTTGTGTACCACAAAGCAACAGCATGTGCAATGTTCCACAAGCAAAGGGAGAAGCCTTGAATAATCCCATATTTGATACTTTCTTTCCTGTACTTTTTCTTTGGAATTTCCAGAGATGTTTCAGCTTTCCTCAGTATGTGTTCTTCATAACAAAATGATGCAATAGTCCTTATGTTGGTTGCTGACTCAGATGCAAGAGCAACAAGCTCTGAATGTGAAGCAGAGTAGTCACCTGAAAATCCTTTAGCGGACTTCGCTTGAATGAGACCACCTATGAAGTGGCAGGGCATCACAGCCCAAGCTACCAAAGCCATTCTCCAGTCGACAACCATGCTGACAACTGTTGCTATCAGTATGGAGGAAACACATTGCACAATCACGGACATGCGATCAGCAATTATGACTTTGACCATGGCAGTGTCACTGATGATTCGTGAAGTTAATGAACCTACAGTGTTCTCAGATTTGTCAAACCAGCCTACTTCATTACGAAGCACACCTGTAAAAGTTGAAAGGATTATTGACTAGTGTTTGTTAAATCATGCTGGAATTTTATGTATATGATGCATTATTTTAAGCTTTTTAGCTTATGCCTCAGTTTTTTTCTGGGAGAGAAATTAGGTGGATGTGCAGAAGTTCTAGTAGGGGATATCTGATACCTGAATACAGTGCAAGTCTGAGATTCTCCATGGCCTTTTCTCCAACCACTCCAAAAAAGTAATGCTGGAAGGTGTGAGTGAATAATGAAATCAACCCTATTGCAGAGAAAATGGCCGAATAAAGCCCAACTTTCCGTTTTGCATCTGTATCGAAGTATGCTACTCCAATGGTGATGATGTAGAATCCAAAAACTGGCTTTGAGATGCCAGAGAAAGCTGCAGCAAACGAGCCAATAGCAATCTTCACTAGCTCCCTCCTTTTTAAATCAAACCAAATTCTGGAGAACATATTTCTTTCTCTTGTGCTCTTGTTGTTCTGTTCCTCTGGTACATAATGCTCAGTGAGATTTCTTTGGAATTCTCTCTGCTCCTTTGGTGGTGGTCTAGTTTCATCTGGAGAATCTTCTTCGCGGGCACTTTTGTTTTTGGAAATTGTAGTTCTATCCATTAAACATTTAAAGCTGGTTAGAGTTCTTCTCCCCCCACACCCTTTGGCTCGCGATATGATTAAAATAATGAAACAATTAATGGTTGATTACCTGGATTCAGGAGCTGCTTGTTCAAGGTTCTGCATGCTGAATAATGTACTATAGAATCTGCTTGTGTCTAGCAAACTCTGGTGTGTTCCTGTCTCTACAACTTGTCCCCTCTCTACTACAGCAATCATATCTGCATTTACAACTGTTGAGAGCCTGTGTGCAATCAAGATGACAGTCCTTCCCTGTATAGCTGTCTCAAGTGCTTCTTGAACCAACTTTTCTGACTCAGTATCGAGGGCACTAGTGGCCTCATCAAGCAGAAGGATGGGAGGATTTTTCAGAATGGCTCTTGCTATTGCAATTCTCTGTTTTTGGCCTCCTGATAATTGGACGCCCCTTTGTCCTACCTGTCAACCATTATGGCCAACATATGGGCCAATAAATGTTACTAGTGGAAGAAATATATGTTGCTGGCAAAATGGCTCAACCCATCCCGGTCCCGATCCACCACAAGCTAGTTGAAAAATGGGGTGGAACGAGTTGACTCGTTTTGTTTTGCGGGTTGGTGCACATTAGCATGTATATTACAGAAACGGATTCCCTATTGTAATTATGTCAAGCAGTTACACTTTAATAGCAAATATTATTTAAAGTTGGTTTAGTGAAGGTGTAATGTGAGCCGTTCGATCTCAAATCAGTAGTCGATATTTTTCGTTGTGTGTAACTGCGTGCTTCCATTACAGCAGGTAATCCGGATCCGTATATTACGTGGTCTACTGACTCCAAACCTTTTAGTCATAAACTTCTGTTAATATGAATAGGATATAGAATATAGAAAACATGTTTTATGGTGATTCTCTTGTTAAGCTTTGTATAGGCACTTCTTATCTAAATCTTGGCAACTTGATTTATTTTGTAGTTTAAGATTAAAAAATTTGCATAGAACCGTCCTCAATTTTAATAGAACTGCTATAATTAAAGCAGTGATTCTTGGGTAGGAAGGACCTTTCTGCTATACCAAGAATTTTTTTTAACTAAAGAGTTTCATCTGCCAAACCCCAAAATTGAAAGGCATTCTGATCCAAATCATAGTGGTTATTTTCACTTTCGTTTTTGGCTTTATATCTCTGTTACTTCCCTATCTTCCTACTCCTCCTCCCTTCCTTATTTCTAGGTAAACAAGAAAAGGATCTGAGTATGATTAATGTATATAAAGCATGTAAATAAATTAATACAATAAAAGTAAAATCAAACAAGACGTAATTAAGCTAAAAAGGCGACATAGTAGATTAAGTAGCTTACCTCTGTTAGGTACTGATTAGGCAGCTGTGATATGAATGAGTGTGCATTTGACATTACTGCCACCTTCTGTATCTCTTGATCATCTGCGTCCATTTTCCCCACTTTCAAGTTGTCCTTGATGCTGCCTGAAAAGAGTGATGGTTCTTGGGATACAGCCCCTATATTACTTCGAAGGAACTTCAGATCAAGATCCTTGATATTGTGACTATCAATAAAAATTTCTCCTGGAACAAATTAAACAACGTTAGGCTTGGCAACACCGTCTCGCATGCAAGATCACATTCTCAATTCTTGCAAGAATAATGCTTCCTACACATTATTTTGGGAGCACATCAGGGAATATGACAGACAGAATTAGAGAGTAGATATATATAAAATGAGATGGGTCCAACCGTAACTAAATGATGAAAACTCTGCAGACTAGATGTACAGTGACATGCGTATTTGTTATTCCTACAATACCATTATATTTATTCACATTGCAATAGTATTATACCTACAATACCATTATATATAGCTTTTTGAATTGTAAAGAATAAACAGATTAGCATTGATTGTAACTATTCAAACTAACCTCTGGTGGGGTCATAAAATCTATTAACCAAGGAAATAACGGTGCTCTTTCCACACCCGCTGCCACCAACTAGTGCTACTGTCTTTCCTGCTGGAATTGACAAGGACAGTCCTTGAAGGATAGTTTTCTCTGGCCTTGATGGGTAGTAAAAGTAAACATCTCTTAGTTCTATGCCACCTTTAATCTTGCTGGGCATCTTCCCTTTTGATTCATTACTTATTAGTGGCTTTCTTTGGATCACTTGGAAAATCTCATATCCTGCAGCTTTTGCCTGATTGAATATTTGCATGTCTGGTGCTGCATAAGTGAGAGATCTGCAATTCACAAGGAAAGTGTTGTTACTGGACTGTAAACTTTTTTCTCCACAGTTATGCTGTTCACACACCATTTTTTGGGATTTGGCTCCTCTAAAGTAAGCAGCAAAAGTATAAAGTGAGGAAGTAAGGTTGTCTACGCCCTTGATTAGCTAAAGTGGGTTGAGATCTCAATGCACTTTAACTAATCAAGGATGGAGACACCCTTACTTTCTCACTTTATACTTTTGTTCACTTTAGAAGAGCTTTATCCAATTTTTTGCACACCACTTTGATAAACATTCAAATAAGTGGTGATTAGCATGTATTATGTGGAAATTAGGGATGTTAATCGATCACATAATACATGCTTGTAGTCAGTGTAGAAGTGGTGTGCAAAAAATAGTGTGTGATTTCTCCATTCCAAACAAGCCTGAAGGTTGTTAGTTGCCTCCTTACATAGCACCAAAGAGAATGCTCATTACTGCAGTTATTATGTCTCCTCCTTTTGCTCTTCCGGCTCTGACCACAACAGCTCCAACCCATACAATGAGAGCCCAAGAAACAAAACTCACGGTTTGAAACATCCCTGTTCCAACTCCCTTCACAAGTGCCTCCCCTTTACTTAGGACGTACTGTTTGCCCATGTTCTCTGTAAAGGATTTGATTGCAGAGCACTCTCCAACAAATGCATATACTGTTTTTATATGTGATATTGTCTGCAATAACAATACCAGAGCTTGTGAAAATAGACTGAGATTTTAAGTTGAATTATTAACTATAAGGTCACATGATGCAGACTTTTGTGACACTAGCAGTATTATTGTTATTGTAGATTAGACTTGTATATTTGTATACTGTGTATGTGTGAGAGAGAGAGCGCACCTGCTCTATCACAGCTTGTTAAAATAGACTAAAATTTGAGTTGATGGAAGATTTTCCTATAACTATAGGACTGCAACAACGGTCAACTTTGAGCCCCTATCTTTTTACCTTACTGAGTGTTACAAACAGAGATAGGTTGAGAGATGAGAGAGAAGAGAGAGAGAAGAATCTGAATCTGAAAATCTGAATCTGAATTCGTTAATTGGTCTAGTTCATACAAGCATGCTATATAATAGCATGGAGGAATATTCTAGAAGGTAGAGCTTCTAACAACTTGGTAACTAAGCTAATGAGTCAGCTGAGACTATAATCAACTGTGGTAAGCACTAGAGCTTACACGTGTATATTCTAATACACTCTAACACACCCCATTATAATCCTAGGGGCGGTTTGCAACAGATTACAAAATATCAACATAAACTGTAAAACTGAAAAATGTACACATATGCTAACACGCCCCCTTTGAAACCTAAAGTGGGTTTACAAGTGCAAATTTATCAAAAACCTAAGATGGCTTCTCAGTTCCTAAAATCTGGTCTGGGACAAGGGTTTTGTGAGCAAATCAGCAACTTGGTCATGGCCCGGAATGTGCTAAACAGAGAGGGATTTATTGAGAACCCGTTCTCTGACAAAGAAAAGATCTAGCTCCATATGCTTGGTCCTTGAATGCAGCACTGGATTATGAGATAGGGAGACTGTACTCAAATTGTCACACCAAATTACTGGCTGCAGTGTGTCAACCTGCAGCTCCTTGAGCAGGGATTGAAGCCATATTACCTCAGTGGTGGTGGCAGCTAGACTCATGTACTCTGCTTCAATGAGTGGGCTACCAATTGTTGTTTTCTTGACCACCATAAGACTAAATTGGGGCCAAGATAGACACAAGAACCAGAAGAAGAGCGTTTGTCATCAATGTCTACAGCCCAACCGGCATCACTAAAGGCCTGCAGTGGCAGAGGGTGCCCTTTGAGGGCCGGTTTCAGCACCAAACCGTGAGTAACTGTCCCTTGAAGATACCTGAGAATGGTGAGAAAACATGAAGGAATTCGTGGACACACCACGAACCGATTGAGACGGTTGGCGCGAATCACAGCTTCAACAATTTGCTTCCAGTGGAGGAAGTTATTCTCGGTGAGCTTCGTAGTGACTACGGAAGAGAGATTCGGCATCGAGTTCGCCGGCGAAGCTGTCGGAGGGAGATTCGACTGAGGAGGTGGCTGCGCACCATCTTGATTGGTGGAAGACATGGCCAGATCAAGCTCTGATACCATGTTACAAACAGAGATAGGTTGAGAGAAGAGAGAGGAGAGAGAGAGAGAGAAGAATCTGAATCAGAATTCGTTAATTGGTCAGGTTCATACAAGCATGCTATATAATTTGGAGGAATATTCTAGAACCTGATGAGTCAGCTGATACTATAATCAGCTGTGGTAAGCACTAGAGCTTACACGTGTATATTCTAATACACTCTAACACTGAGCATATCCAAGAGCTGGTGTCACAATGCATTCTTTTTGTAGATGATATAGTCCTAGTTGGATAGTTGAGAGAGGAAATAAATAGGAAGCTAGAGTTGTGAAGACAAGCTTTAGAAGCACATAGTTTTCATTTAAGTAGAAGTAAGACAAAGTATATGAAATGTAAGTTTAGTAGGAGGCGCATCAATCATAGCTTAGAGGTGAAATTTGGATACCATACCATACCACAAGTCACAATTTAAATATCTGGGGTTCATCATACAAAATGATGGAGAAATAGAGGGAGATGTAAGCCATAGAATTCAAGCGGGATGCATGAAATGGAGAAGTGCTTCGAGTGTTATCTGTGGTAGAAAGGTATGACTTAAGCTTAAGGGAAAATATTATTGCATAACTGTAAGACCTGTGATGTTGTATGGTACTGAATGTTAGGCGGTAAAAAATCAACAAGAGAATAAACTCAATGTAGCAAAGATGAGAATGTTGCGTTGGATAAGTGGATATACTAGACAAGATAAGATTAGGAATGAAAATGCATTGGAGAGAAATTTGGGGGTAGCACCTATTGTAGAAAAGATGGTAGAATAACACTTTAGGTGGTTTGGACATGTTTGGAGAAGACTTGTAGAAGCCCCAATTAGGAGAGTAGATCAAATGGAGGATAGCCAAATCTCTAGAGGTAAAGGGAGATCAAGAAAAACTACAGGCAAAACCATTAAGAAGGATTTAGAGGTCACTGGTTTGTCTATAAACATGATTTGTGATAGAGCATTATGGTGTTGTTTGATCCATGTAACCGAGGGAAAAGGCTTACTATTGTTGTAAGTTAGGTCACTTGATGCACATTTATAATTATGTGACACTAGAACTATTATGGTTATTTAAGAGTAGTATATGTTTGTACATATATACCTGCTCTATCATAGCTGTAGCTTCAGAATGGTAAAGCATTTTGGTGGTTGATATGCTGTTCATTTTCTTGGTGTAAGTTGCCCCAATTATAAGAATAAGCGGGACAACCACTAAACATAGAAGCGCCACTTCCCAACAGCTTATGGCAGCAATCACAATTCCAGCAAAAAAAGTTGCAATGCTTGAGGTGAAGTGACCCAACTACGAGTAAGAGATTCACTTGCGATTCAGTCATAAAATATCTTGAATGAAGAAAAAAGGGAGAAAGGTGAAACTTGTGAGCATGATTGATTTGCTGACCTTCTCACCAATGGCATCTTGTATGACACTCATGTGATTGCTTATTCCACTGATGACTTTTCCACTTGTTAATTCTGTATCAAAAGCTCCAATCTCTTGGCTAAGGACTGCTTTTAGATATTCTAATCTTAGGCGTAATAACTGTCTTTCACTTGCATACATCCAACAACCAATCTCTGCATAAGTTTAAAGGTGGTGATCAGCGCAAAGAAACTTCATAAATACTTTAAGCTTAATGCAGCTAGTTGAATTACAAATGTACCATTTTTTTAAAATCATGAAAATAAAAACTAACAGTCATATGATTCATAATGCATATTTAGCAGATTATTCCTTCAAGTTACAGTAAAGCTTGATTGTAAGAGGTTAAGAAATTAAGGGTCTGAAATGTTAACCCCATAAATGTCACTGAAAATTTTGTTTGGATCTTATGAATCCTTTTAAACGCCCTTTAATTGTTCTTCCACAGAGAAATGAAGAATGAAATAGTCCCTTGTCCTGCAAACACTTCTAACATGTAAGCTCTCTTAATATGTTACTTGTTAACCTTTAATTTGCTAACGTGGTGATCCAGCTAATATTTATGCTAAGAAAGGGGAAAATATGATTAAAATTTGTATCTCCATCTCGAAAAATTCAACATAGATCGAAACAGTCTAACCATCAAGTGTCTTGATACCTATATGAGTATGTATAGTACTATAATATGTTCACATTGTTTGCATGCAGCTTATCAATTGATTTGTTAATACAATTTTAAGTTTTAGGGGCTAAATTGATAAAATTATCTACTAGGTTTTACTCTTATATATATTCTCTCACGTTTGCATAATTTTTAAAACTTTATTATAATTGATTTTAATTTATTTTTTATATTTATGTTTTAATTTTATTATCTCATAAATGTGGTGATGATGTATGTGATAAAGATGTACACGAATCATTATTCAAAAACAAATAGTGATATCAACTACAATTAAGGTGTGTTTGGATAAATAGTTTAATTAAGCGTTTATTTAATAAACTCTTTTTTAAATAAGATAAAAATAATTTATTTTCATAAGCTTCTCTGACAAGCTTATGAAAATAAGCTAAAAAAGAGTTTTTGAAAAGATCATAAACTATTTTCATAAATTATTTGCATAAGTTTATTTCCTTAAGTTATTCTCATAAGCTCTGTATAAGCTCTTTCAAATGCACCGTTAATCATGCAATTGGATGAGCTGTTAATATACTTTCCTTTTATAAATTAGAGATCATAGAATGAGTCAGTTTATCTCCCTATAATTCACGATTTAGGTTTTAGTAAAATTTATGTTTGACTTTTAAGATAGATAAAGTACTCAACAGTCAATATATAATGATGTCCAGTTAGAAACAACACACACACACTATAAAAACAGTTGTGAATTCTTTGGAAATGTGGCTAAAGAAAAACATGATAGGCACGGAAAGAAGAACAATACCAAGTATTCCAGCAGGAAATGTGGCGATGGCCATGTACCACACATATGGAACAACCTGAATCCAACAAAAACAACCGTATAATAGTTCATTCTAATCAAAGTTCTACTAATAAAAACTTATCCAATTTAAACGTCTCTCTAACAGGTTTGTGGTCATGTAAATATCCTAGTCCTTTCTCAAACATGGATCTAGAATCCTAATGTATTTTCCTGCAACCTAGCCGAGATGATCAGTACCAATATAAAAGCAGAAACCAATCATTTTCTTTTTAATAATAAAACAAGAAAAATATACTTCAACGCATACTTTCTATACATTTATATATTTTCCCAAACAATTAAACTGTAAAAATAATGCAAGAGGATTTTATATGCAAATTATCATGAAGCATCTCTTTCAATTGGTAAAAGTATTCAAAACTCTATTCGTCCTATTAATTCGTTCCAACTCAAAATAAATTGGGATGGATTTGAATTGTGAAAGTTAGACACTGTGTTTTTCGAGTCTGGTGCAGGTTATGTCTCGAGTTTCTTCTCAACCCGATCTGTTATCACACATTATTTTAAAATTCACACTTTATTTTAAAATTATTTATAAATAATAAAAAATTTTGACTTAATAATTTTTGTGAAACATGATAATATATTTATATTAATCTTAGAGTTTAATTTTGATACATTATCTTATAAAGTTTTTTAGACTATAAACCAATCACAAATTATCATCTGTGTGACTTTTAAGCTAGTTATGATAAGAGTAAAATATTTTTAATGATGTGATAATTTATAATTGCTTGACAATATAAAAAATCTTTAAATTAATAATACATATCAATTAAATCATTGATATTATTCGCTTTGAAATATATACTAAACCTTTTAGTTTTAAATTCTTTTTTGTGTAATTTTATGTCTTAGCCATACATAATGTTTAAATTTATACATAATGTTCAAATTTCTACATTATATCTACATATATTGGGTCGGCCCATTCAAGAAAATGGTCTCATCAAAATATCAATTCGATGGTCGTGTGAAGTCAAATTCCTCTCATATATATGAACACTATCTTTTAGGTGTTGTAGGGTAAAGGCTGCAATGAGCCTGTATGCACCATTTTTACCAAACCTTTTGGATCAATGGAAATGCTATCATAGCTTAAGTGTTTATCATGGTTTTTTGTACTGGTCAAAGCAAATAAAAGTTTTGTATTTATATTCTAATATTTTTGTATTTGTCATGTGGTACAATTATTTCTTTTTAATAAAAACAAACTAATGTTATTGTATTACAAAATACGTAATAGTAGTGAAAAAAATTAAACAAAATAATTCATACGGTATTAGAGAAATAAAATAAATCAAGTATAAATACAAAATATAAAAAATATATGGTACAATGCACCAATATACAATGTCAAACTGCAAATATAGACAATTCATTATACATTACATAAATTGAATACACTTTGATCGGGTCAAATATTGAGACCATCTGTGTACAATTGAAGCCTTCCCATTGGTCCACAAAAAAAGAAGCACCCATGAATCAAATTTTCAAAGGTATAACTTAGACAAAGCCGCGTTGCAGTGGTAAATGCGTATAATTAACATTGCCTCAGGCTAGAGCCATTGAGCTTAAAGTGTTGACTATGCATAAACCTATCATTACATTCTACTAAAATTTAACTTTTTAAGAAGAATGTGGTGATTTTTTTTTTTTTTTAAGAAGAATGTGGTGACAAGGATTTAATTCCTAACCATTTAGTTATAGGGAAATTCTAACAAGTGTCAGGGCCGTCGATAAGGGCGTGCAAGGAGTGCAACAGCACAGGGCCTCAAATTTGACCCAAAATTTGGGGCCCCCAAAATTTATTTTGACCAAAAAAAATGTGTTAGAAAGAAGGCTCTTTTTAAGTAGTTAGAAGATTGATATTAGCTTGAAATTGTATTGGTAGAATTTTAATAATCTTCTTTGTATTTATTGTCCTGAAGTGGGTGTTTAAGATTAGAACAATTGTCCTTTTTGAAATAATATTTGAGATTGCCTTTTTTTTTTGAAATAATATTTAATTATTAAAATTGTCCTTTTTTTATTAAGGGCCCAAATTTTAAGATTAGAACAGGGCCCCCAAAATGTTTAAGACGGCCCTGACAAGTGTCCTAAGGGTATTGGTGATCTTGAGCCACTTGTTAGCGGGACCCTTAGTTATAAAGGCCCTAATACCATACCATAAACTATATTTCTCAAAAGTTTAAGCTTTTCAGTAAAGACATGCAAAAATAATTTATAGCTAATTAACGCTAATATCATTTTTAATATATGTAACGTACCTTTTCAAGAGCATGAACCATGGCATCTTGGTCCTTGATATTGTTCCCAAAAGCATTAAGAGCTTTTCCTAACAAGAGATACCCAACAGGAAGAGCCATGCCATGCACAATAGCACCCAGAGTACCCAAACCCATTAGAATCCAGTCTACTACGTCAGCATAGCTCAAGAGTTTAAAGAATGGCAAAGCTCTCACGACGTTATTCTTAGTCTCTTCAGCATGGCCATCTTCTGCAGTTTCCACCATTTGCACAACCTTTTGGGTTCTGATGGGAGCCATTTTTGGCAATTAGGCAACACGTACTACTGCATGAATGTTTTTGGATGAGGGATAGCTGACTAAATACGTATATATATGGACGATTCTAGCTCTACATTAAATTATACATGATACCAATGTGTGACAGAATATGCCTTCAAGATATTATTTTCAACTTAAAAATAGTGAGATATAATGGATTTGTATAAGAGTATTCTTGGTTGAATTTGATTTGTTTCGACGATGTTCACAAAGCTGCTCCGGCGATGGATACACAAAAGGACATGTACAAAGTTACCATAGCGATGTGTCCAGAATTGTTATCTTATTGCAACCCTTTCTGATTAGAAGTATTTAAACGTAAATGGATTCACCAAATTTCTTTCTTTCGTCCTCTTTTGTTGTCTTTCTTTTTTGGACTATTGCACGCCATTTAGAACACAATGTCACATACATATCATCACTGAAGTATGCATAGTATAAATACCGTTCGGGCTCATTAAGGACGTCAAAGATGTACGTGGCATGTAATCTAATTGCGAAACTAGTTTATTCAAAGATGTTTAGGATATTCTCTTCTTTTTTTTTAATCAGAAATGGCATGCAAAGCATCACTTCCTCACTAGGCATCCCAACTAGGATTTAGGATAGTCTCTTGGTTTTTCTTGGAATGGTAAAAAATACACTTGGGATTGGACTACATATGTAAACGGTGAATTCTTATAATTTGTTTCTACTTGATGTTTTATTTTGGCCAAATTCTGCTTGATGTTTTAGCTGTCATGTGTTGTAATAATTGATATTCTGTATGTATAGATGGAATCTTTAGAATTTCTGAGTGCTCTTTCTTATTCTTAATTAAGGATGATGATCAATCTATGTAATTAATAAGCTATATTTAATGGATTTAATTGATATGCACAGTTTAGTGTAAAGATTTTTTATACTATCAATCATAAATTATCATATGAAATGTTTTTTTTACTCTTATCATAATTACTTTAAAAGTTACACATGGTATGATTTATGATTGATTGATAGTGTAAAAAAACTTTACACTAATATTATATAAAAATAAACTCATATTTTATTAAGGCAAAATAAGTTGATTGGTCATATACGTTTACTTAAATTTTCATATCGGTCTCATAAGTTTTATTTTTTAAATTTGTCCTACACGTTATTTTTCTTTTTGACATTAGTCCTTTCCGTCAATTTCGACCTAACGCCGTCAGTTTTGACCTGACTTGACTATGATATTAGTGCTATACGTGGCTTTTGATCTGACGCCGTAAGGTCGAAATCGACGGAAAGGACTACTGTGAAAACGAAACATAACGTGTAGGACCAATTTGAAAAAAATAAAACTTATAAAACCGATATAAAAATTTAAATAAATATATAGGATCAATCAACTTATTTTACCTTTTATTAATACATGATCTCTTGGATTCGATAGAGGATTAAATATTAGCAGTATCGATATAACATATCTTTGATTAGTGAGATACGACTATGTTTTAAGTCGGCTAAAAACTGCAAGAAGACAGCATAGTAGCTACGAAAATTAGCGTCGGCGAAGAGGCCTATGCTAATTTTTTGACCTAGCGTCGGCCAAATGGACGCAAAACCGTCGTTAGATCGCAAATATCATCTGATTTTCTTTGTTCCCTGGTCGCAGGTGAGCCTCCCTCACTCTCTCACTCATTTGCAGCAACATGAGGAATATCCCTCACGCCAACAAAGCTCATTATCTGCATCGACAGAGAAGACACGTTTGCGGTAAATGCTATCATATATATACATTATGGCTTATTAACATTTTTCATCTAGCTGGTAGTTTAAAATGGACCATTTTGCTGACCAGGGTCTTAAATTTGTGTGTGCTCTTTTGTGGTGCTTTACTATTCCTTAGCAGCCTTAGCTTGAAGGTCTAGAAGGAAGAAAATTTGAGTTTACCATTTATTCTAGGACAAACAGGTATATGATTTCACTAGCATTAAGAAATAAAAAGCTCTAAGAATTGAGAAGGAAGAAACTGAAAAGGCTGCAATCATGTTATTTAGATAATTGTTACGTAATGTGTTGGCTTGTTTCCTTATTTTACAACACTGTCAAGGGTCCTTATCTAGAAGAATGAGCTGCTCATTGGTAGTACACCTGTTTTGACAAAAAATGTCCTTATCTTGATCCTCATTCCATTGTTATACTTATTTGATTTTTTGTATGCAGGCAAAGAAAATATTTCCAAGTTCCAACTACCCTCTATACTATTATAAGGTATCTCAGTCCATGGCTTCGAGCCTGCTAATTTTATTTTGGTATTTGAATTTACTAATTATTCTTTCGACTGGTCTGATTTTGGTCTGAGTCCGAGTCTGACTCCTTTATGCATGCATGAAATTTTTGCTTTTTGAATCATTAGAAGAACTCTATGCTGAATTTAAACACAAACTTTTACTTACTTAGTTTGGCTTTTGGCCAGCTTCCATATGTTGTTTGTTGAGTTTTCTACAACCATACAAATTAGTCATTTGAATTGCAGGCTGGAGGATGACCTCCATAATTGGATGCTTTTAGGATGTTGAGGGAATTGGGATTAGCAGTGGAGCTGAGACTGGTTTATAGACGTGGTAGTGATCTTGTAATGGCAGGGGAGATAGAGAAAGGGCTAAAGCACGGGATTCATGGTGTTTTGTTCCCTCAGGAGGAGGAAGATTCTAACACTGAGCACAAAACAACAACCCCGCTTTTTAAATTTGCTGCTAAACCAAGGAGAGGTACAATCATCATGTTTGATTTGTGATTGTTTGTGCTGTGTGTGTGAGTGTAACTTTTTTCTTTCTTCTTTTTATTGATTTTGCTTAATTTAGTGTTTTAGTATGAATTTTAGGATTGAGAAATACACAATTATAATTAATTAATGTTGTTTCGTTTGATGAGGTCTGTAGGGGTAGATTTGAAAGTTAGTGAGTTTTAAGTAATGTTTTAAAAACTGAATTGGAGATTGAACATGTAGGGTCTAAGAGTTACGTTTAAATTGGTTTAAACTGTTAAATATGTGGTTGTACAATGATTAAAGTATAAAATGTTCAAACTAGAGACATAGCTGGTTCACAGATACTGATTCAACTACTGGATCACTTTGGTTTTTAAAACATTTATTTTAAGAATTAGGGAGAATTAAGGGAAGAAACTATTAACCATACAATTAAAGGTAAAATACCAAGCAATGAAACGTTGAAAACAGTTAATTGACCTTTCTAAATGGTTAGTTGGTCCTTTCCATTAATTCTTTCTAAGAAATACGGAGCACTGTACTGCTTCTTGTTGTTAGCATGTATTCAAGCTATATATAATATATATGTCCTCCTGCATGGGTAATTCAATAATATTTCAAGCTCATTGGATTTTGTTTGGCAATAAGTTTGACATTTATAAATCTTAGCATGTAGTCCTGAATCCCCATATGCATTGAGTTAGAATTATTGTCTCAATTTGGGAATAAATAAGCTACCCCCAATTTTCAATGTTATCATGTTGCAATATTTGGTATTGCAATATGATACTTTCTCTGATCAATTCACTTAATAAAGTTTCAATATTATAGTTTATGCTAGAAGAAAAGAATTTCATAGAGCTGTGGACTCTAGATACTGATGGTGCTTGCCTTTTCTGTAATGTGCATGTCTTGAACGAATTTGGAATATATCCCATCAACATTCTGAGTGTTTTTCTTTTTCTTTTTTGGTTTAATGTTGGGTGTTTTTAAAAATATAATTGCTCGTGCTTGGAAGCCATGGCCAGGGAGGGGAGGCTTAAAGAGGTACCAGAATTTCCATATTTCACTCACTTTAGTTATTAATGTAACTTCAAGATTTGTTGGAGTTGTTAAAATCATCTACAAGGCTTGTTGTTATTGCATGGTAAGATACTGATAACATTTTGCTTGAGCAGGGCATTGCTGGGAAGTATCAGTGATTACTGTGTTTATAATGCCAAGTGTCCTGTTCTAGTTCTAGCTGTAAAGAAACATGCTCAGTGAAAGAACTTCGTTTTGTTTGGTAATATAGCGAAAGGTAACTAAATCAGGTGGTTGTGATATTAGCTGATATGGGAAATTAGTTAGTGACCATGGGACTCTTGATCTCCTTCCAAAGTTACCGACGGCATTAAGCCGTTACCGACGGATATTGGCCGTTAGTAATCCACGATTTTCTTATAGTGTTTCTACAGACCATTCTCGTGGCTGCTTTTATACCACCTGTGCATATCTGCTGACTTATTCCTTCCCAGCTATCTCACCAAGTTGCAGAATACATCAATTCATATATTTTGTGTACTTCCCATCTCATTGTACTCATAGCCATCTTCATTTTTAGCTGGAACCTTTTTCAAGAACTGCCATTTTGACCTTAGGATATAAATAGAAGTCAAACTGCCAGAGTTGCAATTGGTGTATAAGTCTGTAGAAAGTGCAATTGGTGTATAAGTCTGAACTTATATTTTCCTATTTGAATTGATTGGCAGTTTGTACTTTCTCTTTTGTTTTTAAATTTTTTTGCATTGGGGAACATCTTAATTCCAATAGATTACTTACTCTAGGATATCTTTTTGTTGGCTTCATAGCATGGTATATTTCAGTAAAGTTGGCATGCTGTCCTTGGCTAATTCAGTTAAGTTAGTTTTGAAGGGCTAGTATGATGATATCAAAGAAAGTGCAATTCTAGAAGGATACAGATGCAAAAATGAAAAATGTGATGGTTTCTTGTTTCATACAACTGGTATGTAACTGTCCATGACTATAATCAAGTTGTTGTGTTGTGTCAATTAAGTGTGGCCTGTGTGGATATTTTCACATACTCTACTTTTTAATGCTCACATGGGAAAGTTTGTTATTTATTTCAGGGGGAAAAGATCGAATACTAGAGTGCTTTGAGGACTTCATTTTGTGGACAAGTTGTGTGTAATCCATATCCAAAGTTTGTGGCAAAACTAGGGGATATGAAGACGGACGACAACATACTGCTATTTAAATGCAAGCTTGGTGCTGGGCATTTTTCAAAGTCAGGAAGCTAAACTTTAACTTTATGTCGTTTGTCAATTACCAAAGGAGATCTGAAAGTTAATATATAGTATATTTAGGCAGTTAGTCAACCTACAATCATAGTTCATAGAGTAGCTTTGGTTGCACAGAGTTTATGTATCATTTATTCTTTTTGTTGTAAATGATTTTAGAAATTTAGCGTGGGCCACAATCTGTCGACGCTAAACTTAGCGACGAGGCTTAAAGCATCAGCCGCGATGCCGACGCATGGCCGACGCTAAAGTGGCCATTAGTGTCGGCTTTTGCCTTATAGCGTGGGCTTTTGGCCGACGCTAAAAGCTGATTTTCTTGTAGTGATCAGCCTTTATCTGAAGCTGACTATAGAGTCGTGGACTCTACCACATCTGAATTGCAGTGGTTAACATACCTGCTCCAAGATTTCGGTGTTCCTTTCAACTCTTCTGCTCTTCTTTATTGTGACAGTTAGTTAGCTTGACATATTGCTTCTAATCCTAGATTTCATGATCGAACGAAACACCTTGACATTGACTGCCATGTTGTCAGAGAAAAGCTCCATTCCCGGTTGTTTCATCTTCTTCTAGTGCCTTTTGCCAATCAGCTTGCAAATTTCTTTACTAAGCCTCTCGATCCTATACCATTCACTCGATTTCTTGCCAAGCTAGGTGTGCTTACTATACACCCTCCAGCTTGCAGGGGGTGTTAGGATCATAAACAGCTTCTGTTAGTTTTGTTAGCTTCAGTCATAAATAGTTATAGGCACTAGTTAGTTAGCTATTCTCATTGAGCTTGTATATAAGATTGTAATTGTACTCATTTGTCAATTCAATTCAATCAATTCTTTCATTTTTAGAACTCAAAATTCATGATATATTTCGAAGACTGTGGTTGAGTATTGTGATTCATCCTCAGTTGTTTGGTTGGCTTGTGAAGGGTACCATGCATCTCACCCATGTGTAGCTATTATCCAGTGCATATATTGCCAAAACTTGGAATAAGGTTAGGAGACAAGGATCACTCTCTCCATGTGTGAAGGAAATAAGCCAATGGATTGGCTAGCAAAAGTTTGCAGGAGCTTATTGTTTCTCGACTTGATAGGAGTGTCTTTTCCTAGATTTGTCCTAGTGTAGTCTTGGGGTTTACCCCTCTTTTGTCACCAAAAATAAATAGGAACGGAAGGAAATAGTTTATGTAGGTCACACTATATATTTGCATATATTTTTATTCCTTTGTATGTATGTTCATTCTTTTTCTTAATGAAATTAAACAAAGGAGTAAATTTTTTTGTTTTTGACCAAATATCCCTATAGACACGACTCGAGGATTCTATTTTTTCTATTAGATGATAAATAAGATGAATGATAATTCATCTATTCATCTCTTCGGGTATATTTGATATGCACATTTTGAACCGAAAGAAAAGGAAGATAGGGGGATGGAAAACATCGGTCTTGTTTGATATATATTATAGAGTGAAATGGAAAAAGAGTTGTACCATTTTTTTTTCTTCTCCTTTTAGAATGAAAAGGAAGGGAAATGATAAATTTCATAGGATTTACTGTATATTTACGTACATTTTCATTTTTTTTCTTAATTACAAAACCAAAAAAAGTAAGAGAATTATCTCCTTTTCTATATTATATAGATGATACCAAACATGGGAATGATAACTCAATTTCTCTTTTTCTTTCCTTTTCTAGTATATTATTTCTTTTTCTTTCCTTTCTACCATATCAAAAAGACCCAAATTCTTTTTTATAAGTATATTCTTTCTTTTCTTCTTCCCTCCATCATATCAAACAAAGCCTACGACATCAACCTTAAAGAGGTCCAAACTTAGGAGCCTTTCTCACTTGGATCCTCGAGAATTTTCACAGCCTGCTGATGATCGCAATTGCATGTTGTTGAGCATGAATTGCTAGCATTGCCCAACTATCGATCGAGCACAACCTATTTGATAAGTTTCATTCATTAATTTATAGCGGATGAGTTAGTAGTCCTATTTGATAAGCGTATTTATCATTAATTATTAACGTTTTTTTTATGAATTTATAGCGTTTTTCCTGATACTATTTCAAGTAGTGTTTGAACTTATAACTTATAGTATTTGATTTTTTTCTCTCTTCTATCCTTATTATTTTATCTTAATTCCACATTAATTCTCTTCAATTTACAATAAAATACTATATGATAATATAACTTATTATAAATATTTTAATTTCACTTTTAGCCTTTTCAATTTATAAATATTTTATTATAACATATTATAATAAAATACAACATATTATTTTAGTATAACATTTATGTGATTTTATAACATAACATATATATATAAAATATAATAATATAACGTATTATAAACATGTAAGATTACCATTTATATATTTTTTTTATATATAATGATTTATCCACATTTTTTTTATATAATAGTAACGTTCAACATTTATAATACTAATGTATATATAATTTTTTTATATATAATGAATTCTCTGGTACCTCAAGTGTAACTTATCCTATGTAGGTGGTCCAATCATATGGTGATAATCATTTGACTTGACCCATTAACATGATCCATTTAATTGAGGTGGCGCATTCTGATTGGACAAGGTAATTTTGACCCCAAAATTATTAGGGGTATCGGAGAAAGCACATTTTTTAATATACAAACAACATTTATATAAAAAGGTGTAGACACATGTCCTTTTATTTCATTTTATATTTATTAGCTAGTTTAACCGTTAGTTTTATCCAATACTTCCACATTAATAAATAGGGGTGCGAATAGGCTAGGCCGAGCTAGGCCTTGACAGGCCTGGGCCTGATCTGTGTTCCAATCTCAAGGCCCGAGTCTAGCTTATTATCTTGATATAGGTCAATTTTTAAGGCCTGACTTGACCTACTTCAAAACCTGACCTGGCCTGGAAGCCTATTTAAAAGCCTACTTTTCAACAAGACCTTTAAAAATACCTTTACCTATAAATAGGTCATAGGCCTTCACTTATAAATAGGCTTGTAAGCCTCTAATGATAAAGAGATTGGTAGGCCTATACCAATAAATAGGTCATTAGGCCTTCACAAATAAATATACAAGTAGATCACTACATTTAAATGGGTCAATAGGTCTTTTCTTTCAAATGTTATAAACATTATAAATAATATATTATAGTATTATATATTAAATTATATATATATATGTGTGTGTGTTAAATAAATCGGTCTAATAGGCCTAATAAGCTTTTTTTAAAGCCTTAGCCGGACCTCTTTAGCTATATAGGCTTTTTAAATAGCCTTGACCTGACCTTTTTGTTAAATAGGCTAGGCCAGACTAGACCTTAAATAGGCCCCTGACAGGCGGCCTGGCCTATTCGCACTCATACCAATAAACTATTTTATCCGCTATCTGTTATCAGTTATCTTATCTGTTATCCGCTATAAGCTCATCCGTTATCAGCTAATTTATCTATTATCCGCTATTTTTATCAAATATAATAGGCTCTAAGTGACTCATGATTTCTCTATCATATCTTTTCCCTTTTATCAATCTCTATTTTGCTGGGATATTGATGTGTTGTTGTTAGGTATTAGTAGTGTTAAGAAACTTCTGACTTAACGCTATTGGTGATTGATGTTGAGCATTAACTTATATATTCGGGCAATTCTTTATGGTTTTTTGATCAAACTGATCCATTTTTAGAAATTGTTTATCAATATAACTTTGGTTTGAAACTATTTATCAAATTAATCCACTTTATATATTTTATTAATTTTTTTCTGACACTGAAAAACGCTGCTTTGATTAGCGTTTTCTAAAAACATTACTGTCAGTAACATTTTTATCAGATTGTATCATGTGGCTCGCTATAAAGGTATTTTAAAAATTTCACGTTTAGCGATACCTTTTAGTCATCAGACTGGTTCTTCACTGATAGTCATCAGACGGACGAACATTTCCATCTGATGACTATCACAGTGAAGAAATGTTCACCCGTCTGATGACTACAAGTGTGATCATCTCCTCAAGAGGTGTCACCCGTCTGAAACTGAAGATCTTCACCCGTCTGATGTCTATCAGATGGGTGAAGAAATGATCATCCGTCTGATGACTATTAGCGAAGAAATGTTCACCCGTCTGATGACTATCAGTGAAAAACGATCATCGGTCTGATGACTATCAGACGAATGATCATTTCTTCACCCGTATCAGACGGGTGATAATTTAAAAGATTTTTCAGTGATAATTATCAAACGGATGAATATTTCTTCACTAATAATCATCAAACGGATGAATATTTCTACACTAATATAGAAGTCCCTTACTAGCATGCATAAAAATCAACTTCTCGCACGGTACCGTACTAGTTTTTTTCTGTTAAATGAAGGAAACACAGTGATCTTCCGCCCGATTCCTCAGCTCTGCCACCATATCCATAATCTTACCGCCATTGCCGACAATATCTCACCTTACGCGGCTATCACAACCTTCATCATGGTCGTGGCAGAGGAGAGACACTTCACCTGTCACAGCTTCCATCTTCCAACTTCTACAACTTCCTCTCGTTCTCGTCGCGTCGGAGAACTTCGCCGGAGGACCGTTTCAGACCAACGTTCCTTTTGCTCTACCTTGCTCCAAAATCCCAGAAATCTCAAATCAGAGAGTCACTAAGATTGTTCCTACCTTGCTCCAAAATCCCAGAAATCGCAGATCTGTAAATCTTGGTTCAACAGATTTACCTCAAGTTAATTGAAAAAGAAAATGAATAAGAAAACAAAGATAAGAGCATTTTTAATTTTTTATGCACACAAAGACCCTGTTTGGTAGAATTAACTGTTAACGAATAAGCTAGCTGATAGCGGATAGCTTATTGCAGATAGCGGATAGCGGATAGCAGATAAGCTAGCTTATTTTCTGTGAAAGTGTTTGGTAAAACTAGCGATTGAACTAGCTGAAAAATATAAAATGACATAAAAGGATATCTTCATTAATGATTTTACATAAAAGAGAGAGAAGAGAATAAAAGTAGAATTAAATGAAGATAATAAGGATAAAAGTAGAAAGAAAAATGAAACGTTATAAGCTGTAAGCTCAAACGCTATTTCAAGTAGCGTCTGGAAAAAATGTTATAAGCTCGTGAAAAAATGCTATAAGTTCGTGACAGACACGCTTATCAAACGGGACTACTTTCTTATCCGCTATAAGCTCGTTGAAATGTTGTCAAAGAGGCTCAAAGCTAACACTTTCGGTTAGGAGTCATCGCATAAACTCAAGAGTCTCTTCCAATATAGCATGCAACACAAATGGAATATTGATGTGGAATACCCTTTAGATAATAGAATTGTCCTCTATTCTTTCATGATGAGTACTAACAACATATTTTTTAGCATTTTTTTATCAATATACTCATTTCTATGATTGAAATTCATGTGGATCCCACTAACTTAAGTGGATCCCACTTGAATTTTATAGGATCAACATGAATTTCAATGGATAAAAGTGAGTATGTTAAAAAGTGTCTTAAAAAGTGTTTTCAATGCAGAGTTTAATTCATGTATATCATCACTTGGAATCTTTCCATATTTTTCCTTTACATTGTTGAGGTTTCAGTGTGATGGAATTGCGACATGAATGCTGCTTCAAAATAAAAGATGTCACCGGCACATGCATAAATGGGACCATAGAAAGAGAAATCGAGGATGAGGGAAAAGAAAAAAATAATTAGGACCAACAAATTAGAGGCTGAACGGCGGTGGGTTATTGGAAGACCGTCGAGCAACTAAATGATGTTTATTTTTAACCTACTATACCACTCTTCAATGTCAAAATTTGTTGGAGGATTTAAGACGTTGCCTATATATTCACTGTCAAAACTTGTTGAAATTATCTTTCAAAAAAATTGTCACATTTTTTTTCTTCAAAATTCGGTGAACAAAATACTTATAAACTAAAATCACAACGGGGAATGTGCTAATGGAAAAAATCACAGTAGCAGCACAAAACTAACATAATTAAAGTACATGAGGGTAAATTGTTGCTGGTGTAAACCACAAAGTGATAAAAATGTAAAATCAAATTACAATGACTAACCAATATATGGTTGATTTAAGTGGTAATGAGTTTAGGCCCTTTGAACAAGTGGTCAGAGATTCGATCCCCTTGCTCTTATGTATGGAGAAAATCTGGTTGGGAGATGTCAACTCTTAAATGTCGTTCAGTATCTCGGATGATTAATCTCTGTAGTTGAGCGTGGAGGACACCTTGAGAAACAAAAAAAAAAAAATTACAATGACTAAAAAAATTGAATTTAATTGGTATGCATTGTTAGTATAAATATTTTTTGGCTTATTCCACTTTTCGTCCCTCAAATCTTTCAAATGTACGATTTTGATCCCTCAAAAATTTTAATTGCACATTCAATCCTCTAATTTGTTAAATTGTGCAAAATCAGTCATTTTGAGGCTGTTTAGACTTAGTCCTTTTTAGGTTATTTAGACTGATTTTGCACAATGTAACAAATTAAAGGACTAAATGTGCAATCAAATTTTTACTGAGGGTGGGATTCACGTGGTGTTTATCTGATACAAACCAATTAGAGCACATTTGATTAATGCAAATATTAACCGGTGTTGGCTTCAATACTCACTTGTCAAGTGGGAGTTTGCATACTCCCTAAATTTCTACCATAGATATATTAATATTATAAATGAATGGATCAGATACTTTTTCTGCAACCTAGAGAACCGATATTTCTTTCTTTCTCTCTCCTTTCATTTTCCCCCAATCTCTCTTTCCTCCATCGCCTCCACCTTCTCTTTGCTCTGCCCCCCTCCGCCATTCTCTCCCTCCAAGAAACTAACACAAGCAAACCAGAATCGCAAGAGAGAATGGAATACGTTCCAAGATGTAACCACTGCACTTTCCCACTTTTTATCATCTCATAAATAAATAAATAAATATTCATAAGAAAACTTCTTTGAGGCTCAAATTAGATCCAATCAATCAAACTTGTTTGGGAACAAAACCTCTAGTCACCGACAAAACATTAGCCCTTACTGGGAATGGAAATAGATAAGTATTAGGCATATGAGAAGGTTTGTTAATAATGTGTTGAGGACAACATTAGCCCTTACAGGGAATAAACTATGGAAGCACACAAGAACTTTTAGCATAGAATGTTAGTGCACCACCTCGGTACCATAAAATATATTTTCAGCCTAATTCATTTGGTACATATCTTATGATAAGGACGATGATCAGGCCTAATTGAGTATTGCCACTCCCGTTTTGAATTTATGCATAATGTCATCTTCAGAGGACAAATTGATATGGAATTCAATATATTAACATGGAAGCAATTACATTTTTAGACAACAAGCTAGCCAGTCACTTACATTTTCTCAGAGATGATCAAGCCACCATAGCTGCATTTTTCTCAGCTTGCTTCTTATTCTTGGAAGGTTCACTAGTAAATGTGCTTCCAGCCAATTCTATTGACCCAGTAAAAACAAGTAAATGTCCAGCCGAGACTTTGTTCATCGTCATACAAAAAGAGCTGCAGACATTTCGATTTCGTCGAAGAGGTCGTCGGCGCTAGAGTATTGAGTATCGAGGATGGAAGGGTCTTCGACGTCGGCAATGGGGGTGAGGGTGGATTGGTTGTCCTCGAAGTCTTGTTCTTGGAGGTGATGAGCACGCACGACTTGGCGGTGGATATGTTGGAATTTGGAGACGCCATAGGCGGTGTCCTCGATGCCCTCTGGTGGGTCGTCGTCGGAGGGGCGGTAGCGGCAATGATGGAAGCGAACTCCGTGTGGGATAGTGTATCTCCTCGGGTGTTGCCAGCGATGGACTCTGTGGTGAAGGTGTTGTCGGCAAAGGAGAAGATGAACAGTAAATTGCCATAATAAAATAAGTTAAAAAATAAATAATTAGTCTACCGATAAAAAAAAAGAGAAACAGGATGTAACCAATTAAAAGAGAGTGAGTATCGATACTCAACTTCAAGGTTGGAGTATGGAAGAATGCGCCATATTAACTAGTATCTTAACGACATTAGTTAAGATATCTAAAAAAGTAAGTTTTTACGAGAACTAATATATTTAATACATTAGAAAGTGATATTCTTAGTTTTTCATTGAGTAATTATTTTTCTTAGATTTCTTAACCAATGTCCTTAGAGCAACTTTATCACAGCACCTCATTTTTTACTTTTTGAAATTTTTAAATGGGTCTCACCTTTATACATCACTCATTTTTACTTTTTACAACTTAAACACTTCATCTCTCCAACCCAATAACTTTCAAAAAGTTCCTAAATGGGTCCCCACCAGTGGTCTCATATCCTTACATTTCATCAATAATTTATTTATTATATCATAATTATTTGTTTTTTATCAAATGATAAAATTTTAAATATTAAGAAATTCATTTATAATAAAATTGGAAGTTGAGGATTTGAGAGTATGTCAGTAAAAAAAATTGGATGAGAATTTTGAGAGAATATGAGTAAAAAAAGAAAAAGAAATTTTGAGAAACTATATGAGAATAAATGAGAAAAATTTAATATGTTTGATTGTGTAAAAAAATTGGATGTTAATCTCACACACACACACACACACACACACACACACACATATATATATATATATATATATATATATATATATATATATATATATATATATAGGAATTGATTTGTTAAAAAATAAAAAGACCAAAAGGCTATTTACTTGCAACATTCCCACAAGCACTGACGCTTGTGGAAGCACCCATAAAAAATGGGATACTTATTAAAAAGTGGCTACAATAGTGCTTTCTAGTTAAGCATCGATGCTTAATTGGATAAGCATCTCATATATGTACCGATAAAGTTGCTCTTAAGGTACTTGTTAGTAAAAACCTTTTATTAACTATCAAATGTATATGATTTTTTTTATGAATAATGATAATTAGTTTAGTAATGTGCATCATCATTGCTCGCGTAAAACAAGCGTATAAGGTTTATTGATGGACATTCCTATATGTCTTTTAGATTTGCTTGTGTCGAACCTAGGAAACCTATACTATTTTGTATTAGGATGTAGGCCATCTTATCCCGCTTTTTGTGAATTGGTTTCAAAAGAATTTCCTAATTCATTTAGATAGTTTGATTGAGACGGATCAACTACATGAATAGTAGACAGGGGAAGGAGCAACAATTAGATAAGAGAAGAAGGCTAGCTATATGCTGAACACAGGCCTGTTTTCGCTTCCCCTTTCATCCTTGAACTTCAGGTAACAACATAAAGAGTCTAAAAAAAATCATTCAGCAAGTCAATTAGATTCACGATTTAGTATAGATCATACAAATAAAATTCGTTTTGGTAGATAGATCATCATTATATAATCAGGATCAATATTAGGGTTGTTCAGGTTCTTATTTGGGCTCTGTTTTGGCATATTGTAAACTATTGGAAGCCTTTTTTCACATATTATGTACTCTCATATAGGCAGAAATGGCAACCAAGTGGCCCATGTGATCTTGGCTAAATATGCCTTTAAACACCCAAAACAAACTTGGATGGAGGAAACTCCTTGCACGATCACACATTGTATTCTTGAGGACTTATGTTCAAATAATGAATAATATTTCTTTTTTCGTAAAAAAAATTTCAAGAGATTAGAGAAACAAAATAACTAATTTTAGGATCTTATTATTTATATCTAATTATAATAATCAACCATCATTTATAGGATCCTATTATTTATAACTAATTATAAAAATAATATAAGTTTTCAACTAATGTATAATACCTAACCGGGATAGGATGATCCGGAGAATAACTCGGACTCGACTTGAAAAATAAAATAGGTATAATTTCTAAAACTTGATTCTGTACCAATGTTTTAGAACAAAACATGTTAGAATGGCAAGTCAAATCTTGGACATCCTTATTGTTCTAGATCGGTAACCCGACTCATAGCTCAACGAAAGCAACTTGACATCGACCCAACCCAAGCCAACTCAACACCTACTCCCTAACTAATTTTAGGTTTATGAAAGATTTTGTTTAAATGTTCATGCTCTGTAATAAGTTGTTTTTCCTATTGAATTTTGCTCTCCCATAAATCTTTACTTTTTTCTTTACATTTTTTTCTATTATTTTTTCTTTTGTTTTTCGCTTTTATCTCAACTAAATCATCCGCCCTCCACTTAGAGTTTACAATTACCTAAACGTTTAACTTGTCACATCTTCGTTAACTTAATTGCTTTTAAATGGTGAGCAACAAAACTATCAACATAGTGACGTTCTACATCTTTCAATGACTTAATCAGTACTGAAAAAACTTTCAAGGACCTAACTAGCGACACTATAATCTTTGAAGAACAGAATTGAGGGTTTAGTCTAAAATATTTAATTTTCATAATATATAAAAGTTACTTAAATTTCTAGAAATTATTAAACTATTTTACATAAAAGAATTTTTTTTTAAACATGAAAGAAGTCTAATAGTCAAGTTTTAAGCTTCATCAATATAAGTGTGCACTTGTAAGTTGTTATAATATTTTTTTAAAAAAAATTATACAAACGAGTCAAAGCTAAAAGGAATATTGATCATTTGAAGTGAGATTATCTTTAAAGTGAGCAAATAAGGATGTATTTATCCTTGATTTGATAAAGTGTATAAAAATATCAGTCCACTAAACGATCTAAGAATAGACACCCTAAGGGGCAAAGCAAGAAAATATGCATTGGGGAGACTAAAGAAGAGCACTACTTTATAAAAAGGGGCTAAGTTAAAGAATTTATGTGTTTTAAAAAAATAAGTAAATGTAAAAAAACTTGAATTTAATTTTTTTTGGATAGAATTACTGGTAAAAAGTTTGACTTTTAAATTTTTTGAAAAAAGTTACATATAAAAATTGACTTTTACTTTTTTGGGACAGCTAGGGATGGCAAAATGGGTTGGGTCCGATGGGCCAACCCATTTAACCCGCATATTTTGGCAGGTTGGGTTGGGGTTCTTAACCCACCAATCCGTTTTGACTCGTCCCGCTTAACCCACCAAGAAGGCGGGTCAGAGGCGGAGCGGGATGGGTTGGCCCGCCAACCCGACTATTCTAAAAATATATATATTTTAATTAAATTTTTATTTTTTTAATAGTTTGAGGTAGGGCGGAGCGGGTTAACCCGCCAACCCATTTTCGCTTTTTATGCTTAATTTCTTATCTTTTATAATTATTTTTAATTATTTTTTATTTTTTGACGGGTCAACCCGTCAACCCATCAATCCATTTTTATAGTTTTTTTCTTTTGACGGGTCAACACGTCAACACACCACTAAACGGAATCGGTTAGGAAGTCTAACCCATTTTGTTAAAGCGGGCCAACTTGCCCCACCCTGTTTTAGGCGGGCCAACGGCGGGACGGGTTGGCCCGTTTTGTCACCCCTAGGGATAGCCATACCTATAAATACAAGAGGTATTGCCGGTGGATATATCGAGGGGTGTTCACGAATCAGTATTCGATTCCACAAGAAAAAAATCTGAACCAGTCAAAATCAATTGGATCGGTTTGATTTGCATTTGCAATTTTTTCAAGAAATCTGAACATAACAACCCTGTCAAAAACGGATTGGTTCAGTCGATTCTACAAAAAAAAATGGTTTAAAAATAATAAAAAGTTACATAAACTTGTCATAGAAAAACATGATGGAGAGGGGAATTTTCAAACGTCATGTATGAAAATTTCTCATATATTAAAATAAAAGTGTCAAAAACTATTATGCGAATAATTTTAAAAATGAGTATATATATATATAATCGATTTGGTTCAGATCCAGAAACCTTAATTTCGAGAATCGAATCAATTACTATCAAATCTTAATTGGTTCGGTTCGAATTCAACTCGAATACCCAAAAAATTCAAACAATTCAATTTTTCAAGTTTGTCATGTTGATCCAAATCGATGAACACCCCTAAATATATCCTAACTCCTCATATAAGTTTTTTTTAATTTCAGTAACCATACGGGCGAATCCTAGAACAGTTGGATAGGCTCCTAGGCTAACACATTCTTTAATAGGAAAATAAATTTAAAACACTGGTTAAAAAATTAAAAAGTCAACTTCTCAAAAAAAATCGAAGTAAGTATATGTATGGAAAAGTGATTTTTTTTTTTTTGATCTAAATTAGGGTATCCTCCACGCATAACAACGTAGATTAATTTCGCGAGGAAACTGAGGTCCATTTAAGAGATTGTCCTCTCTCAACAGATGTTTTTCCATATACACTGGTCAGGGATCGAATCTCTGACCACATGTTTAAGGGATTCGAATAGCTAGTCACACCAAGTTTATGAAAAGTGAAACTTTTAATATTCCAAACTTCTAATAAAATTTTGGTTAAAACATTATTTTCATCCCTTAACTTATTTTTTAATTTCAATTTGGTTTTTTAACTTTTAAAAGTTTTTATTTGGTCCATTAACTTGTCTTTGTTAACATAAGTTAGTCCTCTTCGTCAATGACGTAAGCAAAAGTGACGAAAGTGCCATATATATTAACAATTTAGAGGACCAATTTGAAACTCATTTAAAATTTAAGGGACCAATTTGAAACTCATTTAAAAGTTAAGAAACCAATTTAAAACTTGTTAACAATTTAAAGGATCAATTCGAAACTCATTTGCTTATGTCATTGACGGAGATGACTAACTTGTGTTAAAAGGGACAAGTTAATGGATCAAATTATAACTTTTAAAAGTTAAAAGACCAAATTGAAACTAAAAGATAAGTTAAGAGACTAAAATGATATTTTAACCTAAAATTTTACCTTTTTTCAACTATTTTTAGAAAAATGTTAATCAGTGTCGTAAGGATATTGGTTAAGAATTTAAAGATAAAAACTTTGTATTAAAAATAATATATTCAATATATTAAAAATTCAAAAATTATATTTTTAAATAAATTTTTTCTGATGTTGGATTCTTAAACCGTGTTGTTAGGATACTTGTACTTTACTTTAATCCTATCCTCACATCATAATTGTTTAGCTGTCACATTATCATTTTTTAATACCAAGGCACATTAAAGTCCAAGCTGATTTATAGTTGTGGAATTAGAATGGTTTGTCCATAAAACTAATTAATGATCCCCACTTATTTTATGGAATTATGAGTTGTGGAATTATGGCTTGTCCAGGAGAGGGTTGTTCGCTACGCGATTTCCCACATATCAGTCAACGTTAAAATATTTTAATTTTTTTTGGCATAATTGATGTATAGAAAAAACGGAGTTTCTCCGCTGTCAATGAACATTAGAAGGCATCAGCGATATCCATCATACTCCCATTCATCAATATTATAAACAAAAAAATCTCAAAATTTTTGATGAAATATATAAATAAAAAATAAATATTTTAAAGTAGTGGGAAAGACAAATTTGTAAAACCATTCCATAATGATTGGGGTAGATTTGGTATTTTATTGTGTAATGGAGGACATTTATATACATATATTTATATATTATATTTGGTTTTTTAATTCTCTTAAAAAAGAGCATCATTTAAGTCATTATCGAATGGATCTTTATTGTTGTGAGCACTCATTTTTTGGTTTTATTTATTTTTCAATCTGTAATTTTAATCTACTTTTAAATTTATTTTTCAATTTGAATTATAAATTTTCATTTCGTTTTAACGTTTATTTTTAAATTTATTTTCAATTTAAATTTTATTTTCATTGTCATTTTCAAATTTTAAATTTAATTCCTTTTTCAACTATAAATTTAAATTTTCATTTTTTTATTTCATGTCATTTTCATTTGATTTTAATTTCATTTTATTTATTCAAAAAATAAAAAGGTTGAATGCTTCGTCTTCCACATTAAAAATTTTTTTTATCTTTTTTTATTTGTTGTTCCATGTCATGTCATTTTCGTTTGATTTTAATTTCATTTTATTTATTCAAAAAATAAAAAAACGGTTGAATGCTTCATCTTCCATATTAATAGTTTTTTATCTTTTTTTATTTGCTATTTCAAGATGGGGTGGGTTAGTGAGTTGATTTATTGCTCTTTATGTATTAACAGACATATATAAAGATGCAAGAGTATGTAAAAACAAAATGATTTAATAAAAGACATTATAAAATAGCCATTACGTATAAGTCATTTCACTTTTCAGTCTCTTCACTTGCATGATCTTTCCTTTTCTTGCGGCAACATATGATTTGCTTTAGTTTCACTATTGTCACCTAGTTCTATGTAAGGCCAACAAGCTTACTTCAATTCATCACATAATCTCTACGTATGTTTCTCCAAAAATGGCTATTATTGTTGTTGTGACCATTCTTCTTCTTGCTCTCATAATAACTTCTGCATCCAAAGTGGTGAAAAAGTTTAATATCCCTGGCTGCAAGGTTGAAGGATTATGGTGATTCTTCGATGTAGGACATATAAATGAGTAAGCAAGGGAACATACGACTACGGAGCGCAGTTTGCCTCAAGAATGGATTTTACCACGAGCTTAATATAGTCGCACTCAAGAAAGATCATAATTTTTTTTGGGCATAACTAGTGTAGAGTTCCAAATGTATCAGCCGGTGTACATCCACAACTTTTCACTTCACTAGCCTTTTTGTTGGTTTCACTCTGTTTGGGAGATATCTTAATTGTAGTGTTTTGGCTTTTATTTTTCTTCTTTAGTTTTCCTGCAATGGAGTTGGTGTATTGCAAGTAGTAGACATTTGGATTTTTTGTTTTGTTTTTTGTTCTGTTCACAATATATCATTTCTTTGTTGCTGGTGCCTGACACCACTTGTGTTTTTGTCCAGCTTCCTCTTTTACTTATTCTAATGAAATTTTGCTTATAAAAACAATATACTTACGCTTAAGAAAAAATAATCAAGCTGGTCAACTTGATTGTGCTTTATCAAAACAGATAAATGAATTAATAATATTATTAAGTAAATTGTTTTCTTTTTCAAAGTTCATATTTCCTTATTTCAATCTTACTTTATTGTGCTTTATTTTTTTAACTTCTATTACTATATTCCAGTTTCTAACCATTAATCGTATAGATTTTCTCCGTTTCATCATAAAATCTAATATTTGTTTCTCAAAACTTTCACTAGAATTTTGCTTAATTTTAATTTATATGAAAATATTTATAAGATATAAAATATTTATATAAAAACATATTAAGATTTAGAGATAAATACTTACATCATATTTGAATGAAAATTTATATAAAACACATTAATTTTGAAGTCATAAAAGTAAATATGAATAAAAGTGTAATAACCCAATCTATACACACAAATTATTAACATATATATTACAAGGTAAAAGTATATCGCATGAAGAAAATATTTAGTTAATAAAACCAAACTTTTAAAATAAATATTTTTTCTGTGGTTAGAACTTTTTAAATTACTTAATATTTTTTCGATACATCACAATTGATAAAAATTTTAGTAAATATATTAATATACATTATAAAATTTATTTCTAGAAACAAAAATTGATGTTACATAGTTTCGATTTTTTTTTTATTTTTTATATTATAAAATTTGGTTTCAAATGCTTATATATATATATATAGATAGATAGATACATAGATAGATAAATATCCATTCTTCATAATTAATTTTATACATTTTTTTAAATATATTCTCAATTATATATTTTTTATTTTTGGGTTAAATAGGTTTTTGATCCCCGTAAAATGAACAAATTTTGATTTTGGTCCCTGTAAATTTTTTTCTTTGGTTTTTGTCCCTCTAAAATTACAAATCACTATTTTTTGTCCCGACTATCATATGACATTCATTAACTACTTATGTATCTAATAGAATGTCATATGGTCATCTTCAATGACACTCAATGACCTCTGTATCATCATGGTACCATATGATTCACCTGAAATTTTCCTTAAACCCTAAAATGAATAATATTTATCTAACTTAAAATGAATGCTAGGGGCTAAAAACAGTGATATTAAATTTTAGAGAGATGAAAACTAAATAAAAACAATTGATAGGGATCAAAAACCAAAATTTGCTCATTTATAGGGACCAAAATTAGTAATTTCATATTTTAGAGGGATGAAAACCAAAGAAAAAATTTTACAGGGACCAAAACCAAAATCCACTCATCTGCTAGGAACTAAAAACATATTTAACCCTTTATTTTTTATTGTATCTTAATCTTAATATATATAAAAGTAAGGAACACTTGAGTATTTTTTTCCGTCCAATTGCAGATCTTTATTTTATACGGTGTATAAGTATATTGTTCTGTATACTTTAGGATTTAGGGTATTTTTATTTTAGTGTATCAATATGTGATAACCATTATCAAATAATTTACATTTGAATATATGGAAAGGTCTGATTTCTCTGTATTTTATGCTTTAATTATAATAAAATATATAATTATTAGTCTTTTGTAACTGTATGGACAATAATGTGTGGGGAGTATAATTTTGTAGCATTTGGAAAGACAATAAGCTTTTGTAAGTAAAAAATAATAACATAATTAAAACTATTGAGTAATTAATATTTGTGTTATATTTGTACTGACCCAAATAGATCACAAATTTGCTGAAGGATGCTTTCAATTTGTTGAATGATACTTTCTTTGGATTTTCTTTTTTGACTCTTCTTAGAGGAAATGCCTGTCACCAAGTTCCTTATTACATTGGTTATTCCATCATTGTGAACACCTCATTTTGACCGGATCCCTTTTATTTTTTACTTAAATTTACCAAAAAAAATGGAAAAGAGTCAAGATCATAAAAAAGTCTTTTTATAAAAATCCAAAAAAAATGATAAAAGGAAAAACCACAAAAATATTTTGAGCTTCATTTATTTATTTTTGCTTGCATTTAAAATATAGAAAAAAATCTAAAAAATAAAAGATAAAAATCACAAAAATATTTTAATTTCTTGTTAATGCAGTTTCTTTTATAGATAAATAAATAAAAATGGAACATTTTGTTATTTTTAAGTTATGTCTTGTTTATAATACTAAGAAAAAATAAGAAGAAAAAATGTCTTTGGGCCAATAAACCAAGTTTCAGCCCATACCCTTGCTCCAGAACCCATTTCCCTTGCTCCATAACCCGTTTCTCTCTTCCCTCTCAAGAAAGAACCCTAGCCGCAGCCCTCTCTCTCTTTCCCCCATTCTTTCGTTCCTCTCCCTTCCCTCAGCCGAATCTTCCTCTTCCCCTCCATCAATCTCTCCTCATCACTCCTATTTCCTTTCTCAAACCTAGCCGCACAAGCAACTCTCCCCAGCGCCAATCTCGCGCTCGATCCAAGATGAGATTTTCGCTCGCATTGATCAAATCGCGTTCAATCTCGATCTCTCCCTTCCTTTTCCATCCGCGCTCAATCACGCGAGGTATGCATCATTCTTTTCTTTTTTCGTTTCAAATTAAGAACTGATTGCATTTATTTTGATTTGCAGGGAATAAAGGTTCGAATTCTATAAATAGAGGGGGAGAGGACCGAGAGAAAAAAAAATTTGAAACAGAAAAGGGAGAGAAAGAAAGGCAGAAACGCAGCACCAAAAGGGAGGCAACAGAGGCACCCCCACAGGAACTGAAGGCACTGAAGCAGCGCGTGGAAGGCGGCAGAAAATGCAGCAAAGAGACCGTTGAGGAGGAATTGAGCCAGCCTGAGAAGGAGAAAATAGAGAGTGATCCATCGACGGAGACTACAAATGCAGCAAAGGAAGGGGCTGTGACACCGCATCAACCCCCTGTTATTGGTTCTATACAGTTCCGGTTTGAGACCATTGGTAGTCCGCTATTCATGTTCGTAATTTTTTTGTGATTTGAGTTCATTATTCTGGCTTGATGAGGGTTGAGGATAATTGTAAATGGGTTCGTGGTTGAATTTGTAAGCTGGAATTGGATTTGGTGTTCTGTCTCTGTTTTGGTTTTATTTTCTTTTTTTTTTTTGGATTTTCATTGTGGATTAAATCACTTAATGATCTTGTCTATTATCATGTGAACATGAGTTGTTTGATAAAATGTTCAGATCAAGTTCTCATTCATGGATGCCTATGTTGGCTTGTTTATATGTTCATGTTCGACGGGCCATTTGTGTTATTATTGGTTCCATGTTACTCCGTTAGATCTTCCTGGTAAGAAGCTGTCAATTCATATGTTTATGCTTTCTAAAAACTTTTTTCGAGTTGTTTAGTTTTGTGATAGATTGTTCTATGTTCAAGTTGCTGCATATTGTGATTTTCGAAATGTCCTAATATGATGTTAATCCCTTGATAACATGTTTTATTTGAATAAGCCAACCATGATCTAAATTGTTAATGGATAGGTGAATGCATGGTTACTTTTGTGAATCTACTGCATAGGTGTTGGAGTATGGTGATCTGTTTTTCTTTTTTTTCTAAAGAATATAATGAAGACTATATGTTTAGTTCGGAAAGGTGGTTGTTGTACTTTTTTGAAAGCATCTTGCTTGCATTTCTTTAACAATTCCATTTTTTTTAACAATGTTTAAGACAGTAATTATGAATTAGGATTGGGATAGTGAAAATTGGGATGCTGATATAGTGACATTCTGTGCATCTGCGACTCCTTAATAAGGTTTAATGACTTGATTTATTAGTTTTAGGGATGTTCTATGGACTTGAGTGTCTTGTTCAATCCCTTAGATTCGAGTTACTCTGTGGACTTGTATTCCATGTTCAACCTTGCTTAGGACAATAAAAAACCACAAAATAAAATCTTCTTTTATAAAAAATTCTTATGCTTAATTTTATTTTAATAGTTAAAGTAATTGGATTAGTGTTATTTGGGATTGCTCTATGAAAAACGTCATGCTCAATCCCTTAGATTCGAGGTTGCTCTATGGACTTATATGTCGTGTTCAACCTCATTTAGGACTTTTCAATATAAAAATTTTAAAATACAAAACCAACAAAAATTAAAAATATAACAGAACAAAAATAACATTCCTTCTCAAAACCTTTTATTTTATTTTGGGTAAATATTGATTCATAGTTCTCTTTATGTTATTGTAATATTTTGGGGTAAAGTAAATACATTAAAGTTCATTAATTATTTGTACAATTAATTTGGGTAACCGTTTTTTGACGGGTGCACTAGGGGTGCTGTGGGGTTAAGTCCTCATCCTTCCTTGCGCACAAGCGACTCCCGAACTAGATTTGGTTCCAATGACCATTTTAAAGGTTTTCCAATTTTTTCCAAGTTAAATAAAATTGGTGGCGACTCTACATTATTTTTCATAAAATCTTTTTCTCGCCGTTTCCTTCGCGATTCTGGTCGCGACAATCATTAAAAGCAAAGAAATAAGTCTCTTGACTTCCCTCTTCAATTACTTCCCCATGCACATCTTCAGACCGATCCTCTCTGTTGCCAATAAGTAAGATACTAGAACTTGAGAGGGGTATGTAAAAGTCATTTCCCATGCACTAGAACCAAGTATTTTCATTTTGCTTAAGAACAAAAAGAAATCCTAAAAATTCTTCTCCTAAAGTGATTAGTATTGAACATCCTTTTCCAATGTCTCTTGGCTGCAAAATAAAATGGATTAGTAAATATATCATAGAACACCCAAAAAATTTTTAACTACAATACTATACGTCCATGTTCTGGTTGACAAAGGATAACCATAATTCAAGTCTTCAAAGGAAAATAGAAAGGGCAGAGCGAGTAAAAAACTCTTGAACAAAAGGTTGTTTGAATACCATACAATCATTCATGATCTACATATATTCATTAAGGCATATAAATGTTCATACAAGTAATTTGAGAAATGATAAGAGACAGCATAAGACATATATTTTAATTAAACCAAGTGACTCATCTTCAAGTAGGATATTGATAAGACAACAAAAGAATTTTCATTTCGCATTTGAACCAAGTATTTATGTTCATAAGACAACAAAAGAATTTGCATTTTGCAATTGAACCAAGTGTTTTCAAAATATTTGATTTATGCATTCTGATTTACATAGGGTACAATTAGGATATTGATAGTATGAATGTGTTGGGAATTTGCGTATTTAAAAACCAAAAACGTTGTGGAAAAATTTCCACTAAAAGGATCCAAGCGAATGGTCATGATTCATGATTATATGTTTACCTTTTGTAGCGCAGACCATTGATAAAAACATTTTCTATCACAAGCACCGCACGAACGATGCCTCTACGGTATCCACACGAGCAGACTTTGTGAGCGTCCAACGTCACGAACAAGAAGCGGCCTTCGTTTCACAGTGCTAGCTATGAAAAACGAAAACTGCAACTCACTATTCACTCTGATGTGCGGCTAGGGTAATGTCACGCATGATGGCACAAATCCTTAAGTGGTCTACTTATAGTCGAGCCTCCTTAAGTGAGTTAGTGAGCTTCGTTTGACCTAAGCGTCATGCACCATGCGCTAGGCCCAATAGAAAATGAGAGTTCAACTCTCCTTTTAATGCTCCTTTGAATCTAGTCTTTTGTGTGTAACCTTGTAGGTTCCCATAACGTTGGCAGTAATATTAAATCCCATTTAATATTACGTACAGTGAGCGGTATCTAGTAACACATCACTGCTATCCAAGTAATGAGAGTGGCAGTTGTAACACCCCGTTTTTTTTAAAAAGCTTTCTAAAAGCTTTCTGATTTTAATTAATCAGTATTTGTATGTTTGTATTTTATTGAAGGGTCTAGAGAGTGAAATAAATTAATCCGAGACCATATTCACGCGCTACGCTATCGTAGTAAGCTATGGTTGGGTCAAAAACTCAGACGGAGCTCGGTCTGCAATTTTCACTGACAGTAGTATTTTACTACTATCAAGACTTAAGTTGGACTCGTGAACGAGACAGTTAGTCTTAGAATCACGTTTTTTATATTTTCAAAAAAAATTGTCCTGACGTTCGAAAATAAAAATAATATAAAATATTCAACTGTATACTCGAACCGGAAGGCGATTGGAGCAGTAAAGGGATTTACCGGGACCCACTATCGGATAAAATTGATGTCACATCAAGTCACATCACCTCGGGAAGCATGCCATGACTCGACACTGTCACAATGACAAACGAAAATATCTGGACGCGAAAAGACCAAAATGCCCTTGGTCTTTTTCCTAAAGTACGTTTACGTCCCTAAAATATCTAAATTTTAAGACTCACCCCCTCACTCTCTCTCCTTATCCTCGGCTCACTCTCTCTCTCTCCCCCTCCATCTTCTTCTTCCTTCCTTCCTTTTTCTTCTTCTTCCTCCATTTCTTCTTTTCTTCATTTCTTTTCCTCCATTTTCACTCAACTTCCACAAGGATTTTGAAGAAGATTTGTGAAGCAAAGTTGATCCTCTTATCCTCCTCTATCACCTAAGAGGTATAGATTTCACTCTTGAGCTTTCAATCTTCATTTTCCTCCATTGAAATCTATGGTTTCAAGTTTTAAGATCCAAACTTCAAAAATTCCTAGAAAATTGTAGAAAAATCCTTTTAATGCCAAACCAATTTCTATGATCTAGTTTCATCCTCTAATTTCATAATCCAAGAGCATGAAATCAAATAATCATCCTAGCCTAATTATCTTTAAAGGGCCGAACCTATTGCTTTTGGGGGAAATGGGTTTTGGTTAAATTTTTGTGAAATGATTCTTGATTTCACCTACTTCATTCCTTAATCATGTAATCCAAGTGATTAGGAAGCCAAATCAAACTCCCACCTATTTTTCATGGTGATGTCCGAAACGCTAAGTTTTTGGTTTAAGGGGTTTTGGTTCAAATCTTTGATAATTGATCATGGATTATATCTTAGGTATGCTTAAGGATCCTTGATCCAAGAGTTGGTAGAATTTCAACATCCCTAGTCTATTTAATTAAATAGGGGCATCAGCCTAGTCCTAAGGTTAGGGGAGTTTTTGATTTAACTGTATTAATTCCTGGCTGTGTTTTGTGGTGTAGAATCGGACAGGACTCGAACGTTCGACCACACACCCGATTGACAGTTGCGGAGTCGTAGCCGGAGCTGCACGTGAGAATCACTAAGGTGGGGAGAAAGAGATGATATCGTCGGGAAGGCAAGCTAGTATATAGTATATATATGTGTGTAGGCGAACCCTAAAACCCTACTAGAGGTTGAGCCCTGGATAAAGTGTCTGGACCCTAGGTGTAGGTACTTTTGGGCTATCACCACTAAGTCGATAATATGGATGATGTGATTGATTAAGGTTGATGTGTTGAATTGTTTATTTGATTATCTGTTGGCTTATTGTGTTGAACTGATTATGTGATTCACTGTTATCTGGCTTTATGATGCTATCTGTACTGGTGAAATTACTGTTGTAATGTTCTATTGTGATTTGGCTGATTGAGTGTTGATGAGGATATGGTGAGTGTTGATGTTGTTCGGGTTGATACCGTCGTGGTACCGACCATGGAGCTGTGGCTCGTAGACGCAAGGCGTCGTGATGCTGATGTTGATGTTGATGATGATGTTGATGTTGATGTTGATGTTGATGTGGATGCGATGTGTCGTGGTCGAGTGCGTAGGCGTGAGATACCGGTATCAACTTGCGATGGATGTTTGTTGCATAGCATATCATTTCATACCACAACATTTTTGTCCCAAAGGGGGATGTCCAATTGGGGACGTGATGTTTTTAATCCCGAGGTGGGATGTCCAATGGGGGATGTGATGTGATGTAATCCCAACGGGGATGTCCAACTGGAGACGTGATGTATCGGCTGACATGCATATTGGGAAGTCAGCATATACATAGGGACTAGTACCCCTCTTATAGGCTTATTTGAGAGAATGATGGTTGAGATAATTGTACTGTATGACTTAAGAGATGGGTGATGTTGTATTGTATATGTTATCTGTGTTGTGTGATGCATGTATATATGTTGTACTGATGCCCCTCTCCCATATTGATGATACGTGTTTCTTATCTCACGCTATTTTATGTATGTGTTGCTTTTATTTTATGGGAAGACCCCGAGGAGGAACCAGTTGCTGAGGAGTTGGACGGCATTCCTTATTAGCCTGACACCGGAGGACGTGCCACGGACCCTAGCCTCGAGAGGTTGGGCAGTGATCGTGGTTAGCTGGAGAGTTGTCTCTCGGCCTATTTTCATACTTTTATTTTGGTTTGTACTAATATACTCTGTATGTATTACTTTAACACTGTAGCCCTACTGATGGGGCAAGCGATGTATGTGATATATTTCTTTATATTTTAAAGCTGTGTACTCTGAGACGTTGCGTGCCATAAATTGTTTTGCTTCCTTGCTCAATTTTTCGCTTCGCTTCGTATTAATAAGGCGCGCTAACGATTATAATGTGATTAAGGTTAGTTAATATCTTAAGTTCTCCAATGGGACGGTGGGTCGTCTCACCAATGATTTGACATAACCTTACTGCGACCAAATAACCGTGCAGTAAATGTCCCTTCGTCCATATGTCATAATTGAACGCAAGGCATAAATGTGTCTTCCTTGTTAAATCCAATTATATGTTCCTCGATCTCCGAGTAGATGTGTAATCACAAATAGGCACAATATCACATGTTGGCCGATTTCCGCCTGACCATATATATTTCACGTCTCACTCTATCGAGAGGTCTATGACATTGCTTCTGTTATGTAGGAGGAACGAATCTTATCTACATCACTTACATTCCTCAACATGTTTCATTGTAGGCCCAATAGCTATCTTTATGATCATCCTATTACAGATGATGTTTGATAGCATTAAAGCCTACAACTCCACATGTAGGAATCGTAGTGACTTCAAGTCGAAGGACTACTTCACTATGGTCGCCATGAGAAGCGCTTATGATACTTACATAACTATTATACAACGTTCTCACAGTGGGTCAATCCAGTAAAATATTACTCTAATATTTATACCTATATGATGACTTGATATCTCATACCCATAACCCGTAAGATGTGGTTATCAGTTTACTCACATAATAGTCTCGATGTATTATTGTCGTGCTAATTAATAATAATACTCGACTACGGATGCTTTAAGAATAGCGTTCTATATTTTAATGAGGTCTCATGATCAACTCACACTTGATATTTCATTAAACGAACTGCCTATTATAAGGACTTTATTATGCTAAATACTAATAACATAATAATAAACCTCAATTCTATGTATTTCATAGGAGATATTTGGGATGAATTTTGATGCATTTCATGATAAATATTGTTGTATTTCACCCCTTTTACTTAAGTTTTGACAGAATTGACGTTTAGAGGCAATTTGATGAACTTATGAAGAAAGATGAAGGTTTTTGAGCTAAAACGGAGAGAATACTGAAGTTTTGAGGTTGCCACGCCCGTGTCATGCGTGAGCACGCCCGTGCAAGCCCTCCAAGCCATCCGTCCAAACAAAGCCTTACAAAAATGCTTAAAGCTGACCTCTGAAGACTTAGCACGGTCGTGCCATGTGTGAGCACGCCCGTGCCAAAGTGAAGCAAGGCCTGAATCAGATAAGCAAGGGCTGATTGAAGTGAGCACGGCCTTACAACTGAAAAGCACAGCCGTGCAGAACATTGAGCACGTTCGTGCTGCAGCCCATGCACTACAACGTTGTTTTATGAAGTTGGTACGCCCGTGCAGAATTGAGGACGACCTAATATAATAAAGAGCACGACCATGCTGACTGAAGAGCGTGCTAGTGCTGGCTATGCAGAAGACCTAATTTTGGGCAATGTTCTCATATTTTTCTATAAATAGAGGCCCTCTGTACCATTCTAAATAATCCAATCTTATGTTTTTCATATTATCATACTATACTCTTTTGTAATAGCTTTCTAGTTTGTAGTTTTTGTTAGTTTTGATTTCTAGAGTAGGATTTGCACTTGGGGGTTAAGTTGGAAACACTTCTTCTTCTAACTCTTCAGGATGCGTTATCCATTGTTGACTTTGGTTTTGTCTATTATTATGGGTAGCCAAATTCACCACTAGAGTTATGGTTGATCTTGTATTAGTAGAAACCCTTTTTGTTATGTCCTAGCTTTAATTTGAATTCTATTTGGTTTCAAAGTTGCGATATGAATAGTGTTATTCTGTTGTTCTTCATCCTATACTAGGGATTGCGCATCCTTTGTATGCTCTTAATCGATTGATTGATATTTTAGCTATCAAGCTCAATTAAATTGATAGATCTATAAGATAATCGAGGTTTAAATTATAGATTTGAGAAAACATGATTTACACCTTTCAGTCATTCAATATCTTTGCTCTTTATGCTTTCTAATCATTTAAACTCTTTGCCTGACAATCATTGAGTTCATCTTGGGAAAAGAATATTGATTGCCTAACAAACAATTAATAGTTTTCATAGAGGAATTGATATTCGAAAAGCAATTGCGAAATTGAATAGAACTAGAATTTGGGGGTATTAAATTAAATAGAACTAGATATTGAATTGAAGTGACTGAATAGGGAAGTCAAGAGACGTATTTATTTGCTTTTAATGATGGAATAACCAATGGAATAAGGACTTGGTGACAAATATTTCCTCTGAGAAGAGTCGAAAGAGAAAATCCGAAGAAAGCATCCTTCAACAAATTGAAAGCATCCTTTAGCAGATTTGTGATCTATTTGGGTTAGTACAAATATAACACAAATATTAATTACTCAATAGTTTTAATTATGTTTTTTTTACTTACAAAAGCTTATTGTCTTTCCAAATGCTACATAATTATACTCCCCACACATTATTGTCCGTACAGTTACAAAAGACTAATAATTAGATATTTTTATTATAATTAAAGCATAAAATATGTAGAAATCAGATATTTCTATGTATTCAAATGTAAATGTAAGTCATTGATAATGGTTACCATACATATTTTTTTTTTGATGAATGGTTACCATACATATTGATACATCAAAATAAAAATACCCTAAATCTTAAAGTATACAAAAAATATACTTATGCACTGTATATAATAAAGATCTGCAATTGGACAAAAAAATACTCAAGTGTTCTTTACTTTTATATATATTAAGATACAATAAAAAATAAAAATTATATAATTGAGAATATATTTAAAAAATATATAAAATTAATTATGAAGAATGGATATATATATATATATATATATATAAACATCTGAAACCCAATTTATAATATAACAAATAAATAAAATTGAATCTATATAACATCAATTTTTGTTTCAAGATATAAATTTTATATTGTATATTAATATATTTACCAAAATTTTTATCAATTGTGATGTATCGAAAAAAAAATATTAAGTAATTTAAAAAGTTCTAACCACAAAAATAATATTTATTTTAAAATTTTTTATTTTATTAACTAAATATTTTCTTAATACGATATACTTTTTACTTGTAATATATATGTTAACAATTTTTTGTGTAGATTAGGTTATTACACTTTTATTTATATTTACTTTTATGTCTTCAAAATTAATGTGTTTTATACAAATTTTCATTCAAATATGATGTAAGTATTTATCTCTAAATCTTAATACGTTTTTATATAAATATTTTATATCTTATAAATATTTTCATATAAATTAAAATTAAGCAAAATTCTAGTGAAAATTTTGAGAAACAAATATTATATTTTATTATGAAACTGAGAAAATCTTTACGATTAATGGTTAGAAACTGTAATACAACAATAGAAGTTAAAAAAATAAAGCACAATAAAGTAAGACTGAAAGAAGGAAATATGAAATTTGAAAAATAAAATAATTTACTTAATAATATTATTAATTCATTTATTTGTTTTGATAAAGCACAATCAGGTTGATCAGCTTGATTGTTTTTTCTTCAGCGTGATTATATTTTTTTTATAAGCAAAATTTCATTAGAATAAGTAAAAGAGGAAGCTGGACAAAAACACAAGTGGTGTCAGGCACCAGCAACAAAGAAATGATACATTGTGAACAGAACAAAAAACAAAATAAAAAATCCAAATGTCTAATACTTGCAATACACCAACTCCATTGCAGCAAAACTAAAAAAGAAAAATAAAAGCCAAAACACTACAATTAAGATATCTCCCAAACAGAGTGAAACCAACAAAAGGCTAGTGAAATGAAAAGTTGTGGATGTATACCGACTGATACATTTGGAACTCTATACCAGTTATGCCCAAAAAAATTATGATATTTCTTGAGTGTGACTATATTAAGCTCGTGGTAAAATCCATTATTGAGACAAACTGCTCTCTGCACTCATATGTTCCCTTGCTTATTCTTTTATATTTTCTATATCGAAGAATCACCATAATCCTTCAACCTTGCAGTCAGGAATATTAAACTTTTTCACCCTTTGGATGCAGAAGTTATTATGAGAGCAAGAAAAAGAATGGTCACAACAACAATAATAGTCATTTTTAGAGAAACATATGCAGAGATTATGTGATGAATTGAAGTAAGCTTGTTGGCCTTACATAGAACTAGGTGACAATAGTGAAACTAAAGCAAATCATATGTTGCCGCAAGAAAAGGAAAGATCATGCAAGTGAAGAGACTGAAAAGTGAAACGGCTCATAAGTAATGGCTATTTCATAATGTCTATTTATTAAATCGTTTTATTTTTACATACTCTTGCATCTTTATATATATGTGTTATTATATAAAGAGCAATAAATCAACTCACTAACCCACCCCATCATGGAATAGCAAATAAAAAAAGATAAAAAACTATTAATATGGAAGATGAAGCATTCAACCGTTTTTTATTTTTTGAATAATAAAATGAAATTAAAATCAAAGGAAAATGATATGACATGAAACAACAAATAAAAAAAGATAAATTTTTTTTAATATGGACGACAGAACATTCAACCTTTTTATTTTTTGAATAAATAAAATGAAATTAAAATCAAACAAAAATGACATGAAATAAAATAAAAAAAATGAAAAGTAAAATTTATAGTTGAAAAAGGAATTAAATTTAAAATTTAAAAATGACAATGAAAAATAAAATTTAAATTGGAAATAAATTTAAAAATAAAGGTTAGAATGAAAGGAAAATTTATAATTAAAATTGAAAAATAAATTTAAAATTAAATTAAAATTACAGATTAAAAAATAAATAAGACCCAAAAATAAGTGCTCACAACATTAAAGACCCACTAAATAATGACTTAAAAGATGCTCATTTTTAAGAGAATCAAAAAACCAAATATAATATATAAATATATGTATATAAATATCCTCTATTACACAATAAAATACGAAATCTATCCCAACCATTATTTACAAATTTGTCTTTCCCACTTCTTTATTTTTGTATATATAAGATATTTTCTTTGGTCAGTACTATAAGCAAAAATTTAATGGAATAGACATATTAAGAAAGTTGATTAATCTCATTTAATGTTATTAAAAAAATTAGATCTATTATCTAAAATACCCTTCATAAGGGACTTGAGATTTGAGACTTGAAATAAAATGAGTTATTGAAAAATAAAATTTATAATAAATGAAAATAATATTTTATAAATAATGTCATTAAATAGGAAAAAAATAATTATCTTTTATTTATATATTTTTTCAAAAACTTTGAAATTTTTTTATTTATAATATTAACGGGAAGGAGCGTGATGGTTAACGCTGATGCCTTCTCATCTTCGTTGACAGCGGAGAAACTCCCTTTTTTTTTATACATCAAATATGCCAAAAAAGATTAAAATATTTTAACGTTGACTGATATGTGGGAAACCGCATAGCGAACGACCCTCTCCTGGACAAACCATAATTCTACAACTCATAATTCCATAAAATAAGTAGGGATCATTAATTAGTGTTATGGACAAACCATTCTAATTCCACAACTATAAATCAGCTTGGACTTTAATGTGCCTTGGTATTAAAAAATGATAATGTGACAGCTAAACAATTATGATGTGAGGATAGGAATAAAGTAAAGTAGTTAAAAATAAGGATTTCCTTAATATGGATATTAATTAAGTAATCCAAAATTAAAAAAAGTTTATTGAAAAATATAATTTTTGAATGTTTAATGTATTCATTTCATCATTTTAAATACAAAATTTTTATCTTTAAATTCTTAACTAATATCCTTAAAGCATTTGTTAACTTTTTTCTAAAATTAATCAAAAAAAAGGTAAAATTTTATTAGAAGTTTGGAATATTAAAAGTTTCATTTTTGGATACATATACTTACAACATTTTTCATGAGAAGTTGACTTTTTAATTTTCTAACCAGTGTTTTAAATTTATTTCCCTATTAAAGAATGTGTTAGCGTAGGAGCTTATCCAACTGTTCTAGGATTTGCCCGTATGGTTAAAGAAATAAATAAAAAACTTATTTGAGGAATTAAGGATATATTTTGGGGTGTTTATGGGTTCGGATTGATACGACAAATCTGAAAAATCGAATTGTTTGAATTTTTTGGGTATTCGAGTTGAATTCGAACCGAACTAATTAAGATTTGATAGAAATTGATTCGATTCTCGACGATTATATATATATATATATATATATATATATTCACTTTTAAAATTATTTGTATAATAGTTTTTGACACTTTTATTCTAATATCTGAGAAATTTTCATATATGACGTTTGAAAATTTTTCTCTTGATCATATTTTTCTACGACAAGTTTATGCAACTTTTTATTATTTTTAAACCAATTTTTTTTGTAGAATCGACCGAACCAATCCGTTCTTGACAGGGTTGTTTTGTTCAGATTTCCTGAAAAAAATTGCAAATGCAAACCAAACCGATTTAATTGATTTTGATTGGTTCAGATTTTTTTTCTGTGGAACCGAATCAAACCGATTCGTGAACACCCTTCGATATATCTAGGGCAACGCCTCTTGTATTTATAGGTATGGCTATCCCAAAAATTTTAAAAGTCAATTTTTATATGTAACTTTTTTCAAAAAAAATTAAAAGTCAACTTTTTACCTGTAAATCTCTCCAAAAAAATTGAAATTCAAGTTTTTTACATTTACTTTTTTTTTTTTTTTGAAAAAACACATAAATTCTTTAACTTAGCCCTTTTTAATAAAGTAGTGTTCTTCTTTAGCCTCCCCAATGCATATTTTCTTGCTCTCCCCTAGATCGTTTAGTGGACTGATATTTTTATACACTTTATCAAATCAAAGATAAATACACCCATATTTGCTCACTTTAAAGATAATCTCACTTCAAATGATCAATTTTACTTTTAGCTTTGATCTCGTTTGTATATATTTTTATTAAAAAAAATATTATTACAGCAAACAAGTGCACACTTATATTGATAAAGCTTTAAACTTGACTATTAGACTTCTTTCATGTTTAAAAAAAATCTTTTATGTAAAATATTTTAATAATTTCTAAAAATTTAAGTAACTTTTATATATTATGGAAATTAAATATTTTAGACTGAACCCTCAATTCTATCCTTCAAAGATTATAGTGTCGCTAGTTAGGTCCTTGAAAGTTTTTCCACTGATTAAGTCATTGAAAGATGCAGAACGTCACTGTGTTGATAGTTTTGTTGCTCACCATTTAAAAGCAATTAAGTTAACGAAGATGTGGCAAGTTAAACGCTTAGGTGCTTGTAAACTCTAAGTGGAGGGTGGATGATTTAGGTGAGATAAAAGCGAAAAGCAAAAGAAAAAACAAAAGAAAAAAATGTAAGGAAAAAAGTAAACATTTATGGGACAACAAAATTCAAATGGAAAAAACAACTTATTATAGAGCATGAACATTTAAACAAAAATTTTACTAAACTTAAAATTAGTTAGGGAGTAGATGTTGAGTTGGCTTGGGTTGGGTCGATGTCAGGTTGCTTTCGTTGGACTATGAGTCGGGTTACCTGTGACACCACCTTCTGGGACATCACATGGTAATCCATTGCAGAAACTAAAACCTTTTTTTGAAAAACACTCACTCGAGTGGTTATAGAAATTTGATACCAAAAACAAAACAGAACAATCATATAAAATAAATTGCCATTAATCCTTTGTAATAATAACTCAAGTTCGCCATAAGGCGTACATCATTTTCCCAATCTTTAAGTACACCGTACGTACATAAAAAATCCTAAGAGCTGGTCTAATAAAAGAACATCTAAAGATGATAGAGTATACTACCCAGTATACTTCAAACCCATGAGACTAAGCCTCGTCGTCGCCAGTCCACACATCTTTGCCGTCGACGTAAAGAGACTCCAACTTCGGGGTCCCGAAGTGACCCAGAGATTCACTGAAATGCATCTGTACATGTATCCAAAAACATAACAGGGTGTCCAACATATACAGGCAAGGGTGAGATACCAATATATAGATTCGAACACGATAACTACATGCATTACACATCAACAACACATGGGCATATACAATCATTACGTATAAGATTCTACTGGATAAACAAGTAGTATATCATAGGGTCTCATACCCGACAGTCATTGTCATTTTCAAAAGAAATGCATGACACTTCAATATTCATCATCTAATTCTTTACTTAGTCTCCGGAGATCTCAACACTGTTATATAAAAACTGAGCTGATTAGGCTCAAGGTAGATTGGCCCCAGGCAACAATGATCAGCAACTAAGTGCTTATTCAGAGGTAAATGAACACCATGACATTACGCGATTACATGGAATTACATTCAGCGGTACTTGATAAATCGTAAATGGTCATACTCTATTGTCCAACACAAGGCACAATATTCATCGTTCGTATGACACCATTGTCCATCAAGGCACAATGTTACTCACCGTCTTGAATATCCTGCCATCAAGATATCCAGATTAACATTGTTGGCACGTCTGCCGAATTTTAATGCATGGAAAAACGTTTTAAGTCTTGCCACTTTTCTTTGTGTTCGTTCTTTCGTTGTCGTAGCTCAAAGGCTCCTGACTATTCATAATTTACACTGTTTTAAAACTTTTCACCGTTAGCACAGAACAAAACGTCCGAGTGCTCCATCGCGGAACTCTAGACTGATGCACCAGCCCGAGGTCCTTGGTAATAGAAAACATCATTCACCTTTAATCATGCTTCCTCATAACAAGAGGACGTTTCCCCATAACAAGAGGAGGACACACAATCCACAGGACACGCGGTCCATAACATCGTTGAATGGCTTCTCGTGCTATTTTTACAGAACACTAGCATCCCGACGTCTCGTATACTAGGTTCACGTTTTCATCGTTTTTCACCGTTTTTCGTTCATCGTTTTTTACTGTTTTTCGTTATGTGAAACACAAATCCAAAACGAAATCTCCATAACTTATCCTAGTTAACGGATTTTACACCGTTGGGAAAACTCATTTTACAGAAAAACTTTTCTGTTTGGAACCTGTTTTATAAAGCATTGAATTTCTGATAAAACTTATCTTTTGTTGCAAAGTCTCTTCCCAAAAACTATTTCTGAAAGGAAACAGATGAAACCAAAAACGTCTTCTCAGAACAGCATTACTGTTTTTCGAAAATGTTTTTCGTAAATCTTTTCGGAATTAAAACATCATTTTAGCGTTAAAAACGTTCTAAGTTCCAAAAACTTGACTTTTTCCACATCAAGATCAATTTATTCTTAAAAAACTAACTTTTCCTACTAACTTCATAAATCACTTTAAGATTCCTCTTTTCCTTTAGAAAACTAGCGTCGTTGAAAAATCTCCAACGTTTTCCCAAATAAATCTGTGGCGTTTACTACAAAGCTTTTTTAAGGCTTTTATCCCCGTTAATTAATTGAGCACTGATCACTGTCGGGCTTCTCAATCAACAATCCACATCACAATATTGATATACCAACGTTATAGCAGATAATACAGTTTATAACATGCATTAAAATACTATAATACATATTAGCAGATAATTCAACCATGAATCAATAATCATCAGCAGATAAACAACAGCTGAAACAAATCAACCAATCACCACACAGCTCAAATAAATACATACAGACCACTACAGACAACACATAGTTATCGAGAGATTCCCTCAGGCAATTCTCCCCTTACCTCTCGGAGTATCCTCCGAATGCAAAGTCATTTGATCGATCCGCGAAATCTCCCGATTCCTCGTCCGATTACCCGACGACAACTACACACAATTAATTAATTAAGATATCAACTTTAAATCACAAAAAATTTCCTTAACCCCCTTCACCTATTGTTCGGCCTTAGCTAGAAAAATTTAGCTAGGGAGTTCCAAAAATTCCTATCTCTTGGATTCCATCCTTACTAGGTGTGCGAAGGCTAGATCAAAGCCCATTACACCAAAACTTAAACCAAAACCCCATCCACCCAATCATGGAGGTTTCGGCCAAAATACCCATTTGATCTAGGAAGCTCATTTGGTTTCCAACTCTCGGATCAATGATCCTCAAGTACACACAACACTAGATTAAGTTACATTACTCAAAAATTTGAAGTAAGACTCTTGTTTTTCAACAAGGGTGGGTTCGACCACTCCTAGAAACAAATAGCTAGATATGTTATTTGATTACATGCTCTTAGATCGTGATAGAGAATGATGAAACTAGATCATAGAAATTGATTTCACATTAAAAGGATTTTTCTATGATTTCTTATGGATTTTTGAAGTTCATGGTTAAAAACTAAACCTCCATGAAGCTTTGAGATTAAAGAGAGAAATAGAGATATTAAAAGGTGAGGAATGGAGTTAATATCTCCTAGATGATGAAGCTTGGGAAGGAGACCAACTTGTTTCACCAAATCTTTGAAGAATCAAGAAGAAAAATGAAGAAAAGCTTTGAAAGAAATGAAGAACAAGAAGAAAGAAAATGAGAAGAGAAAGAAGAAGAAGAGAAGGCGTGGGGGAGAGAAGAAAAAGAGGTGAGGAGGTTTAGAATCTTAACTTAGGGGTATAATTGTCATTTTACAAAAGACTAGGGACATAATTGTCATTTCCCTTATCCCCTATAAATATCTAGATATTTCTAGAAATATAATGATGACATTGGTGATTCACAGGGTCAAAAGGGTCATTTCATAATTTCTCAGGGGTAAAACAGTCTTTTCATCCTAGGGCAAATGGTAATTATGAAAAAGGTCAGGGCATTTTGGTCTTTTCGCGTCCAGATATTTTCTAAACGTCATCATTACAGTGGTGAGTCATGGCACACCTTCCTAGGTGATGTGACTTCAACCTTATCCGTAGCGGTTTCCGATAAATCCCGTATTCAGCTCCGTTGTTCATCCGATTTAGGTTTTACGCCCGAATAACGTATAACGACTTATTTATTTTGAATTCAAAATAACCAATATCGTTGGAAATAAAATATAAAACCTAACTGCTTCGTTCACTCATCGAAATTAGGTTTTCTGATCAGTAAAATCTTACTGTTAGTGAAAACGCAGACCGGGCTCTGCCCGAGCTCTTAACCCAAAATTTAAGCATAGCTTCCTATGATAACGTAAAGCGTGACTACGGTCTTGGATTATTTTATTTCACTCTCTAGACCCTCCAATAAAATATAAATACATAAATAATGTTTAATTCATATTAGAGTTTAGAGAGTGTGAAAAATCGGGGTGTTATATTACCCGATCTAGAACAATATGTATGTCCAAGATTTGACTTGTCATTCTAACAAGTTTTGTTCTCCGGATCATCCTATCCCGGTCACGTATTATACATTAGTTGAAAACTTATATTATTTTTATAATTAGTTACAAATAATAGGATCCTATAAATGATGGTTGATTATTATAATTAGATATAAATAATAAGATCCTAAAATTAGTTATTTTGTTTCTCTTATCTCTTGAATTTTTTTTACGAAAAGAGAAATATTATTCCTTTGAACATAAGTCCTCAAGAATACAATGATCTTGTAAGGAGTTTTCTCCATCCAACTTTGGTTTGGATGTTTAAAGGCATATTTAGCCAAGACATAGGCCACTTGGTTGCCATTTCTGCCTATACAAGAGTACATAATATGTGAAAAAGGGCTTCAAATAGTTTACAATATGCCAAAAGGGAGCCCAAATAAGAACCCGAACAACCCTAATTTTGATCTTGATTATATAATGATGGTCTATCTGCCCAAATGACTTTTATTTGAATGATCTATACTAAACTGTGAATCTTATTGACTTGTTGAATGATTTTAATTAGTTAATTATCATTATTCATAAAAAAAAATCATATAAGTTAGATAATTAATCAAAGGGTTTTACTCATGAGTATCTTAAGAGCAACTTTACCGGTACATATATGAGATGCTTATCCAGTTAAGCATCGATGCTTAACTAGAAGCACCATTGTAGCCACATCTTAATAAGCATCCCATTTTTTATGGGTGCTTCCACAAGCATCAGTGCTTGTGGGAATGTTGCAAGTAAATAGCCTTTTGGTCTTTTTTTTATTTTTTAACATATCAATTCCTATATATATATATGATTAACATCCAATTTTTTACATAATCAAACCTATTAAATTTCTCTCATTTATTTTCATATAATATCTCAAAATTTCTTCTTCTTTTTTGACTCATATTCTCTCAAAGATCATCCAATTTTTTTACTCACATACTCTCAAATCCTCAACTTCCAATTTTGGAAAAAAAATTCAAAAAACCCAAAAAAAATAAAAAATAAATAACCAAATACCCTCTTTCCCCCATTATATACACAAATACCCCATTTTTTCTCTCTCACTTTCCTCTCCCTCTATTCACGAATTCCTAACATAATGATTTTTTATTTTTATTTTTTAATGTATGGAAGTCGGGTTTGGGACACCCGACTTCTCAATGGGATTTTAGTTTTTTTTTTTAATATTTTAGGTAGGAAGTCGGGTTTAGAGAACCCGACTTCCCTTAGGGTTTTTTTTCCAATTAAAAAAAATGTTTTTTTGGTTCTTTATTAATTTTTTTGGATTTTTATTTAAATTTTTGATGGGTTTTAGGGTTTAAAAATGTGTGATTAATTTTTTTAATTAACTAATTGTGTTGGTTGTTAATTATATGATAACAATAATCGTTTTATGGTTTCAATATTTATTTTTATGGAATTTTAATTAAATTTAATGGTTTTTAGGGTTTAGGGTTAGAGTTCAATGGATAATATTATGAAACCCTATATGATTAATATAATCAATAATATTATTAAAATACATTAATTATAATTAAGTACCAAAAAGCTAAAAAACATAATGATATCATTACTTATGAAAAAAGGGCGATAATGACTACTAGAACTAAAACAGAAATGGTTTATGATCCCAAAGTTTTAATAATTAATAAAATTATTATATGTTTATGAGAAGAAGTTTAAGCTCAGTTGTTACTAATTCATTAAGTCAAAAGACTTTTCTATGTATCTGACTTCAGATAGATTCTCAATGAGCACTAAGCTTCAACGTCCAAAGTTCCATATAGCTTATATTGGACGATAAAAGCTCAAATCATTCTCTACGTCCAACGGTACAATATCGTTCTCAAACAGTCTGCGTCCAAAGAAGATTGTGGATCGTCCAACTGGTCCTTGATTTTTATTCTTTAAAGGATAAGTATCTTGTGTCCAGAAGTCACAAGAATATTTTATTGTGCGTTCAATCTTTTATATTACTTATGCGTCCACTAACTTTATTTTATAGATGATGTGGCACTATATCAATAGTCTTTAAAAGATCTTAAAAGAAAAATATGTTTCTATAAAGACAAAACAAGTTACAACGTTGTACACGTCAAGCCACAAAAAGCAGAAAGCATGACGGCCAAAAAGCAAAGGACAATCTGCTCTGAATATCTTGCTACAAGCTATTATCACTGCTATTCTGTCAAAAGCAAACTTGCCTCCCTGCCTACACAAAGAAAGGACAACTATGAACGGAAGACAGCTTGCAAATGGACATGTGTCTAACGTATATTTCAATGAGTCTAAACTGACAAGTTTTCTACCGTTTGAAATCCAGAAGATAGTCAAGACTATTTAAAGACCATCATTTGAAGAGTCAACAACAATAACATACACAAGAGAGAATTCATACGCGATTCAACCTTCATATTCTTTTCTTTGTAAAGTTACAAACAGATTCAAAAAGCTATATCTTGTAATATTCTCACACTTGGTGAGTTAGTTAAAAGCTCAAAACCCTTCTCAAATCTTAGGATTAGTTGAGCCTGAAGAGACTTGTATGTAAAAGAATACTTGGAGCCTGGAGAGGTGTAGAATACTTGGAGTTGTAAAGTCAGGAGTAACTAGGAAACAACTTGTGGAAAGTGCTAAGTGTTTTAGTGAAAAAACTTTCTGGAGGAAGGGTGAGACAAGCCCTTCCTCGAAGGTCCCATTAGTAACCCTAACTTGTATTCTCAGCGTTACAGCGTAACGTAGCGATATAAATAGCGGAAATATTTAAAATAAACAACACACTGATACCATAATAATTTATACAGACATAATAGTACTGGCTCCATCAGTAGAGCCTACAACAACTGATACCAACTACAAAAGACTTCAGAGTACACAACAAATAAAAACTAAAAGCATAGCAGCGGAAATAAAAGTACATACGACTTCCTCTCTTGGCCCTAACAATACATGTCACTCTCGCACTATAGGCAACGAATCCAACTTAGGAGGTTCCTTAGCTTCCATAGAGAATAACAACACATGTTTCTGAGATTTACTACCTAGCTTCCGATCATTAGAAAGCATCAATCTAGATTGCTTAGGGAATGATAAGGTCTTTTTAGAATATTCTAACACTACATGGTCAGCCGAAAGCCAATCCATACCCAAAATTATATCAAGTTGTTGCATAGGCAAACAAACGAGATCAACAGAAAAAGTTCGATTCTCAACGACAATAAGACAATTTAAACGGACAGTTATGGTTGTCAAAGAATTATTGGTACGAGTAGAAACAGTTAAGTCATGGGGAAGTAAAGAAACATGCAATTTTAAATGATCCACACACTCTTAGGATATGAAGGAATGTGTAGCTCTCGAGTCAAACGATACAGATAAGAGTTTACCTGACACTAGGCACATATGTAAGATCAGGGGATTGAGAGAATTCAGCTTCTCGAATGGTAAATACCCTTCCGGTGGCTTGTGGTCTCGCTGCTTGCTGCCCGGTTCCTTGGGTCCTGGTCATTGGGCCTTGCCCGCTTGTGTTATACCTCTCACCTTGTGTACATTCTGGCGCTATGTGACCCACTTGGCCACATCTGAAGCACTGGTGAGTCTCCCTTATCGGGCTATCCCGAATTGAATGTGATCCTCCACACCTGAAGCAGACACTTGGTTGGAGTTGTCTTTCATCCGGCCTTGTTGTTTGACGGTCGTAAGGCCTCCGTCCCGTCTGGAATCTTCCTTTTCCTCCTCGACCTCTCTGGTCAAACATCCGAGTTGGTCTTCCAGTTCTGCCTTGCTGCAGCTCTCGTTTCTTGTCGATGTTCTCAATGATTGAACATCTCTCCAGCATCTCGGGCAGTCGGGTGATATTTAGCGATGCGATCACCCTCTGCAAATCATACTTCAGGCCACCCTCAAAACGCCTGCAAACCCACTCTTCGTCAGGGAATCTCTAGTAAAATTCAGAAAATTTGAGCAGCGCCTCGAATCTTGCAGTGTACTCCCCAACAGACATGGTCACTTGCTTCAGACCCATAAACTCTTTCTCTTTTTCCCTTCTCATCATCCTGGGGAAATACTTCTCCAGGAAGCATTCTCGAAACAGTCCACAGTTGATAACTCGACCTTCTGTTTCAAGCATCCTCTGCTTACCTTTCCACCACATTTCTGCATCTCCCATCAGCATGAAGGATGCATAAGTAACTTTTATGCCCTCACGGCAATGCATCGCCGCAAAGATTTTCTCCAGCTCTTGTATCCAGAGTTCAGCTCCTTCTAGGTTGAAGTCGCCATTGAACTGCGACGGCTTCCCTTTCAGAAAAGTATTCAGTCTGGTGTCTTCCATTAAGACTCCAACTTGTTGATTCTGTCTCTGTTGTTGCTGCATGGTCAACTGTAGTAGTTGAGCGTTCTGCTGCAACTTTGCCGTCGCCAGTGCCCTAACTATCCTCAGGGCTTCGGCTGATTCTATCCCATCACCAACGTGGGAATTTCCTTCGTAACCATTTTCGAGTTCAGTGACACTCGTTATGACCCTTCTGCCACGTCCTCTAGGTCGTCCGCGAGCCATTCCTTCCTGGCAAAGGAAACATTAGCTTCGATCCATAAGACACATGATAAGCCTGCGGCTAAAAGGCTAGAAAAAGAAGAAAATAAGGGAAAAGGTAAAAACAAGGTCCTCGCCTCGCGAGCCAGAAGGCCAGCCTGAGCAGTAAAGTACAGCCTTTCGGTCTTGCTACGCGAAAACTATGCTCGCCACGCGAGACAGAAGGCCAGCCTGATCAGTAAAGCACAGCCTCTCGGCCTCGCGACGTAAAACCAAAGCTCGCCTCGCGAGCCAGACAGAAGCAACATACAATCTTATTCAACAGACATATATATATCATATGCCTTACGAACAAAAATAGTCATCACACTCGATAACTTGCGCATCGGACGTCCTACCCAACTTCTAAGCATAGTTAATACCCAATGCGGGTTCAACTAGACACGACCAGAAATTACAACCTAACCCAAGCAGTCCTTGATTAAGAATCAAACTGCTCTGATACCACTAAAATGAGACAACCCTTTCCTCGGAGGTCCCATTAGTAACCCTAACTCGTATTCTCAGCGTTACAGCGTAGCGTAGCGATATAAATAGCGGAAATATTTAAAATAAACAACACACTGATACCATAATAATTTATACAGACATAATATTACTGGCTCCATCAGTAGAGCTTACAACAACTGATACCAACTATAAAAGACTTCAGAGTACGCAACAAATAAAAACTGAAAGCATAACAACGAAAATAAAAGTACATACGACTTCCTCTCCTGGTCCTAACGATACATGTCACTCAACCCATATACTGGCCATAACAACTACAACTACTAACCCCCAATGTCTAAAGTCCTCCAACACCGGGCTCCATGGCTCTCCCGCCAGCATCTAGTTCTATGGGTATGCCATCAATTTCCTCTGGCAATTCCTCAACAGTGATCTTCTCGTACAATCGAGAATAATAAAATACGACATAGAAAATAGAGGGGATAAGAAATAGCAATTCATCAGATATGGGAAAACAGCTATATAAAATAATTTATATAGATAGCAACACTCAACAGCATAACAGTGATAACCAAACAACTCGCCAGATAATTCTCTCTTAACTATACAACTATATGGACGCGATCACGACGCGACATTCCCAACAGATCAAGATGTCTCGTTCATCTCTGTGCCACCCCCCGTAATGCAAGGTTCGGCCAACAGCCTGTAGGCTCAACTCGTCTCATGGGTACAACATATTCCCCCGCCCGCAGGCCAGGTCGGAACATTCGCCCGTCAACAACGCAACTTACGGTAACGACGTATCCCCCCGCTTGCAGGCCAGGTCAGGATATTCGCCCGTCCGTTAACAACTAATTGGTACGATCATCTCCCTGCAGGCAACATCGGAATCGCCCGTATGCCAACACATTGATGAACAACAACTATGCAACATGAATCTCACCGACTCATCTCAGGATCAACACTTAGTGCCTCAACCACGACTTACAAACAAACCACGACTAACTTTCCTCCGGCTTAACCGGGTATCGACTTTATATCACAACATCAACAGATCAACTGTATCTCTAGGTTGAGCATTATGACATACATATACACACACACACACACACACACACACACACACACACACACATATATATATATATATATATATATATATATATATATATATATATATATATATATATATCCTAGACTTTCTCACCACACATTCATCTCCCAACTCATCAGAATTTACTGCCTATCTCTACTCAAGCATCAATAGTCACAACAGCACATTAACAACAACCAAAAACAGATTCAATAAACAATAATATCAACTCACAGATAAATAGTTAAGTAATCATAAACATATAATAGGCATATAGGCATATACACATATCATATATAATATACTAAACATCCCATCACAGAACATATATCCTTGACATACAGTAAATATCAACCTAACGGTCAAACGACCTCTAGTAGGTTTGGGTCGCCCTAAGCATATCAATATATATTATTTTAAATCTTGCCTCCCCAATGATATTGTGGTTCTTTCCCCCACCTTAGTGATGTTCCTGTGAGACTCCATCTACGGCTCCGCAATCGTCAATCGGGTGCGCTGTCGAACGTTCGAACACCGTCGGATTCTCTATAATAAACCACAACCAGAAATCAATACAGTTAAATCAAAAAACCCTTTAGTCCAAATGACCAAGGTTCTGCCCGGATATTGAAATTCTACCAACTCTTGGATCAATGATCCTTAAGCATACCTAAGACATAATCAATGACCAATTAGCAAAGATTTGAACCAAAACCCCTTAAACAAAAAGCTTAGGGTTTCGGCCATCACCTCTAAAAATAGGTGAGAGTTTGATTTGGCTTCCTAATCACTTGGATTACATGATTAAGGAATGAAATAGGTGAAATCAAGAATCATTTCACAAAAATTGGACAAAAACCCTTTTCCCCCAAATAGGCATAGATTCGGCCTCTTCAAGTTAATTAGGATAGGAAGATCATTTGATTTCATGCTCTTAGATAGTGATATTAGAGGATGAAACTAGATCATAGAAATTGGTTTGGCGTTAAAAGGATTTTTCTACAATTTTCTAGAGATTTTTTAAGTTTGGATCTTAAACTTGAAACTCATAAAATTTAATGGAGAAAATGAAGATTGAGAGCTCAAGAGTGAAATCTATACCTCTTAGGTGATAGAGGAGGAAGTGATGATCAACTTTGCTTAACAAATCTTCTTGAAAAACCTTTTGGAAGCTTGAGAAAAATGGAGGTGAAGTTAAGGAAGAAAATGGTGGAAATAGAGAAAGGAAAGAAAGAAAGGAAGAAGAAGAAGAAGATGGAGGTGAGAGAGAGGAAGGGCTGCTCTAAATTGAAGAGAGAGAGAGAGAGAGATCATGTCACCTTTTTAGATATTTTAGGGACGAAATTGTCCTTTAGGAAAAAGACCAAAGGCATTTTTGTCTTTTTGTAGTGTGAATGCGTTCAGATATTTTCTAACATCATTATGACACTGGCACGCATCCCAATGTGATGTGACTTGATGTGACATCAAGTTTATCCGTTAGCAGGTCTCAGTAAATCCTTATTCGATTCCGTTTAGCTCCCGATTCGAGTTTTCATCCGAATAGTTTATATTATTTTCATTTTCGAAGGTCAGGACACATTTTTTCGAAAATGTAGGAAACGTGATTCTAAGACTAACTGTCTCGTTCACGGGTCCAAATTAGGTCTCGATAGTAGTAAAACACTACTGTTAATGAAAAATGCAGACTGAGCTCCGTCTGAGTTTTCGACCCAAAATTTAACTATAGCCTCCTACGATATCGTAGAGCTTGACTATGGTCTTAGTTTACTTTATTTCGCTTTCTAGACCTCCCAATAAAATACAATTACATAAATACTGATTAATTAAAAAGAACAAGAAAATCGAGGTGTTTTAAAGGGACTGGACATAGCTCTTCGATTTGTAAGAGTGACCCATGATATATCTCTGTGTGAATCTCTTTATCCCTAATATTGTCAAGTTTATTTATTTGGTAACTTGGGGATTGAAAACAAGGTTGCTTAACGTTTTTTGAAAACCTGTTTTTCTTTGTGTCTTGTTTAACATCCTGCTTGCTTAAAATGCTTTTGAAGAGGTTTTCAAAACGGTTTAAGAAACACAATTTAACCCCCTTCTTGTGTTTCCCTGTTTCACTTTCAATGGCAAGTACACAAAAATTAATCTCCTAAATTGTGTCCAGCCCCACATTGTGGAGGTCGTCGGTTACGGTGTGGACTCCATCGATCTAGATGTTCCTCATCAGCTGCAGCGGGTTGCTCAGGTTGTTGCAAAGCCTCGTTCAGATTAAGATTTACGGGAGGCGTTGAATAACTGACGGTCGATTGGTTTGGGAATGATGAAATGCCAAATGGGTACATACTTTGCATGTATGCAGCGGCCGACTGTGGGGTTCCGAAGTCTGAGCCAAAGAGATTGCTCAAAAAATCTCTTTCGCTAGTGTGAAAGAGTGCCAACCTTGGTCAAAGAGTGGGGAAACCTCTTGTTTTGTAGGGGTGTAAGCAAATGAATGTCTAGGCGGTTAGGGGGCCTCTTGTTGTGTAGAGGTATAAGCAAATGAATGTCGAGATGGTTGGGGGTCATCATTTTCCATGGCAACACAATTAGTTAATTAAAAAAATTAATCACACATTTTTAAACCCTAAACCCTAAAAACTATTAAATTTAATTAAAATTCCATAAAAATAAATATTGAAACCATAAAACGATTACTTTTATCATATCATTAACAACCAACACAATTAGTTAATTAAAAAGTAATCACATATTTTTAAACCCTAAACCCTTAACCCGAAAACCCATTAAATTTATATAAAAATCCAAAAAAACTAATAAAAAAACAAAAAAAAACATCATTTTTTTTAAAAATTAGAAGAAAAAAAACCCTAACGGTAGTCGGGTTCTCTAAACCCGAATTCCTACCTAAAATATTAAAAAAAAAAACTAAAAGCTCATTGGGAAGTCGAATGTCCCAAACTCGACTTCTATATATTAAAAAATAAAAAAAAAATCATTATCTTGGAAAGTCGGGAATAGAGGGAGGGGAAAGTGAGAGGGGAAAAAAAAGGTATTTATATATATAATGAGGGAAATATGGTATTTGGGTATTTAATTTTTTTTTTTTTTGGGTTATTTGGAAAAAAATTCCTCCAATTTTATTATAAATGAATTTCTTAATATTTAAAATTTTATTATTTGATAAAAATCAAATAATTATGACATAATAAATAAATTATTGATGAAATGTAAGGATATGGGACCACTGGTGGGACCCATTTAGAAACATTTTGAAAGTTGTTGGACAGAAGAGATGAGGTGTTTAAGTTGTAAAAAATAAAAAATAAGTGATATATAAAGATTAAACCCATTTAAAAATTCCAAAAAGTAAAAAATGGGATGCTGTGATAAAATTGCTTTAAGACATTGGTTAAATAATTTAAGAAAGATAATTACTTAATGAAAAACTAAAAATATCACTTTCTAATATATTAAGAGTTTAATTTCTATATACTATCAGTGTAAAGTTTTTTAAGCTATCAATCAATCAAAAATCATGGTATGAATGATTTTTGTAGTAGTTAAGATAAGAGTCAAACTTTTTAACTTATGTGATAATTTTTGATTGGTTGACTGTGTAAAAAAACTTTTACACTGATAATACATATCAATTAAATTCATATATTAAATATATTAGTTTCCATAAAAACTTTTTTTTTTTTAGATATGTTAACGAATGTTATTTGCATTAATCAAATGTGCTCTAATTAGTCTGTATCAGATAAACACCACGTGAATCCCACCGTGAGTAGGCTTAGCTCATTTCATTGACTTCATCATCTTTCTTCCACTTCCGGGGGCTAACGCATTCTTTAATATTATCCTCAGTATCATTGTAGCTGTCACGTTATCATTTTTTAAAACCATGGCACATTAAATCCAGGCTGATTTAGAATTTTTTTTTTTGTTATACTTTTTTCTTTTCAAAAAAGTATTCTCAATAAATAATTAGAGATTAATCTCTTTCAAACGTAAAAATAATTAAAATGAATTTTATTTCTCTTTATAAATTTTTTTTTATGCATACAAGAATTAAACCCCGCACATTGTGTTTAAAAAATACAATTATTTATCAACTTGTGATGACCTTGTTCATATACTAGTTTTTTTCGTACATGTGGAGTTATGGTTTGTCCATATCTCCAATTAATGATCCCCACCAACCCTGACCTCTGCACGGACAGCAGAGGCTGTTCTGTCCTCGGTTTCACATGCACACCATGTGGGGCAGGCAAGCGCAATTTTTCTTATCTACCAAACCTTTTTTGTTGCAGCTTTCTCTCCCAATAATGTTATATATACGAATACTGGATATATAGATAAAATAGATTGATTGATCTTATATGTTTATTTAATTTTTCATATCAATTTTATAATTTTTTTTAAATTGATCCTACACTTATGTAACTTTTTGACCAAAATGATATTATTTTAAAAATTATTTATAGAAATGGGATTATTTTAGAACATTTTATCAAAATAGAATTGTTTCTATCGACATAGAGTTTTTTATTTTATTATTTGTTAACGTGGAAGACCCCAGTCCAAGTGACACATTTTACCTGCGCGCATCACTTGTCACTTGCAGTGGCGCCTTCCACTGAGGCTGCAGGTTTTGTTTTTTTTTTTGTATTTTTTATTTGCACTGTTTTTTTTATTCCTTTTGAATGTGATTCCTTTTTCTCCATCAAAGATCTTCCCATTGGAGTACGCAAACACTATAATTAGAGACATATTACGTGACCTGTAATAATAAAAAAATATCTTAATAATTATAGTAATAACAACAATAATAATAATAATAGAAATCATTTGTAAATAAAAATTATTAATTTTTTTATATGGTATTATTTTTGTTACTGATATTATTACTAGATTTCTAATTTTTAGTTTGTTGTATTATTATTATTATTATTATTCCTATATAAATCCCCTCCCCTAATTGTAGGTCACACAATATGTTTCTAATTGTAGTATTCGTGTACCTGCCGTCTTCCCATTGGAGTAGATGAACATTGGAGTACATGAACATTATAATTAGAGACATATTGTATGTTCGACAATAATAATAAAAAATATCTTAATAATTAAACAACAACAATAGTAATAATAATAGAAATCATTTATAAATAAAAATAATAATAATAATCACAATAAAAATAGCAACAATAACAATAATATACAATATTAATGATTAATAATAATGACAAGTTGATAGTAATAATAATAATAATAATCATAATAAAAGTAGCAACAATAACAATATACAATATTAATAATAATTAATAATAGTCATAATATTTTCTTTAATAAATAAATCTTTATACCTTGAAGTATATAAAAGCTAAAAATAAAAGGTTAGAGTAATAATTTAGTCATAATACGTGACATACATTCTTCATTTAGTCTTTATACGTAAAAAATTTGGAAATGAGTCCCTACATGTGCAAACGTTAGCAAATTCTTCTCTGTCGTTAACAAATTAGTCCTTATACGTGACACAAATATTTGATTTGGTCCCTAAACCTGGAAAAAAAATTAAATTGGTTCCTATATATGCAATCGATAATAATTTTGTCCCTACGTCTGTCAAGGAGCTCGGACCCAACTAAATATTCTTTTCGTATTGATTATTTTTTATATATATTATATCAATCTATTTTTCTATTAAGAGTCAACTTGGATAATTTCAGAATATAAAACCATTTACAGACCAAATGATACAATTTTTACTCTCAATAGAAGAAATAAAATGATATAATATATAGAAAATATTCAATATGAAATGAATCTTTAGTTGTGTCCAAGCTTCTTGGTAGACGGCAGGGACAAAATTATTATCGATTGCACATATAAGGACATATTTTTTTTTTTCAGGTTTAGGGATCAAATCAAAAATTTGTGTCACCTATAACAACCAATTTGTTGACGGTAGAGACGAGTTTGCTAACGTTTGCACATATAGGGACCAAATTTGCTAACGTTTACACATATAGGGACTCATTTCCAAATTTTTTACATAGAGGGACTAAATGAAGAATTTGTGTCACATATAAGGACCAAATTATTACTTTAACCAAAATAATATATTAGGGTAGGGTTTGAGGTAAAGTATGTTAGGATTAGGATATGAAGAAATAATACAAATAAAAAAATGAGTAAAGATCCAAACTAGTCCTCCACAAAAAAATACGATGACATTTTGATCCTTGAGAAATGAAAAATACCAATTTCATCATCAATAATATAAAATTTGGGTCAAATTAGTCATTTTTAGGGACATTTTAGTCCCTATCAGGAAATATTTTGATCCACATTTTACATTGTTGAAGACCCAATTGATATTTTTCATTTCTTAAGGATCAAAATGTCACCGTATTTTTTTGTCGAAGATTAGTTTAGATCTTTACTCTAAAAAAAGCAAAAAAAAAAAAAAAAAACTTACAACCTTCTTTGCATCGCGTCATGTGGAAGACGTCAGTTGAAGTGACGCCTAACCCTATTTTGATAAATAGTTTTTAAAATAATAGGTTGATCAAAATCCTTAATATATCGTCGGAGACACCATAATCTGGCCGGAATCCAAGCTTCCTCTCTCTCTCTCTCTCTCTCTCACTCTCTTCCGGTGGAGCGAATTTCTTAAACTAAGAAACCAAATAAGATACCAAAACATGAGTTTAGCCAGATACTCTTCTTGTACTTGCCAAAAGCAAATAAAAAATTAAACATGATGGAAGGAAAATATTAGATTTTTAAACCAAATAGCAAGGAAAAGAAAAGGGATCTAGAGCACAATAGCTCTAGCTATTCACGCTTAAAGATTTTGACAAGTCGATGCTAGAACTCGGGGGTTTTTTCGTCTAGACCAACCTAAGAAACTTGGAAAAGATGAAATAAGAATGTCCAGGTAGAAAGGGAGAAATAAAGGAAGTAGTTTTAGAGCTCAAACAGAGTCACCATTTAAAACCCATGTCAGAGGCTAGGGAAGGAAAATGGAAAAAACAAAAAAATGAGGAGCTTGGATTGAAAATAGAAAACTCAAACTAGCAAGCTCTTTATTCTTGTAATTTGCGCTTTGATTTATATGAATTGGGTTGTGCTTCTAGTATCCATTCATCTTGTCAAAACTTTACTTGCATTTCTTCAAGCAGCAACAAACAACATTGTATAAACACCATGAGGAGAACAGGGCAAGAGTAGCGTAACTCTCAGTTGCTGATATTTTGTTCAACATCTGGTTTCTTAGTTTAAGAAGTTAGCTCCACCGGGAGACAGAAAGAGAGGAAGAGAGGGGAAAATAGAAAAACAAAGCCCAGACTCTAGCGACTTTTGCCAGATTTCCCGGAGAGGATGGTGTTTCTGGCGAGCAACGGTGAAAATCTAAAATTATTAGTATAAATCAGATGGAAATGACTAACTTGATAAAAAGTTAACAATTTAGAATACCAAATTGAATCTATAAAATAATATAGATGATGAAAAGTATAATTTACCTTATTTCCTTGCCCGATCCTTAATGTATTCATTTTTAGATCATTTAATATCTCCTCATCATCTTCACACCCAAAACAGACTTCCATAGCCAATGAACCCATCTTCTTAAAAAAAAAAAAAAAAAAAGCTCACAACTGAACCAAGCAAAGATCATTCCCAGTGTTCTTGAACCTCTAAACAACATTACTATCTCACCCAAGCCATAAACAAGACCAATCCCTCAGAACTTTTCACACTCCTAAACTCCATAAACCACAAGGTTTCACGTTTCGATTTTGTAAATTATTGTATAAAATATTTTTTTTATACAATTCAAATGAAATAAATTATCTTAAAATCATTTTTTAACAAGCAGATTCAAACGTAAAATTGATTCTATTATAATCAATTATGACAATAATCGATTGTTTCATTAGTGAGAAGAATTACAAAACCAACCTTAAGATTTCTCAATACAATAATATTATAAACTTGCACACATTATTTCATATATTTATTCCGGAAAAGTTAATAATATATTTTTTAGTTGGTGAATACTTCGGTACCAACCCAAATTTTGAGGTAATATTTATCCTGCACATGTGTTCCAAACAGATGATGACATCTCATGCCACGTCAGATTAAATAAGACACCTCATTTATTACTTGGAAATAATATCATTATTTATTCAAAAATCCCTATTCTTTTTATCTTTCAACTTCTTTAGATCTAAGAGGACTTACTTGCAAAATAAAAGTTAAAAACATCTTTTACTCTTAAGAAATACCGCCTAAGAAATTGAAGGGTTCAATGAATGAGAAATTGAATGGTTCATTACATCTTGATCATGAATGCCGCCATCACACCCAGATTCTATATTCTTCCTAAACAACATGCTCTAATAAGAATGGGAAGGAATAGAGATAACAAGAGAATTCCGCAAGGGAATCTGCAACACCCTTTCCCGAGTGACACATTCCCAAACGTTTATAAGGCCGAAAATATTTATTAATGCGGAAAATACGATTTTTCTTTTCCTTTTCTTTTCATAAAGATGTAATGGGATTAGTAAAGGTAATAAATAATACTAATAAGTGAACTTAGGTTCACCATGCATTACTAGGACATATATACAGTATTATAAATACAGAAACAGAAAACGGAAAACAGAAACATCAACATTACCGTATACAGACATAAGTCTAATGTATGACTGACATAAGAAAATAAAATAAGTACTAGGAGTCATAGCTCCCAAAAGGTACTACAAAAACTGACATAGTCTGGCCGACAACAAAGCTAAAACAGAAAAAGAGTCCACCTCCGAACTCAAAAGGACTGCGGAACCGAACCATCGTCGCGTCCATCTGTTCAAGCATCAACAGCAAGTACCAGCAGAAAACATACAGATATGGGTGAGATTCCCGTTCATCAACACAACAAAACAGCAGTAGTAAAAACGGGACGACTCACCGGGTAACAGCGTACCCAACATGCTTACAAGGTTCTCAATATAAATCATATTAGGCAGTTAACAACATAATAGCATGCTAAACATTTAACAGCATAATATAAGGCATCCTTAAACAATACAGCGATGTATAACAGTAAATGTAAACATCAATAGCCATAAACATCAATAGCCATGCAATGCAATGCAATGTATATGACTCAATGTCAATGTCACTGGGTACTACTCTGACCCCTACTCCATGGAGCTAACAAAACATTCGGAGAGAGTGAATGGGAGGACATGTTCCGGTTTCTGTCAGCCATGAGCAAGATGCTGCCATGAGCAAGATGCTACAACATTCGTAACGTGCACGTATCTGGCTTTACGGTAACACTCTCGACCAAACATGAAAAGTACGGCATCTAGTAGAGGATATCAGTGTATTGCACGGATTCGCCACGACACAGAAGAATCACCAACTGGTCACATGTCAGCCCTTCCAACCCTGATACCTCCAAAAAGACCATTGAAGATCGTCACCGTAAGATTCGCACCCGCATCAAGGTGTAAGCTCAACTCCTAGGCTCAAGGCCTTACAACTATGCAAATGAAATGCCAATGCTTACACAAAGCAGATGCGATCAAGCAATGTCTATCCCCCGGATAAACCTCGAAGTCTACTAAGGTTCTCTTCCTTAGAAACCACACACGTCTTTGTTTTATAAAACAGTTATCCATCGGATAAAACATTTATCCATCGGATAAATATCTCGTGATTCCTTTGGAATGATCCAGACTGCTTTCAGAATCGCTGACTGTCCCCACAAACCAACACAAGTCTTTTCAGCGTGTTTTGTCCTCACTCACACGCTTTCTAGGAAACTTCCCAGAAGGTCACCCATCCCATAATTACTCTAAGTCAAGCACGCTTAACTATAAAGTTCTTATGTTCTAAGCTCCCGAAAAGAAGATAAATCTTGTTGGTATGGGTAGTACCAATCAATTCTTATATGCTTTCCCTTAACTATACAGTCTCATACCTGCATAGCCTCAGGATTCCTTCCACTGTACAGTCCCATACCTGCACAATCTCAGGATCTCTCTCATTCCGGTCATCACAAGACGGAAACAATTGAACGATTAACCTAGATCCGAATCATCGGTCGGTCATCGAACTACTGTTTCAAAAACCAAAACGTTTCATGTTTGTGTTTACATCTTATGAATTAAGTCTCAAGTCCTAAGCATTATGAATAAGGATTGAGAATCCTCTTAGATAAGTCTTTAAGCCTTTCTAAGATATTAATCCCTTGTTTTTCAATTAAGGAAACAAGTGTTGATTTCACTTAAGTCTTATGAAGTCATTGATGTACTAAGTCATCAATGGTATAGTACATGGTCTTGTTCCACCATATACCATACTTAATTAACCATTGTCTTCAACTCTAAGTTAATTACTTAACTTAGGTTTTTCACGCGTAAAACTTTACGATTGAGTTAGAAAACTCTTTTTGTAAACCAAACAACTTTTACAGTTGAAAACTCATTTGATTTAAAACAACATTTGAACTACTTACTTTATTTCTAGCATTTTCTGAAACATGAAATTCGCTTAGCGGAATTTCATTCGCTTAGCGAAAATGAGGCAGTAATGCCTCCTTTGGAACTCCTCTGGTTCGCTCGGCGAGACATACATCGCGTAGCGAAATATATTGTATTCGCTTAGCGAATATGAATTCGCTTAGCGCAAGTTCAGACGGTTGCACCTCTTTAGAAACACCTCTGGATCGCTCGGCGAGACAGAATTCGCGTAGCGAAACTTCACTTTATTCGCTTAGCGAGAATGATTTCGCTTAGCGAAAGTTCAGACGGTTACACCTCTATTGGAGACTTCTCTGGATTGCTCAGCGAGATGTAATTCGCGTAGCGAAATTTGCTGGGTTCGCTTAGCGAATATGAATTCACTTAGCGAAAGTGAGGCAGTAATGCCCAACTAAGACTTTCCCTGTTTTTCGCTTAGCGAAAGTAATTTCGCTTAGCGAAAAGTTGCCTTAAAACAAGAACATCAACCTTATGGAACATTTTGATTCTCTTCATGAAAACACTTCTTTTCTCATTTTGAGTCACTTGATTAGCTAGATGAACTAAGGATAAGGTATAAAACATGTTTCACTTTGGTGAAAGCACTTTGAGATTTAATTCCATTTAAAGTCACTTAGGGTTTTCTTTGAAAAACACAAGTTATTGAAAACACTTTCTTTACATCAAAACTTGACTTGTCCAAGAACTATTCATATCCTTCCTTTCCTCAAGATCATGGCTAATAGCCAACTAGGAATCAATGAGAGGTTTTACTTCATCAACCAATCAAAGTATAGCTCACAACACTTACACAATCATGATAACCATAATACTCATTACTACATCATAATCAGACATCCAAGTCCATCACACATGATGGCCTCATAATCAACAATAAAAGTCCATACTTGGTCTAGTGATCAAAGTAGGTTTTCCAACATACATGAAAATGGTTTTTCATTCAATCATCTCATCATCAACATATGCTAAAACACAACACAACATACCAAAACATAAACTCATCATGACATTCTTGTTCTCCATGAGAACTTAACAAAACATAACAACTAAAAGTGAACCCAAACTAAAGGGTTTCACCCACACATAAAGTAAACAACCATCTTCACCACCACCATCTTGGTGTGATGAGGTTCTTCTCCCCATACCTGTTGAAGAGCAGATTCCCGGATCAAAGTCGGTTGATCGGTTTGTGAACCTTCTGATAATTGTCACCAACTACAAACAACCAAACAATCAAACATTAAACAACAATCAAACCACTCAACAATTCTCACAAAGAGGGTTTTGGCCACCCTAAAGAGAATAAAGCTAGGAATTGATCTTGGTTTTCCATTTCATAGATTCAAAGGCATTAGGAAAGCTAAGGATGAAATCAAGTGTTAAAAATCAAAAATTGATGAAAACACTATTCATCATCATCAAGAAGGGTTCGGCCCTAATGTGCTTTTTGAGCTATGATGAGAGTTGAATCATAAGCTCTTGGGTTTAGGTAGAGATTAATGGTGTGAGTTCAAAGAACTTGGTCTTACCTCAAAAGGATTTTTCTACAATTTCCTATGGATTTTCAAAGTTTTGGATCTAAGAAATAATTTTCATGAAAATGGATCTTGATCTTGAAATAAAGAGATGTTCAAGAAGCTAAGAGATCATAGAAGTGATCTTACCTTGAAATGAAGGAAGATTGCTCAAGGAATCAAGTGATTCCAACAAAAACTCAAGCTTTTTCAAGAACAACAATGGAGCTTCTCAAGGTTGAAGATGGAGTGTGAAAGGAGGGCTGTTTGTGCGTGAATGAGGGGCTGGATGGGGCTGAGTTCAGCCTTAAAACAAGTCACTTAAGGGCAAAATGGTCATTCGCCAAAAGGGTAAAATGGTAAAAGTGCAAAAGACTAAGGTTAGGGGCATTTTGGTCATTTTGCGTCTAGATTTTCCCGATCGTCATGACGACTCTGGCATACTCTCCCAAGTGTCCTGGGATGTTGTGATATCAAGATTATCTGTTGACGAGTCCCGATAAATCCATATGTGGCTCCGTTCGTCACCCGATTGAAGATTTCGCCCGAACGAAGGTCAGGAAGTTATTTTTCTGAAATTTTTACGAAATTTGACCAAAACGTAGATAATCAAATTCTAAGACTTACTGTCTCGTTCACGGGTCCATCTGAGGTCTTCTGAGCAATAAAATCATACTGTCAGTGTAAAAACGCAGACCGGACTCCGTTTGAGTTTTTGACTCAAAACTTAATCGTAGCTTCCTACGATATCGTCGAGCATGACTATGGTCTCGGAATATTTTATTTCTATTCCTAAGACCTCGAATAAAATAAAGACGTTAAAATACTGAAGAATTCGAAAACGTGAAAATCGGGGTGTTACAGAATCAAATGAGTCTACTTTCAGTGTCTTCAAGAGATTTTTCTCTACTACTGATCTATTGTCCCCAAAGCAAAAACAAACAACAACAAAACACCATGGCCACCATATAAGCACTTAAATCAAAGCCAAGCAAAAAATGAGAGTAAAAGAAAAGAGGGAGAAGGAAGAAATGGCAGCAACCACAAGATCCATCGCACCAGATCGACGTCTGCCTTGGACCGGCATAGATCCCAGCCTCAGACCCAACGGAGCTGTGAGCAGCACTGCCGCCTCCCCAAACAATCTCGTTCCTGCTAACGACCAAAAAACACAGATCCCGTTGTGTCGCTGTCAGACTCGCACGCCACCACTGCAAGCTCCGCCTCACCTCGACTCAAATCGCCACGCGACCACCACATCCCAACCAGATCCGACGCGAGTTACCTTGGTCTACTAGAATCCATGCTCATTTCTTTTTCTCTCCATCACCTTGCTACTTGAAATCGGTAGCGTGAAACATGACGGCGATGTAAATGATTAGGGTTGGAGGAAGGGGTAAATGCTTCAAGATTTTAATTTACATGAGATCCATTGTTTCTAGAAAAAAATAAAAAGTTTTGATTTTTGCAAACAAGGACCTCAGATCAATGAGTAAATAGAAAGAGAAAAATATGTTTTTAACTTTTTATTTTGCAAGTTAGTCCTTCTAGGGTTAAAGTTGAAAGATTCAAAAAAGGAGGGATTTTTTAGTAATAAATGATGTGTCTCATTTAATCTGATGTGGCATGAGGTGTTATCACATGATTGGAACACATGTGCAGGATAAATGTTACTCCAAAATTTGGAATAATATCGAAGAATTCACCTTTTTAGTTTAATTTTGATATATTGTCAGTGTAAAGTTTTTTACACTATCAATCAATCATAAATCATTTTATATGTAATTTTTAGGATAATTATTGTAAGAATCAAATATTTTTAACGACATGATAATTTATAACCAGTTGAGAATGTAAAAAAAATTTATGTTGTGAATGCAAAACAATTATATCCTATATTTTAACATATTCTTTTTAATATGTAAAATTTATTAAATCACATTTCATATTTTTTATTATAAAATTAGATTTTAAAAAGAATATTTCGTGTAGGACAATAAAAAATAATGTGTTACAAATGTTAAAAAAATGGTATATAACAAATGTATTCCTGACCTTCTACAAATTAATATTGTCACGTGGGTGGTAATCAATGTATTCCTGGCATTTTTCCTCTAAAAAAATAGAATACTGACATAGTTTTCCTTGTCTATATATATAAAGTATAAAGTCGCTCCTTTACTTTTGGGTAAGCCAACATCAATGGAGCAAGTGCAAAACCAGTGGATAGCGGTGGAGGATGAGGAGGAAGAAGAACTGCAAGATGCTACAGCTTTGGAAGGAAGGCAATCCCTCCAAGTCCAAAATCGAAAAGATAACATTATTTGCACTGCTGTAATACCATCCTCCTCCTCCTTTTCTTCTTCTTTTTCTTCTCCTTCTACTAGCAATGGCCATAGTAATGGTTTTTGCTCAGCCTCAGTGGAAGAACCTCTTATTCTGAAGGAGGATCAAGAGGAAGAGCCTCCTACTCAGAAAGAGGAAGTGAAAGAACCTCCTATTCAGAAGGAGGAAGAAGTTGAGATTGGCAATATTGTTGTTGAAAATGGCAATAATCTCAACGATGAGTTTGTAGAAGATGGAACAAATGGAGAGGCCATACATTGCACTACTACTATTAATGTTGCTGCTTCCCAGAATAAGAATAGTGTTTACTTTGACAAACAACAAGGTACCATAGGAAAAAGATCTCGTAAGCTGAGGAAAAACGAGATGTGAGAAAATAAATATGTATTCATCTTCATTAATTAAATCGGATTGAAATTTAAATATATTTTAATTAATGAAGGATGATATATTTTTACTTTCTCATTTTATATTTTTACTCAAATTAGCCTAATCATACTATTACCTCTCTCATGCCTATTTTTATTCTATAGCATCCTATAGTTTTTAGAAACTCAATTTCTTTACTAAGTGGACACATTAATCTTTGTGCCTTCGTAATCTGTTCGATTTATTTATCACAGAAATTAACCATTATTGTTGAGAGTGCGTGTGTGTTATTCATTTATTTATTTTAATGGGTGCATCACTCATTATGATGTTTTTTCTTCAAATTAAGTTATCAACTAGTACTAGCTAGTGTGAGTTGTAAGAAGCATTAATTGTGGTTGGTAAGATCTTGATTATAAGTTGCTTTGAATATAAAAATAAGTTAATTCAAACACACGTTTAGCTTGTCTCAAGTACCACTAACTTCTGAACAAGGATAATCTCCACTATAGATAAGTTAACTGAATTTTACCAAATAATATAACAGACTTTCTTCTGATGGCACCCCTTGGACTGAAATCATTTTTTTTTACCAAATTTCTGGGAAATAATTTTTGCTATTCAAGTTTTAAAAATAGTAAACGCGTAATCAATTTTTTATGCGTAAAGGAATGTGGAAATGTCACCACTGCTCATGGACCAAGCGAATTGGCAGTTCTTGGAATGTGCCCCTTGGGAATCTTAAGGAGTACGATGATTCGCTGATGAATGACAAAACAATGATTCAACATGGACCATGTTATTTTTGTGAAATTAAAGGTCAGTGGATGCCAAGATTTATAAAACACACGTTAACAGTTTTGACCAGCGTTGTTGCATAAGTTACCTTCTAATAGGATGGACTCGTAATAGTTGACTAACTTCTCATGTTGATTTGAAGAGACCTTGTAGTAACTTCTCTTTTGAAATTTTGCTGGATAAAATCATAACAGTTAACTTCTACTTTGTTGGCTTTAAATGCTTTGTTTTTGTTTTTTGTGTAGACTTTAATAGGAATGTGTATATGGATATTGCTCTAACCTTATTCAAATTTTCTACAAATGCAATTTTGACTTTGTTCTGGAGTTGCTAAAACATATTGTCATTTTTAATTTCTGTTAAATTGTTAAAGCTCTTTTACTGTTGATGTTTATCCAGTCACTCGGGTATTCTTTCACTAGTTCAGTTTAAAAGTTTAGTAGGAACTGTAGGAGTGTATAAAATATCAGTTCTGTCTATCATGGAGTAACTTGTAATAGCAATTTATGTGAAACTCATTTTTGGCAACTGTAGTTATACAATCCTAACTTTTTTTGTCTTCATGGAGCATGGACAGTGTTATGTGGCAATTTGGTATTGAATTGGGTTATCTGTGACATGATTGCAGGCGATGAGGTCAATGGACTTAAAGTAGTTCAAAATGGTGATGGTTCAAGGTCTGTTCTTCCAAAAAGTCATGGGGCAGGAGAATTTGAGATACAAGTAGAAAATTCAGATATTCAAAATAGTCTATGCAATGAAGTTGAACAATGTGACAAAGTCCCTTCCAGTTCGGAATTATCACCTTTAGATAATTCATCTGAAGTACAAGCTACAACAACTGAGAATTTTGGTGATGAAAGTAGTGGAAAAGCATTTCTTAACTTGATAAAAGAATTTGACCAGCAACTGGAAGAACTTGATGTTGAGGCAGTATTGGCAAAACAAGAGACACATGATTTGTTCTGTCCTAATTGCAAGTCCTGCATTACTAAAAGGGTCATCCTAAAGAAAAGAAAAAGGAGCACTCACAAATTAGACACTGAAACAAAGCCTGATAAATCAGACACTAAGCGGGTTAATAGTTCTGCACATGAACCCGACCAAGGTGGTCATGCAATTGCAACACATGGTGTTGTTAGTCTAGAGCCACGTGCTGATAATTATGAGCCTGAAAGTGATCCAGAACTATTCGGATGTTTATCATGCTTCAGCTTCTTTATTCCTCTTAGTAAGTTGATTACCTTTCCTGAGCAAAATATCTTACTGTGGTCTTAGATGTAAATTTTATTTTATTTTATTTGGGGGAGCCGGGGAGAGTATATAGTAACAAGAGAGATCTGAGCTTCCTCAGGTTTAGTGACTTAGAGCAGCAATTCCAGAGACGCTTTATCCTTGACTTTGTGGTTTAAAATATTCCATTTGAAGAGGTCTTGTTATGAATATTGAACATTTACATGTTTTCCAAGATCCTCCTGGAATTGAAGGTTATCACCCAAACGTTTGTGCTTGAGTTTCTTTTGTGCAGACCGGAAGGTCTTCTTATAATCTTGACTGATTTGTGATGCTTATGTGCTAATATATCTAAGTGAGCTAAATAATCTCATTACTTTGGCAGGAAGTGGAATCAAACCGTTCCCAAATTTTGGTGGTGCTCATGAGCCTGAAACTTCACAAAATCCTTTGATTATACCTGCATCCAATTTGGAAAATCCTTCAAATGTAGCAGCTTCCAATGCAAATTGGTTCACCTCTCTATTTACTAAAAAGGGGAAAAAAGCTAGTGAGCAAGGTATTCTTAATAATAGATTAATAGTAATAAGTAATTACTTACAAGTAAACTCACTTTCATACTGATGCTTATATGGACATATGCCCTGTCAACGGGGTGGGCTCTGGGAGGCCTCCTCCCCTCCCAAACTTTGCCACTGTTATTATTCTTTTGGAGCTCCATTTTATCAATGTCATTTTTAAAGATATTTCTACAATGGAATTTTGAGACAGTTTTTACTTTTTATCTGTTTGTTACAATGTGATATTATCACCTGTTATTAGTATTCCACATATTTTCCTTTCCAGCAATTTTCTTGAGTAGTTGACATGATAAGTGAACTGACAAATATTAGAAATCATGCACTTTGCCTGAGATGAATTTAGTTTGGTAATGAAATCTTTCAGCCTCCAATTAAATTGCCAGTTTTCTTGACATATTGGTGTAGGTGATGCTTCTGTTAAAAGTTCTAGAGCTGGTCCAGCTGAACAGCATTACTCATCTTCAATTACCACCAATATGCTATCCTCTCCAGGAAATGATAATACTGAAGGTCCACTTGCTGATACAGCTATAAGCAAGAATGTAAAACTGGGACCTGATATTAAACCTGAACATGGAGAAGTAAATTCTCCAATTCCCTCATCAGTGAAATCAGTAACGATTGAACCATCGATACAAGATGGCCTGAAATCCAGTATGGCATTAGGGAATGAGCCATTCGCTGATCAGAAATTTCTTAACTCATCAATTCAGAATGATTTATCATCTATACAACCCTGTACACAAAGTTCCAGTAATGTGATGAATGGATCGCAGAAGGTTAGAATGGATTTTATAGATTTCTCGGCAAAGGAACATCTTCTGACTGATGTGGGAGAGAAAAAGATTGATTCAGTGGATATGATAAAGACAGGTATGCTTGAGATTTAAAGATGATAATTCCTGTATTTTTTGTTTTGATTTCTGTTTGGCAACATAAGTAAGCTATCTGTTTGGAAAGTTCATTCCTTGTCGATACAGGTTGCACTATCACTGGCTCAATCGTTGAAGGCTAGTTGCTTATAAATGAAATATTATGAACAGAGAGAGGCTAAGTTTATGATTATGGGCATTAAGTATTTTCCATTTTTATTGTGGTGAAATATTATAAATGTTCCAAAACTTGCATAATTGTGTCTCAGTTGCTTACTGAATATATGCATGCAGATACTGTTGCAGATATGTCCTCAATGAGCTTTCCTGATGACATGGTATCCAAGAGAGAGAGTGTTCTATTAGCAACTTCTGCTACTCCTGAAATACATTTTAATGCTGGGAAACCTGCAAAAGATGCCATGAAATCCTATGAAGTGTCTCCAATCCTTAAGAAGTCACAGAAAGACGCAGACAAGACACCTGAAATTGCTCAGAATAGTAATTCCTCTTTGATGCAAGAAGCACAATCAACAGCTCAAACCTTTTGCAGTGGAGTAGTTACAAATGATATAGGTATTGACTATTAACAAACAATGTTCTAGAGTAGATTCTACAATTCCATCAGACGGGTGGAGTTAGAATTTTTTTTACCTAGTAGGTAAAAAAAGAACAATACTTTATTTATATTTTGCCCAAAAAAAATAACACGTAAAAAGCTTGTTTTTTAAGAAGGGTTGCCATAGCTACTGAATTGTTGCACTACCCTCCGCCCCTGCCAACAGATCAAGATTTTAAGAAAGTGCAAATGGATATTGAAGAGGAAATAGATCCTTCTGTAAGAAAAGAAAGTATAGATACTTACATGAAACACATTACCCTAAATTAATCATCAACTAAGAAGAACTCTTGCTCACCTTGTATCTCTTGCAGTTTGTGTTCTCATGAAAACTGTTACATGTTTCCTTTTCACGTAATAACCTTAGTTTGATAGTTACAATTATTATGCTGGTAGTGATGTGATAGTTTGTGTTGAGGCAGAAGCAATTAAATCCTCAACACCCCCGACAGGAGATGAAGTTCTAGTTCAAGGAGCTATTATGACAGAATCACATACTCAAATATATATTGAAGAAGAACAACGAAGAGCTGAAATGGGTGAGCCCCCAAAATGGGAAATACTTAAAAGCATTGTGTATGGTGGTTTAATTGAATCAATCACAAGTCTAGGGATTGTGTCATCTGCTTCTGGTTCCGGTGCTGCTCCATGTAAGTGCCTCTCTCTCTCTCTCCCCCTTCCTTAATTAGACGCCAGTATTTCACTATATGTGTTTTTTTTTTTCTTTTTACTTTTTCTCATCTTAGAAGATGCTTAAGAGGTCTTAATTTGAGGTAGATGATGATCAAGTACCTAGAAATAAATGAACAGAGATTCATGTCTTATGTTTAAACAAATTATGAGTTACATCTTATGTCCTGCTTATATTTGTTCATGGTAAATGAAGCACATTTATGACTAACTATACATGAAGTCACCGCACTAATTATCAGATCTTCCTAAACTTGTCCATTGATAAATGATAAAGCAAAAAAGATGCCAAGTGGATTTGTTGGACTATAATAAGTCTATGAATTTGTACAAAATTGGACATGCTTATTAATTAAAGCTTCTGCTCTGAGCTTATTTGGTTCTTAACGTATAATTTAATTCAAAGAACAGAAAAGAACTGTTTGCTGTGTCCAGCTTTTATGAGATGGTAAGCGAAACTGCTAGAATTACTGTCTATACTATTGAAGATTATAGAAATTTGCAATTTTTTATTTTAAAAGTTGATATTTGAATTGGTAACAATACGTTAATTTTCTGATCTTCTGTTTATTGTAGTGAATATTGTAGCATTGGGATTGGCGAATCTGTTTGGCGGACTTTTCATCATTGTTCATAATGTGAGTAGGCTTCCATGTACTGCTCAATTTCATAGTTACAGTTCCATCCTAATGTCTCTGGTAAAAAAAATAAAAAAGCAAAGTCTTTAAATGGCCTGGTGTAATGAAGTCAACATTTTGGGGAGGGTTTCTCTTAGGCGAAACCTGGCCTGGGCTAATGGCTTCCCTGCCTAATCTCTTGCCAAGGGAGATTGACTCCCTGGTCGACCTTTTGCCCATGACAACAGCATGACTTTGGTTTGAATCATGAGATTTTCTGTTGGTAGACAATCTGTAATCCCAATATAAATTCTTGCTCAAATTGGTCCTTTGCCCTGGTCTTGAGCTTTTTTTTCATAAAAAATGGCTTGGTGTTACTGTTTATGCTCTCACTCTCTTTCTCTCATTGTAAGAATATCATTGTGTTCTTAGTATCAATTATTGTTAATGATTACTTACTTTTTATAATCTATGATGTGTAGTATCTCTAAGATCATAATACATAAATGTATGATGTTATATAGCTGAGGTCATGTGTTTGAATTTGATTTTCCTGTCGCTTGAGTAATAAGGTGGAAGTAGGGCACCATATTCTCACATCCTAGCTGTTAATTTTTTGAGATATGTGTATCATATTAATAAGCATGATTATATAGTTTATGCAGCTTCCATACATGATCACACATCCTTGCTGCTTTGGAATTCCTACTCTTATTCTATTTCTGTCTATTTAAAACTTAGTGAAGCCTTTTTTTCGTCTCCTTTTTTACCAGCTTATTGAATTGAAAAATGATCACTCTGGAGGGAATCTACAGCAAATGAACATGCAAGAAGATCGGTATCAAGAACAACTAGGAAGTCGAACAAACTTCCGACTTCATGCTGTTGTAGCCGTTTTATCATTCCTAATTTTTGGTTCTGTCCCTATTCTTGTCTATGCCCTCTTGATTCATAAGAATTACTATGCTGAAGTTAAGTTTGCAGCAGTGGCAGCTACTTCTGTTGTATGCATCATTCTGCTTGCAATTGGGAAAGTTTACACCAAAAGACCACCCAAATCATATATTACAACCATTTTACACTATGTTACCTTGGCACTTGCAGCCTCTGGAGTCTCTTACATAGTTGGCGAACTACTTAATCATTTCCTAGAGAATTTCAGTGGCTCAGACTTAGATTCAGCTTTTGCTCTTAAGATGCCCTTTTCAGGTACTAGAAGTGTGGAACCAGCATGGATGTCTTACTGAAGCAATGGGATCAATAGGAGGAGTTTGAGCTTCTTCATGTTGTAGTTATTTAATATTTACAGCCTTGTAAGGATCTTCAAAAGGATTCACCAATAAAATTTTATGGAATACATATATTTGTTATAAGGAGAAAACTTACTTGCAAATTCATAAGTGTTTTAGCTGTTGTTTTTCAATGGGATCATTACATGTGTATCAGCTATATTTTCATTTATGAGTTGTTACATATGTCATGTTCTCATTGAAAAACAACGCTTAAAGTACTTATGGAATTACACTAAGTTTTTTCTTGCGGTAAAACTTAGAATTCAAAGCAACCTTTCCATTTATGTCCTGATTTCTTGGATTCATTCATATTCATATATGTTACTTCTGGTGGAATTCGGAAGAAGAATATTCAATGAAATCTTTGTTTCTGGTTCTGTAAGAAGTTGGAGGTTAGTAAGAAGATTGCCGATAAAGTTGTATTTTTTCAAAATTTGTCTCTCACAATTTTTTTTTTTTTTTTATAACATGTCTCACACAACTTTTAGTTATAAGTTATTTTAAATGCAAAATAAGTTAATTTAGAATACACCTTATAATCCAAGGAAACAGTTTTTTTTATTGAAAAAATTTGTTTTGGATTTAATCTAATATGTTTGACAAATTTCATTAAATTATAAAAAGCTGTTTTTACGAGATAAAAGTGGTTTTTAGAGAAAAGTGATTTTTTAAAAAAACTAGAAGTTTGAAATTTTTTTAAAAAGTTAGGAAATTATTTTGAAAACAATAACATTTTTTTCATTTATTCCTACAAAACTAACTATCAAACAATTATACAAATAATTTCATATATTTTTTTTTATGTAAAAGTAATTTTTTTATCCAACACAAACGAAATTGATTATCTTAAAATCATTTTTCAACAAAAACATTTAAATATAAAACTGATTTTATTATAATCAATTATAACAATGGTTTCGTATGTTACTAATTACATTGTGTTTACAAAGTTGAAAATAAAGAGAATATTTAAAATATATGCATAATGCCACATCTTTAGGTAAACAATATCGGAATGAAACTATTTACTCATCCATAAAAAAATACCAAATATTTCAACATCCTCCCTCATCCACAGGTATATATTAAGCTACCTGAATCAAGTAAAGATCCTATACAATATTACATTATTATATTTATACTTCTAAAATTATAATAATAAAAAAAAAAATAAAGAAGATCGTAACTCATCAAATCCATCAGGAATTTTACTTACTGTTATCTGCAGTTATGAGTAATTTAACCATTCCAACATTGATCCCAATGTCCCCCTGTATTTTTAAAGAGTAAAAGTGTCCCGGTATTTTTTTTTCTCTCTTTCACACGTGTTAGAATATATCGAGATTTCAATTTATTTTGCTACTAGTAGTATAATAGTTTTATTCAAATTCAATTTTAGAATAGTTTTTTTTTTTTGCTAATTTTAGAATAGTTTTATTCGTATTAATATTATAATATTAATTAACGAATGGGGAAGAAAGCGAGGAGTGTTGAAGATGGTACTTGTTGAGTTGGTATTGCAGTGTACTGCATAGCGCATAGTGCATAGTGCATAGCTTAGTGAGAGTGTTTGTATTGTAGCAAAGAAAATGGAGGCTCTGAAAGCTGCGATTCCAGAAAGCCTGAAGCTTATGATAGGGGAGAGCAACGTCGATGATCTTTGCACCACGTGTTCTTCTCTCCACCGTTTCTTTCTTCGTTTCGATCCATTTCACCAGGTAACTCAACTCGTATCCCTAATTTCTTCTACTTGCTTTGAATCTTGTGATCGTTATTGAATCAACGAATCGAACTTCCAACTCTGTTAGATGGTGAGTGAATTGGCGGATCCTAAGTATGGTCTGTGCGGTAAGAGTAAGGAAGCTGCGTTGGACTCCAAACAGCTTGGCAATCAGTACTTTTTGGACAGAGATTATGTGAAGGCTTTGAATTGCTACACTCAGGTTCTTCTCTCTTACTCTCATAGAACCGATTGAAATCTTCTATGTTTTCATCCAAATATGTTTCAAATTGAAAGGCTGTTGCTAATTGCTTTATATAGTCACTCACTCACTATTTATTTATAGCTGTTCATAAACTTGTTCTCTTATTCTAATATGAGGTATAGGCATTGTGCAAGGCTCCTTTCGAAGATGGTGACATGGAAAATAATCTGGTTGCAATGTTGTATGTCAATCGAGCTACTGTATTGCATGTAAGCTCTTTTTGATGATAGCCACACCACACACACTTGATTCTTGAAATACAAGGCTTGATATTGTGGATGTATTTATGCATGTATGTTTCGTGCAGAAAATGAGTCTTTTAATGGAGTGTTTGCGAGATTGCACTCGAGCTCTCCAGATATGTCCAAGCTATGCAAAGGTAAAATTCAGCTTCAGTAGTGACCTGTTTTATGTAGTTACACTTCACTATAGAATGGGATGAAATTCTTGCATTTGTATCAGGTTTGTTTTGATATGTGCAATAAATGTTAAATCAGGTTCAATTACTCTGCAGGTCCCCAAACTATTTGGGAATTTTTAAATAGGTTCATGAACTAAAAAAATTGTAATTGGGTCCCCAAACTTTTAAATACTTTGTGATTGGATCCCTATACTTTACATGTTTGCAATCGTGTCCCTGAACTTGTAAATAATTTGTAATTAGATCTCTAGGGTAGGATGCATCTTTAAAACCTTTGTTATTATGAGTGATCTAGTGGTTCTATTAACCTCCAAGAGAGACAAGAATCATGGAAGGAGATTTATAGGGTGTTCCAATTACAAGGTTGTTATGCTCCCCTAAGGACCTAATTACAAATTATTTAAAAGTTTAGGGACCCGATCATGGGTTGTCAAACTCGCGAGTTGACTCGTAGAATCGTCTGAGTCTACGTTTCTAGGTAGGCAAAACTGGTTAATTTGCAGGTAGAATTGGCTCCTGACCAGACTCGGTCAAACTTGCTCAAAATTGCGAGTCTAGGTGCGAGTAACCGAGTTTGCAACGCGACTGAACATTCGCCTGAATCTCCACCGCGAACAGAGCAGCAAACTGATGCACCACCGCGCGAAGCTGCCCCTCCCCATCCCTGCTAGTTTGCCGCGAGCCACCGTATCTCTGCTTCCTGCTAAGCCTGTCGTGAGCCTAACGTCCCTCGCCTATGCAAAGGTGGCTGCGTGAAGGGTTGGCCTTCCCCCTCCTGTTGTGCGCCGTTTCTGGTGTTGTTGACTCTAGGGTTACTCTTCTATCTCATTGTCTCTAGGTTAGGGAAGAAGAGGGGGTTGGGCCCTAAAGGCCCATATAGTCAAAATTAAAAACAAAAACACACCATCAAATAGTTTGGCTGGTAAAGGTCCTATTACATCATAATAATAATAGTAGTAATAGTAATAATAATAATAATAATAGTAATAATAATAATAATAATAGTATTAATTATAATAATTATTGTTTTATGATTATGATGTTAGCTGGATTTGGATTATGATGTTATTGTTTTATGTTATGTGTATATGCTATTTATACATTTTTTTATATTATATAGACTCTTACGAGTTTACGTGTCGAGTCTATGTACGCTCCACGAATCTACGTAGACTCGTGAGTCTGACAACCATCACCCGATTACAAGCGTTTAAAGTGTTCGGACCCAATTACAAAGTATTTAGAAGTTTGGGGATCCAATTATAATTTTTTTAGTTCGGGGGCCTATTTAAAAATTTCCAAATAGTTTGGAGACTTGCTGAGTAATTAAACCATTAAATTATTCATGAGTAGTTAAAGAAATATCATAGCTTTTTTTTCTTCTAAGTATATAGTGAGTTTAATAATCCAACAAAGCAGTTAATTTTATTTGCTCATCACCTTATTGAGTAGATGGTATTTGAAAATTCAATGTAGATGTCTTGGGATGTCACTTGCAAACATGCTAAATGCTTTGCTTCCTTATCCTAAAGATCAATCTCTGACTCTCTGTTGTGATGCAAGCGAATGGTTCGGAATATGTGCTTCAATGTTTGATGTAGTGGATGTGGAAAAGAATATGGATGCAAACATGACTTCTAGTTTCTATTCTTCTTTTAATAATTATATTTTGGCCTCAGGCATGGTATAGGAGAGGTAAGGCAAATGCTTCATTGGGAAATTATAAAGATGCGGTCTGCGACCTAAATGTGGCTAAAAGTGTGGAATCATCATTGGGTGGGAAGCGACAAATTGAGAATGAGCTGAAAAGTATTTTAGACCAAGGTGAGAGCACAAGTACAGTAGTACAGCATAAGGGGAACTGCTTGAATACAGTGGGTAAGAAGCTTTCTTTGTTAAGAACTTAAGCATCATAATCCAGCAACTAGCTTGTCGGTCAAGGCTTTCTTGAGTTCAGTTTTATTATGCTTACATTTTCAAAATATGTTTAAAGTGACAGCTTGCATTCTGAATTTCGTATGGTTCACCTTTCAGATTCTATATAATTCTCTGATCTTCATATCTTTTTCACATTTTGTGCTTTGTTCAGTCCTTAAGACAAATGTCCATAATCATTTATTGATCTTGCAAATACCAATATATGTATCCCAATCCTCAAAACAGTGTCTTGAAGTAAGGCCGTAGAACTGGAGACCAGCCTGTAGTGCTACTTATAGGATAGCAACATGAGGATTGAAATATATATAAATTTAGAGCTTGAAACCTTGAATTAGGCTTGGAAACCTCTAAGGAAAAAGAGTTTCACAAAATTAAACCCATGAAATTAGTTTTAAAAATAGAAGACAAGAAACTGAAAGCAATTAGTAATTATCAACTTCAAGAACTTTAGCCAAGACACCCTTTTCCCTATAAAATCAAACTATACAGCTCAGCTGGATTGGGAGAACGACTCAGTGTTTTTGAGCAGCTGCAGACATACATTTTCCCTTGAAATCCCCCCTGTGGCTTTCTTCCTCTTTACCCATTGTGCATCCCTGAAAAACCTTCAAAGAGTCACTCAATGAACAAGACCTAACTCTATCTCTCCTATTCCCAGAATGAAATGTGTGCAGATGTTTGAGCTGTGCCTCACCCTTTTCATCCTTCATTTTATTCTCTCGTGCTGTAGTTTGATTGAATTTTTTCTTGGCCAGAAAATAAAAAGAAGAAACAACAGAAGCTTGTTGGATGCCTTTTGGAAACTGGTTGTTTAGTGCTACCACATTAACCAGAATGAGAAACAAGGACAGAGAAAAATTAAGGAAAGAAGGGAGGAGGGAAAAAACTTAACCCTTTTATATTACCCAAAATCCCAAATTGATGTACCGTTCTTGAGGTCCTGCACTTTGTAGATTGATCGTAGTCCCATCCTATTTACTGAAAAACTAAGCTTTGTTTTTCATACTTACAAAAATTAGATTATTGGGAAGGCCTCCTAATTGCAACAGTGCCCGCGAGTTAGTCTCACAACAATGCCAACAGGGATACCTAGTCAAAGGCCAAAGAAAAAAATACAGAAATTAAACAACTGAATTAATTTACGTGCTTCCATTTAACCACACATTAAGCAACTATCTTTTGAGGTAGCTAGAAGACTTCAGTTAAAGATTTACATATATGTGAATCCTGCAAGTAAGTGATTGCAGTTAGTGTTCAGTTTGCCTTGCCTGCTATTAAATTTTATTTTACATCAGGTGGTCTGTAATTCATTTGTAGTTCTGTACCATAGTGTTATCCTTTTATATAATTTCGAAAGAACAATTTTATTTTTCTCTCTTCTTGAGATAGTAAGATGATACAGTACATTTGTGGCAGGTGAGATGCCCCAAATAAGTTTACAGTGTGTCGCCTTTCCTGATAAAGGAAGAGGCATGGTATCATCGCGTGACATTTCACCAGGTTCTTTGGTTCATATTGAAGAACCCTATGCTATGGTAAGAAACAAATATTTTCTCTCTAATTTCACGAACTATCAATTTGTTTATATTTTTGTGGTTTTAGCAATGTTTATGGCTTCATTCTGCTTGTATGGTGCACAATTAATTTCAATTATGTCTTTTTCTGGCTAAAATATGCAAGACCCATTCGACTTAGTTTCATGTGCAATTTACCAATATTATAGATGCAAAACACATGATGTTGAAATAGACTAATGTAAAGGAAGAAATTCTTAGAAAATTGTTTTTCTCTTCCCATTTGCTAAGGGAGGGAGGGGGATGGGGGGAGAGAGAGAGAGAAAATAATTGGTTTTTTTCTACATTTTACTTTCTTTTTGATACTAGGTTTGTTTTAAACATCTTGTGCATGTGCACAATTCTGTTAACTATTTAAATTTTAAATGGAATATTACCAAGAAGGTTTGATTTACCCAATCTTAAGTTTTGGGGATTGGTTGCTTCAAGTGGAAGCACTAGTGGGTAAGTTGCACATGATCTTAAGTAGAAGGGGTTCTTGTGTGATTCAGCTTTTTTTTTTTTCCCCTTAAAATACACAGTTTTCTTTTCAGTGAACTGGAGACTCCAAAGCTCTTTGAACCATGATGAACGGATAGATTTTTTTCTGTATATTTGTATTCCTTGATGATTACAAACTTATTTTGGCAAGTTAACTTGATATATATTTTTTTTCTTCCAATTTTAGATAATATTAAAGCAATGCCGGGAAACTCATTGTCATTATTGCTTGAATGACCTGCCAGCTGATAGAGTTCCTTGTAGATCATGTTCAATACCACTGTATTGCTCCCAGCAATGCCAGATACGGGCAGGCGGGAAAATGTTCAGGATTTACCCAGAAGTTCATCGCGTTCTTAAAAGTTTACCAAGTGTTCTTGGAGAATATGCTGCAGAAGTTATTCAAGGCAATGATTCTGAACAAGAAATTGAAGATATTTCCGAACATAAACATGAATGTCAAGGTGTACATTGGTCTGCAGTACTGCCATCTGAAATAGTTTTGGCTGGCCGAATACTAGCAAGGTTTTTGCCAAAGAGCGCATCTGAAGTTATTACAAACTTTGTGGAAAGGCTGGTATGTTCTAAATGCACGTAGTCCAGTTTAGCTGATTGTATCATTGTTATTTGATTATGAATTGCTGGATGCTTATGACTTCTATCCCTCTTGTGTAGGAGCTGTCTCATTGTTATAAACATATGCCATCTGAAAGCAAATTGGATTCACACATATACGCCATTGTATTATTATATTGTCTTCAACACGCTTATGGCACTGTGTTTTCCATAGATGGAGTCTCTATGTCACAGGTTGTTTTGGCACTGTGTGTGTGTGCATGCAAGTGTCTATTTGTATTTCTATTCATAACAGAACCATCATTAACATGTGTACCCGAATCTTTTTCCATTCTGATGGAGAAGTATTTGTTGAAGAAAGCAATTTATGTTGATATTTTCTCATATTTGAATCCTTAAAAATTTAAAATTGTTAGAAAGCATATTTAACATGTGCTTATTATAGAGTTAATACGTGCTGATAGTTAGGGATATAGTTATACAAATCAAGGATTTGATTTGATCCTTTGTAATTAATTATACGATTGTATTCTCTGATTATAAATAGAGACTGTGTGGTCACATAAGATACACAACATTCCAATACAACTTTTACACGGTATCAGAGCCTATCCTAGATCCATTAAAGGGTCGCCCACCATATTATCCACGCACCAAGCCCAATAGTGCTGGGCATGAGGGGGTGTATTGGGAAAATCTTAAGTCCCACATTGACTAGAGATAGAGCCTCATAAGAGCTTATAAAACTTGGGCAATCCTCACCTCTTGAGTTAGCTTTTGGGGTTGAGTTAGGCCCAAATCTAACATGGTATCAGTAGTTTAGGTTCTGATCTCCTGCCTCAGTTGCCGCCTCTCTTCTTTTTCCTTCCTGCGTGAACAGTAGCCGCTTGACTGAGAAGCCACTTTTCTCCGCAACCGTGACTCGTATCTTCGGTCTGCCACCACCGGTCGCACCACCTCCCCGAGTCGACCCTACGACTAAAAGCGCGTCACCAAACGCTGCCGCACGCGCCTCCACGCGCCGCCACACTCCTGCGCGTGTACCACACGCGCCCGCGCCCAGATCGCATTTTTTCACCTTTTCCGGCCCGGCCCACCACCCGCCGCCACTTCCGCCGCCTTCCCCACCACCAGGCGCCCCTGTCCAACTGTTTTTCACCTACAAAAACTCATGGGTGATAATTCCGATTCCGACACTGTGACGTTCACCAACGTTGTTGCTTACACTGCAATCACTGACGATGTTACTATTTCGGCTGCTGATTACAACGAGTTCCTTCAGTTCAAAGCAGCGAATCAGCCAACACCCTCTGCTGCCATCGCTCAGTCTGGTAATCCTGTGGCCTTTATCTCTCAGTCCTCCTCTCTTGGACCATGGGTACTTGACTTCGGTGCTTCTGACCATATGACCGATAACAAATCTTTTTTCTCTCATCTGTCTTACTCTGATTCTTTGCCCTCTGTCACCATGGCAAATGGCTCTAAAATCAAAGTTCAAGGCATTGGTCAAGCACAACCCCTTCCCAACCTTTCCTTACATTCTGTACTTTATGTTCCTGGTTGTCCTTTAAATTTAATATTCATTAACAAACTCACTCATACCCTTGATTATTCAGTCCTTTTTGTTCATAATTCTATTTATGTGCAGGAACGACGTATTGGACGGACGATTGGAACAGGACATGAGTCTGGAGGATTATATCACCTTTCACTGCCGGTGGCATGTGTCTCTGCTGCTTTTCAAACCCTTACACATCAACGTTTGGGTCACCCTAGCCTCAATAAAATGCGTCTTATGGTTCCTAGTTTTTCTAAGCTTTTCTCATTTGAGTGTCAGTCATGTCAGTTAGGAAAGCATACTCGTCAAACTTATAGTCAGCGAGTCAATAAAAATGCTGTGTCACCTTTTGCTTTAGTTCATTCTGATATTTGGGGTCCTAGTCGTGTCTGTTCAACTTTAGGCTATTATTACTTTGTCACATTTATTGACGATTTTTCCCGATGTACTTGGTTATTTTTAATGAAAAATCGTTCTGATGTTTTTACTATTTTTCAAGCATTTTGTGCAGAAGTTCAAAACCAGTTTGGTACTTCTATTAAAATGTTACGCACTGATAATGCTCGTGAATATTTGTCATCCCAGTTTCAATCACTTTTGTCTTCCCAGGGAATTGTTCACCAAACATCATGTGCGCACACACCACAACAGAATGGTGTGGCCGAAAGAAAGAACCGCCATTTAGTTGAAACAGCACGCACCCTTCTCCTTCGCCATAATGTTCCTCTTCGTTTTTGGGGTGATGTGCTCCTCACGGCCTTTTACCTTATCAATCGCATGCCTTCCTCTGTCCTTCATGATCAGATTCTGTACTCTCTTCTATACCCAAAGCAGGATCTATATCCCATTCCTCTTCGTGTCTTTGGTTGCACATGTTTTGTCCATGACCCCACTCCAGGTAAAAATAAACTCCCAGCTAAATCTCTCAAATGTATTTTTCTGGGCTACTCACGTGTACAAAAAGGTTATCGTTGTTTCTGTCCTCAACTACAACGATACATTGTTTCTGCTGATGTCACATTTTTTGAGACTTGCCCGTTCTTCTCCTCTTCTGTTTTACTTTATGATACCTTCACAGCGGACCTTCGGGATATCCCACCTGCTGTTCCGGTACCTATTGTAACTTTTACTCCACCTCCTTTGCGTGTCTACCAGCGGCGAACACAGCCTCCAGCAGTACCTCCTGGCATTGATCCACCAGTCTCATCTCCTGCTCCAATTGCCCCTCCATCTACGTCGCCTGCACCTAAACTTCCTGTAGCATTAAGGAAAGGTATTCGGTCTTCTCGCAACCCTAATCCTAAATATGCTTGTGTTTTAAACTATGACCGGTTGTCTACATCCTATGTTTCTTTTATTTCTGCTTTGGATTCTGTGTCTATTCCTAAGTCTACAGGTGAAGCCATGACTGATCCGAATTGGCTTCAGGCGATGTTGGAAGAGATGGCAGCATTGCACTCAAATAACACTTGGGAGATTGTTCCGTTACCTCCAGATAAAACTACAGGAGGCTGTCGATGGGTTTATACAGTGAAGGTCGGGCCAGATGGTCAGATTGATCGTTTCAAAGCTCGTCTGGTGGCTAAAGGTTATACACAGATCTTTGGTCTCGATTATGGAGACACCTTTTCTCCAGTGGCCAAAATGACTTCTGTTCGTCCATTTCTTGCCATGGTTGCCATTCATCATTGGCCACTTCATCAACTAGACATTAAAAATGCATTTTTGCACGGAGAGTTGCAGGAAGAAGTTTATATGGACCAGCCCCCAGGTTTTACTATTCCTGGTGATTCTCGCCTTGTTTGTCGGCTTCGCCGGATTGAAACAGTCTCCTCGTGCTTGGTTTGGTCGGTTTAGCTCTGCCTTAATACAATTTGGCATGACCAGGTGTGAATCAGATCATTCTGTTTTCTCCATCCATTACCCTACCGGTCGACGCATCTTTCTAGTAGTATATGTTGATGACATCGTCATTACTGGTGATGACACAGACGGTATCCAGCGGCTCAAAGCCCATCTCTTCAAACACTTTCAGACAAAAGACTTGGGTCCTCTCAAATACTTCTTGGGGATTGAAGTTGCTCAGTCCTCTTTAGGCATTGCAATTAACCAACGGAAGTATGCTCTGGATATTCTTACTGAAACAGGTATGCTTGACTGTCGCCCAGCTGATACTCCTATGGATCCCAATGTCAAGCTTCTTCCGGGTCAGGGGGAGACATTGAAAGACCCGGGAAGATACCGACGTCTTGTAGGCCGACTCAATTATCTCACGGTCAACAGATCAGATATCACTTTTGCTGTGAGTATTGTAAGCCAATTTCTGAATGCTCCTTGTGATAGCCATTGGAATGCGGTCATCCGTATTCTTCGATACATCAAAAATGCACCAGGTAGAGGACTATTATATGAAGATAAAGGCAATGCCAAAATTACTTGTTACTCAGATGCTGACTGGGCAGGATCACCATCAGATAGAAGATCCACTTCTGGATATTGTGTCTCATTGGAGGAAATATGATCTCATGGAGGAGCAAGAAGCAAAACACAGTTGCCCTATCCAGTGCAGAAGCCGAATACCGTGCTATGATGTCAGCTACAAAGGAACTTGCATGGCTTAGGAATCTACTCCAACAGCTGAAATTAGGAGAACTCCAGGATACAAAACTTATCTGTGACAATCAAGCTGCACTTCACATTGCATCAAATCCGGTCTTCCATGAACGGACCAAACACATAGAGATAGACTGTCACTATGTAAGAGAAAAAGTTCTTTCTGGAGAAATCACCACCGATTTTGTCAAGTCTGAGGACCAATTGGCTGATATGTTTACTAAGTCCCTCAAAGGCTCTCAGGTTGATTATATTTGTAACAAACTTGAGGGGGAGTGTTAGAAAGCATATTTAACATGTGCTTATTATAGAGTTAATACGTGCTGATAGTTAGGGATATAGTTATACAAATCAAGGATTTGATTTGATCCTTTGTAATTAATTATACGATTGTATTCTCTGATTATAAATAGAGACTGTGTGGTCACATAAGATACACAACATTCCAATACAACTTTTACAAAAATAATCATATTCAAGTTTCATCTTCTCTTGTCAATGCAGGTTGTCATAATTATTTCTCAAATTAAAGTGAATTGTATGACTATTGTTCGTTTAAAATCAATAGACGCTCATGGACTATCAGATCAGTTTGGAGAATTTCCATCCAGTGCATATTTAACTAGTAATGTGGAACAGGTACGTGTTTTGCTGTGAGTTGCACATTTGTTTTGCTTGTACTGTGTCTACTTGTGAACATCATTGCAAATCCTACTATTATAGTTGACATTGTTGGTGCTGGTAATGTTTTATTTGCGACAATTATGATTCTCAGTCATTTTCTGTTATTTCTCAGGTCAGAGTGGGCAAAGCTATTTATAAAGCTGGTAGTTTATTCAACCATTCTTGCCAACCAAATGTTCATGCATATTTTCTTTCACGTACTCTCTATATACGAACAACAAAAGTTGTAGCAGCTGGGTGTGAGCTGGAATTGTCTTATGGTCCACAGGTAACTTCTTTTTGGAAATTAAAGTTGTCTTTGATACTGCTAGTCACTTTTTGGGTTTGAGTACTTTGAATTTAGTTTTTTTTCTTTTCTGTGTACAGAATTGCAGTGACCAAGCATCTGAAAAACTTAAGCTGTTAAAGAATAGTTTTATTTTTATCTCAAACATGCTTTGTGCTTGAGGCATGGACAAATCACGGGTCTGCCAAACTTTGTGCTGAAATACTAATTTAATTAGAACAGTGGGAGTTGCATGGATCGAACACTAGTTTTATGCTAAATGATGATACGAGTTATATATATCACAAAGCACCTCAGTGTAGCAGCCATCCTACTATGCGCTATCCCGCTATAGCATTTTTGGGTTCAGCCGCTATGTGCTAGGATCTGCTGTTGATAACTATGATTCTAAAATATTATAGATGTTCTAATAAATCCTATTGTGTATTGCTGTGCAAACAAAAAGCCTTGACCTTACAGAGAGCTTTGCCTTTCCGGAAGAATTATCAAAGTTGAATCTTAAGGAAAAGGGTTACTAATCATAAATTATGAAAAGGACTCACAACACAAGTAAAAGATCCTGGAGGGTCTCTAATTTAAGCAAGGGTGGGATATTAAAAAAAATAAAAAATCAAGAATGCTTAGTAAAGAAAACTAATCAGAAGTCTCTTGGTCTCTATGATTCCAAAAGAAGATGAAAGTCCAAGATAGAAGGAAGCCTTCAATAAAAAAACATGAAATACAGGAAGTATGCAAGACAGGAAGCCGATAAAGATAGGGACAGAGGTTCAAATGAACTCAAGTAGCATTGACCACAAGCTTGGCATGCCAACCATTGTGAAGGAATTGTAATAAGTTAATAACTGTTTGTTAGGCTTTAAGCATACCTCCCTGGTTACAGGGATTGTATTTGTATGGCATGTGGGTTCAGGTCCCTTACCCCGGGAACATCCACAAAGAAGGCAAAACCGAGGGAAGAAAAAATGGATTGGCCAGAGTTTTAAATGTCAAGTATGATGTATAAGTGCATTGTTTGATTGATCAATATACAGTTCTATTTTGCAGGTTGGGTTGTGGGATTGTAAAGATCGCCTTAATTTTCTCAAAGATGAGTATGCATTTGAATGTCAGTGTACTGGTTGTTTAGAAGTCAATCTATCTGACATTGTCCTTAATGCTTTTCATTGTGCCAATCCAAATTGTTCCGGGGCAGTGTTGGAAAGCAGAGTGGTTGACCGTGAAAAGCAGAAAATCAAACATTCCCCTATTGCTGACGAAGTAAGCCATCTACAGGTACATTTGTAGGCACTAAATTACCACTCTTGTCTACATCATAAATGTAGCTTAAGTTTAAATTGTGTGGTTTACCACAAGTGATGTCTTGATTTTCTTGAATTCCCATTAATAATGTGCAAACTATTTTCGTGACTGAGATGCGTACCATTCTCGTCTGTATGTGAATACTAAGCAGTTACTTTCACTTTTTTCTCACTCTCGGCAGAGTTCCAAAACATCTACAGTTCTACACAACAGTTAAATGCAGCTAAATTTTGGCATGATTGAGTCTATTGGTTCATCCTCCATATTTATAGAGCTGTATACTGGAAACCAATATGGATTAACAGTTTCGTGGATTGCCATTTTTTTCTTCAAAATCATTATCATTGAATGATTTAGTGTTTCCCTGGTGCTGCTTCTTTGGGATTGAGACTTGGAAGATTGGGTAGAAGGTCCTAGGTTTGAGCCATTTTCTCTCTTCTAAAATCCCTCACCCTTTCAGGTAGACAAGAATAATGACATCAATGAAGTGTGCCTTCGTGCATTCAACCAAAACGATGCCTCCATTCCTATCCAACCTGGATACTGTTTAAAATGTTGTTCTTACTGTGATTTGGAATCTTCACGTGCTGCAGTTGATAAAGCTTTAATATGCATAAAAAGGTATGCACTGTTCAATTTGCACCAAAATAACAGCATCCTGAATTACATCTTTCCTTTTTCAACTGAAAACATTATCAGAGTTTGGTTGTTCCACATTTGAGGCTTCCTAGATAAACGCTCCAGCATTCAATGCTGCATGAGTTCGTCTTAAATAATAGATATCTGGTTAATGTTTAAAACTTTACATTCTGAAAGGTGGGAATGACAGGTTGCAGGATGCAATACTGTCGAAAGAAATTTCAAATTCTACTATTGCAGATGCTTTGAGATCTCTTCATTTGCTGAGATCAAATTTGCATGCATACAACAAGCTTATTGCAGAGGTGAGTTTCGGCCTCATGTATGTGTATTTGTGTACACACACACACAAATATTTTGAAACATAATTTAAACAAAATACCTCTATTGAATACAAACAAGGTCCCATTTTCTAATCTAATATGTTGGTTTAGCTTTCATTTCCTTGTACATCTGCTGCATGCAGGTAGAGGACAACCTTGCCCAGGCTTTTTGTTTATTGGGAGAATTACAATTATGTATGGACCATTGTAAAGCATCTATCCAGGTAAAACATTTATTAAAAAGCCTTCAATCTTGCAGGTTGGCTTTTTCTGCTAAGCAAAACCAAAAATAAAAAAATGGGGGTGGGGGGGGGGGGGGAATAATTGTTGGTGGAACACAGAAAATTGCCTCGCTAAACCCAAGAATCATGCTGCAATACTAAACGCTATAATGGGAACTATGTCATGCTATTACCATCTCTGTGTATTAGAATTTGGGCTTGGGCCTAACTCAACCCCACAAAACCGGCTTGTAAGGTGAGGACTGCCCAAGCCTTATGCATTACTTAGGCCATATCTTTAGGTGATGTGAGACTAAACACACTCCCTCACACCCAACACAATGAAGGTGCTTGGGACTGCAATGAAGGCAGACCAAAGTTGCCTCAATTAAGGTGGCTAGGGGCGAACCACAATTAAGGCGCCTTTTCCAATACACTCCCTCACGCCCAGGGTTATGCATGTGGAGCGTGGACGATGCGGGCGGCCCAACAACGGATCTAGGATAGGCTTTGACACCATCTTAGAATTAGGATTTGGGCCTAACTCAACCCCACAAAATCGGCTTGTAAGGTGAGGACTGCCCAAGCCTTATAAGCATTACTTAGGCTATATCTCTAGGCAATGTGGGACTAAACACACCCCCTCACACCCAACACAATGAAGGTAGCCCAAAATTGCTACAATTAAGGCGGCTAGGGGTAGACCGCAATTAAGGCGGCTTTTCCAATAATGTGGTAAACCCTACTACGTGCAACAATATAGAAAGAGTCAGAGAGGACGGAAAATGATGAAGAGTTGCGACTATGGGGTAGAGTGGAAGCATGATGTAGTATGCTCCACATATTTGAGATGTTCTTTGGGATGAGCCATTATGTATGTCCTGGGAAGAATTTAGGTGACCTGTGGAGACATTGCATAATGACAAAGATCGAATAAGTTTATGAAAGTGTTATTATTGGGGAAATATGAAGTGTGTCTCTATGTTGCCTAGTTTTCATCATGACTTAGAGCAGATGCAGTGACAAGGACCAAGACAAGTGTACCAGATCGTTTTAAGTAATAAAAAACGATGAGAAACCGAATATCGTTATCAGGGATCGCGGGCCAAGTTCCAATGCACAAATTCAACTACTATTTAAATTACTAATTTGGTTCAAAAGGAGCTCAAAAGCATAACAAAGCAATTAATTAAAGGAATAAAAGCACAAACAATCTTATTGGATTTTTTTAATTGGTCAATTTATCAAACAATTAGAATGCGAAAAGTTTGAAAATCAATAAGATGAAAAGTGTTAGGGTTAAGTTTCACTAAACTTCATCCATAGAAATTTCAATTGGGCTTAATACAATTTGCAATCCTATTTTGTTACCGAATTCATTTAATCTTCTAATTCCTAATTCCTTAGATAATTGAACCTTAATTTCCAATTACAAACCCTAATTCCTTATGTTTCCAAAAGGGAAAAAACATTAACAAGAATCCAATAGGTAAGAAGCGATTCAATAACTATTCCTAGACTAAAGAAGTGCAAGGCTCATAATCTCAAAAATCATACATCAAATTTTCATTTGCATGCATAATTCTAAAATCATTCCAAGGATGATCAAACCCTAAAAAGCATTAAGGGCAGGGATTACAAGCGCAAGATAAGAGAAACAAACTTGTATTAATAATCCAATATCAAATACAAGCAAGTTTCACCTCACCGCAATAGTGGGTGTTTAGCTAGACACGGTAACAAAGAAAACTACCTAGAAAGAGGATATGAGAGAAAACTCCATTGAATGGTGAAGAAAGCTTGAGTTCCCACTCCCTTTGCTTAAAAGTGCTTACATCACAAAATGGAGGCTGTTGGATGCTCTAACATTTACCCAAATGAGTATTTATACCAGGCTACAAAACTTGTGGGTGCCCAACTTTCACATATCAATCGCCCAGCACTTGGGTAAAACTAAAAATAGTGTTGCCGGTTGATGGTCACCCAAAGCTCACACATCTAGACATGGGTGCTTGGCATGCTAGGAGCCCCATTTTCTGATCTCTTGAGTACCCAACGCTGGGAAACTTGCACCCAGCGCTGGGAATGCAGTGATAAAACTTATTTCATACCCATTTCAACATCTTCCCATGCACCATTCTTATCATTATTTGATTCCTGAAACCAAAACATGTGTAAAATAGGATCAATTGACCGAAAAATCAGCTCAACATGAAGACATGATTAGGAATTAACAAAAGAAGGAAAAACAAGCTTTCTTATAGACAAAAAGTTAAAAGCTAAATTTGGGGGTAAAATGCATTCAATATGTCTCAAAAAAAACAGATAATCTAGCAGATTATCACTACCCCAAATTTAAAACTTTGTCGGTCCTCAAGCAAAACAGAACAAAAGAAAATGAAAACACAACAAACTAACAAACCAATGCCAAATTGAATGGAAGAGAGTTAAGCATTAAAAACACAGCAAACTAACAAACCAATACCAAATTGAATGGAAGAGTTAGGCATATCCCAAAACTCAACAACACCAAAGCAATAGCGAACTAATTCATGCATGAATTCCTAATAGCAGAACAATAAACTGTGCAGGCTAAAACTTAGAGAAAGCAAGAAGTGAGGATTATAATAACTATGCACTCATCATTCACAACTTGAGAGTCAAAGAACTTGACACGAAATCGTGAGCAGTAATTGGGTCTCCGAGCCTCTCACAAGGTAAATGAAGTCATTCAAGCACTGTTTCTCAACTTCACTTATTAAGCTGACACTCAATGCTTTGCTTTTCATCTCAATCAAGCAGCAACATAATTCACAAACATGCCAAAATCAAAAGGACTTGTTAATGGTTGTAATGGGGCCAAGGTAGAGGGTGGATGGGAAAGATGAATGATAGCATAATTACCCTTGGGAATAAGGGAGCATTGAAGGGCTTTTGTTGCGCTATTGTCTTCATACCTTCCAAACTCTTGTTAATTCTCTTTCCCTTTTCCCTTTTATTTCATTCTTTTCTTTCTCCTTCTTTTTGTCTCAATATTTCCTTTGTCTTTATTTTCAATGACACATACAACCATATCATCCCTTTTTACCAAAACAACCTCATTCCAATTGGTCCACCCTAAACTTAGAACTTTACTAGCCCACACAACTAAGAATTCAATGCTCACCTATTCCTTCCAGGTTGGTAAAGCATTGTTTTTCAGTTAGGGCAAAATGTATGGGTAATAACAAAGAACTTAACAGCAAATTGCAAGAGTTGTGCATCGAAATTATAATATTCACTATTTAGGCAACAACTCCACACAACTTTCAAGTTCTCCCAAGAGGAAAAACATGCAATAATGGTCCAGATCACACTAGGAATGGGTACCCACAAAAGCAATCTCCAAACAATCAAAACATTGGTTCACTTTATTCAAAACAAAGAAAAAATTCTAATCAAAACAACTAAGCTAAAGAAGCACAAAATACTAATAGCATACACCGTAAAGACTTCATTTATATTAAAAACAAAGCATTAGGCAAAAGGGAAGGAAATTCAATTTACCTCACGGGTTCCGTGAGGAACCCTCTCCCGATTTCTTCTTATGTTACTTCTTCTTCAGCCTCTTTCCTTGGTTCTCTTTAAATATTTGTTATTTTTCAGCTGGTGGGTCATCTTCCCCATCAATTCCAATGATGCTTTCATTTGGGGGATTAATTGGCCCAGGTCAACCCTCCTTCTCTCTTCCAGCAACCTTATTGAATTGCCCTAGGATTTCTGCATAATTGGAGTCTGCTTCTGAATCTCCGCAAATGGTAAGGGGACCTCACGATTTCCAGCTCGGATGCTCTCCAAGATCTCTTCATGTAATTCACTTAATGGTTCGGCTTTGGTTCTCTTTGGAGGCATCGTGTTAATGTTTTTTCCCGTTTGGAAACATCTAAGGAATTAGGGTTTGTAATCGGAAATAAGGTTCAATTATTTAAGGATTAAGTGAATTCGGTAACAAAATAGGAGTTGCAAAATATATTAAGCCCAATTGAAATTCTTATGAGTGAAGTTTAGTGAAACCTAACCCTAACTCTTTCAACTAATTGATTTTCAAACTTTTTGCATTCTGTGTCTGATAAATTGACCCAATAAAAAATCCAAAATGATTGTTTGTGCTTTTATTCCTTTAATTGCTTTGTTATGCTTTTGTGCTCCCTTTGAACCAAATTAGTAGTTGAATTTGTGCCCCGGTACTTGGCCCTCGATCCCTGAGAACGATATCCGGTTTCTCATAGTTTTTATTACTTGCAACAATATGGTACACTTGTCATGGCCCTTGTCATGCAGCCACTGGGGTAACTCAGAGGTCCTGGAATGTGCTGCATATTAGGTTCTTGTGAGGATTTTATTATTGGTGTATTGGATTTGGGCTGTGAGATTGGTTGAGATTGATTGTTATTGCAGATCATTAGAGAAATGGATGTAGACATGTTAAATTTTTTGTCTATTATGTGATTGTTTATTGTGTGCTTTTCCAACATGGTCTTGTTTTCAAATTAATCAGTCTTTCCAAGTAATAGATCTAAATTATTCATTCTTTTATGCATGGCAGATTCTGGAGAAGCTATATGATCCTGATGATATTGTTATTGCTTATGAACTTGTGAAGTTTTCTTCCATCCAACTCTCCTTGGGTGATGGTACTGCTGTGGACAGCATAAGTCGAATAGGTTATATCTTCTCACGTTATTATGGACTTCATGCAGACTTGGTCTTCCCATATTTTCAATACCTAAGGAGACAAATTGAGAATTTTTCAGTCGAGGGTCGCCACCGGCCAATAGCTAAGTGAGCTATAAAATATGAGGTACAATCGTCAGTCACAGATTAAATGACAGGAAATTTTAAGTCGAAGATTACTCGAAGTTCATCTAAGCATTTTGGCAGTCAATACTTTTTGCGCAGATATGGAGGGTTTGAATTGCTATACTCAGGTGTGTTTTCTCTCTTCGCATTGAGATGTGTGTTTTGTTGATATAGATATGTTCAAATTTAAAATATTTAAATAGTGCCTCAAATCTCAGTGGATGGAATTTAATCCTAAATTAGTGAGAAAAGGTACCAATAAATACTTTTCTTGTTATACCTTTGGTTCTCAAGGAAAGTTGTTAATTTTATGTTATAGCTGCTATAGCAGTACTAAAACCTAACTGAGATTTCTTTCTTAATATAGTTTCATGAAAGTGGGGAGCAGTAAACCTAAGAATTCATGTAATTTTGGTAATTATGTTTTAGGTGGTGGTTGTTAGCATAGAGGGAAAAAGTTGGAGGTCCGAAATTGAGATTTGGGATTTAAAGCTATAGGGATGGAATTTTGATTAATTGTGCTAATTAACAATGATGGAAAGGCTGGAAAGAATTTTCACATTCTTTGCTTCTGAAGAAGGGATGAAAATTAAGAGTAGAATTGACTTTTACCTTTTTCTCTCTTACCTAGTCCATTTGAATATGTTGACTCATTTATCTGCTAACTTTCCATTTTGTTCTCTCCCCCTTTAAACGTGGGATACAGGCTCCTTTGGAAGCTGGTGACAGTGAGACCAATCTTGTCGTGGACTATTGTATTAAGGTCCATTTTGAGTAATATGTAGAACAACGTGTACGCTTTCCCCATGCCAAACCAAAGAGAAAAACATGGCCACTTTATGATATTCTCTCCAACAAAACTAGCCTCCATAAGAAGCGGATCATTACTGATTGTGCTTGTGCCTTGGGAACAATGCACAGAGTGTTTGCACATGTTTTCGCTTTCTTCGTGTGCTCTGGACATTTGGGACGCTGCTGAATTGTCTCAGCCAGGACCAAAGGATTCGTTAAAAGTGATTAACCAATCATGCTTTAGAACACGAATCCATGACTTAGTGAACCTGTCTATAACCCCCAATTTAATATTTGTTTTGCACAAATTATGGTGCCTTTTTTTTGTTGATTTGGGGGGCATGTTATGTATATGGGGAGATTTAGAAAATCCAGGTCACCCACCCTTGGATCGTTTATGCTGTGTTTTTGGTGCTATAATTTGTGGTACATTAGAGGTGCAATCCTGCCCTTCGGTAGAAGAGGGGTATAGGTGGATGAAAATGCATATTTCACATCACATGCCTCATCTCTGACATCATAAAGTAGGTGATGTCTGTAAGCTATGTTCTAAAAAGCAGACCAAATCGGCTAGTTGAGCGGTCCGTTGCACCATGAATTAGCCATTTCTCTAGTTCAAATATTATCCAGTTTAACCAATAAATTTAGTTGGTTAAATCAACCGAATCATGACTTAGAAATAAAATGTCTAGGTGAATTTGGTATAAAAACATGGAATCTGACATCTCGTCAATAAATTCCCAGTTCCCTTTTGTGGCAAAATTAACCATTTTCAACGAGTTCTTTATTTTTCAACTGCTTTGAAGTGGCTTGCAGGCGTTGTTTTTTTTTTTTTTCTCAATAAAATATAGACGCAAAAACGTTTTAAATGTATTGAACCATTGTTTTTTTTTTTTTTGGTTTAAAGATGTCCTTACTTAGACCTCGACACTTGGTGCCTCTCTAATAGGTCACGGATAAAGGCAATAGTAACAGTTAAAAAAAGGGTAATAACAATTTAGTTATCTACAATGATCAATATTTTGAAGTAACAGTACCATACGAAAGGAACGTTTGGGACAACATTACAACAATGAATCCAACTACAGGAAAATTTCCTAAGGACGGCGGCCAGAGGACATGAATCAGGGTAATGTAATAAAATACCACGACGCAATTTAATGAATTTACAACATTCCACTCAACCCCCCTTCCTTTTATAACTCTATCCACCCACTGGAATGAATTCCGATTTGGCATGTGTTGATGCAAAGACATTGGAGAAAGAATAGGGAGAACTCCATGCTAAACCTGACATGAACACGTCCTGGGATGATGGCAAAGTCAATGGTCTTAAAAGTACTCCATAGCATTAATGAAACCTTGACTCGGAGGGTTTGTTTCCCCTAAAAGCTGAAAGAGAAAAGAATGACCTCGACCCTGGAACATGAACATAAGGAAGAAACCAGGAAGGAATTAATAAGGAGCACCATTAGTGACAAAATGTATTATTCCATGGCAAGAAAGGAGCACGAAAATCATATTTACAAGTCTTCAGTTACTCAGTGAAGACTGACCTCTTGTGGTAGAGCCAGCACCTGAATCACGGCCTTCGTGCATCTTGTGAGAACCCTTGCCATCATCTCTGCTTGCTGCATAGCAGAAATCTATAAATGATAAGACTACTGGCAAGAGGAAGATAGCTAAATCTGAAAAGCATGGCTTAATAACTGTCTATCAGTCAAGAGTAACATAAAACACAGCGTGAAGAAACTAGCATAAAATTATGGTAGCCCTATATTTTGACTTTCTGTCACCATTAAGTTCCCAGTAACCAAGAATGCTACAGTTAAGAATTTTCGGAGATATGCCCCAAATAACTAAATCACAAATACTTTCAGCTAAAATTAAGCACCAAATAAGTAGAGCATAGCTTTTTGACTTGTATGTTGCAACTCTATGAGGCTATGCTGGTAAGAGTTTCAGCACAGAAAGCTTCCATGTTTCAATTTTTTAAGAACTACCAAGTTTGATTACGTTAGGGGGGAAATATTAGAGAGACAAGTGACGACAACATTGAGGGATTCCCAAATTTCCTTCATATCCGTCATGTACTGAACATAAATGAAAAGAAAGGGAAAATAAATTAAAACAAAAAAGCAACAAAGAGAGAAGAGCAAAACAAAAGGGGAAATGCACTAGAGTAGTTTACTAGTACCTAAATTTCCTTCATATCCTTCATGTACTGAACATTTTGGTTGCCCATAGCTTTTCACGCTGAGTGCAGCCTTTCTCAGTAGATTGTCAGCATTCCTTTTATTAGAATTTTTAAACTCCTCAGCATCATCCTCTCCTTCAGAGAAAACAGACGGGCTAGACCAGCCAGTAGAACCTGCATCACCCTTGCTCTTCCGAGCAAATTTCAAGAGCCTTTTCAAACCTTTGGGTGCATCTTTTTGGTATATCATGGCAGGAGGGTTCTCAGCATTTCCCCACTCACAAGTGTCAGGCTCACTAGTTTCTTCTTGAAGCATCTGCGACAGAGAATGGCGAACACGAGGACTAGCCGATCCTGCTGGAGGAATATTGCCTGGAAATGCAGGTTGAAATGTGCTATCCTCACATGGCTTGGGCGGTTCAAGATCCTCTTCTGTCTCCACCCAGGCAGAAGGTGATATTGTTGATTCTTCTTCATTTGTTATTTTTAAGGAAGACTCTTCTATATCTGTCAAGACATCACCACCTTCAGTACGATCTTGGTCAAAGTTTTCTGTCTCTCCACATTGCAGGTAGTTATTTATCTGGGATTCTGTTTCTGTAGCAGCATTCTGGTCCCTGTCTGAATGCTGATTGACCAAGTCAGAAGCATTAACAACCAACTCACTTTCTTGATCTTCAATAAGATCTTCACCGTCTCTGAGAGGTTTGTCCTGCTTAGGAGGACTTCTTTTCTTGTTAAGATTACCAGTACTATGCCCAATCCGAGAACCCTTTCGTAGAAATGGTTTTGATTCCAATGGCACTACACTGCTTTTCTTGGTTCCCTTGGTACCTAAGCCAATCTTTGAAGGAACAGATGTTTCTCCAGATGTTGTCATTTTTTCTTTGATTGCCTTGCTCTTGGTTGGGAGAGCTTGCTGACGCTTCTCATTCATGCTTTTGAGGCTCCTGACATTACCGGTCTGAGTTTCTTTCTCATTTCTGCTTCGCTGCTTAGATTTTTCCCTTTGGGGGCTTGGTTGAGGAACAGCTGCTGTTGACATTGGCTTCCGTCGTGTTGGGGTGCTGCCAGCAGATGAAACTCCACCACGTGCTTTAGCAGGGGATGCTGCAGCAGCCCTTGGTGAAGGTGTTGCTGACCAAGACTTACGAGTAGCAGGCATTGGTGATGTTTTAGATGATGTCTTTTTCGTAATGGAAGGTTCAGAGGTTTCCTTTGGAGAATTTGAAGGTTGAGTTGAATTTCTAAGCGATTTTTGGGGCAACCTTGTAGATCTTTTTATACTTGCACTCACACTTTTGGATAACATTTCGGCTTTCCTCTTATCAAGTAGTTGCTGCATTTCTTGAAATTGTTCTTTTTCTACTCTTTTTCCAGTCTTCTCTCGTCTGAGTTTTGCATCCCTTTTCTCCTTATAATGATCATAAGATCCTCCTCTCTGCTCAAATGAAATATTTTGGTTTCTGCTGGGCTGGGACTTTCCAAATAGAACAGGCTTGCTTTCCACCATTTTTTTAAGAATCTGGTTGAACTCTGCTTGCTTTTGTTGATTCCATTCTGCTGAGGCTGTTAACTTTTTGACAATTTCCTCCCTTTCTTTTGGATCAGTCTCTTCTTGATTATCTACAGTATAAGAACCTTCATTTTCCTGTCTTTCTTGTTTTACATCATCAGTGGTCTCATTGTTATTGTGACTTTCAGAAATGAAATCAGACACCACTCCCACTTCTGAATTCTTAGGAATCTCAACATGTTCCACATCATTGGAAGTCATTGGAACAGGATCTTCAGGAACAAGTTCTGGCTGATCACGAATAGAGGTTTCCCCCATACCTGCACTCCACCTTCTCAAGACAGATTTATTTGTACTAATAGAAGCATCTGTTACTGACTTCCTCTTCTGAATATCTGCAGTTTGATCTCGCTGTTTGCTTTCAAAAAGACTGATGGCATCTTGTACAGTTATCCTCCTGACATCAATTTCCGGCTTCTTATGAGGCTGTTCAGATACTTCCCCTTCACCTTCATTTTCAGCAGCATCTCTGTAAGATAATGATCGGGCAGGAAAATAATTGAGACTCTTGATTGTTAGTGCAGCAGCTCTGCGGGGTCCAGCTTTTCCTATTTGTACCCTTCGCATTGGGGATGCTGACCTTCTGGGTGTTGCAGATCTTATGAGAGAACGACTCCTCTCAGCAGATGTCTGATCCTCATCACTTGAGTTGGATGATTCCTCGCTTTCTGTTGAACTGCGTCTCTCAACTTGAGCAACTTTTGCTGGTGAAACACCATATTTAACTGGTGTAACTGAATGTAATGGCTTGGAAATCTGCAGGTTTTTAACAGCCCTGTTTGCATCATCATTGGTCACATCACATGTGAAGGCTGTTTCATTGTTCAGGGGACCAACATCCTGGCTCTTTTGGTTTAGTTCTATAAACTTGCAGAAAGAATGCCTGAGAAAACAAACAAGTGCAATGTTTTTAGTATGAGAGAAAAGAGAAAATATATAAGTGCAATCTACTTGACCTTTTAATATAACGAAACAAAACCTAATGCTTGCAATTCTGAGGGCCAATGAACATATAAATCTGTCTGAACTTACTCTATATTAGTAGCACCAAGATGTTGAGATAATTTTGCTAAATAAGTCATATCTTTAGGGGAGCAGGTAGCACCAGTAGCCTTGTTCAAAGTTTCAGTTAACTTGTTCCTCAATGCTGCAAGTCTTAGATCCATTGCTCGTAACAGTTCATTCCTGGCATCATATTTTCAGAAAGCTTAAAAGTGGGTGTAGCCAATCTAAATTTGCTAAAAGTAATGCAATAATCACAAGAACATACTTTGAAGTTTCAGATGATGCAGTATTCACTTCAGGCTGTTCATATGCAACAAATTGTTAGTTGAAATATAATGTAATGTACTCAAGTAAGAACCATACTATTAAGTTGTGTGAATGAATTTGCAAAATGAATTCTACAATATTGGAGAAAAGGAATTACTTTGGAGGTTGGTGCTTCACCATATGAGCTGCAGTTACCATCTATCAAAAGTAGGAAATACAATTAAAATCAATAGAAATATGGAGAGCAAATGAACAATGATCTCAAATGTAAAAGTCAAGAAAAACATTTATAGCCAAAAAAACACAATATATATATATATATATATATATATACACACACACACACAAGAAGGTCAAAACTATAAAAGATAGCAAAACCTAACAGATCACCTAGCCACCAACTCTTCTGCATAATCAACAATATCACAGACATGGTCATCTTAGGTGTATTTGACCACTTGGTTAAAATCTTTTTATCAACTTCAGGAATTTTGGTAAGACTATGGAGGGAAAGTCAATATGGTAATCTTAGGTGTATTTGGCTTAAGCAAATGTTTGTATTTTTAAGAATTCCTCTTATTTGGGAGAAGATTCTCTTCTTCGCCTCCGGGGTGCTGCACATGGTTTCTTTCATGCAGTCTCCCTGGCATATACGCAAAGGGATCAAAGGGCTTTATTGTTTTAACATGTTTGCCTGTCCTTGTTTCCGCTTTGTGCCTTCATTCTTATCCTCCTCTTATTTTGTACTCTTTTGTCCTCTAAGAACTGACAATATTTCTTCTAAAGAAATAGCCAAAAGCAATGTCACTAGAGAGATTTCAATGTATGTGAAAGAAAATAAATCAAATTGGATATTGGTTACTAGATCTATAGTACTAAACGATTTACTTATCATATACTCCAGATCATTGACATGCCATGTCAGCACAATATGAGAAATCCATGCTAGCAACAAATATCACAGACTGAAGTGACTACGACTACATACAACCAAGAACTTGCTTGGCAACAAAACAGTTATACTGTCCAGTTAATAATCCATTTTGTTTATAGATCACTTTTTTTGGGGGAGGGGGGAATGATAACATTCATCAGGAGCATGTGCTTGGGTTGTCAAAGGTATTCTCAGTCATACAATGGGAAAAACCATTAAAAGATAAAGACCATGCATGAACTGATGAAAGGATGAGCAGCCATTAGTTCTTTTGAAAGATCAAGACAAAAGATTATCCAAGCTTCCATGATGGCATATAGCCACAACACTGCTTGAATTTTGCAGGACTACGATATGGTAAATGTCTTGTTCTATAGACCTATTAAATTAATTCAATCAGAGCTACAGATAGTCAAAGGGTGGGTGAATTCAGTTACATGACATCTTTAACCAAGACCACCTCATTAAATTCTTGTATCAGCCTTCATGCATACTGGGGTGGCTAATCTTCTATTGGTATCAAGCCAATCCCTGTAAGTCCTCTTTCATGCAATAAAGAGAAAACGAAAAGATCCCATTGGCTGGTGGTAGTGAACAAGAATCAATAGAATTATGAAATACAACTCTACTCAACCAAACCATGATTTCAACAATCCAACCAATATGGCCTGCAAGTATATGAAGAGAATTTAGTGAAACTTACCTCTTTCCCCACTTCCAAGATGATCCTGATGGTCCTGATTTCAGAAGACAGATATCAATCAGAAACTACACACATCAGTATTTATTTACTGGAAGACAGAGTATCACCTTCCCATATAAAGAAATATGGAAATTTTTGGAATCCTCCAACTGAAACATCTCATCCATGATAGTATTGATAACATTTACCAAATCTGGTGAACTAACAACATGCAGGAACCTGAGACACAAAATAATATCAGAGAGCCAGTAAGATTTTCCTGGAAGTAAAATGAAAATGAAAAAAAAATGAAGAACAAACCACTCTTTCATAGAAACCTTTTAACAGTTGCTTTTGAAAACCATTCAGCACCATGCAGATTTTCTGGTAATTTAAGATCAAAGTTTGCATCACATCCTTTAGCATACAAATCATTTATTGCAGGTACATGTGGCAACAAGTGTTCCAAATGTCCAGCTGACACTTTCTCGGATTGTTTCTCCTTACAAACAAATGCTTCATACCTAGCCCACCACCAAGGAGATAAATGAGTAAATATCCACTAAAAACACATAGGGAACAGGTTCAGGATAAAGCTACTAAATGCACAATTGAACCTACTGAAGGAAGAACTAACTAACAAATGAAACCATAATGGCACTAATAGAGGACATAAGTAGGATGACTATGAGTCTATGACATAAGTACAAGCCTGCTGCAAAGTCCTAAGGGCATGTTTTGTCAGACAATAACAATTATACTACTAACAAAACTCAAACCATTATATGCATTGATCAGATTTCATAACTAATGCTATCATCTATTATTTAGATTTAGCATGTGTTTGGTTCTACGTCGGTGGCAGTAGAATCACATTTGTAGTGTCAATTTTGTAAAAAAGAATTACTTGTGACGTGAAAGCTACGAGGGTACTTCTCAGAGAATCACGTCTGTGTCGACGACACAAACATGCCACCAAACATGCACTTAAGAGTTGAGCTTGAATCAATTGTAAAATCCAGGCTAGATTTGAAAGAAATGGCGGGACATTTGATGATTGAAAGGTGAAAGATATTCTTGTCCTTTATTTTGTCATTCTGTCAAGCTCAGTGAAAAACGATAAAAACCCATTTGAATGGTGGTGTTGAAGCTAGAGGTGGAACTGAAATTGGAATTTTTGTCTGGATATTTTGTTTTGTTTTGCCATTAGGATTCAAATTGGAATTCTGACACAGAATAGACTCAGATTTGAAATTCTTTAAAGCAGGACACCCTAATAGTCAAGGTTGTCAAACTCGAGATCTTACCTAAGATCGTTTGAGGGAAGGAAGATCGTAACTCATGAGATCGTAACACGAATCGTAAGATCCCACCAAAGAGACAAAAATATATTTAAATATTTATATATTTATATAAAATAACATAAATACGAAAAACACTAAAATGACCTTCACATAAGAATGTCACATACAAATCATAAGTCATAAACTCTAATACATAAAACTAAAAATAAAATCAATGAAGAAAATGAACTCTCATTAAAAAAGATCCCACCCGAACCCAACCCAAACCCAAAATAATAACAAGACAGATCACAATCCAGAAAACTTAAGCCCAAACACAATTGGTCACAACCCAAGCAACATAGGTCAAAGTATCCAAAATAATTTAAAAGGTAAATAATAAATAAAGAAAAAACATTAGAAGATTGGCTTATGCCTTATTGCCTTCTTCACGATAACAAGGGAAACAGAGGGGGAGCTTGCTGATGCGGCGGTTCTGGACGGCATGGGGAGACTGGTTCGCGGCTGGGTGACACAGTTTGGAGCGGAGGGGGATGTGTGGATAGAGGCGCGATTCTGTGGGTTAGGGTTGGGCTGAAATCGGGTTAGTGGGCCAAAAACGGGTCGCCCTGAAAAAAATCGAAACCGAAGATCGCCGCTCCCACCGCTTTTCCGCTCTTCCCCGACGATCCCACCGCGTCGGCCGCATTCCGAGCTATGGCTGCGAGCTGCCTCGCTGAAGGGTGAAAAACTCGTCGGATCGTAAGATCCTACGAGGTAGCGCGCGAGTTTGACAACCTTGCTAATAGTTATATTTTTGGATTTGAAGAAACTGATTCCCTTTCTTCATTTCTTTTTCTCTTTTCATCTTCTTATCTAATCAACCATGCAAATACACATATCTAATACTATTTCGTCAAATCTCTTAAATTTTTCGAAGGTTTTGACTTTTAATTCAATGTTTTCACTTTCTACAATTAAACTCAGATACTCGTAGACATAGTCATATACTTATGATATTATTAAGTTTTTTTATTTTTATGGATATAAAAGAAAATCTATAACAAAGAAAGCAGAGAAAGAAAATCCAAAAGGAGGACACGAAATCCTCCAAAACAACTTCAAAAAATAATACTAAAATGAGTTTAAGCGAAAGATTCTGTTTCCAAATGGAAACTTCATATGAGGTGCAATTTTAACTACACATTAGAATAAGAGCTAACCTGTTTTGGTTAGGGAAAATCTGAACTGAAGCACAATCCAAAGGTGCATCACCATCTATAGCATACTCCATTTCCAAAAATTTAGATGAAAAACAAAGGAACTTGAACCTGAAAGGAAAAAAATTACTTAGATGGAACTATGAACTATACAAGCTGAATGTTACTGAATTTATTCAAGTTTTTTCACTTGAATGAGAACCGTGAAAACAGTTGGAGAATCTGCTCATTAAACATGTGAGAACTAATCAGCACACATCCTATAATGCTAAAAAAAAATTATAAACTGCTCTTTCAAATATGAATTGCTGATTATTATTAGTAACCGCTATTCCTGCTACATCATTGCTATGGCTAAATAATTTTTTTTAAAAATTAAATGCTCATTTCGAGGGAAAAAAAGAGCAAATAAAGAAACAAACGAAAAAAAAAAAAGGTTGTGGCAGAAGATAAGCATAAAACAAGGAACAGTTACAATCAGAAAGTAAAATTCATATCAAAAGAGGGAAACAAAACGGAATAGCTAGAAATGCGTGCATTGAAGTCAGATCTAGCAAGCCACCTAGCATCCCGATTCAAAAAAATTATAATAAAAGAAAAAAGAAAAAGAAAAGATGCAGAGAGAGTAAATTCCATTACAGCGAAGCACAGAAAAGGAAGGAAATCTTGGATTGTTGAAATTTGGTAAAAGAATAAAACGGAATGGTAATATAAGAAGGAGAGAGAGGAACAGAAATGCAATGAAGGAAAAGAAAGTGAAGAGTTTGAAGACAAGACAGGCGAAAACCGTGGTTGTTCTTTTCTTACCTCCTACGGTTGAGATCTGAAAACGTGTTTTGTTGTTTGTTTATGTCAGAGAGACAGAGAAAATGAGAGAGAAATCTTCAAAACGGTGTGGTGAAAATGAGAGTGAGACTAAGAACTAAGAAGGAGGTGCATCCAACTCAACTCAAATCCATGTGATGAGCGATGAGTGATGATTGTTGGGTTTTAGAGTGAAGAGTGGTGTATGAAGAAAGACAGAGACAAAGGGAGTTGTGCAGTGTTGATATTGTGGTCCACGCAGGTAACTAATCTAAATTATTATATTTCGCAACACAAAACTCAAATCAAATAGCAAAGTATTTTATATATGGATTTGTAGAAAGTGTGTGAGAAAGTAATTATGTATCTATTTTTGATTTAATAAATATAAAAATTTTAACTCATTAAAAATAATTTAAAGATAGATGCATCCTTACTTTCTCATTGAATTAAGTATTCTTAAGTGTAAAATTAGAATCAATAAAAAAAAGTTTAAAATTAAAATAAATTAAATATAAAATGAATTTAATTGATGTATATTATCAGTGTTAAGATTTTTGATACTATCAATTAAAAATAGTTCCGTCATTAAAAATATTTAATTTTTATTTTAATTATCTTAAAAGTTACACATATTATAATTTGTGATTGATTGACAATACATACCAATTAAACTCTTACAGAAAATAACTAAATTAAGTGTTGATTCATATATTTAATTTAACAAATTCATATGAAAATTTTGAAGATTTAAGTTAAAAAATAAATAACAAATTCACTCTAAGTAATTTTGTTCACCCGTTATTTTCTTAAAAAATAATCATTTATTTTATACTAGTAAAAAAAGTGAGTATATGTTTACCCAAACAAAAAAGTGAGTATCTTATGTTGAATGTCTTAATTGCATGTACAAATAAATAGGAGAATCATATAACACGCTCCTTTGCTTACTGCTTTTTCTCCTACGCGTGCCTTTCACGCTTTGCCACTCCCCCACTTCCTTCTCTAGGTCTTTTTCTTTTCCCTTCTTTCTATATAAAAAAACAATAAAAATTACTTTACTTTATTAAGAAAATTTCCTATTAATATATACTATATAGCATTAGGATCTATTTTGCATTGGTTGATGAGATGTATATTTTGCGTAACATAAAGTAGATTTATGTGTTAATACAATCATGTGCGTAGGTAGACAAATGTGACAAAGATTGGGTTTAGACTTGAGAATAAAACGACAATTCTCACCGCAACCAAATGCAGGACACGCGTGCATTTGGGTTTTCCAGATCCACACAAATGTTCCTCGTCAAATTGGTAGATTATTACTGCTGTATAAAGTTTGATATATGATATGTTTTAATATTTTTGGGAAAGTGAGGTAAGAAATAAAATTTTTATATATTTGATACTTGAGATAAAATATTATTCCTAGGCATAAATGATTTCTAAAAATAAAATTTGTAAATCAAAGTGAAAAACTTCATTCCCATGTTTGAATGTGAGAATAAAACATTCCTGAAAATGAGATTTTCGAGAATGTATTTTACCTGATAATAAAATATTTCAAGAACCAAACGTTAGTTATATCTTTTCTATTGTGGGTAATTTACCTCTGTAAATCATGCATGCCCCCCAACCTCTTCAAAATAAATGCAAAAGCACAACCCAAACCACTTCCCTTTGAATATTTTTTTGGAAGACTTTTTCTTGACAATTATGGAAATATGGTTAATAATAAAACTATAAAAGTATAGATGTGGAGATATTATGTATTTGTTTTGCCTAATACCCTCGGTATTCAGAAATCACATTGGACTTCGACTATTCCGAGTCGAGCCGGAAAGACCCATTTAAGGAAGCAAAACTCTTCCAACACCTAATTTTTTCATTCACAAGACTCGAACCCGAGACCTTACTTAAGGAAAAAATAAGATCCTTGTCACATAGACCAACAAGAGTAAGATATTATGTATTTTGATATCGACTAAAGTTCATATTAAAATATAACTATATTGTTTTAATATTGCCTTATTTAAAAAAGTCCATTTAATATCTGTTTGTAAGAGAGCAAACAAGATTGATTCTTAGATCATGTAATGTATTAAGATTTTTAATTTTTTTACATTTTGAAATTATGGATGGATACGTCTTTACTTACTCAAATTGTTAACGGACTCATTTTTATTTTTATTTTATAAATTATAAGTAACCGAACTAGTTTCTTTTGATCTCGTGTAACGATTATGCTTTTACTAATTGGATAAACAAAAAATGGCGTTATACGGGATTGATTACTTTTTTTGTTTGCTTGCACAAGGAGTATCCCATGTCGATCATAGGGATTAATCTCCTCCGGAGGATTTAAAGGCAACTTTCGTTAGAATGTCCCATTCTAGCTAGGTTTGTTTCGTACAAAAGAATTACGATTCGAGAATCCATCGCCACTCACGTCAACCTAAATTGGTGGATTGGCTACTTTATTATAGGGTTGTAATTATTATAAGAATATCAATTTTAAATTGAAAATCTTTTATAAGATTTTAAATTGATTCACTTTATACATTCATGCTATTAAAATATGCCGCACTTTGTTTAGGGGAAATACGAACAAAGTAAGAGAAATTAAATTAGGAAATCGTAATCTAATTTTCATATGTCCCAATGTAATATAAATCGAAACATAAAACTAGATTAGGCTCGGCTTAGATGATAAACGACTGCATGAAGCGCTGGGACCAGATCAAAATCTGAATCATATCAAGCTATATTCGGCAAGAGATAGAAAAGCAAACCTATTTCCATTTAGCAAAAGAAAAAAGTATACGGAATTGGATTTAGATACAACTTTAAAAACGAAAATAACTTTAAGGAGATACCCCATGCGTGAGCAGGAACTTAAAACTCAAGCAAGTAGTCTAGGTTACTAATCTGGTTGCACTTTTAATCATCTACTTCATAAATAACTTAATCTAAATTTAGGTAACCCCAATTTTCTGATATAAAACTTGAATAGCTCTCCTTGTAACAATTATACACAACCTTGGAAAAATAGCATATAAGTGAAACTTCAGTTAATTCTACCGTCTATCAATGTACTTGGTACAAAATCATACAAGACCAAGATGGATTTCACACCACTTGGTAGCATGTTTGATTTACTGCTGAGAATTTGCAAACGTACGTTTGAAGCAAAATATCTATAGAGTTCCTTTGTGAAGCAAACATACATTTACAATGATAAAACCAAACACAGCCTTAATCCCTATCCTGCTGCTTAGTGAAAGTGGAAGGCAAAGTTGGCAAGCCAGCTTTTGCACTGAGACTAAATGGCAGCTGGCAGAAAAGAAGCAATAGGAAAAGTAGGATAGAACACGATCGCAAAAGTGAATTGATTTAAGTACCATCACCTTGAGAAGGAAAGGTTGGGAAATCGTAAAGCTACCACCCTACTGATTATTGATTGCTTTTGTACCTTTACCATGTATCTGACATCGCGACACTTCCAATCCATGTGGGATGTGCAAACCGACTACTACACTGCATGCCACAAGGCAAAAAGGGGAAAGATAAAGAGAAGCGCAGAGAAGAGGGTTAGTTATTCACATATTTCACTCCAGCGAAGCTGCTCCATTAATGTAAATATAGATTACAGCAGAAGCAACATCCGGTGAGTTACCAGCATAGAATGCCACTCATACATATCTGTTGCCAACTACAGAACAAACTTGCCTAAGACTTAGATGACAAGAAAAAAAATTGATGCAATGCAAGACCACTTAATGGTTACAGATCCCGAAAGTTCTCAGAGAAAATCAGGGCAATCAACATCCCCATGAAGAAAAACCAACAAGAAAACAGTGCAACAATAAATTCAGCAACACATCAGTTAGACCAGACATGAACTAGACCATGCCTATTGCCTGTATAGATCTCATTGCGCTCTTCATCATAGAAGAGGGCAGTAATATCTTCCAAGGCTTCTGCAACTGTGCTCCTAATTTTGGAGACATGCTTTCGCTTCCTGGAATTACAATTGCTACCCGAACAATTATCACTGCAACTGCAATCATTCTCCATTGGGTAGCTATTGCTTGCTCTTATTTTGGCAAGACACTTGCCAGTTAAAATGTTGCTGACATTGATGGAGCCTGCTGCATAAAAGAAGCAGAACCTGTTAGTAATGCACCCTTGAAGATAGATGCTCCTTACCGCACAAGAAGGAAAGATACAGATTGATCACAAACACATTGCAAACTAATTAATTAATATGATTTGCTATCCCATTTTACATTAGAGCATATCAGATCAAAATGTGAAACATTTACCTAAATCAACTTTTAGGTCTGATGATCAAGCTACATGCATACATCATTCAAAAAAATATTTCTTCCATTATAACTTTCATCACACAAGGTGCATTATGAAAGGATAATTATAAAGAGGTGGGACAGAAGAAAAAGAAAAAGAAAAGTACCATTTCCTTCAGACAATGAATCATCAGAATCAGCTTTGCAGTAGGATATGATGAGATCCTGGTCACTGGTTATATATATGTTGTTTGTATTGCAGTCAGGATGCCACAAGAGGTGGTCCTCAAAAGAAGTTACAAGCTCTCCACGGAAATTCCACACAGCCACAGTCCGATTTCGAAATGTAAGGAATAGCTGGTTCTCATATAGAAAGATAAATGCAGATGGCGTCATAAATTCACTTCTACTAACTTCTGTAAGCTCAAAAGTCCGCACCTAAAATTAATTAAAAGTCAGATATCTGAATAGAGAAACATGTATACCAAGCATGCCAAGGAGAAAATTACTTACATCAAGAATTTGGAGGTTCTCATTTTCTTGCTTGACAAGTAGCTTTTCATTGAACTGTTCAATAAAATCCACCTTCTTATTCCGATAAAGGAGATGGTTGAATGATTTCAAAACAGTACCATCTTCTATTGAGAGGATTTTAAGTGGGACATGGCTACTTGCTTTAGCAAAAATCAGCAACATGATCCCCGGACTAATCAAAAGAAATAAGCAAACAAGAGCAAAGCAGCGTAAATAGAGTAAGACCGACCAGATAAACTTAAAAAAAACAGAATACCCACAAAAAACAGAGAAGAAAGCTGATGTGATATAATCTCAGAAATTTAATAAGTGGAAGTAAAATTCAACAAGAAAAGTTACCTGATCTTAATCTCTTGGACATTCTTATCAGAAATGGAGTATAACATCGTATAGTTTTTCAGGTCAAATACCTTGTATATGCTATAGGATCAAAAAATGACAAATATCACAATCAAGAAGTCTTGATATATTACATAATCATATCCCCACATAAAAGCATCAGAACAGTAAAATATTTACCTGTCCTGAGCAGAGTATGTCAGTACCTTCCCATTTACATCATCAAACTCTACGAAACCTGGCCACTTTAGAGACTCGGATTCAAAAAGAGCAAAGCCAGCATCTGGTTTACCCCTCCTTATGTATCTGAACAACAACAAAAAATTAGCATGACACGACAACTAAAAACTGGACATGCAAATATTGCTATAAACCATTTTACTTTTAGTTACTGCATATCAAGGGTGGAACTACATAGGGTGACCTCCCTCCCCCCAAAAAATGTGTTCCAAAAATGCAAAGAAATCCTTCATGTCTTTGCCATTTTTTTATAAAATATAAACTTCAGCCATTAAAAATCCACCCCACCCCACCCCCCCAAAAAGAGAAAAATCTTAAATCCTAGTTCCACCTCAGTTGTGCAACTTGAGTGATTTTGTTTTCTTCCTTTGTTGAGCATGGGAAGTAAGGGTTGGAGTTACAAAACAACAAAGAGCTATACATACTCAATCCTTGTGCTTCTGCATTTCAGAGAGCTGTAACTGTCGGAAGCATAGACGGAAACTGTGATAAGCGAGTCATTATTCTTGTTATAAAACAGACTTCTTATAACTTCATCGGGACTGACATTCAAAAAGCATATCCTTTGATTGGTCTCTGCAACAAAAAGTTGAAACACGTAACATATACCTGATATCTATTTGGCTTCAGATAGATTGAGTAGCATAAGAATACCAGTCGCTAATACTACCTCGGCTAAATGCTGCACAAACACCAGATTGTGCGAGAGCAAAAACAATGTCGCGAGCTGCTACAATCTCGATAATCTTCGATCTTTTTCTCAAAAATGGCAACACCACAGACGAAGGACCTTTTGGATCATGTGTATCATATTCTTCCTATAAATAGAACGATCAGACATATCACAACAAGTGAGGGCAAATGGGCATACATATAGCAAAGTACACATCACACTAGCAAAAACAGGAGGAACAGTATATTCTCTAACATTCAATGCTTTAAAATAAAGCAAGAATCATATTACACTACTAGAAGCAACGGTTTCAAATGCTGTACTACACAAATATCCAGGGAATTGCTACAAACAAAATCACCATGAGTTAGCATTAATACAGGAAACCAAAATTTCATTATCCAAATTCCTCTTGATCCCTCCGCGGTGACCGCGTCAATATCCTCAAACGAATTCACACCTACAAAGCCATAGTTTTAAATTACAGTAATTTTTATATTCCTACTGTCCCACATGTTGTTTGTTGTTTTACGGTGAAGTATCTAAATACAATCATGTGGCAGGCTCAAACTAGTCCCTCCACAATGACCATGACACCACGTCATATTCTCAAACGAATTCACACCTAAAAAATCACAGTTTTACGTTACGGTACTTTTTCTATTCCTAGTGTCCCACATGCAGCATGCCCGTTATTTGTTGTTTTACGCTGAAGTATCAACACACAAACACGCGGCAGGCTAGCCGTCTAGTCCTTAACATCTGTTCAATCATCAAATAAAATTAGTGTAGATACCAAAACAGTTATTAACATTGGACAGAATCTTAATGGGGGAAACCTTTATAAGCAAACAAGAGAATCATAATTCGAACAGCAACTCGAGAGAATAATTCCGTAAGGCAAACCCTAATACACCTTTCATGATAAGTACTGAGTCTTCGAACTAAAACAGTTGAATCATACATTCTGTATCCAAAAACAAAACACACACAAAAAAAAAGACAGAACATTTCATAGTTCATTTCATCAACAATTCACATGCCCTCTGTTCTATATCATATTAATAACAACTAAGAAATAAAAAAAATTATATTTTTAAGTTGTAACCCTAAGCAAATCTCTTAATTCACATATACTTGCGATGAACAAGAAATGAAGTTAAAGAAATTGGACCTGCAAGCGAATATTTCGAAAACGTTCCTGAGCATCGCTCATGCTGAAAGCGCGATCGCGTTTGGAGCTGATTTCACGCCTCTGAAGCTTCTTAACGCTGTTAACGAAGCCATCAATGGCACCACCACGACGCGGCCTCTTCTTCGCAACGATTCTTCGGCCACAGCAAGGTCTCGGACTCACCGTAATCCTCCTCCCAGTACCACCTTCCATATCACCACCTTCTTATTCTTCTCAAAATAGAAGAATCACCACCGCGAATTCGTAAAACACAGCGATGATTTCGCGAAGAGGTGGTTGTGAAGCAGCATCTGGATACTCAATTGGTCATGAGAGGTGAGGATTGGGAACCCTAGAAATGTTCGGTTCCCGAAAGAGAGAAAAGAGAGATTAGGGTTTTATAATGAGCGGGAAGCAGAAAAGGAAAAGCTTGTGTGTGTGTGTGTGAGAGAGAGAGAGAGAGAGAGTGAGTGAGTGTGTGAGATAGAGTGTGAAGGGAAGAAGAGGAAGAAGAAGAAGAAGAAGAATCGGGAATGGAGTCCACAAATTCAATGGGCGTCTTCAACTTTGATCCCGTTTCAAAAATCCCTATTATTATCTCACTCTAACACTTACACCGTAAAAATCTAAATAATAAATAATAAATTCATAATAAATACAATTGTACGAATCCGATGTAATAGGCCCGATCTCTTTTATTTTTTTTGTAAAGGCCCAATCTGTTTACGGAAAAACAATTGTGAAACCTAAAATAGTAATTCTTGACAAAAATTCATCTTTTAGGATGACCAACCTCAAAGACACGTAGATCGTTCTACTAAGTGTGTTTGGGATAATTGAAAAAAATAGATTATATTGATGTATAATCGACTATTGTGATAATTAATTATAAACAGAATCGATTTTTGTTTAGGTATGTTTGCTGAAAAGCAATTTTAATCTATTTTGTTTGGGTGGTGCAAAAAATCACTTTTACATCGTAAATTACGAAAAAGGGTATGAATTTATTTGTATAATTTAATAATATTTATTCAAAAATTAGTTTTGTAAAGGTAAATAGGGAAGAAAGTTTTGAGAATGAAAAATAATCAAATCAAAATAATCTTAAGCTAAAATAAATAAGATAACATAAAACAATTTTTTTCCCAAAAATCTTTTTTTTATAAATTTAATTAAAGTGTCAAACAAGTTAGATAATTTTGAAAACAACTTTTTGGGATAAAACAGCTTAAATCTAAAAATTTAAGTTGTCCCGAACATGCTCTAAGTTAGATCTGTTAACGTTAATTGAAGTAGCTTAGGCCCTGTTTGGATAGCACAGTTTACAACTTATTAGAGCTTCTCGGCTCGTATAAGTGCTGTTGTGTTAAAAAAATAATGTTTAGATAAACATAAATCAATAACTTATTAACCCCCTAAAAGTTGTTTTTAGCTTATTTTGTGAAGCCAATTTTTTTAGCTTATTGAAAAACCTTGTGTCAAAGCTTATACGGAAAATTGTTTTGCATATTTTATAGATTTTAAAAGCGCTTCTTCGAGTATATATTCAAACACTAACTGCCAGTTTGGTTCAAATTTGTTTAGACGCAAACGTGAAAATTGAGTGTCCAGATGCATATTTTTAGAAAGCTCCATTTTGTAGCTTTCTTTAAATACCTTCTCCAATGCTGGTTTGCGTTCAAACTTATTTAAAACAAACAGAGGCTAATAACTTAATTTAAAAGCTCTTCACATAAATTTTTCTTATATAAGCGCTTAAATAAGTTATTTATTCAAACGGGGTCTTAGGCCCTATTTGGATAGCACAACTTACAACTTATTAGAATTTCACGGTTCATATAAGTGCTTTTATGTTAAAAAAAACAGTATTTGAGTAAGCTTAAATAAGTAACTAATTAACCCCCTAAAAGTTATTTTTAGCTTATTTTGTGAAGCCAATTTTTTAGCTTATTGAAAAAACTTGTGTCAAACGGGGTCTTAGGCCCTATTTGGATAGCACAACTTACAGCTTATTAGAGCTTCTCGGTTCATATAAGTGCTTTTATGTTAAAAAAATAGTATTTGAGTAAGCTTAAATAAGTAACTAATTAACTCCCTAAAAGTTATTTTTAGCTTCTTTTGTGAAGCCAATTTTTTAGCTTATTGAAAAAACTTGTGTCAAAGCTTATACGGGAAGTTGTTTTGCATATATATTTCATAGATTTTAAAAGCGCTTCTTCAAGTATGTATCCAAACATTAAATAACTTAATTTAAAAGGAGCTTATGACAACTTTTCATATAAGTCCTTCTTATATAAGCGCTTAAATAAGTTATTTACTCAAACAGGGTCTCACTAGCATGTTAACTTACTTATGTGACACATTGATGGTTGAAACTTGAAACATGTATGGAGGTGTCCATGTGGGTAAAAAACACATGGTTTTTGGGTCAATGCCAGATTGTATTCCAAATCGGATCTCAAAATCAATATTAGTGTGTTGCAAGAATTATTATACAAGGAGGATGCAAAGAGGAAGCAATGAACAATTCTTCAGAGGTATGTAACTTTAAACCTTTTTAATCTGCCTTTGAACGCTCTACATTTTTTTTGTTTTTGGTCCCAGAGGGCATGTCTAAGTGTGCATGTGCGTTCATGCTGGAATTTGTGGGAATGTGGTCTTTGTGTTTGCCTAAAAATTTGTACAAATTATTGTACGTGGTCCTTGTGTGTGTGTTAAATAATGGTTCTACCAAACCACCAAGGCATGCTCAGAATCTGCAAAACACACATTTTCAGACCTTAGATTCTCATAAATATTTAACACATGTGCTTATAATAAGTGTGCAGCATGTGTGTATTTGAAAAACTTGTTTTATGTTGTTTATGCTAAATGACTACATAATGATAATACTAGAAATTAATGTCAAGTTCAAATCTTGAAATGTCATGCCTAGGCTTAATGATGAAATCAAATGTCATGCAAAATTACAACATAGTAAGAACATTATTTTGCTGCCTAGGCTTACTTGAGTCTAAATATTGATTGATTTGTCAAGCCAAATACAGGAATGCATTTTAAGTCTATCTTATAATGCTTTTGTACTGAGTTTATTTGAAGAAAAATTTAATTATGTCCTACGTTCAAATGCAAATTACCCAGTATATTGCATATATTTCATCATGGGGTTATGTAAGAGACCTCACTAGTGGTGTGCTAAATTATATTCATGGTAAAGTGGATTACCTTCCTAGGATGGAGATGGAGGCAGAGACGGATCTTCTTTGTAGCGGGAGAGAGCGACAACTCCCCACAAAAAAATTGATTTATCATTCTCTGGAGGTGTCAGTGATGATGTTATCTTATTAGATTTATATATGTCATTTGCTTTGAGCCTTGTATGAAAAGCTATTTTAGATTGTTTGGAAACCATTTGATTAACTATTATTCTATTAAGTATTAATATTATCAAGAAGAAAACAGACCTTTTCCTTCTTGAACGGGGAAGAGTCCATTTATTTTAGATTTTGATAGAATTGATTTTGAAAGAATTAATGTTAAAAAAATTGATTTTGAAAATCGAGATTAAAAATTTGATTTGCGTCTAGTAACGATATTTTAAAAGTGAGTTTAAATGAATTGTTTTTGTTTGGATAGAACAAAATAGAATCAATTATAGGGTTAAAAGTACTAAAAAGTAGAATCAATTATAGTGTTTGGACTAAACAGGACATCAATCAACTAGGGAGTAAAGAGAGAGACATAAATGAGGAGGGTAGTAGAATAAAAAGCCAAAACCAGTTTGAAATGCAAACTCAAAAGCTATCCCTTACCGGCTTCCAATAAAATTAATTTTAAACACCTTTAAACACAATTTTATCTACCATGTTTTTATCCAAACAAAATTTTAAAAACCAAACTTGATTATTATGGATGCAACTGAATTTTGAAGGCTCAAAATCTTAAACAAACAAGCATGAAATCGTTGGCGAAAAGGCAGATTTGCTATTTTATATCTCGCAACAAGCCTTTCCTTGTTACTCCAGTTCTCATTTTTTAATTCACACTACTTATTTATTTCTTTTTTCTTCTAAGTTACTATATGTGTTTTATAATATCTATTATTTAATATCTGTACACGTAAACAGGTTTACCTAATTTTTTTCGATGTAACAATATTATCATAGCACCCTCAACAAAAGACAGATGTTGAGGGAAGAAGGAAATGGAAATAGAGTCCACAAATTCAATGAGCATCTTCAACTTTGACCCTTTTTTAAAAATACGTATTCGGAACCCAAACTGATCCCTGAGAAAAATTAAGGGTATACTTTTAGTTCCTAAGAAAAATAAATTGATCATTTAGTCCCCCACAATGACAAACGTTAGACACGTTAATTAGTCCCTAGTGATTTTCCGTTCGTGGAGCTTCATTAAGGTGTTGATGTGTCTGTTAGATTTCCTAGATATTTTACAAGATGAAATATGATTAAAATTCTTGCCTATGGGTATGCAAAAAAATTGGGCAAAGAGATGCATTGGTTCAAAACATGCTTGATGGCAAATGCAAGCAGAGACGTGTGGGAACTGGGTGGCGCGGTAGACACGGGCGCGACGGCGAAGTTGTGCAACTGCGACGGTTAGACGATGTTCGTGGCCTCGAATCTGGTGGTACCACGTGGGAGGCGCTATCGAGGAAGAAAACGCGGTCTAGAGCGGCGTCTGTTGGCCGAACGATGAGCAGGCTGGAACGGTTGAGCATGAGGAGATTGGGTGTGACGACGTACTGGCCTGGTTGGTGGTAAGCGTTGTGACGACGTACTGGCCTGGTTGGTGGTAAGCGTTGCTCGCGGTGGGTGGAATGGCGACTGGACGATGGGTATGGTGGTCGGGCTTGGAGGCGTTGCTTTGGAGGAGTTGTTGACTCGATTTTCTTGCAATGTGGTGGTGACGTGACTACGAGTGGCAGGGACGAAGTGACACAGAGGAGATGGCGATGGTTACGCATTTCTGACGACGACACACAAAGTCTCCCTCTCTCTCTCCCTCCACGGTTGTAGTTGAATCCAACATTAATTTCCAAACAACTAGTTTTACTTATGTGTGTTTGGGTACACGAAGAGGGTAGGCCGCAACTCAAAGACGCCCAGATCGTGGCGCACCTGCACCTATTTCTGCCCAGAAAATCGTGTCGTGATACCCCCCATATGCACACTACAGCGCCACCCGCGAAAATAATGACAGAATAGTGTAGTCTTCCCCCTTAAATCCAAATTCAGTCATGCATTCAAAAACTAACCCATTCGGAGCCCAAAATAGAACATATAACAAGGAAATGTTCATCATCATATTATATAACATTTATGGAAAGATTCATTAAAACCAAACCCAGAAAACCCTTTCTCACCATAAACATGCATTTTCATATATTTACCATGAACCCTAAAAAGACCCACTAAAAATCACCCAAATAAACACAAAATCCCTCATCTATTGGATGAATGTTGTTGTGCTTCTAGATCCCAGTCTGTCCAATGGATTCCTCCCTCTCCAAACTCTCTTAAATCTCTTCTATAACCACCACTAAGCTGGATCGTTAAAGTTAAGTGAAGTGGTTTAGTAGCACATTAACTTACTTATGTGACAAATTTACAACAAACAATTACTGAATCATACACTTAAAATTTCAAACTCAAAGGAAAGACAACATACATCAAGGTAAATAAACATATATAATAACAACAAATACAAGTGGAGACCATTCAACCCAAACGATCATTTTGATAATGTATCCATATTTGATATGCTCAACTATCTCTTATAAGCTTACCCTGAACAACCTCCTCATTATCACTTCTTGGAGCTTGATGAATGTTGTGAGATACATTTTGATTTGCAAGTTCAACATCTACTTCATCTATAAGGACTTCATCTGGGTCTATGCTCATTAGATAATTATGAAGAATGCAACATGCAATAATGATTAGTTAGAACAAACATCCAATGTGAACACTCCATTTTGTTTGTTTATTTTAGATAATTATGAAGAATGCAACATGCAATAATGATTAGTTAGAACAAACATCCAATGTGAACACTCCATTTTGTTCAAGCTCTAATTTATTTTATTTTATTTTATTTATTTGTTTGTTTATTTTATCATTTTATTTTTCTAAATAAAGAAATAGGTTAATAAAATAGCCCAACGTTCTTTTTAGGGTTGGTCATGGGTCTGGGTCAACCCGATGACCCGACTAGCCCGAATTGAACTAAACCGAAAAACCTAGGTTGGTTCGGGTCATCAGTTAGGTTCAATTTCTATGCTCCATAACCCGATCAGTTTGATTTGGATACCAGGTTAGAGAAAATGAAACCCGAGCAACTCGACCCGAACTGAATCCAATCTCTCTCGGCTACCCTACTCGTCACTTTTGTAAGCCCTCTCTCTCTTTCTAACTGTCCAACCCGTGACGGCGTTCCCCTCTCTCTAACTAGCGACTCGATGGCGTCTCTCTCTCTCTCTCTCTCTCTCTCTCTCTCTCTCTCTCTCTCTCTCCGCACATTCGCCGGTTCGTGTTCTATGTTCGCAACTTCTTGCAGGTAACCCAAATGCCAAATCTCTCTTCTTACTCTTTTTTCTTCTTCTGTTCTCTTCCTTTTCTTCTTTCTTTTTCCTTTCTCTATTATTCCCCACTTCCTCCCTATTTTTTCTTCCCTTCCATTTTCTGATAATCTGAGCTTATTTTTCCTTTTGTTCTTCGCTCTGTTCTTCCCCACTTCCTTCCTCTTTGTTTTGTAACTTGTGTTTAGAATTTTTTTTGTTTTTTTAATATTCCATCTTTTTTAATTCTTTTATTATTTTAATATAAATCACTCGACTCAATCGAACCCGAATGTGATTGAGTTGGTTCAGTCCGGGTTATAATTTTTTTAAAACCCGAGTCGAGCCGACCGAAATGACTAAATTTAATTGGTTTGGACCCAACTTCCCACAAAACCCGATCCCACCCCTAATTCTTTTATGCCTAAACTGCTTCTAACTTAAACCAGATTACCGAAACCCGGATCTGTCCTTCTCTTCTCTCACCCATCATCAGAATCCCTTCCAACACAAGCAGAAAACCCAGAGACGCATCCACGCAACAATGTATACAACTCACCGAGGCATCGATACACACATAGAATGAGAAGGAGGGAGGCACTGAGAGAAGGATAAAATGCATTAGTGCAGAGAGGAGAAAACACAGTCACGGACTCACAATCGATCCGTGAGTAATTCGACTTTGTTTTCTACTTTTGACTGAATGTATGGAAAAACTTTGATTTGTGATATTGATTCAATCACTTGACAGTAACATTGGTGGTTTCATATATCATATTTCATTGTACTCATCCTGTTTGATGGAAGGTCTGAATAATAGTGTACTCAGTAACATTGTTAGTGCTCGTTTGGTTAAACTTTTGGGCAACCCAAACGTGATTCTAGGTGCAGTGAAAGTAATTTGAGGATTCTTAAGGTGCTTGTTTACATAATCGCGTCTAAAAAAATCAATTTTCGGTTAGATAGAATTGATTTTAAGATAAGTAAGAATTCCTAGCTTTTCTATTGTGTAGAATGGGTTCTAGGTCTGAGACCCACAAATTTCTTTATATTTACACCTCAAAAGTGATTTTACTTTATCATACAAACAAAATAAATTCTTCTAAACTCACTTTTAAAATATCATTACCAAACACAAATCAGTTTTTTTAACCTCAAATTTTTTAAAATCAATTTCTTAACATCGATTCTTTCACCTGTGCATGGTTTTTCTTATTGATAGCTGAAGTTATGAAACTCTCTACAAATAAGGTATTCAAGCATGGTGGATGGATTTGTAATTTATATAGGGACTAACAATCAATTTCTAGTTGCTTGATGTGATTATGAATTCCAAATTTCATTGTGCGGATTACTTGCCTTTAGTTTAGTATTTTCCGGTTTGGCATGAACCCTTTGAAAATTAAGTTGGTGGGGGGATTAGAGTGAATGAATATAATTGGCTTGATTACTGATTTGAGTCACAAATTTTTTTGTGTTGTTGGAGTTAGTATGTGACATGCCCATATTGTTTTCGATATTCTCTATTTTATCAGCTGAGTTTCTCAATTGAAAACTATGACTTTATTAGATCAAAGTTCAGCATGTGTGTCTATCATTTGGGTGCTAATGTCTTTGATTTTATGTCCTCTAGTTGATAAGTTGGATGTCTCTTGATGCTGTGATATTTAAGTTTTAATTTCATAGTCTAGATAGGGGATTGCATGTCGTGCTCTGACATGTTGTCTATTAAGGGTTGTCTTGCTAGTTGTTCATGGATTTTAATTTGGTGAGGCACCTGTGAAGTGAACGCTCTGCTAATGCCTTGAAATGCTGATGTTTGAATAATTGAAACTGTTTTATCCTTAAAGATTGTCATGTTAAATAATCAGTTTGAGACTCTCCAATTTCTTCTATATAAGAACATGATCATGATCCAAAATCCTATGTGTTTGATAAAATGCTGCACTCACCAATCACTATAAAATCCTAAGATGGAGCTGGACATGTGTGTGAAAAATGCTAAATTCTTTCTATTGGGATGCATCGCTTGAGTGACATGATGTTTAGTCTACTGGTTCACGTGAAATTCCTTTCTTTGAAATTATAGTTATTCTGGATTACCCATATGAAATTGATTCATAGCTATTGTCCATGGGGGTACTGTTAACCTTCCTGCACTTGTTATAAAAAGGATCATAAGCTTATGCTCTCTTTTCCAACAAAAATTCTATATATGTGTGTTTCAATGCTAAACCATGGTTTTGGTACTTGGGAGCACACGAGGTTGATGTATATGCTGGAAAATTGACTATTTAAACCTTTTTGTAAAGGGATTAATTTTCCACAAAAGAAAATAGGTTCGTTACTAGCCTGTTGGCTTGTTGGGTTGTGCTCATTCATAGAAGTAAGTCTATTATTTCAGAAAGTGTTGCGGTTTATTGCATAACTTGAAGATCAGCTTGTGTGAAAATAAGGGAAGGACTGTTGAATGAAGAAATACGCTAATGGTTTTGGTGTGGCAAATATGCAGTTTAGCGTTGCCCTGTATTTTTTTTTATTTGGATAAAATAAATGTTGGAGCGTCGCTTTGAGTGGTGTCCTAAGAGCATCTCCATTGGTCATTTTTTAAGGAACTCACTTTGGGTTTCATAACCACTATTAAGTGATCCCCACTATGCCACATCAAAATTAAGCAACTCATACATGTTTTGTTCCAATGATAAAAATTTTAAGAAACCCTTAATCAACCCACACTTTTATAATTTTTTATTTGAACCCAATTTTGTTTCAAATAAAAATAATAATTCATTTATTTTTACTAATAAGTAAAATATATTAAATATTAAAAAAATATTTTTATCATAATAAGTTAAAAATGATGAGAAATACATAATATTATATAAATCCGATGAAAAATGCATAACGACAAAAATACATAACGAGGAGAAATACATAACAATGAGAACTATAAAAATTAATTTTTGTTATTCTCATGTCCGAAACGTTCCCAAATATGCTCTACCAAGTCTGCTTAAAGTTGACGATGGTTTTGTTTTTCACGAACATGTGCTCTCCTTTGCATGTATGTTGCATGAATGGGATGAGGACCACTAGATATTTCAGTTGTTGAGATGTCACTATCTAGATGATCGTAATCAAAATTACCACCATATGTGTGTCGTTCATCTTCAACAATCATGTTATGCTTTATGACGCATGCATACATTATATGCTTCATTGTATTCACATGCCAAGCACATGCCGGACCACGTACAATCGCGAATCGAGATTGGAGCACCCCAAACGCCCGTTCCACATCCTTTCTGGCTAACTCTTGTCGTTGGGCAAATAATTTTCTCCTTTCTCCTTGCGGCATTGGGATGGTCTTCACAAATGTTGCCCATTCGGGATAAATACCATCTGCTAGATAGTATCCTATATTATATGGGGTTCTATTCACCGTGTATTGCACCGTGCGAGCTTGTCCATCCAAAACGTCATTAAACACATTGGATGCGTTTAACACGTTAATGCCATTGTTTGAACCCGCAGTGCCAAAAAATACATGCCAAATCCATAGGTCTTGTGATGCCACTGCTTCAAGCATGATCGTGGGTTTGGCATGATCACCTCGACTAAATTGGCCTTTCCACGCGACTGGACAATTTTTTCATTCCCAGTGCATACAATCAATGGAACCTAACATACCTGGAAAGCCACGTGCCTCCCCCATTTGTAGTAGACGTTCAATGTCTTCATTGTTAGGCCTTCTAATGTAGTTAGCCCCAAATACCACGTACACCCCCGTTACAAATCGCTCTAAGCACTCCACGGCAGTGCTTTCGCCAATTCGAGCGAAGTCATCCACATTGCCAGCAGGCACTCCGTACGACAGTATACGGATAGCGGCAGTGCACTTCTGCAATAGTGAAAGGCCATTTCTACGAGCTGCATCAACCCTCATCCTGAAGTACTCATCATGATTGTCAAGGGCTTCTATAATTCAAAGGAATACATGCCTACGCATTCGGAACCTTCGTCGGAATTGAGCCTCTGTGTATACAGGATTTTCAGAGAAGTAGTCATTGAACAAGCGATTATGTCCTTCTTCACGACTCCGATCTATCACTGTTCTTCTTTGTCTGCGCCTAGTGGTGTTGTCGGCTTGTCGTTGCCTCTCACGTATTAACCTCATGAATTCTTCTTCAGTGTTGTCCTCAAGGCATTCATCTACGATTTGGTTCCATACTATATCAAAATCAGTGTTTGGATCCATTATATGGATGATATGAGAATATGAGAGAATGAGAGAAGATTGCCAAATGAGAAAATGAGAATAAATGAGAGAATGAGGATAGATTGCATGAATAAGATATATATAGGCTAGTTTTCTAATGGCTAGTTTCATAACGGCTAGTTTTCTAACGGCTAGTTTTTTAACGGCTAGTTTTCTAACGGCTAGTTTCGTAACGGCTAGTTTTCTAACGGCTAATTTTCTAACTGCTAGTTTCATAACGGCTAGTTGACTCTCATAAATGGCTAGTTAAACAATTAATTTTAATAAAATTACAATATGGAGCTACGTAAATCCTAACTAGTACATTATAAATTAATAATTATAATAAAATCACAACATTGACCTACATAAGTCCTAACTTGTGCCTAATAACATTGCAACACATCTCATGATCTCGACGTTGACTCTCATCCATCTCAGATGTGTCCTTCATGAGGATTTCATATAACTTCGGTATGCTCTCCGCTTCCTTTGCCTTGCACTCCGCCACCTTTGCCCCGGCTATTTTTGCCAGGACAACATTTTTTTTCATTCACAGCATTTTCCATACCAGTCAAATCAATAGTGTCCGAGGACGTTCCACATGCTTTTCCTTTGCTCTTCCTTTTTGCTGCTTTTTGTCCCATTGGACGAGCCACTGGTGATGCTGGGTCATAGCCCGAACAATCGATTGGCGTATCTGGTGCTGAAGACGATGAGTACGTCCCTGAAGTAGAAACTTTTGTTCTTTTTGAAGAGTTTTCCATTGATTCTCCCTTCCATTTTGGTTCATCTCTCAACAACCTCCATGCATGCTCAAATTTGAATTTTTCACCTTCATCTGGAGAAAAAATGGTATATGCGTCGGCCATGACATCCTTCTCTGAGCTCCCGCTTTTCTTTTGATTAACAGCTTGTTTGTAGCGACCAACAAACTTCTGAACCACACCACTCAACCGATGCCATTTTGATTTTAGTTGAGCTGCTTCCCTCTCTGGAAACTTCCCGCAATGTGTGTTATAATTGTCTCTGATTCTTAACCAATAACCATCAGCTTTTTGGTCGACTCCCACAATAGCATCCTTTGAAATGTTGAGCCATAATTGAATAAGAAGCATATCCTCTTCCACTGAGAACTTGACACGAGTTTTTTTCAGCGTACGATGCACCCCTACTTCATCGAGCATAATATTTTCTAGGCCGACTTGAGTGGAGAATTGTGGCACTTGAGCCTCAAACACGGACCCGACTGGAGGCCTGTAACACATAGAGGGATTGTTTGGTGGTGATGGATACATAAAATACTGAGAATTTTGAGAATTGTCATCGGTAGGGGGTGGATGGTTTTGAAAAAAAAATTATGCAGGATTGCATATTATAGTTGCTGGGATCCATTTGGTAGAAAATAAATAAGATTGTGGCTTGATAGGGGAAAAAAATAGAATTGAGAAATTGTGTACAAAATGATGTGAATTGGAGCATTATTTATAGTGAATCCAATATTATATTCGTTGCATCACTCCAACGGTTATAAAAATTTCTTAAACGGTAATAATTTGTCTCACACATATCTACCTCTGTTCACCATTTTTCATTCTCTATTCATTAAAAAAATTTCTTTTCCCACAATTCTAGTAGCTTCCACCGTCTCCCTCAAACTCTTTCTCCCTCGACTCTTTCTCCTTCAATCTCTTTCTGCTTCACCCCTCAACCCCCTCGGTCTCCCTCGATCTCCTTCTCCCTGGCTCTCTGCTTCGCCCTTCTCTTTCTCCCTAGCTCTCGGCTTCACCTCAGTCTCCTTCAATCTCCCTCAACCCCCTCGATCTCCCTCAACCCCCCTCAGAGATCGCTTCATCTCCCTCGATCTCCGTCAGAGATAGCTTCTTCTCCCTCAGAAATAGCCTCATCTCCCTCGATCTCCCTCGATCTCTGTAACTCTCCCTTAGAAATAGCCTCGATCTCCCTATATCTCCCTCGATCTCTATAACTCTTCCTCAAAAATCACTCCATCCGGCGAACGGAGGCCGCGATGCTTCCGACGTTGCATGAACATAGGACAAACGGAGGTCGCATTGTTGGCGGCCGCAAGCCGAAGTTGGTTTCCGGCGAGTGTTGGATCTTCTATTTGGCCCTTCTCCATTTACCTCTTCTGTTAGTGTGGTTTTTTTTTCTTTTTTTCTTTTTTTTTTTTTTTTTGCTATTGTTGGTGTGTTCTGAATCACCACTGTTGGATCTCCTTCTGCTGCCTTCTGGAATTGAATTTTTTAATAATGCTATTGTGTTCTATTACTGTATTCTGAGATGTTGTAAAATCAGTTTTCTTTCCCTCTTCTTTTGGGCGAGTTCGTTGGTTTTGATATTAATTTTATACGTGTATAGAACGGTTCCTTAGATAAGGAACGTTCCTTAATCTTAAGGAATTTGAGGTGCCATGTAGATATGCTCCAATGGGGGTCAGAAGTTAAGGAACGGTTCCTTAACTTAAGGAACCTTGTATGACAACCCCATTGGAGATGCTCTAAGGAGTTAGTTTTTTTTTTTTTTTTTTTTTGTGACAAGGTTCTAAGGTCATCTCAAATAGGAGGTGCCTAAGCCACTTTTGCTTATTAAACACCTTTCTTATTAAGAAGCAATCATTGGAGTAGATTCTTAATAAGCATTAAATTTTGAGAGGTGCTTATACAAGCACCTATGTTTAAAGGAAAAAAGTGGTTGATGGGTCCTATTGAGTAATAAAAAGTGGTGGTTATTGATGCAATGTAAGGATATAGGATTGCTTGTGGACCCTATTTAGTAGATTTTTTTGAAAGTGTTAGATTGGAGAAATGAGATGCTTAAATTGTAAAATATAAAAATAATGATTTGTAAGGATGGACTCTATTTCACTTTGTTTGGTTATATGAGAGAAAGTGAAGGGAAAGAAAGTGAGAGGAAAGAAGGGGGGAGAAAAGAAAAAGATTAAAAAATGAGAGGATTATTTATTTGTTTGGTATGAGAGAAAATGAAAGGAAAGAAAACTAAAATTTTTCTCTCCTCTTGTTTGGTCGAGTAGAAAATGAGAGGAAAAAAAACATATTTGGGAAATGACATAAATATCCCCACATATTAATATTTAAATAAATAAAAGAATGGATTTTTTGGTATTTTCACTCAAAAAAATGATTGGTATCTCGGTTTCTGTGTTTTCCTCCCAAATATGGAAGAAAAAAATTTGGAGTGGATCCCACATGTTTTTTTTTCCTTTCCTACACTTTCCTTCCAATCCAAGCAAGAGAAAAATGATTTTTCCCTTCTCTTTCTTTTCTTCTCTTTTCTTTCCCTCATTTTTCTATCATACCAAATAAAGTGTTTAAGATCCCCTAAAAGTAAAATTATGATAATATGATGTGGTGAGTTAGATATGAACTAACGCGCTAGTTGATATATCATTTTCACCACATTTTGCTTCTATTTCTTTCAGTTTTAAATTCTATTTGTGCATAATCCTATACGTAGCTTCCCAGGATGGCACCAGTACCCATAGCAGTGTTTCTTATTGGCCTCGAATTTTTTCATGACTGTTAACAAGAAATAATTCTCTAGTGATGCAGAGTTTTATAGGCATTGAACTCCAACCTTCTTTTTCTCTTTTCCTTGCTTTTCTTGGTTTGCTTTATGAACTTAAGTTCCATCATCAATGAATCTTAAGTGTCATGCATAACCTTACTTAAGAATTAAGAATAAAATAAGTAACAAAAAAAATACTAATTAACTTAATTTTTTAGCAGTTTTGGGAAATAAATATTTTTTCTCAAAAAGCATAAGGGGCTCCTTATCTAGTTTTGGGATTGTTCTACGGACTCAAGTATCATGCTCAATCCCTTACTGTTTGGTAAAGATGTTTTATGTATTTATATGTCATGTGCAACCTCATTTAGGATTTCTCAATGCAAAAATTCTAAAATACATATGCAAATAAAAAAAATATAAAAGATCACAAAACAACTTTTTTCAAATTATTTTTTTGTAAATATCATGCCATAACCTTCTTACTTTTTTGTAAATACTTTGAAATATTCAGAAAATAAATGAAAAAGGAAAATTCATAAAGGAAAATCAATTATCCTTTTTATCTTGTTTATTTTTGTGAATATTAAGTCATAGTTGTTTTATTTTTTTGTAAATATTAACTCATAATCCTTTTATTTTGTAAATAATTTTTAGGGTAACATAAATAATTTAAAAGTTATTAAATTTGCGCAATTAATTTAAGATATCATTCATAAAATAAGCGATGTAGAGTGTTAATATCTTCTATACTCGTAATCGACTTCTATGCTCAATTTCTTTCAAAAATCACTTTTTTTTTAAATAAATGGGTTTTCAATGTTTTATTTTAAATTGAAAATTTTAATGAGAAGAATTTTTGTTTTTCATTTTTCTGCAATCCCGGTCGGGACACCGACCCAGGGACGAACCTACATATAATGCAATGGAGGCAGTTGCCCTCACAAACTATTTTTTTTTCTTTTTATAGTTTTAAACAAATTTTGTTTTTGCCTCCATTAAAAAATAAAGTTTGCCCCCACTGTTTCAACCTTACATCACTTTCAAGTTAAGTTATCTTATCAGGAGATTGATCGACAACTTCAAGAGCTTAATAATAGATTTACAGAGGTGAGTATTGAATTGGTTATTTGAGTGGTAATCTTAGATCCAAGAGATTCATTTTTTGCATTTAATAAGGACAAATTGATTTGTTTAGCTCGATTTTATCCATTAAAATTTTCTTCGGCGGAGCCTATGAGCCTTTATAGTTAATTTGAAAATTATTTCATAAATGGTCGTTCTGATGAACAATTTTCTAATTTAAATGAGATGAGGGATCAGTGATCTTTTAGAAATATTGGTAAAACTAGAAAACATATTGCATATCCAATGATATATTTACTTCTGAAGTCAGTTTTGATTTTGCCCGTGACAATTGCAACAGTTGAAAATAGTTTTCTGACAATTAATTTTGTGAATAATCAATGCACAATCGTAGGAGAGATGAATTGTTAAATGATTGTTTGGTTAATACATAGAGGGAAATATTTTTGATAATATTGAAAATGAAAAATGTGAAACCCTTTACCCCGCGTACGATAATACATAAGAAAATCATACATGTTTTTTTAAAATAATATCATATAATATAAATCTCAATGGTAAAGTGTATCACATCATCCAAAAACATAACATAAGAATCTGAATAAATCGAAATCCTTTAACATATAACAAACTGCGGAAAAACATAAAACATAACTCAAATCCCGATATCACATAATCAGAGCTGGTATTCTTAAACATACATCGGAGTAATAACCGAATAACGTAAAACATAAATCCTAACTACTGAGAGAAATCTCATCGGGATCACTCCTCGTCAGCATGCTCACCCTCCTCTATATATACCACAACATATGAACAAGAATAACAAAAGAGAGGGGTAAGAAACACAATCATGAATATATGTAAATGGAATGGAATAGTTATTAAGATGGCATACAAGATACATCAATTAACACAGATATATTCAATATATATCAAAGATGCATGTCAATGCGAATGCAACATCACTACTTCGTATGCATGTGGCCAACAACTCTAACTCTGGAAAGACGATTAGGAGTACATGTCCGGTTATCACTGTGGATGATATGCCAAACCATGGGCCATCTTCGAACAATCTCACCAATCCTGATAACGTACAGTGGTAGCTATCCCATGTCACTTGGAACTTCCATACCCAATGTACCCGCAAGGCTGGGATAACACTCATCGTGGCATTCACTATTGCGATTCATCATTTGCTTACCACTCAACATATCAACGTTAACGTATGATGCATGTTATGCTCAACAACATGCAAACACATGTCCAACCATCCACCATCATAATCAGTCACATTGATTAGCAACAATGACCATCAACGATGATCATCAAACAACTAGGCACTAACCATCATTATTGCCTTTATCAACATTGCTAATATTATCACATCGTCATTATTAGTATTAACGTTCTTCTTTAGATTATTAACTTGAATTGTGATCTCACGGTCTTTTACCTCATTACCCTATTTAGTTATTCCTTCACAACAGAATCTGGGTGAGAAACCCAGATTCGCTAGGCAAATCGTGGCTCGCAAAGCGAGTTCGAGAGCTCCTAAATAGGTTCTCAGATTCGCTAGGCGAATCCTGGCTCACGAGGCGAGCCAGAGAGCCCCATTATCTGGTTCTCTCATTCCCCTCACGGATTACAATCCGCTAGGCGAATCGCGTCAGACCACGAATGGTCTCTTTGTCTCGCCTCGCAAATTCCTATTCGCTAGGCGAATCGTGAGAGATGTGGGAATCTTAAGAATTTCTCTAAGTTATTCCTATGCCTATCATCCTATCTCTTAATAATCATTCCCATGGGTTTCCAAAACTAATCCAATATTATCAATCTCATCTCTCATAACAACTCATTCATTATGGGGTGCCAGACATCCTAAAACTATGTCCTTTCGTTAATGGATAAACTTGATGTCATATCAAGTCACATCACCTCGGGAAGCGTGCCATGACTCGACACTGTCATAATTACAAACGAAAATATCTGGACGCGAAAAGACCAAAATGCCCCTAGTCTTTTTCCTAAAGGACATCCATGTCCCTAAAATATCTAAAAAAGCAACCTCACCCACTCTTTCTCTCTCTCCCTCTCACCTCCAACTTCTTCTTCTTCTTCCTTCTTTCACTCCATTTCTCTTTTCCTCCATTTTTCTTCATAACTTCACCTCTATTTTTACTCAACTTTCACAAGGATTTTCAAGCAAATTTGTTAAGAAAAATTGATCCTCTCATCCTCTTCTATCACCTACGAGACATAGATTTCACTCTTGAGCTCTCAATCTTCATTTTCTCCATTGACATTCACGAGTTCAAGTTTTAAGATCCAAACTTCAAAAATCTCTAGAAAATTGTAGAAAAATCCTTTTAATGCCAATCCAATTTCTATGATCTAGTTTCATCCTCTACTATCACTATCTAAGAGCATGAAATCAAATAATCTTCCTATCCTATTTTTCTAGGAGGAACTGAACCTAGGACCAAAATTAGGGAAAATGGGTTCTTTTTCAATTTTTGTGAAATGATTCTTGATTTCACCTATTTAATTCCTTAATCATGTAATCCAAGTGATTAGGAAACCACATCAAAATCTTAGCTTATTTTTATCCATGAGGACCGGACCCTAGGTTTTTGGTTTAAAGGGTTTTGGTTCAAATCCTTGAGAATTGGTCATGAATTATGTCTTAGGTATGCTTAAGAATCGCTAAGCGCAAGAAAATCGCTTAGCTAAAGCAAAAATTTTCATGCTGAAAAGACATAATTTGCTTAGCGCAAGTATTTTCGCTAAGCGATTTCAGGTCAGCCAAAAAAATGACATTCTGGGGCAATTTCGCTTAGCGAAATAAAATCACTTAGCGGATTTCTGCCAGTTTTACTTTCTTTCTCAAATCATCTTCATCTCAACCTATACACAAAATACAGGGAGTTTATGATTTAACTGTATAAATTTATGGTTGTGCTGTGCTATATAGAATCGGACAGGACTCGAACTTTCGACCGCGCACCCGATTGATAATTTCAGAGCCGCACCGGAGTCGCACGAGAACATCACTAAGGTGGGGGAAAGAATCACAATATCGTCGGGGAGGCAAGATTTAAAATAATATATATTGATATGCGTAGGGTGACCCAAACCCTACTAGAGGTCGTTTGATCGATAGGTTGATATTAACGTATATTGAGGATGTATGCTTTGTGATTGGATATTTAATATGATATATGTGATATGTGTATTATGCTTTATGATTATTTAAATATTATTTATCTGTAAGTTGATATTACTGTTAAATATGTTTCTAGTTGTTTATATCGTGGTGCTTAGCCTAGAGATACACTTAATCTGTTGATGTTGTGATATAAAGTCGATACCTGGTTAAGCCGGAGGAAAGTTGGTCGTTGTTGTTTATAAGTCGTGGTTGAGGCACTAAGTGTTGATCCTGAGATGAGTCAGTGAGATTCATGTTGCATAGTTGTTGTTCATCACTGTGTTGGCAAACGGGCGATTCCGATCTTGTCTGCTGGGAGATGATCGTACCGGTTAGTTGTTAATAGACGAACAAATGTCCCGACCTGGCCTGCGGGGGGAGATATGTCGTTACCGTAAGTTGCGTTGTTGACTGGCGAATATTCTGACCCGGCCTGCGGGCGGGGGAATATATCATACCCATGAGACGAGTTGAGCCTGCGGGCTTTTGACCGAACCCTGCTTTATTGGGGGGTGGCATCGTGATGAATGGGACACCTTGATCTGTTGGGGCTGTCGCGTCGTGATCGCGTCCATATAGTCGTTAGTTATATTAGTTTGAGAGACAGTAGTTAAGGAAGAGTTATCTGGGAGTTGTTTGGTTATCACTGTTGTGCTGTTGAGTGTTGCTATCTATATAAATTATTTTATATAGCTATTTTCCCATATATGATGAATTGCTATTTCTTATCTTCTATATTTTCTGTGTCGTATTTTATTATTTTCGACTGTACGAGAAGACCCTGTTGAGGAATTGCCAGAGGAGATTGATGGCATACCTATTGAACCTGATGCTGGCGGGAGAGTCTCGGATCCCAATGCTGGGGGACCTTGAGCTGCTCAATGTAGAGGACGACCGTCTCTGGGAGACTAACTACTCTCATCGAGGAGTAGTGTATACGAGCCCGACTACCGTATACGTTAGAGTCGTGGTTGGGTAGACAGTCTTAGTTTTGTTATGGCTAGTACATGGGTTTGAGTGAAATGTATTTTTGGGGCCAGGAGAGGAAGTCCGATGTATTTTATTTTACTATTATGCTTTCAGTTTTTATTTGTTGCGTACTATGAAGTCTTTTATAATTGGTACCGATTTTTGTAGGTTCTACTGATGGAGCCGGTACTATTATGTCTGTATAAATTATTATGGTATCAGTATATTAAATGTTTTAATATTTTCACAATTTTGTACTATTACGCTACGCTGTAACATTAATAGTTATAAGTGGGGTCATCAATGGGACCTCCGAGGAAGCGGTTGTCTCAATCATCAATTGATTGCATCAATAGAATAAAAGAAACGAAAATGAAAGAAAATAATTAAGATCAATAAATTCAAATCAAATTGGGAATTGATTGAAAATATAGCAATTAATCAATTGGTTCAATTAAGAGAGAATAAAAATGAGGAGAAATAAATCAAATAGTTTTGAAAGAGAAAAGAAAATATGACAGGTAAATATATTTTCAAAAAATGGTTCACTTGCACGGGAAAAAAGACGAAGTAAATTAAATAGATTTTCAAGATAGAATAAAAAATAATATGACAGATAAATATATTTTCTAAAAATACTTAGCTTACATGGGAAAAACATAGAAATAAATCAAATAAATTTTCAAGAGAGAGGAAAAAATAGTATGATAAATAAATATATTTTCTAAAAATGGTTAACTTGCACGGAAAAAGAGAAGAAATAAATCAAATAGATTTTCAAGAGAGAAGAAAAAACAAAATGATAGATAAATATATTTTCTAAAAATGTTTAACTTGCACAGGACAAAAAGGAGAAATAAATCAAATATATTTTCAATAGAGGATAAAAAATAATATGATAGATAAATATATTTTCTAAAAATGGTTAACTTACACGGAAAAAATAAGAAATAAACCAAACAGATTTTGAAGGGAGAAGAAAAAACATAATATGATAGATAAAAATATTTTCTAAGAATGGATAACTTGAACGGGAAAAAAGTAGAAATAAATCAGATATATTTTCAAGAGAGAAAAAAATAATATGATAGATAAATATATTTTCTAAAAATGATTAACTTGCACGAGAAAAAAGAAGAGATAAATTAAATAGATTTTCAAGAAGAAGGAAAAAATCATGTGATTACTAAAATCATTGGGAAGTGTTTTGAATTAACGTTTAAATACATTTTATATTGAGAAATGATTAACCAGCTTGAAATGTAGTTGTTGCTTTAAAAACATATATACATATATATATATATATATATATATATATATATATATATATATATATATACAGTATTAAATGTGCAGAGAAGTACAATACCAAAGTAGTATGAGAGAAATGATTAATGCTAAATTAATTTTGCTTTGAAAAAACCAATTTGACTATAAAATTGAATTTTGAGAGAAGTAGAGTTGCACAAAGTATTAGGATAAATACCGAACGTTAAAAATAAAGTGTTTAAATTATTTTCATTTTTACTTATAATTTTAAATTTTAAGTATATAAAAAACCTTATAATTAAACTTATATGAATATTTATATTTTATATTTTATATAACAATATTTTCTTTATTTAATTAGTTTATTTTGAATTTTATGTAGTCATTGGTTATAGTCAATTGAAATTTTTCAAAGAATTTTTAAACTGATTTTGTTTCCATAACCCAATCATATATTTTCTATAATTATGTTTTTAACCGATTAAATTTCTATCTAATAAAATATTGTGGAATTTATATTTATTTATGAGAAAAAATGTCGCTCGTGCGACACATAGATAAAAACACTAGGGAGTGGTCTATAAGAAAACTAGACAATGCAAAATTTGTTTTCTTATTGTTATTCCATGTTGAACTCAAATAGAATTTGAGCTATTCATCCTACTGTTTCAAAATTAATTTAATAGTTGTTTTTTCAAAACAAAAGAATTAATATATAATTTTAAGTAAATAATTAATTATATACACATGTGATTTTAATATTTTAGTGTTTTTACAATGTTGGGATTTTGTAATTTAATTTACGGTCAAATATAAATAAAATATAATCATAAATCTATGTATTGTTTATATATTTGTGATTGTAAATTTTCTAAATCTATGTTTTTGTTTATATTTTTTATTATAATATATTTTTTATAATAACATGGTATATATTTATATATTCTTTATACATTTCTTACTTTTGAAATTATATTTTTAATACTAAAATTATATAGTTCACAGTATGTACTTACTATTTACACTTAAGAGTGATTATTTGTATTATAATATCAACAATAATTATTAAGTTAATATCTGTTACATTTTGTGATCGACGGTTCAGACAAAATATTACTTTGACGATTTTTTGTATATAATTTCTCACAAAAATTTATAAACAAAAAACTTGAAATCAACAATTACATAATTAAAATGAAATCCTAAAAAATATAGTATATTCCACATGCATGTCACGGGTCATACACTAGTTATTGTAAAAACAATCAACTGATATATTTAAAACGGATAAGGCCCCTTTGGCGTGATGAGTGTATCGAGAAAATTTTGGGAATAACCCCAAAAAAAAAAAAATTTATATAACCAAATACCCCCTTTCTCTCATTATATACACAAATACCCCCTTTTTTTTTTCCTATCGCTTTTTCCTCCCTCTATTCCCGACTTCCCACCAAGGTTTTTTATTTTTATTTATAGAAGTCGGTTTTAGAGAACCGAACTTCTCAATGGAAAATTTTGTTTTTTTTGTTTTTTTACATTTTTCAGTTAGGAAGTCTTCCCTTAATGTTTTTTTTTTCCCGAATTTTTTAAAAAAATAATGATTTTTTTGTTTTTTTATTAATTTTTTTGGATTTTTATTTAATTTGATGGGTGTCATGGTTTAAAAATGTCTGATTAATTTTTTAATTAGCTAATTGTGTTGGATGTTAATTATATGATATCATTACTTAGGGTTAGGGTTCAATGGATAATATTATGCAACCCTATATGATTAATCTAATCACACATTTTTAAACTCTAAAAACCATTAAATTTTATTAAAATTTCATAAAAATAAATATTGAAATCATAAAGCGATTATTGTTATCATATAATTAACATCCAACACAATTAGCTAATTAAAAAATTAATCACACATTTTTAAACCCTAAAACCCATCATATTTAAATGAAAATCCAAAAAAATTAATAAATAAACCAAAAAAATCATTATTTTTTAAAAAATTCGAAAAAAATAAAAAAAACATTAAGGGAAGTCGGGTACTCTAAAGTCTAAACCCGACTTCCTAACTATAATATTTAGAAAAAAATTGAAATCTCATTGAAACCCGGCTTCTATACATGAAAAAATAAAAAAAATAAAAACATTATGTTTGGAAGTCGGGAATAGAGGGAGGGGAAAGTGAGAGAGAAAAAAAGAGGGTATTTATGTATATAATGAGGGAAATGGGATATTTAGGTAATTAAAATTTTTTTTCGGGTTATTCCCAAAATTTTCCCGAGTGTATCAATTTTTGATTTCAGATAGTGTAATTTTTTTCAATATACTAACTGAATAATCTTAAGTTAAAGAGCTTGTTTGGCACTTCCCTTCTGCGAGTTTATAACGAATAGCTTATAGTGAATGAGAAAGTAGCTTCGTTTGGCAAGCGCTTCTGTCATGAGCTTATAATATTTTTTCACGAGCTTATAAAGTTTTTTTTAGACGCTACTTGAAGTAGCGTTTGAGCTTATGGCTTATAGCGTTTCATTTTTCTTTCCACTTTTATTCTTATTATTTTCATTTAATTCTACTTCTATCATATTCTCTCTCTTTTATATAAAATCATTAATGAACATGTCTTTTTATGTCATTTTATATTTTTTAACTAATTCCATCATTAGTTTTATCAAACACTTTCACAGAAAATAAATTAGTTTATTCTCTATCCGTTATTCGCTATAAATTATCTACTATCAACTAACTTATATATTAACAATTAATTTTATCAAACATACTCAAATATACATTTATTTACTTATCTCTTTTCAACTTTTATTGTGGCTCTCTCCATGATACGCAGTGGCGGACCCACATTGATTTTAGGGTGTGCATGTACATCCACTGAACTTGTTAAAAAAGTTAATATCTTATGTTTTTTTTAATTTGCCCATATGAAATAATTGCATCCATACCACTGCCCAAATCTTTCCTCCCCTTACACACACTGAGCGCTAAGATTACTTGAAATAATTAAAAGCAAATAGAAGTTACCCCTTATATCTAATAGTGTGTTTGACTTATTACTAGATTCAAGATTTGCATAGTATAAAAAATCGAGGATAATCATGACTTAAATTGTGTTTGCATACTTTACCACTTTAATTAACTCTATCAGGGACAACGGTTTTTTTTGCCTTTTTCCCCAAATCCCAGTAGCTAATACATGAATGGTGAACATGACAATGTACACAAATTTATAAAGGTTTTAAAATGGATGAAAGACACAGTAAAGTAATATAAAAAAAAAAAAGCAGCAGTCTGTAAAAGTTAATTTTATTTTACAATATAGATAAGACTTTTTGATCATACTAATATTATTTTAGAAATTATTTATCAAAATAGAATTATTTTATAATAATTTATTAAAATAGGATTATTTTAGACAGCATAAAATTTTTTATTATTTTTTTGCTGACGTGGAAGGCGCCAGTCCTTCCATAAAAATGCTACATATCACACACTCATTGGTCACCCATCTGCTGTGGCTCGTCTGCTGTTTCACTCGTCTGTCGGTCACCTATCTGCTGAGATTCGTCTGAATCATCCGTCTGATACCGTCTGACAGATATCAGACGGGTGACGGGTGAATCACGGGTGAATCACCCGTATGATACCTGTCTGATGACTGTCAGACGGATGAAGATCCAGCTTCAAACGAGTGACACCTCTAACATCGACTTTTAGCAACGTAAAATTTTTATATTTTTTTTACAGCTAACCAATGAGTATGTGACATATGGCATTTTTAATGAAGGTGCCAGTCCAAGTGACGTCTTTAAAGACGATGTCAGCAAAAATAATAATAAAAAATTTAATATTGTCTAAAACAATCTTATTTGAATAAATTATTACAAAATTAATTTCTAAAATAATACTAATTTGATCAATAATCTTATAAATGATATTAACATTTCTAATATGAAAAATTATTATTAACTTTTTTAGAAATAAATTATCTACTAGTTCACGATATTGGATCCAAAACCATTGATGCGTCTATACTTTGCTGATAAGAGTCAGGACTGGCATCTGGCGAGTCAGGCTAGGGAGGGAGGGTGGGTGAAGCTATGAGATGAGGGGTCTGCATTGATAGGCAGAGGCAGGACCTCTTGTTCTCTGTAAAGAAGGAAGTAACCTTTGATGTGGGCATACATGGATGGCATCTTTCGTTATAAGGCCAATCTCTCATGTCAGTCATGTGCTAACGTGCCTACTTGGGTTGGTTGATTGACGCGGTGACTTTTATTTTATATAGACAGACAGAAGTACCACTGCGCATGCAAATGAGATGACCCATACTAACCCCATTATTTACCAAAAAAAAAAATAAGCTTAACCTTATATACCTACTTACGATAATTAAGATTTAAGCAATATTCTTGATAGAATAGAATCAGATTTTTTAACACTAACTTCTCATACATTTTTATTTTCTAAGCTATTGAATTAGAAGGAACATATGTATATAGCCTAACTCTTGAATAAATGTTGAAATTGGTTCTCGACAAAAAAAAATATGATGATATTTTGATATTTGATAAATAAAAAATATTAATTTGATCCTCAAAAATATAAAATATATGTCAAAATAATATCTGATAGGAATTAAAATATCCCTAAAAATTATCCTAAAATGATTAATTTAATCCATATTTTATATTTTTGAATATTAAATTGATATTTTTTATTTCTTAAGAATCAAAATATCATTTTTTTTTGTCAATAATTAATTTGGATCTTTACACAATTCTATGATAATTAATTTCCATCCAAAAGCTGCTGGTTAATTCTAATCTAATGGGCAACTCGTGTGAAAACAAATTGTGAGAATTCAATATTATTCACTTAGGGAGTACATGAAAAGGTTTATATTATTCGCTTTAGTTGGTCACGCTCACACCCTTTGCTTTTATCAATAGGAACAACCCGCGGATGTACTGTGTTTTGGGGTTGGCGAATGGCAATGCTTTCTTTTTGTCACAAGCAGTGAAATTGGAATATAACTAATCAAATCACTCTCCAGATATGATAAAATATATAAGCGTGTGTTTGGATAACGTTTCATAAATCTGATTTTAAATGAAATTAATTTTGTAAAAATAATTTAATTATAATAGAATTTAAATTAAAATGATTTATGTTTAAAAATAAGTTTAATAATAAAATTTAATGTAAATTTTTTAACTCAACACAAAACCTATTTTCGATAGCTTTTACTAGAATTATGTTCGAAAGTAATATCAATTTTATTTATCAATAATCAAACATCTTAATTTTTATCAAAATCACATTTGACATAGGATAAACACAATTCTCATATTTCACAAAGTGTAATTAAATACACACTAAAGATGTGTTTGGTTTAACGTTTGTAAAATTGAGTTTTGATGAACTGAATTTTTTGTAAATTGAGTTTTGATTAAAAGTGAGTTAGTAATAATTGATTTATATTTGGATACTTTATTGTTAAAAGTAGTTTTGATAGAATAAGTGTTGTTTGTATTGTACCATTCAAATTAACTTTTGAATGTTTAGTTACCAAAATGTCCTTCAACTTTTAAATGAATATGAAAAGTGATTAATTTTTAAGGATAATATGATAAAAATAGTAATTGAAAAACTCAAATTGAGTTTTGATAAATGCAAAAACAGTAAATTATTGCTTCCATTCAAACTTACGTTTGATTCCAAAATTAATTTTTTCAACTAGAAATCAGACATAAGAAAAAAATTAGAGAAGTAAGTTTGCTCCTCAAGTGCAAACGTAATGCAAACATGCACTCTGTATATTAACTAATAATTAACTATATATTACGGGCTCCACTTACCATTATTTGGTGCGCACACAGACATTGGTCTTACTCTTCCCATACCATGTGATGCTTGTGAGATTGGCTTGGCTTTTCACGGATTTGACATTTTTTACATAATGGTCCTGAAGCATTTCGTGTCACAACTGACCGGAGTTTCAGGTCTGGACCACCGCCCAACCCAGGAACCCACAAGTAGAATAATTTGAGATTGAGAGAGAAAGATCTTCAGTATTATGTTGTGGGATGAGATGGAGAGGGGGGGACAAAACAATAGAGAAGAACCTAGGCAACATGGGCCATCAAAGGTTTTAATAGAGGAAATGTCATTTGGAAATAAAGTTGAACTTGACATGATTCACACAATTTAATATGGATAATTGATGATAAGAAGGAACAAAGGAAAGAAAGTCATCGTAAAATTGATTTTCATCTTCCAAGTCCTAATATATTGGGATAGGAATGAATAGGATATGGATAGGGTATTATAATATTCAGATCCATATTTTTGCGGGTAGCAACTTCAATACCCATATCCTTACTTTCTGGGTATCCTAAGTATCCGTATCCGCATCTGTTACCCACACTTTAATATAAAAAATTTTTATTAAACAATAAAATGCTTAAACTCTTATAAACTCTTACATTCCAAACCAAAAAATGAAATCTGTGGATCTAATAATCAATTTGTGAACATGAAATCCAAAGGTTTTAATATAAAATATTCGATAATCAATCTCCAAAATATCAACTAAATATTACAATAAACTTCTACGAACAATAATTCATAAACTTGACGCTCCTGAGCCATTGGCACTCTCGAAAATCTGCTAAAAAAGATACATTACACTAATTGAGTGTAATTATAAAAATACTCATTAAGAACACATCGTAAAGTAAACAATAATCCATTACCTCATCATCTGAATCAAAGTTATCAAAAGACTACAAATGCTTATCTTTCAAATGTAAATATTGTTTTGGTTCAATGATGTCAATAAAAACTAGAACATAACAAGAAAGTAAATAATTAGTCTCACTAATTAAAAGTAACAAACACAAATTTAATTAAGGAACACAAGGTGCAGTGATACTGATCAGCGGTGCCGGTCAGAGGGTTTCTTAATTTCCGTAACTTTTTTTAATTTTTTAAATTAATATCATAATATAATATATTATAAGACAAGACTTGCGTACAATTCCATAGGTACATTAGGTGTTATTTTTCAATGATAATAAGACATGTGTAAGGCTCATTAATGAAAAGATAACATGTGTAACAGTTATTACACATGTCATATTCCCATTGGAAAACAGTACCTAATGTACCTATAGAATTATACCTAAGTTTTGTCCTATATTATATCAAATATCAGATATTCAAATTATATATATATATATATATATATATATATATATATATATATATATATATATATATAAAAGGCGGGGTGGGTCCTAAAGTACCCGTACCCGCCCCATCCCCGTTAATTTTTGCGGGTAATTACCCGTATCCGAAACCATATCAAATTAGCGGATAATTACCCTATCCATAGCGGATAAATTTTGCGGGTACCCAACGGGTCCGGTACCCATTGCCATCCCTACTAATATGGGCGCATTTTTAATTTTAGAAAAATTATACGGACTTTCTTTAAAATTTAATTATATTTGACATTTCTTTTATAAGTTACACTCATTTTCTTTTAGGAGAGGTTAGAATAGTATTTTTTTTTTTGTTTTTATAGTCAGTATAGTATTAAATATCATCCTTTAACTAGGATGTAAATATAATAATAATAATAATATAAATCTCAAAAAATATTGTTGTAATTTAATAAGAGAAATGTAATTAAAATTAATTTTAAGAGAGAAGAGTATAATTCCCTATATAATTTTTTCTGCACTTGATGACTTCTCTTCACCCATCTTAATTACCAATTACGTTTGTTGGGACTAGGCATGACAACGGGACGGGGTGGGGGCGGGTTTTACCCTTCCCATCCCCGATCCCCGTCGGGGATGATAAATAGATAACCATCCCCGTCCCCGTGCCCTGGAACGCATTTTGGTAAAAAAAAAAAACCCAATTCCATGCCCCATCCCCTCCCCGTCCCGCCTCGACCCCGTGATTGTACAGATTCAGAATGACCAAAAATTGATGAAAAACTAGAGCAAAAATTGATGAAGAAATCCAAGGATTGACCAAGCAATAAGAGGAGAATAACTTACCGCCACTAATCTTCTTGAAAAACATAGGAAGAAGTGATGAAGGATGGTGAGTCCAGCAGAGATCATTGGCAGATCGTGGATGGCGAGTCTGAAAGACGAGGTGCGCTCGAGGATGGCTAGGTGCGATGGCCGGACTGGAAGACGATGACCAGAGAAGGAGGAGTCAAGGACGTCGTCTGGCCGGACTTGAAGAAGATGGATGGAGAACGAGGAGACGAGGATGTCTTCTAGCTGGACTGGAAGACGATGGCCGAAGAACGAGGAGACGAGGACCTCATCTGGTTGGAGAACGAGGAGACGAGGACCTCATCTGGCCGGAGAACGAGGAGTGCGGTTGGAGTTCTAGAGTTCGAGATTGAGAGATGAGCGAAGACTGGAGAGTTGAATGCGGCTGCAACCCTAACCTGGAGTGTTAAAGACTTTATATTTATCTAAGGATATTTTTGTAACTTTGATAAGCAGCGAGGCTGGTTCGGGGGCGGGGGCGGGGGCGGGGAGGGTATCAGCATTCCCATCCCCGCCCCATTTTTTCAAAGCGGGGAAAACCTGAACCCGAACTCGAACCCGAACCCGAACCCAGTCAAAGCGGGTTTTCCCCGTCAAAATCGGGGTAGGTTCGGGAGGATACCCACGGGTTCGGGTCCCGTTGCCATGCCTAGTTGGGACACTAGATATATGGAATCAGATTATCTCCCGCTGGACTGTCTCCAGCTTCTATCCATCAGTTAATCTCAACCACCCATCTCTCCATCAACTCATCCCAGCCACTCATTCAATTGGACGATCCAAATAAAGGCAACATTTTAAACATTAAAATAATCATAAAATCCCCGAAGTCCCAAACCCAAGTCCGATACTTAGTTGCTCACAGCCTTCTCCAACCTCACCACCACATGCCACTGCCGGCCACGGTGAGCCGCCGCCATTGACGGCAAGCCAACGCCGCCACATCACTTTGTCTCTCTCCCTTCTCCCTCGCGCCGCCGTCACTACGTCTCTCTCCCTTCTCCGCTCTCGGCGCGCCGCCGCAACTTCAGTGTCGGCCACCGCGTGGTGGCTTGAAAAAGATGCAGTGGTGGCTTGATGGGTCGAGAAGATTGTGACCTTGATTGATCCTCTTGACAGCTCCACCGATGGTTATTACTCTTAGCATCGTGAATGGCTCCATTGAGGTTGAGTATATGCTGCTAACAATGCACTAATAAACTGAGTCTGTGATGAAGAATTAGTTTAACAAACGGCAGTGGCAGCGGCATCTCGCCGTGAACGACGTTGCAACGATGGAGAGACGATGGCGATGATGGCGATGCAAGGGAGAAAAGAGAGAGACGGAGTTACTAGAGTGATGGCGGCACGAGGGAGAAGGGAGCAACGACGGAGTGACGATGACTCACCGTGACCGACGGCGGCTTTCGGTGGCCTGCAATGGCGGTGGTGGCATGTCGTTGGAGAGGGAGCACGAATGGTTCTCATGTGTTTGGGTTTTTATGATTTTTTAAAGATTTAAATGTTGGGTGTTTTTGGACCATTAGATTTAATGAATGGCTCAGATTTTGTTGATGGAGAGAGGCTGGAGACACCCAGCAGGAGACAATCCAAATCCCTAGATATATAGCTTATTGGTCATTTGTAACTTTAATTAGACTCAACTCTTCTAAGAGGGCTAATAACTCAGATTTTAATTCACTAGGATTTCTTGTCAATTTGTTCCTGCATTCTTATCTATGTCCGAATCTCTAATTATTCTTATTCCTCTTCCGGCTATCACAACTACAAAAGAAAGAAATACGTTTGAGATAACATTGGCGGATCTTCATTGTGGTGGGAGGGAGCCACGGCTCCCCCCACACTTTTGTTACCAATTTTTTTTTTTTTATATAAAAAGAATAATAACACCCTCATAGCGCCGCCACTCCTCTTGCACTTCACAACACCGCCACTCTTTTCCTCACTTTGGTTTAGTATTATAGTATAGCTTCCTATGTGAACCGCCACCCACTAATATTCGGCATAATGTTTTCATTTTTTTATGGGTTTCATTATTTTTTTTATGGATTTTCATATTATTCTTTTTACTTTGTATCCTACTATTCCTCAACAAGGTGAGTGGGTGGGGTAGGGGGATACGTACATTTTTTCCTTTTATATATTTTATTATTACTTTGCGTTAATATGTTATTTTGAAACTTTGATAAAATTATTTATGATGCATGTGAATTTTAGTTACATTATTTTAGTCAGTAGTTGTGGTACCCCCAAAAATTTTTGTGAAGTTCCGCCATTGTGAGATGGTACCTTTTTTTTTTTTTGAGAAAAAAAGTTTGAGATGGTACATTTATATAGAGGTAAAAACTAATTTTCTCAATTAACAAATAAATTTAAGGGCTGTTGATGGATGAAATAAGGCGATAGAGATAATTCATCCATTTAAGAGTAAATAAGAATGTCAACTCATTCTGTTGAACATTAATTTGGCTAATTTTTTTTGTTGTGTACTAGCATTTATTATTAAATTACTGACTTTTTGCGGACAACTATACTCATTAATAATCAGAGACACATCAATTGAAAAAATATTATTAAATATTAAATATATGGGATATTCTTAAACGAGGAAATGGGAATATTAATCACTTATTAAAAATAAGTGATAATAAGATATTTTAACTCTAAAATTAAATAATTACTATATAATGGTTGGATAATTGAATTCAATCTTTTAAAGTGAAGGTTTATTTTAAAAATAAAACATGAGTCATGTTAATCAATATTCTAAATGATAACTTTTCATTAAAAATTTAAGTACATCACTCCTTATCCTTAATATATCAAATATACTATTTTTAATTAAAACTTATCTTTTCTAATTATTAACTACTATCCTAAACGTACTAGTTAGAATTTGACATAAAAATGTCTACTATTTTAGATGATGGAATGTGTCCTATGATGATAGACCCCACGCGCAAAGTAGGGTTCATTTGTGCTTTTGATCGAACTATGGGATGGATAAACTCTGGCTCTCTAGCTGGAGCTAGCTCGGTTGATAACTGTTTTTTTTCGCGTGCATGGGAGTTTTTTTCGGTGGATAGTCAGAAATTAATTCATTTTGAGATAGAGATATCATGGATGTGGATATAAGCTCCTTCAACAAAACATTTTTTATGCATGCTGTTAGGAATGAATCCTAATGATTATATTTAAGAAATTCAATTATCTATCAATTATATGAGACCTTAATAATAACTCTGATCGACAACTCTTATTTTGAAAATTAACAACTTAGAATTGTATGAAATACAAGTACATAACTATCTTAAATAAAATGCACCCTTTATTATACAAGTTACAAATTCCTTGACTCTTTGTTAGCAAGACCTCTATTATTATCTCTGATTCTTATAATGGTTTACTTAATGTTCATTTTTATGTGTCTCTCATTTTTAACGGGCTCTAATTTAATTTCTTCTTATCATGTTAGCCTCTTTAACTTTTTATTGAACTTTCAAGATTTTAAATTGCGATCGTGATTATAGTTGTGATCGCGTTGTCTTTTTTATTATTACAAACAATTATGAAAAAATACAGTTGATGAGGTCGCAATTATGATCACGATATAATTTTAGAGACTCTCAAAATTAAAATGTCATGACACCAATTACAGTTTTAGATCCAGATTTAAAACCTTTAACACGTCTTTCCTGAAAAGAATCAGCACTGGCATCTGCTGAGTCAGGCGATGGACGGAGAGAGGGTGCGTGAAGCTGTGAGATGGGCTGGATTTGCACTGGTAGGCAGAGGCTGGAGCTTTTCTTCTTTGTAAAGAAGGAAGTAACATCTGATGTCGGCATATATGGCATCTTTAGTTATACGGTATTATTAACCTGTGTTCGTAGAATATCGATTAAGAAATAAAAAAAATATAAGTTTATGTTAAAAAATAAAATATATTACTTATTAATATATTAAATATATCATTTCTAACATACTCTTTGGTACTGGTTAGCCTTTTCCATAGTTATAAGGCTAATCCCTCACGTCGGTCATGTGCTAACGTGCCTACTTGGGTTGGTTGATTGACGCGGTGACTTTTATTTTGTTTTATACAGACAGAAACAGGTTAGGGTGGGTGTGGGGGACAAAACAAGCGGAAAGAAAACCAGGTTGATCCTAGCTAGGCAACATGAGCCTTCAAAGAAAAGTTGAATTTCACATAATTCATATAATTTGATATGGATAATTGATGATATAAGAAGGAAAAAGGAATGAAATAAGAAGAAAAAAAATAAAATTATATTCGTTTTTTTTTTCGAATAAAAAATTATATTCGTTATATAGGTTAGGTGAGGAAGTTTTATATATAGGTGACATTCTAATAAATCACGCACATTGACCATATTTGGCACATATACTGTCGTATGCCATGTATTATACATAAATCTAAGGGAATGTGCTCGTATGCAATTCTATATGTCAAAGTATAAAACTCCATTTAAGTTGAGGTTGCTTTCATCTAAGGATTTATCAATTTTTATTATTAATCGTTGAATGTTGTGTATTTTTTTTTTAAAAAGTTTAGATTAGGGGAAGACACGCCTCCGTGTAAGGTCAGAGAAGACCACCAACCTTTATAAGAATTTATAGTGGAATTTACATATTGTCTACAAATAGGGGAGATCTGATAATCGAACCCAAGTCACAATGAATGTGGACGGAAGGTTCTATATTTAAATTTGTCTAAGCTATCCAACTAATTGTAATAGTGAGTACCAGTCCTAGAAGTCATCGTAAAATCGATTTTCTTCTTCAAAATAACAATATAAGCTTTGAACAATTATAAGTATTTTTAATTTTGAAAAAATTATATTAACCTCCTTTAAAATTTAATTTAATTACACTTGTTATTTCTTTTGTTTTAAAACTTACACCTCATATCTCTTTAAGAAAGATGGGTATAATATTAAATCAGGTTTTCGTTGCCTGCTTTGAGTGTCATTATTGTCTTAAGAGTGGTGGGTGAAAGGTTACCAAAAAAATATTTATTAAATCAAGAGATGTATATATAATAACATAAATATCAAGGGATATTTCAATAATAACTAAAATAAGAACAATGTCAAATATAATTAAACTAAACTTTAAAAAAGTCAATACAATTCCCTCTTTAATTTTTTGTGCACTTGATGACTTCTCATCCATCTTAATTACTAATTACACTTATTGGGACATTAGATATACAGGGTACGTTTGGAAGAGCTTGTGGTGAGCTTATGAGAATAACTTATGAAATTAAACTTATATAAATAGTTTATGAAAATAATTTATGAATTTTTCATAAGCTATTTTTAGCTTATTTCCATAAACTTGTCAGAGAAACTTATGAAAATAAGCTGTTTTTAGCTTATTTAAAAAAAAGCTTATTGCATAAGCGCTTAAATAAGCTGTATACCCAAACGCACCCATACCTTATTGGTCGTATGTAACTTTAATTATGCTCAACTCTCCGGAAAGGGCTATAACTTGGGGTTTTTCTTTTTTTGTAGAGAATAACTCAAGAGTTTTTCTACCAAAAAACGGCTTAGAGATTTTAATTCACTTAATTAGGACTACTTTGTCAATTTGTTCCTGCATTCTTATCTATGATTGTATATCTAATTATTGTTGTTGGCTATACCGTCACATCTAGAGATGGCAAAGTAGGTCATCTGTCCCGTCCCTCCACCAACCCGTCATAAAAGTGGGACGAGTGAGTTGGCCCGTTTTTTAATACGGGTTAGATATGTCAACCCACCCCGTTTTATGACAGGTTGTCAACTCGTCTTAATAAATAAAAAATTAATAATAAAAAATTAAAAAAAAATAACATCTTTAAAATTTGATACATCATTCCCAAAAAGAAGAGAGAAAAAGTTGCTATTGCTCATCCTTTGTCTCTCTCTAACTTTGTTCCTTCATCACTATCGCACATGGAATTGACACATTGATTTGTGATTTTTCTCTCTCACATTGTCGTTATATCGGTTTGAATCTTTGAATCACATAATCAGACACAGTCCGTGCTCCATTGTCTCTATTGTTAATGAATTTTGACTAGCATTGCGCCATAAATCCTCATAAGCTCAGCATCCAATTAGATCCCAGTTCGATCTCACACACTCTCTCTTTGCTAGTCCTTTTTCTCTCTAAATGTTGCTTTGTCATTGTGGGAGTTCTCCCAGTTTCCTCTCTTTTATTTTATATGAACGTTTCTCATATTCGCAATGGCGCCAAAGCAAGGGCTTTTGTTCACCAAGAACATAATGAAAAGATTTTAAGAAAGATCTGAGACGAGTCAACCCGCCCTACATACGGGTTGACCTGTCACAACCCGCAGGTTATGCGGGACGGGTTAATGAGTTCTTTATGTCAACTAGTCCCGCCAAAATGATGGGTTATGTAGGCTGGCGCAATTGGTTAGACTAGTTTTGCCATATCTAATCACAGCTAAAAAAAGAGAAAGAAAAATGTTTGAGATCGTACTTTTCTTTTTTCTTTTTGGTAAGCAAAAGGGCTTAAGCTAAATAAAAAAACACTAACTGATAATAGTTACAATACGGGGTATGGTAGCCCAAGAAAATTCATTAAACATCAAACTAGGAAGCTTAGGAAAAGGCTCAACCGAAGCATGAAACCCAAAATTCCCGAGGAAGGCTCCAATTTGCCAACCAATCTGCACACCTTTTCCCCTCCCTAAAAGTTTGGGTGAAAACGATACTCCACTCCTGTGCTGCCAACCTCTAATACGATCCAAAAGGTTGTTCTTCAGACTAACACCTTTGTCTGTGAGGATAGTAGAAATCAACAAAGTTGAGTCTAATTCCACCACAAACTGACGAATACCCAGCTCCTAAGCAAGATGCATGCCCCAAAGAACACCCCAAAGGTCACCCGTAAAAGTAGAACATTACCCAATATGCATCCCATAACCATGCATCCAACAACCCCTATCATCCCAAATCAGCCCACCACAACCTGCATTCCCGGGATTCCCTTTTGGTGCTCCATCTGCATTCAATTTATACCAGCCACAAGGCTAAAACCACCACTTAACATTCATTGTAGCCTTACAACCAACGTCAACAAACATCTTCGATCTGCTCATACCGTGATAATGGATCATAAAAGCATAATCCATTACTATTTTATGAGGCATATCTGGTCTAGAAAATCGCTCCTCAAATGTTTCCTTCTTTCTCTACTTATAAAGGAAAGAGAACGCAACCATGAAATGGATGGCCACAACATTCCATCCCCACATCCATGTTCCCACATCCATGTTCCCACATAAGTTAAGATGGATCCAGTCATGCAACTTTGTTGTATAGAACTCGGGTAACATGCTAGAATGCACTGGCGGGATCCAAACCTAAGCGGCCAAGGGGCGGTCCCGGAGGACATGGAGCGTGGGTTTAGACACCCTCATACACTGCGCACAATCCGACGAAGTGTGAGTCCAACTACTTCTCCTAAGGTTTGTCAAAAGCTTATCGTGTCCTGCTTTCCACATGTGCACCTTTATCGTCGAGGACTATTCCAACCCCATATATACTTTTCTTTTTTGGGAAAAAAGATTGAGATGGTATATTTTTCAAATAGATAGAGGTAAAAACTGTTTTTGATGAAATAATACATGATAGTAAAATATAATTTCAACAAGGTCTTATATAATCATATATATGCATAAAATAGAATATGATATAGACATACATGTACACAATACTCATCGCATGAAAACTAAAACGGATAGAATGAACTTAATAATGTTTAGTTGTGACACTTGAGACTGTTTGTATATGCGTTGGAGTACTCCTTTTACTCCCTTGATATTTTATGTTTTTTTCCTGATAAAAAAACATTTAATTTACTTATATGACAGATGATATTCATGATACTAATCCATATTGAAAACGACCATTAATTTGATTCCAATGTATATAAGTTGAAAAACATGCATGCGCAAAGTCAATCGAAAAGTACAATAAATCAACTAGAATAAGCTTTAAACAAATACATCAATTTTAATACTAAGAAAGAGTGAAAGATCACACGATCAGTATGCACATGCATATATATGCTTCTAATAAATCCACTATAAATGAACCGAAGAGTACACGACAAGGACAGAGTCAGACTTAGATGATGGCGGGACCAACTATAAAAATTAAAGTTCATATAACAAATATATACGCATCAAATTTCATGTAAAATATTCATAATTATATGTTCCAAAATGTTAATTACATTATCAAAACACAGAAAACCTCTCTTGTATGGCACGAAATTGTCTTTTTAATGTATACTAGCAGACAATCAGTCAAAAATTCATCTTCCATCTTGTTGCGAAGTGTAGTCTTGACTATATTCATAACTGAAAAAGATTGCTCTGTAGTTGCTATAGAAACATGAAGTGTGAGAATAAGAGTTACCACTATATACACAAGAGGATATACTTCTGCTTTTCTAGTTTTTACCAACCAATGACATAGATCAGAAATAGTTTCCAATGCTACAAAGCAGGAATTTGCCTCACATGATCAAAGTGCTCAAATTATGTCCTCAATTGTATCGTCTCATATTTTGCAAAGTCTTGTGGATAAAAATTTGTTACCAACTGACAAATGTCATCAATTCTGAATGATATCTGTATCTCTCTCGGATCTAAAGTTGAACTAAGAATGAGTAGTTCCATCGTATTATCATTGAATTTGTCATTCAATTCATGCAATTGAGAGTCTATCACAACATTGAAAATATTAACTTTGTAATAATGTTCTATTGTAATGTCATCTTGTCGATGATGGGCCATTCCTAGTCTTGCAATATAACGAGCATTAAAATGTTATACGGGGATGTTGACTGATTCGTAAAAAGATCTGACATTTGCAACAAATTCATCTCATTCGTCATCTCTCAACTTTTGAATAAGCGACTTAGTAGATGAAGACAAATGTATCGCATTTAAAATATCTTGAGATTGGAGTTGCAAAGCTTGACAAAGCGCATTAGAAATCTCCAAAATATTTCTCATGAGATGCATAATGAAAACAAATTCAAAAGGAGTTAACACCTCATAAGCTGCATCTTCATCATCTTGTTGAGCAGCTGTAGTTCCATCCTAAAAAATATTCGACAAAACCTCACATGTCGCACTAAACATGTTCATCAAGCTAGAAATAGATTTCAAGTGAGAAATCCAATGAGTATCACTTGGTCTTTGTAAAGAACCAATTTGATTACACCCTTTTCCCACTTTCAAGCTCACATTTTGAAGTAAAAGAGCAACATTGTAGCACAAGCAGCTTTTAATTGGTCATTGCGTTTACATGATGCGCCAATAATATTGATAATGGAGTTCAACTTGATAAAAAACTGATGAACGGGAATAATTTCCTTAGACGTAGCAATTACTGTCAATTTCAAACGATGTGCAAAACAATGAAACATAATAAGCATAAAGACATTCACTTAAAATCAAAGCTTTCAAACCATTCCGTTTTCCACGCACGTTACTCATGTGTCTCGGCAAGTATACTGAATCGACTCAAGTAATATAGAACTTCCAATGAAAGTTCTGAGTATCGAACACAAGGACTGGGTTAACTAATTACCACTTCTCAATTTTAAAAACTATTCGAACAGAACAAATTGGTGTAAAATGAGTAACCAGAATTAAATCTAAATCTAAGACTAATCTAGAATGTATTCAATAACAAGAACGCAACAACACTGAGGTGAATAATATGAGGAAAAGCTTTAAGGATTAAATTTCACCTACTTCAATCTAGCTTGGTTCAATTATGACAAATTTCTCTATACCTAAATAACTCTCAATGTCAACAAGGAATCCTAATCTATCCTAATATCTCTCTCAAGCATACTAGAATACATCTTTTAATACTTAATCAACTATATCTCTATGATGATTAATTATCAAAGGTTCATTAAGCTCTGTGATTTCCTATATAAGTTGCATAAGACTCCCACTATATCTCTATTAGTATTCATCCTATGATTCTACCCCAACGCCCTTAAACATAAATCTCCTCTCGATTTCATTACGTTTGGCATGTCAATTAATGGCCTATTAATTGAAACATGAAATTCAGAGATAGAAAACAAAAGAGATGAAAAGAAATATTGAAATTTCCAAAATATCACCAAACTGTCATGAAGCGGTTACATCGTCTCCTTGGAAATAAAGATTTAGTTCATGATCCAAAGCGTAAACATAGAATTCAATGAATCAACAAAGTAAATCATCCCAAAAGTCTCAAAAACAAGAATCCTAGTTTTTTACAATGGAAAACACAGCTGAAAGAATAATGTGAGATCCCTACTTACATTCCAAAAGTTGAATTTATATGCCTCAGATCGCGCACATTCGCCGGACGAAACTTGAGAGAGTCAGGTTATAACATGTTGTCTATTTGCGGGGTGAATAGACATTCGCGGGGCATGCTAGAGATGTGATTTATGGTCCAGACATTCGCATGGCGAATTCAGATTCGCCGGGCTAATCTTGTTTTCCAGCAATCTTCTACTTTCTTTTTTTTTTTCATTTTTCTCTCAAGCTTCCACTGCTTCACTTTTCAGCTTGATTCCAGCACATCGCCTGCAATCAAGTAACAATAATTAATGCTTTATTGGGACTCAATTTCCTGATTAAAACCTAAAAATTCAGTTGACAGATCACTCAAGACTCTACTTGACAACAATCAAGCAAAATTCGGGCCAAATTGAGGTTAAACTCCACAAATATGTCTTAATACCACAACTAAACTCAGGGCCAACCCAAACATAAAGCCACCCAAACCCTTGCTTTAAGCCTCTCAAAAAAACAATTTTTTCTTTAAAAAAAAACCCACTTTATATTTTTTATATTATCTTTTTGATATGTTTCATACATCAACAACCATAAGTTATCCCATTTGATATAAAAACTTATCATTAACTGTAAGGTCCAGAGATCAACTCCACATTGTGTACAAAATACTTAATAATTTAATTTTTTAAAAATACCTCATCACAGAGTTTGCTTTAGGCCTCAATAGGTGTTGGGCCGGCCCTGACTAAACTAGCATAAAAACTAGATAAGTCACTGGGTTATCAGTTACTTGAACTATCATAACCTTGTCCTCGGATAGATTGAACATCAAGATTATGATTGGAAAGAATAGTACAAATACCTTTTTTCAATGTTAATGCAACAGTGTCTTCGACTTGAATAAGCACAAAAAAATGCTTCTGCACATATCCATCTTTGTCAACAAATCTCAACAATTGACATTTGCTCTCTTTTAGATTCATCTTGAGCTTCATCAACTATTATGCAATATTTTGCATCACCAACTTTCTCACGAATGACATTCCTCACTTTGTTGGCCAAGTCATGTAAAAAATGTTTTTGTGTTGTTGGTGATGTATATGAGGCATTCCGTGTAGCTTTATCCAAAACTTCTGCCACTTTATCATTATATGAAGCTAAGAAACTCATTAGTTCCAAAAAGTTTCCACGATTATTTGATATGTTAGACTCATTGTGACTTCTGAAAGAACATCCTTGAAATGCAAGTCACCTAATTGCCTTAATTGAAGTTTTCAGATGAAGTCTATTTTCTGCAATTTCTTGTGATGTGAAGTTCTCAAACCTTCTTGCAATGTGTGATGATTGATTCATAAGATCTACACACGCTCTCTTTCAGCAATTCTGTGAGCTGAAGTGGGATTTTTTCCGATATGCACTAAGAATACACATTTTTTTTCTTCTATCGCTCGCTTTTTTTCGTGATCGAAATTCCTTAAGTAAATACACATCTAATATATGAGGTCCATCGTTGTTAGAGCTAGGCATAAATATCACGTGCACGTTGGCCTTATCTTGGTGGTCTTTCACTCTTTCTTAGTCATAAATTTGATGTGATCTTTGCTTAAAGATTATTCTATTTATTAATCTCTTGTACCCTTAGATTCAATTATAGTGATTGGGTTTATTAGAGGCATGTGTATCATGTGCAAAAATGACCTCTATCTCGGTGATCTTTCACTCTTTCTAAGTCTTAAAATTGATGTCTTTACGCACCTAAAGCTTATTATACTTATTAATCTCGTGTAGTGAATTACTATGATTCAATCAAAGGGCCATTAATATATAGAATAAGCTTTAAGCAAAGACATCAGTTTTAAGACTAAGAAAGAGTGAAAGGCCACCAAGATAAGGCAACTATGCACATGGTATATCAGCATCTAATAAATCTAATTGTTAACAATAATTTAATAAAGGTGGTTTATTATTAGTGTTCACAGAGTTGAGAGAACACTAGTGTCCATCTTAAGCAGCCTTCACATAATATCTCAATAATTATTCTATATGTTAAAAGAATTTAATTTTGATTTATTCAGTGTAAACTTTTTTAAACTGTCAATCAATTACAAATTATCTTATGTGTGACTTTTAAGTTACATAATTATGATAAGAATCAAACATTTTTAATGATGTGCCAATTTATAATTGGTTGACAATGTAAAAGGTTTTTACATTGACAGTGCATATCAATTAAATCCATTTGAAAATATATTTTATATTTATTTAATTTCTTATTTATTCTTATTTTACACAATCACTTTTATAAATTTTAAAACATTAACCATCTCCTTAATTTAAAGGTAACTAAGATATATGTAAAGAACAAAAAAAAAATGCAATCCTATTTCGAACTGCATATAAAGGTCCAAATAGGCCAGTCCAAATGACTTTGGGCTAGACATCCACCAAATGGGCTCGAAGATCCAATCACATCATCACTGGCCTGAAAGGTCAACCGACCACCCCCAGGGGTGTTGCCCTAGCTGTGATGAGGAGCAGATGATGAAACATCCACTTGTCCTGCAATACAGCTGACTTGTAAAACCCCGATTTTCTTAATCTTTTCAATTAATCAGTAATTAAGTAATTATATTTTATTGGAGGGTCTAGAAATTAAATAAATTATTCCGAGGCCATAGTCACACTCTACGCCATCGTAGGAGGCTATGGTTAAGTTTTGGGCCGAAAACTCAAACAGAGCTCAATCTATGTTTTTCGGATGATAGTGTTTTTCTACTATCATGACCTCATTTTGACTAACGGTTAGAACCATTAGTCTTAGAATTCAACCCTCTACCTTTTTACTAAAGTGTGTCCTGACGTCCAAAAATATAAATAATATTTTATATTCGGGCTGAAAATTGATCGGGTAGATGATTCGAGCTGTTTTAGGGTTTTTCGAGAACCTTGGGCCAATGATTTTCATACCAAGGATATGTTAAATCATTTGGGGACTCCTACCAGTGTCATGGGGGTTTCTCAAAATGTCGGGATGTGAATTAACTAAATTGCCTTTGATTAGTTTTTACTAGTTACCTTTTATTAACTTTTACCTAATCTTAAGTGTTAAGAAAGCTAATAAATATCTAATCCCCACACCCCCACCCCCTAAAATTCTCGGCAGCCCTCCAACAGCCCTAAACCTCTTCTTCTTTCTCTCTTTTCTTTTTCACCATTTTTCTTCATTTTTGGAGCTTTAAACCTTGAGATTTCTTGAAGCAATCTTCACCAAACTTGAAGTAGATCATCATAGGAGGTAAAATCTCATCTCTATCTCTCTCAATTTCTCATTTTTATCCTCTAATTTCCATGATCATAAATATTAGGGTTTTTACCCCTAAATCTTCAAAAATCCATGAAAAATTGTAGAAAAATCATTTTATTACCAAACCAATTTCTATGGCCTAGGTTCATGACACACTTGCATGATGTAAGAGATTAGAGCCAATAAATCTCTCTAGCTATTTTTTTGAGAGAGAGGCTGAAACCCCCTTATATTGTAGGGTAGGGTTTTTGGTTGGTTTTTGATGTTTTGACTTGATATCTAGGGTTATCACATTTAATTAGGGTGCTATCCAAGAAATGAGAATTTTTGGAGCTCCCTAGCTATTTTTCATATTTTTCATTCAATATGGTCGAACCCTAGGGATAGTGCAGTAGGAGAAATCTTTAGTTTTTGAGTTGATGCCTTCATTGATTATGTTTAGGGATACCTAAGGATCATTGATCCAAAAGTTAGGAATTTTTAGACATCCCTAGCCTAATTAATTAAATAGGGACAGTAACTAATCCTAAGAAATTAGGGAGTTTTTGATTTAACTGTATTGATTTCTGGTTGTGTTCTGTTATATAGAATCGGACAGGACTCGAACATCCGACAGCGCACCCGACTGACAGCTGCGGAGTGGTAGGCGGAGCTGCTCGAGGAAATCACTAAGGTGGGGAGAAAGAACTAATATCGTCGGGAAGGCAAGTTTAGTGTGTATATATATATATATATAAACCCTACTAGAGGTTGAGCCCTGGATAAAGTGCCTATACCCTAGGTGTAGGTACCTTTGGGCTATCACCGCTAAGTTGATAATATGAATGATGAAACTGATTGAGGTTGATTGCGTTGAATTATTTAATTGATTACATGTTGATTTTATTTTGGTGAACTGTCTGTTTTATGAATTATTGTTTGAATTTATGATGATAACTGTACTGGAAAGATCTTCTGTTGCGATGTTTATTGTGATTGGTTGGTTGAGTGTTGATGAGAGTATAGTGAGCGTTGATGTTGTTCGGGTTGATATCGTTGTGGTCCCGACCGTGGAGCGGTGGCTCGTAGACGCAAGGCGTCGTGATGCTGATGCTGATGCTGATGTGATGTTGATGTTGATGTGATGCGATGTGTCGTGGTCGTGGACGAGTGTTTAGGCGTGAGGTTCCGATATCAACCTGCGATGGATGTTTGTTGCATTTTCTTATCATTTCATACCACATCATTTGGTCCTAAAGGGGGATGTCCAATTGGGGACGTTACTTAAAATCCCGAGGCGGGATGTGATGTGATGTAATCCCGACGGGGATGTCAAATTGGGGACGTGATGTATCGGCCGACATGCATATAGGGAAGACAACATATACATAGGAACTGGTATCCCTCTTATAGGCTTATTTGAGAGAATAATGTTTAAGATGATTGTGATGAGTGATTTAGAGTCTGTTTGGCAAGGCACTTCAACGAGCTTATAGCGGATGAGAAAGTAGCTCCGTTTGGTAAGCGCATCTGTCACGAGCTTATAGCGTTTTTTCATGAGCTTATAGCGTTTTTTCCAGACGCTACTTAAAGTAGAGTTTGAGCTTATAGCGTTTCATTTTTCTTTCCATTTTTATCCTCATTTAATTTTACCTTTATTCTCTTCTCTCTCTTTTATGTAAAATCATTAATGAAGATGTGTAAAATAATTAATGAAGATGTCCTTTTTTGTCATTTTATATTTTTCAGCTAGTTCTACCGCTAGTTTTACCAAACACTTTCACAGAAAATAAGCTAGCTTATCCGCTATCCGCTATCAGTTACCTTATCCGCTATCCGCTATAAGCTATCCACTATCAGCTAGCTTATCCGCTAACAGCTAATTTTACCAAACAGGCTCTTAAGACATGGGTGATGTTATGTTGTATATGTTATCTGTGTTGTGTGATGTATATATATATGCTGTACTGATGCCCCTCTCCCATATTGATGAATTATGTTTCTTATCTCCCGCATTTTACTGCATATGTTATTTCTATTTTTTGGAAAGACCCCGAGGAGGAACCAATTGCTGAAGAGCTGGACGATGTTCCATACGAGCCTGACGCCGGAGGACGTGCCACAGACCCTAGCCTGGAGAGGTTGGACAGTGATCGTGTTTAGCCGGAGGATTGTCTCTCGGCCTACTTTTCATGCTTTTATTTTGGTCTGTATTAATATACTCGTATGGTTTACTTTAATACTGCAGTCCCACTGACGGGGCAACTGTTGTATGTGATATATTTATTTATATTTTAAAGCTGCGTACTTTGAAGCGTGACGTGCTGTGTATTGTTTTGCTTCCGCGCTAAATTTTTCGCTTTGCTTCGTATTAATAAGGCGCGCTAACGTTTATAATGCAATTAAGGTTAGTTAATATTTTAGGTTCTACTGATGAGACGGCGGGTCGTCTCATGACTCGATAGAGCATCAGCCCTCTGATGCACGCCATCTCAAGAGCGCAACAGGGTGTGCTGAGGAGTCAATCAAGAAGGCACCCCGAAGACCGTCCACAAGTGCACGGTTAAGTATGTAGGAGAGAGAGAGGGGGAGGGAGAGAGAAGGAGAGAGGTAGAGAGAGGCAACCGCTCCTGTTACTATAGAACCTAATGGATCATTAGATTCCTAATTGTACCGTTTCTTGTGCCTATTGCACCGTAACCAAAGAAATCCTAAATCACCTAAAACTGATCCCTAAATTCCTTAGTCTCAAATTCCTGCAGTTATAAGAACCCTAACTCCCTCCCATTATCTTATGTGTCTATTCTAGAGTGGTTAAAGTTCATGGCTCTATTCACAGGTGGCGTCTAGCATAGAGTTTGCAAACTTTGTATACACTGGTGTAGATATTACTTTTTCATCGTAGATGATTTTGACCCGTTGGATATATTAATTAAATAATTGATGGTCTAGATTTGTTGGTCCAAAAAAAAAAATTGAAAAATATCACTTTGCCCTCTCTCATTGTACTCCCCTTTCTCACCAAACCACCACCACCACTACCCTCTCTTTTCCTCCTTGCGGCCCTTCTGCTCTCCCTTTCCTCCATATTCCCACCAAGACCAACACCGCCGACCATGAAAGCTTTTTGCTTGCTCAGATCTTCCTCTCATACGACCGCTTCCACTTATACCGCCCACCCCAAACTCAAAATGCAATTAACAGCGGCACCGACGACAACTACAGCGTCCTCCGCCTTAGCACCGCACGGTCCAACTCCTCCCGTGATGCCAGAAGCACCACTGAACACTCACTTCGTTCCACACGCAGCTTCGCCGTGTTCCACCACCTTTGCACCACATACTGTTGAGTCTCCAAATGTCTGATGTGCATTTATCTTAGTTTTGATGAGATTAAAACAATTATTCAATGATTTAATTGAACCCGTCTGTGGTATTTAACTCGTCTACTTAGTGTACAGATTAAAACATTAAGTGTCTATATGAACTGTTCACTCATCTGAACTTAGATAAGTTCACCCGTCTGAACTAACATAAGTTCACACGTCTGAACTAACTAAAGTTCACTCGTCTGAACCAGCTAAGGTTCACTCGTCTGAACTAAGAGAAGTTCACTCGTCTAATGAAGTCTTCAACCGTCTGATCAAAGGAAGACTCATCCGTCTAAAAGACTTTGCAACTGACGTCATCTCTTTGTTAAAGAGTCAACCCGTCTAATGAAGCTACTCATTCGTCCAGTGACTAATGTTAAAGAATACATTGGATGAAAGCTGTCTCGACTCTGATAAGGAACTTCAACAAAGTGCTTTGCCTGAACACAACTACATCTTACACCAAAAGGGAAAGTCTTCCCTCTGCAAACAAAAAGCACGTATACAGACCTGCTGAGACCAAAGGTATATCAGAAGTCTGCATCACTCTGATGAAAGAGAACAAGCGAAGTTCCCTATGCTTTAATGGCTGATCAGAGCGACTCTATTGCATTTATTGAAGATCTGTAAGAAGCCAAGCCTTCAGACTTTGTGTCTAACAGCTTTAAAATCTTGAAGCCTATTTAATGAAGAAGACTTCGAAAATTCAAGTAGACAAGAGAACGATCAAAGCAATCAAGAGCAATTACTCTATGCATTTAAATCTTCATTCTTTCATTATTTATTCTTCAATCATTTGAAGTTATTACACAGTCTTTTAGAACTTCACATTTAATACACTCATCTGAGTGCTTGTGAAAGACTTGCAAAGTGTAATCTTTTTACAACTTCTCTCAAACAAACCCGTCTGAGCCTGAAGAGGCTAAGTGTGCAAACAATACTTGTCTGGAGCCTGGAGAGGCTAGGTGTGAAAACAATACTCGTCTGGAGCCTGAAGAGGCTAGGTGTGAAAATAATACTTGTCTGTCCTGTAACCTAAATCAGTTATAGTGAGAAAACTTGGTGCTGCCACGGACTGGACGTAGCCTCATTGTTAAGGGGTGAACCAGGATAAAACCTGCTGAGTGATCTCTCTTTCCCTTAACTCTTTAGTTTGATTATTTGTCTTAACTATCATCTAACTAAAAGGGTTTATAATTATGTTTATCAAACCTTTTTTTTTTATCTTGCATGATTATGTATTTTCTGTGAAAACCTTCAGACTAGTTATCAGTCTGATTGACCTGTCTATGTTTACTCGTCTATCATAACCCGCCTGTGCTTGCGAAAAAGTTTCTAAATTCCGCATAAATTTGTCGAACACCATTCAACCCCCTTCTAGTGTTTGCATCTGTCTACTTCACACACCTCCATCCAGACGTCCTCTGTCGTTCTCCGCTCGGCCAAACCCACCACTGCAACGCGTAGCAATAGATCTGCACTATGCCACCGCGCCGCCATCACGAGCTTGCCTTCCAACCACATCAAATCACGAACCAGCCTCCAAACGTGACGTGAGGACTGTAACGCCTCGATTTTCATGTTTTATAATTCTTTAGTATTTAAACGTTTGCATTTTATTGGAGGGTCTAGAGGGCGAAATAAAATATTCTGAGAACATAGGAATGTCCTACACAACCATAGGAAGCCGTGGTTAAGTTTCGAGCGAAAGCTCAAACGGAGCCAGGTCTGCGTTTTTCACGGATAGTAGCCTTTTTCTACTATGAAAACTTAATATGGACTCGTGAATGAGATAAGTCTCAAGATTTAATTCTCCACATCTTTGTTGAAATCCGTCCTGACGTCCGAAAAATAAAAATAATATATTATATGCGGCCGTATAATCGAACCGGGAGGCGTTTGGAGTCGTAAAGAGATTCAACGAGACCCGTCAACGGATAATCTTGATACCACATCCTGCCAAATCACTTGGGAGAGCATGCAAGAGTCGTCATGACGGTTGGAAATATCACGATGCGAAATTACCAAAATACCCCTAACTATAACCTTTTACACTTTTACCATTTTACCCTTGAAGCAAATGGCCATTTTGCCCTTAAGTGAGTTTTTAAAAGGCTGAACTCAGCCCCATTCAGCCCCTTCATTCACGCACAACAGCCCCAAAAATAGAGCCAAGAACACTCTCACCTTCAACCTTGAGAAAACACCATTGTTGTTCTTGAAAATCCTTGAAAACTTGGGAGAAAACCTGGAACCTTTGATCAATCTTCATCCATTCTTAGGTAAGATCACTTCTATGATCTCCTAGATTCTTGAATCTCTCTCAATCTCAAGATCAAAATTCTTTTTCATGAAAATTCATTTTTATGATCCAAAACTTTGAAAATTCATAGGAAATTGTAAGAAAATCCTTTTAATGTAAAACCAATTTATTTGAACTCACGTCATCATTGTCTACCTAAACCCAGGAACTCATGATTCAATTCTCATCCTAGCTCTTAATCCCAAAATGGCCGAACCCTAGACAAGGATGATGAATAGTGTTTTTGATCAAATTTTTTATTTCTAACTCTTGATTCCATCCTTAGCTTTCCTATTGTCTTTGAATCCAAGTGATGGAAAACCAAATCAATTTCTAACCTTTTTCCCCCAAAATGGCTGAACCCTCTATGGTTTGAAATAGTTGAGATTTGTTTTGTTTGTTGTTTAATATTTGATTGTTTTGTTGTTTGTAGTTGGTGACGAGTATCAGGAGGTTCACAAACCGATCAACCGACTTTGATCCGGATATATGCTCATCAACAGGTATGGGGGGTGAACCTCATCACACCAAAATAGTGGTGGTGAGAATGGTTGTTTACTTTATGTGGGGGTGAAACCCTTTGGTTTGGGTTTACCATTTAATTTGGTTCTCTTGGAAAACAAAGTGTAATAATGGTAGTTATGCTTTATATGCTTTATCATGTTTTATGATGATGTTGAGTAGATGAGAAAACATTTTCATGTATGTTGAAAAAACCTACTTTGATCTCTAGATCAAGTATGGATTTTTATGCTTGATTATGATGCAATGATGTGTGATTATTGTTTGTCATAATTATGTGAGCATTGTGAGCCATAACTTGGTTAGATGGTGAAGCAAAATCTCCATATTTGTTCCAAATAAACTTTCGGCCATGACCTTGAAGTATGAAAAGTGTTTTAATAACTTATGTTTCAAAGAAAAACAATAAGTGATTTGATCCAAAAATCAAATGAAGTTTCAATCTCTAAGTGTTTTCACCAAAGTGAAAAATGTCTTTTACCTTATCATTAGTTCATCTAGTTAATCAAGTAATTTAAAAGTGAAACAAAGAAGTGTTTTCATGAAAAGTTGAACATAGTTCCATAAGGCTTTTCCTTTATTTTAGAACAAGGCTCATGTTTTGCTTAAGGCAAATTTCGCTAAGCGAATGCAATTTCGCTAAGCGATACAAAGAAATTCCAAGCTAGGCATCACTGCCTCCATTTCGCTAAGCGAATTAAGCTTCGCTAAAAGAATACAATGGAATTTCGCTAAGCGATGCAGAGGAATTTCACTTGAGGCATCACTGCTCAATTTCGCTAAGCGAATGGAACCTCGCCAAGCGAAATTCACGTTTCAGAAAATGCTAGAAACAAAATAAAATTTCAAATGCACACGTCGTTTTGGTTTACAAAGGGAGTTTTTAACTCAAATCGTAAAGTTTTACACATGAAAAACCTAAATAATTAACTTAGAGTTGAAGACAAGGGATATTTAAGTATGGTATGTAGTGGAACAAGACCATGTACTATACCATTGATGACTTAGTGCACCAATGATCTCATAAGACTTAAGTGAATCGACACTTATTTCCTTAATTGAAAATCAAGGGGTAATATCTTAGAAAGGATTAAAGATTTATCTAAGAGGATTCTCAATCCTTATTTATAATACTTAGGACTTGAGACATAATTCATAAGACTTGAACACAAACACGGAACGTTTTGGGTTTTGAAACAGTAGTTCGATGATGGACCAGTGATTCGGATCTAGGTCAATCGTTCACTTGTTTCAGTCTTGTGATGACTCGATCCCGGAAGGATCACGAGATTTATCCTGTGGATAAAAATTTGTTTTTCAAAGACGCGTATAGTTCTTAAGGAAGAGAACCTTAGTGAATCTTGAATTTTATCCGGTGGGTAGATATTGCTTTATCGCATCTGCTTTGTGTAAGTATTGACATTTCATTTGCATAGTTGTAAGGCCTTGAGCCTAGGAGTTAAGCTTACACCTTGATGCGGGTGCGAATCTTACGGTGACGTTTTAAATAGTCTTGGAGGTATTAGGGTTGGAAGGGCTGACATGTGACCAGTTGGTAGCTTTTCTGTGTCATGGCGAATCCGAGCAATACACTGATATCCTCGACTAGACGCCGTACTTTTCATGTTTGGTCGAGAGTGTTTCTGTAAAGCCAGATACGTGCACGTTACGAATGTTGTAGCATCTTGCTCATGGTTGGCAGTACACGGAACATGTCCTCCCATTCACTCTCTTCGATGTTTTGTTAGCTCCATGGAGTAGGGGTCAGAGTATTACCCTGTGGCATATGGCATTGAGTCATGTACATTGCACTGCATTGCATTGCTGTTGATGATTACATTCACTGTTTTACACCGTCTGTTCTTTTTAGAATGCCTTATATTATGCTATTAATTGTTAACTGTTCAACATGGTTTATATTGAGATGTATAGTAAGCATGTTGGGTATGCTGTTACCTGGTGAGTCGTCCCGTTTTTACTTTTGCTATTTTTTTGTGTTGATGAACGAGAATCTCATCCATATCTGTATATCTTCTTGCTGGTACTTGCTGATGCTGCTTGAGCAGATGGACGCGACGACGGTTCAGTCCAGCAGTTTCTTTGAGTCCCGAGGGAGACTCTTTTGCTGTTTAATTTTCGTCTTGGCCAGATTGTGTTGGTATCTGTAGTACTTTTAGGGAGCTGTGACTCCTAGTACTTATTTTATTCTTACGTTAGTTATATCTTAGACCTATGTTTGTATACAGTATTATTTCTGTTTTCTGTTTTCTGTTTCTGTATTTCTAATACACTATGTTCTAGAAGTGCATGGTGAACCTAAGTTCATTTATTAGTATTATTTACCTTTACTAATCCCATTACATCTTTGTGAAAGGAAAAAAATCGCATTTTCCTCATTAATGAATATTTTCGGCCTTATAAACGTTCGGGAATGTGACACTCGGGAAAAGGTGTTGCAACGACCTTAGAACAGACTCATCGCACCCCAGCTCGGACCATCGTTGTCATACACACCCGAACCACGCACCGTTGCGTGAGTCCTCAACAGCAGAGGTGGCATCCGGTGTCGTTCCGTGACGGCTCACGTTCCCTATCTCGAGTCATAAATTGTCGTTGCCTTCGATGGAGGATGACGACCTTGGTGAGGTCGGAGTCAGCGATTATAATGGCAGATCGACATAACGGGTAGGAGAGGTCGCGCGATGGCCAGATCTGGTGGGGGTGATTGCATGGTGGCTGGATCTATAAAAAGGATGGTGGGGTGGTGGTGAAGGACATGAATGATTTGTTGAAGATAGGGATAAAAATAGGTTTTCATATATATATTTGATGTCTACACCCGTGTAACACTTTTTAATGACTACATGCTAGACCCCACCCTATTCACGCATCCATTTGGTTTTCTTTCCGGTAGGAGCTTTGCCTTCGTAAAATACTATGGTTTTCTTCATTCCCAATGTATTTATTCAGACCAACATGCGTTGGTGACAATTTTAAAACATTTGAATTTGGATGAAGTTTGTCTTTTCTTTTTTTCTTATTAGGAGACATCTTATTATTAAGATACAAGTAAGGAATTAAGAAAATACAATGTACAGGGTTTGATGTTGAACCCCATTTTTGAATACCACGGTTCTCCAATGACAAGCAATGAGCCACTAAGGTACAAGTTCGTTTACTTTATAAAGTTTGCCTAACTCAGACAATGCACCAAACATTTCATACCTTACTAAAAATCATAACAGCAAATAAAAAAGGTTATCAGGAATGATCTCTCTACATCAAATACGTCGGTATCTCTTTTGCTTTAAAGTTGAAAGGAATATGCTACCTGCAGTGTGATTCGTCAAAAAAACAAGTGTACTATATGTTTTTTTTGGTTATAGAAGTGTACTATATTTGAATCACTCTTTCGGTCCCATTATATATATATATATATATATATATATATATATATATATATATATCACATTTATAAAAAAAATTATCTCAAAATATAAAATTATCTCAAAATATATATCATTTTTTTATTTTCAATATAATATTAAATATTTTTTTAATCAATTTTACCACTAATTATATTTTAGAATTCTGTTATGTGATTCATTAACCGAAGCCATCACTTTTATATTTTCAAAGTGAAACATTTGAGTAACCAATAGCTGCATTTTTTTATATTATCAATGTCTTGGAATATTTATTTTTTCTCGTTGAATGAAACTTATCATTAATGATAACATAATTTGTAAAAATAAAGAAAATATAAACAATGTTAATTTGGTAAAATTATTGTTCACTTTCTTTTATTTTTTAATCATGTGATTTAGTCAAATATGACATAAATAATGAAACGGTGGGAGTAACATTTATTGAATTTATTTACGAATATTGTTTTTTAATATTAAAATAGAAATACCATATAGTGTTTTTTTTATTTTATATATTTTTAATTTATATATATATATATATATATATATATATATATATATATATATATATATATATATATATATATATATATAATATGTTAAAAAATGACTTTTTATTTATTTATCACGGGCTATCTCCGTCATCTGGACACTACTGCACATACTAATTAATTAAACAAATAAGCAAATGTTTATTCATTTATTTGCATAAGATTTCTGCCATCATCAAAAATAATCATAATAATATATGAGTTTAATTTTAATGGACGATGCTCCTCTAAAGTGAGATCTTCTCTAAAGTGAATAGGTAAAAGAATTTTTATCATTAGATTATTTATTGAGTTTAAATCTTTATGCATTTTATCAAATTAAGAGTGAAAACTCTTTTAATTGTTCACTTTAGAGAAGATTTCATTATAGAGGAGCCTTTTCTAATTTTGATACATTATTAATGTAGAATTTTTTACACGATTAATTAATTACAAATCATTCTACATGTGACTTTTAAAATAATTATAATAAAAATTAAATACTTTTAATGATATATAAATTTTATTGCCCGACAACGTAGAAACCTTAGACGAGCACTATACATACTTATTAAATCCATTTGAATAATAGGAAACTAACAATATTTCGATAACATATTTATATTTTAGTATATATTTTTATTCTACCTTAAAATATATAATACTTCGATATTATGTATCCACATTTAAATAAGACTTAATTGTTATACTATCTAAATATAAAATTTTTTATACCGTTAATCAATCAAAATCATGATATGAATGAATTTTAAAATAGTTAGAATAAGAGTCAATCATTTTAACTGATGTGACAAGTTATGATTGGTTCACACTGTAAAAAAATTTACACTATCAATGCATACCAATTAAATCCTTTAAATAAATATACCCTTGTTTCATTATTAAGTCCAAATAAATTTTTGTATGAATTTAATTGATATGAACTGGTAGTGTAAAAAATCTTTATATTATCAATTAATCAAAAATTCGCAAATCAATTAAAATATTTAACTCTTATCCAAACTATCTTAAAAGTCACTCATATCATAATTTCTAATTGATTGACAGTATAAATTCTTTTTGTATAAGAAAAAACATCTCTAAAGTAAGAAAAAATGTAAAGTGAAAAAGTAAGTATGTATCCACTATTGATTAATTAAAGTACATTAAAATCTCAACTCATTTCAACTAATCAATGATGAATATATTATTACTTTCTCACTTTATAATTTTACCAAGTCTCATTATCAAAATAAGGACATTACAGTTTTATATTTTTAAATACATATATAAAAAAATAAAAATAAAAGTAAAAAATAAAGATAAATATCAAAACTCTTACATCTTGTCTACTTTACTGGCCAATGCTTACCCCATTGCATTTATAGAATCTTTCGCCAGCCCTTGGTGGAGTGGAGCCTTCTCTCTCTTCCTCCACCCCATCTCTCTCTTTCTCTCCCAATACTCAAATATATATAAATAACCGTGCAACTGACTAAAATAATCAGCCATTGCTCTCTGATACAACAATAATATATGTAGTTTATATGTGCTAAACCAACTTTCCTCAGTGGAAACTGGCACTTTAATAAGAGTCAAACAAAAGAGTACAGAGAAGAAGCTAGGAAGAGATGGAGGAGGTGTTTCTGGCAATGAAACTGGCTTCTTCACTTGCTGTTGTGGGCATATTCAGCTGGATATTTTATGTGTATGGTAATCTGTGGCTTAAGTCCCAAAGGGTCAGAAGGAAGCTCCAAATGCAAGGTATCAGAGGGCCTCCACGTTCTTTTCTACATGGGAATCTACCAGATATGCAGAGAATCCAAGCACAGGCAAGCATAGCCAAAGCTACCAGTTGCATCCATTCTGATCAGTTTCTAGAATATGACTACACTGATACCCTCTTCCCATATTTTGAACACTGGAGAAAACAATACGGTACCCTTTTCTTCTCCTATAAAAGTAGATTGCAGATAGAAGATAGATGAAGATAATTACTTCTTTTACTTGAAATTTAATGTTAAACTGAAATCATTTGCAGCTCAGTAATAGTAGATGGAAGAAGGAAGAAAGTAATTACTTCATTTAGTTAGTGCATGCAACATAATTTCCTTTTGCATATATAGATTTTAGAGAAGGTTAAGGCCTCATCAATCTCAAGGAATTAATTTTAGTTAATACTCCTACTGAAGATCTGCTGTTTGTGTGCCATAATTTGGTGCATAAATTTTGATTGCTCAAGAAACATGATATCTTATTATTAATTATTAGATATTTAAATTTAAATTAACTGAGTAATCAAAATTCATGGTAAAGAGTGTGACACACTCTGTGACAATAGATGTTGTTCCCAAAATAATACTCTGGTATAATTTAAAAGTTATGACTGAGAACTTTGGAAAATTGAAAATATAGTTAAAATGGTTGTTTTTTTGAAATAATTTATATCTCTATTCTAAAGTATAGGTGTGAGCATTCTAAATAGTTTTTCATTTTTTGCAATCATGAATTTATTTATGAAGAATGTTAATTAGTGTTACTAACGAGAATTTTTTTTTTAATTGAGAATAGATGTATTTAATATTTAAAAATTTAAAAATATGATATACTTAATATTTTAATAAAATTTGATTTTGTTGGATTCCTCAACCAATATTTTAAGGATACTAAACTATTTATTTAATTAAACTTGCTAGCGTACTAATATTAGCCAAAAGCCTACTTAATGTGCAACTTTGTTTTTTTTTTAAACATATGTGCAACTTTGTTGAAGCACTCTTATTGAGAAAGAATACTTGCAGGAAGACGCTCGCGTTTCTGTAGTTTTTTTCTTTTATTTTTTCTTAATTGTGAAGGTGAACCAAAGGGCAAAAAGCCCAGTGTTTAGGTCTCTGGTGCTGCCTTCGGGTTCCGAATTGGTTTACTTTTAGATATGATAGCAGTCTTTTTGAACATTCCTTATTCGTCTTTATTGGATGGGTAGTATGCTAGTGGGATTGTTGAGAAAATTGAGATTATGATGGAAAGAGTAAAAAGCAGAGATTTTGCTATAAAGCAAACACAGGATCTTGACACTTCAAAAGCAAATTATAGATATACTAAAAAAGGATGAATATATTCTTCCTAATCTTCTTTGTAAGTAATTAAATAATTAATAATTAAATATATGATACTTAGAGCCTGTTTGGTAAAATTAGCTGTTAGCGGATAAGTTAGCTGATAGCGGATAGCGGATGAGGTAGCTAATAGCAGATAACGAATAAACTAGTGTATTTTCTGTGGAAGTGTCTGATAAAACTAGCGGTTGAAATAGCTGAATAATATAAAATGACATAAAAAAGATATCTTCATTAATGATTTTACATAACAGAGAGAGAAGAGAATAAAGGTAGAATTAAATGAAGATAATAAGGATAAAAGTGGAAAGAAAAATGAAACGCTATAAGCTATAAGCTCAAACGCTACTTCAAGTGGCGTATGGAAAAAACGCTATAAGCTCGTGAAAAAACGTTGTAAGCTCGTGACAGAGGCGCTTACCAAACGGGGTTACTTTCTCATCCGCTATAAGCTATTCCCTATAAGTTCGTAGGAGTGTCTTGCCAAACAGGCTCTTAAACATTTCAAATAATTTAAGTTCTACAAATCTTTTAATATAATTCCACAATAGAATTAATCTCTCAACCGTAATTGATGATAATTTATGATTTCAATTATTATAAAAATAAAATTTCTTCTTAGTAATTGCCATTATTGTCTTGACTGCAGTTGCAGCTTACTGAACAAAGAAACAAGATATATACCAAAATCGAGGTAATTTTTTGTTTAAAGATATATACTATTAAGCGGGGGTGGTCATGAGTCGGGTTGGGTCGGGTTCAATGGGCTTTAGCACACAATCCAAGCAAAGAAGATTGAGTTGGGTTGAGTCGGTTTTGTCCAAAAAAATTATGAAACATGAACTAATCCAATCTGACCACTTCTGGGTTGGGTTGGGTTCTCGAGTCTGGCATAAAACACATGAATGTCCAGTCTCTGATCGTTGCCGCCGCCGCCGCCGTAGGGTCTCTGGTCGCTGTCGCCGCTGGTTCCGTGGGTGAGATGAGAGAACATAGAAGGGTAGAAGAGTGAACTTGAAGAGTGAAGATTATCGTGTATTATTCGTGAATAATGAGAGGAATTGAGTGAGTATATGAAAATTAAACATAATTTAGTCATTAGTGCAGTGTATCGGATTAGGTCGGGTTTAGTGGGTTTGAAAATCTGAAACTCAATATCCAACCCATACTTTACGAGCTCTATGTGTTTTTACCCAACCCAACATAATCACCCGAACCAACCCACAAGACCTGGATTGGGTTGGGTCGGGTTGATCGGGTTATCAGATCTACCCAGACTCATGATCACCCCCTACTATTAAGCTCAAAAACATTTTGGATTAAAATAATGCAACAGTTGTACCGGGAAAAATGCAACAAATAAATTAAGATGGATAATAAATTTGACCAATGTTGAACTTGAACCACGGATTACATGCATGGATAAAAAGAGGAATTCTTTTCTTCCCGTGAGAAGGATTTTCTTCCTCTATAAAACATTACAACCTTTGAATTTAATTAGGTAGGCTCTATTAATTATGTGAATTGCATTAAAATTCAATGGATAAGATCCTTCCGGGAGGATATAAGAATTCCACCATTATCTTCTATTGAAAAAAGTGAAGCATCTCACCTCTGAATTTATGTCTTATTGTGCGACCAAATTTTAAATTTTATATATCACCTACTAGTACAAGGCACAGTGACTAATGCGTTTGGAATTGTCACCTTTACAACTCTTTTGTTTCAATTTTGGATACTCATGGTTAGGGCTGGACACCGGTAGGTTATGGTCGGATTCGGGTCGAAAATTTCAAACCCGAAGAAAACCGAACATGAAAATAACTGACCCAATCCCGTCCGACTGTGCCATCGGATAAGGCGGGTGGCGGTTCCTCGGTTGTACGGTCGGGTTAACATGGTTTAGATAAAAAAACTGGATATAGTGATTTAATATGAAAGAAGAGGAGAAGAAGAACAACAACTAAACATAGAAAGGCATAAACAAATAGATATGAACCATATTGAAACATTCAACAAAGAAAAAAAATTAACTCATCTACTCGGAAAAAAAAACAAAGATGGAGCTCTTACAATCATTCAACAAAAAAATCAACTCATCCCAAAAGAAAAAAAATGAAACATTCAAAAAAAACTTCAGAAAAATTGAAACTTCAATAGATCTGCTCAGAAAAGCAACATAGCAACAAACAAACGCAAAAAAGCTTCAAACTTGAGCAATAAAAAGAAGTAGAGAAGCATACAGAAGAGAATAAACAGGAAAAAAAGGTTGAAACTTGAACAGGTTGGAGATTTGGGCAGATCTTAGTTGAAGCAAAGACAGCAAAGATCTTCTTTGATAGATCTGCAACGACGGTAGCACCGCACGTCTCAGACGAAGGCAGCATCGCACGCGCGGTGGTCTAGACCAACTATGGCCACAACGCGGTGCTCTAGACGACGACGGTGGCGTGGTGCTTAGGACGACGGCTGACGTGCTCACTGCTCTGGAGACGGTTCTGGCCGAAGAAGAAGCAGAAGCGTTCTGATGGCATGGTCAGTTCTGGAGCTACAAGAAGCAGAAGCGTTTGGTGAGGGTGAGAAAGACTTAGAGAGACTTAGGGTTTGGTGAATGGTGAGGGTAAGAAAGAGTTAGGGTTTGTTGATGGGGAGAGAGACTCATTTCGATGAGTGTGAGAGACGTTTTGAGTGAAGTGAAGAAAAATAAATGTCTTTGGGCCCAACAAAAATTAAAAGGTTGCATCTGAATGAGTGTGAATCGGACGGGTCGGTTTCGGACGGGAAAAAAATTGGAGACCCGCACCCGCTCACCTATACTCACATGAAACCAATTTCCCCCACCCGATGACCTGTTGACCCGATCCAACCCACCCACACACTTATTTTTTTCAGTTTTGACGGGTTCGGGCCGGGCCGAGGTTTTTTGTCCAGCCCTACTCATGGTCTCATGGCCTCGGGGGCAACATTTGCATTGAAGTAACATACATATATTGTTAGGGATGGCAATGGGTAGGGTATGAGTAGGGTACTATAGTACCCATCTCTATACCCGCATTTTGAAAAAGTACTCGTACCCGAACCCATACCCTCTTGGGTAGTAACTTTAATACCCGTACCCTTATCCTCTGAGTACCTAAGTATCTGTATCCGCACCCATTACCCGTACTTTAATATAAGAAATTTCAATTAAATAATAAAATGTCTAAACTCTTATAAACTCTTGCATTCCAAACTAAAAAATGAAATTTGTGGATCTAATAATTAATTTGTTAACATGAAATCCAAACGTTTTAATTCAAAATAGTCAATAATCTATCTCCAAAACATCAAGTAAATATTATAATAAACTTCTAAGAACAATAATTCATAAACTTGGCGCTCCTTAGCTGCTGGCGCTCTCCAAAATATGCTAAAAAAGATACATTACACTAATTAAGTGTAATTGTAAAGATACCTATTAATAATACATCGTAAAGTAAATAATGATACGTTACTTCATCATCTGAATCAGAGTCCCCAAAAGACTGTAAATGCTTATATTTCAAATGTAAATATTGTTTTGGTCCAATGATGTCAATAGAAGTTAGAACATAACAAAAAAGTAAATGATTAGTTTAACTAATATAATTAAGGATCGCAAGGTGCAGTGATACTGAATTAGCGACACCGATCACAATGAGATTAGGAGAATGAGAGTGAAATAGGTTAGGTCAGAGGGATTTTTAATTTCCTTAAGTTTTTTTAATGTTTTAAATTAATATCAGAATATAATATATTATATCTATATCAGATATTCAAATTATATATATATATATATATATATAGTGCGGGTATGGGGCGGGGTGGGTACTAAAGTATCCGTATCCACACTCATCCCCATTAATTTTTGCGGGTAATTATCTGTACCCGAACCCATACCCACTTAGCGGGTAATTATCCTACCTATAACGGATAAATTTTGCGGATACCCAGCAGATCCAGTACCCATTGCCCTCCCTACATATTGTAGAATAGTACATACAATAACTGTATGTTAATGGAGCTGGCCAATGGTTAGACCATTACGTACGGGTCATCTAAATCGGGACCCATTTAATAAATGGACCAATGTCAAGTCTCTCTCTCTCTCTCACTCTATTAACTATTACTATTATCGTTACTCCTATTGTTCAAAATTATTAAATAGTGTGCATTATATGTCTAACAATTTATGATTAGGTAACATTAATCTAGTTGGTGCAATAATATCTCGACTTGCAGGCCTACTGTACACTTACTCCACAGGGATGAAGCAACACCTATATGTGAATCAACCGGAGCTAGTGAGAGAACTGAACCGGTGTATGACTATGGATTTGGGTAAGCCTTCTTACATAACTAACAAACTTGCACCCCTGCTTGGCAATGGCATTTTGAGAGCCAATGGGCTTAGTTGGGCACACCAGAGGAAACTGATTGCAGCTGAGTTCTTCATGGACAAAGTTAAGGTATATTTATAAATATAAAACTAATAAGTCATCAATATCTCACACAACCTTGTCTATTTACTTATTGTGTTTTTCGTTACTATTTATTAGATTTTTGAATTATAAGGGGACTTCAGTCTTTGAACTAGTTAGAGTTTTAAAAAGGTTGTTTCTACATCAAAAGTTTGATGCAACTATTTTAATTTCTTACAAGGTTGGTTTCTGTTCAACGCAGAGAACCCACACGTATATGTGAGACTGTGAGATCTATATGCCGGACCAATCCTTTACAAATATTACAAAAAAATTAGAAATTTTTACATTCGGAGTGTCTATTGCTATTTTTTGGGATATTAAAATCCTCTAAAGTGGTGTTTTCAACCTTGATTAATTAAAGTGTATTAAAATCTCAATGTATTTTAGTTAATCAAGAGTAATACATGTTTAATTTCTCACTTTATACTAAAGTTTACTTTAATGGACCCTTTTCCTTTTTTTTTTTTTATTGTCACTCCTTCATTAACCTTTTATGAAATGACCTTTGATTCTGTTTTCATGAATATGACTCGAAATAACTCACCTAATAAAAAGTTAAGCACAAAGTTGTCACGATAGAGTCTTTTTATATAATTAACATTACCAATAATTTTGCCACACAACAGGTGGCCCAACTAGTAAGCCGAACTATATTAACAATTGTGAGTATAATCTTTACCTATCTATATAGGTGTTCCTAACTAGTGTTGTTAAGGTAGTGATTAAAGAATCAAAAAAAAAAAAAAAAACAAGTTTTGATGGGAAAAGTAAATATACAAATTCTTAGAATAATTAATACAACACTTCCTTATAATAAAAACTTATTTTTCTTGATTTCTTAACCAGTAGTCTAAGGGCATTCGTTGTTATTCTCCTAGATCTATTTCTTCTTTGCTGAAAAAAATAAAAAGACAACAATTATCTGTTTTTCTTTTTCCCTGTATCTGATCTTACTAAAATTTCGCCAATATGGGTTTTGTTTGGCAAAAATGACTGATAAACTAGCTTAGGATTGATAAACTAGCTTATAGCTGATAAGATAATTTTTGTCTGATAGCTTATAGCTGATAACTAAAATGCTAGCTGATTGAATTTGAAGTGTTTAGTAAAACTAGTTGTTAAGCTAGCTTAAAAATGTAAAATGACATATTTATGACAAGTATAATAAGTATAAATTTCATAAAATGAATGAGGGTAAAAATGATAGAAAAATCAATAAGTTATAAGTTATAAGCCATAAGCTAAATAAAATAGCTTATGAAGAAAAGCTATAAGCTCATGAGATAAACTTATTTACTAAACATCTCAATTTCAGTCAAACTAGCTTATAAACTAGTCAAATAATCTATAAGCTAGCTTATTGGACTTGTCAAACAAAACCATAGTGACTAGCTTGCTCTCGGCCATACTACCATGTACTAGAAGATAAGAGTCTAGCCATCTAGGGATACATTGCTGGATAGCAACTTTCATTCATAATTCATTTATATGCAGCTAGCCCCACATAAAAGAAGTAAAAGGTTACCACCTTGTGTGATTCTCTGTGATGTGTGTGCTAGTATTGCAAGTGTGCTCTAATTCTATATAGAAGGATGAAAATAATATTTAATTCAATTGTTTGGGGGAATGAAAATGTGTTCATACATGGAAAGATCGATGTGCCCCACTTGCTTGCTATCCCACCTGCACTGCCAGAATTTTATGTTAGCTTTTCGGGGCAAATAATAAATCAACCGAATATGGTAGTTGGTGACCTGAAAGTAAACGTGGTAGGGACGCTGAATCTGAAGTGAAATTCATGGCAGGGTATGGTGGGTCTAATGATAGAGTCAGCGCAGTCATTACTAATAAAATGGGAGCAAATTATTGAGGGGCAAGGAGGTGGTGCCACAGCAGAAGTTAAAGTTGATGATTATCTTCGGGAATTTTCAGCTGATGTTATTTCAAGGGTTTGTTTTGGTCATTCTTATTCTAAAGGAAAGGAAGTTTTCTCAAAGCTTAGAAGTATGAAAAAGGCCATGTCTAAGCAAGGTGGCTTCCTTTTTGGGGTCAGCGGTTTCCGGTATGTCAACTCTATATATATTCCTTTAGAATTCTATCTTATACAACTCTTACATGTAAGTAATATATTGTATAAGTGGCTCTATTGATTTCAAGTGTGAAACTTGAATTAAACGGAGCCACATGCATGAAAATGCAAGTTGTGTAATTAAATAGTAAAATAAGTTAGTGGTAAGGTCATCTGTAATTTATAGGTCCTAAATTTGAATTTCTGTGTAGTAAATATATAGCATGCACATGTAGTCAGAAATTCTTATATACTCTTAGACCATAAGATAATTGTGATATAAAAAAATCAGATTAATTTATTATAAAATCTATATACTTGGGTGTTAAAATTACATATAAAAGTTTCTCCATCTTAATTCCATATACATTTATATTTTTAGTTATAGTTGTAGCCCAAAGCTGATTGATAATTAATTTGCTAGTGACAAACTAAATTTCTCAACCAAGAAGGAGAACGAGATTAGCAATTGGGAGAGAGAGATAGAATCATTGATATGGGAGTTAGTGGAGGAACGCAGGCGAGAATGCTCAGAAGAGACATCCCCATCAGAAAAGGATCTAATGCAGTTACTGCTAGAAGCAGCCATGAGTGATCAAAGTCTAGGGAAGGACTTTTCAAAGCAGTTCATTGTGGATAATTGTAAGAACATATACTTTGCTGGCCATGACACAACTGCTATTGCTGCCTCTTGGTGTTTGATGCTTCTTGCTTTACACCCTGAATGGCAAGCTCGTATAAGGGCAGAGGTGGCTGAACTTTGCCCCAATGGCATACCAGATGCAGATTCTCTCCCTCTGTTGAAAACGGTACGTGCAGTTTGATTTTAATAAAGCATATACCTCTTCTCATTAATCATGATCTTATGTAGCTGCTCCCTTTATCAGTACATAATATATATTACATATACATACATGTATTACAATTATATATTGGTCCGAGCAATAACAAGTTCGGACTCTTTAAGCAAGTGATAAGAGATTCGATCCCTGACTCTTGTATACGAAGAAAACTTGATTGGGAAAGATCAACCGTTTCATGTCATCCAGTAACTCGGGGGATTATTCTCGCATATATATATATATATATATATATATATATATATATATATATATATATATATATATATATATAAGGCAAAAATAAACAGTATGGTCTAATCTTTATTTTTAATAATTTAGTCATTTATCTTTTATTATTCCATCTTTTCCAAATTGTCAACCAGCAACTTTTATAATAAGTCTGTTATAAATCGCAATAGAAGTGATGACATGTTTGTACCAAAAGACAAAAAAAAAAAAAAGAAGTGATGACATGTCACTAATAGTGGTGACATGGCTCTGATATAGAAAAAACGTAGCTATAATATGATGATATGTCATCATCGATTAGTGACATCATCGCTTTTTCTTGTAGGATTGACTGAAGTGGGAAGGAGGTTTAGATTGATTGACCAAAATGGATAAAGATAAAATATAATAAACCATATTAAAAAAGGAAATAAAGATAAAAGATCAAAATATTTATTTGTCTATATATATATATATATATATATATATTGCATATTACATATTACATACATATGGGTGAGGCTATTGACACCCTAATTAGTTATTCATATTCCTCATTAACCAATGATAATTTTGTATATCAAAAACTAAAATTATGATTGGTTAGTAAAGAGTGTGAATAGACAATTTAGAATATCAATAGCATTATCAGATTATCATATATATATTGTTTTTATATACGAGAGATAAACCATTATACAATATACACGAATCTTTTGTCGAAAAAAAAAAACACACACGATATCATATATTGGGTCTAAAGATTACTTGAAGACGACGACGATGAAATCATGATAGAATTCTTAAAGTGATCATTAGAGGTGGAAATGGGCGGAGTTAGGCTAGGCTTTATCTAAATAGACCTATGTATGTTTTGTAATGTGTTGGCTTTAGCTTGATCTATTACTTGTCATAGGTTTTTTTTTTTTTAGGGCTTGACCCAAACTATTTATTAAACATAAAAGTCTGACATAGGTTGAAAGCCTATTTGGAGATATACATTACAAGAAACCATTTATATAAGCCAAAAAACTTAAACTTTTTAAATTTTTTGACTAGGTTTAACCTTTAACAAATTATTAATTATATATAAAATAAATATACTATACTAATATAAAATTAGTAAATTATGTAAACATTATATTTTTATAATTATATAAATAAATATTTAATAAATAGGCCGTTTTAGTAGGCTAAATAAGCTTTTCCAAAAGCTAAAATCTTAGTTTGCATTGTTAATAAGTCTTTCAAGAAGTTTAAGTCTGATTTTTTTGCTAAATAGGTCAGGTCTATTTATGCCAAAAATAAATTAGGTTGTAGGTCCCTAGATGGGTTGTCTGACCTATTTTCATCCCTAACGATCACGAACGATGCGGGAGAGTACATATATTCATATTCCACTTTAGTAGCTTATGAGTTAATTTCAATTGGACAACTGTGCTTACTAAAAAGTGGATAGAAATATGAGTCTTATTTATAAAAGAGTAAATGCCCTTAGTAGTCGACGATAATTTTTGAGGTACCACTTTTCGTCCCTGAGAAAAAAAAAACAAACTGAATAATCCCCGAGAATGACAAAAGAGGGATATTTTGGTCCCTCCATTTGTTTTCATCCTACACACGTCATTAGAATGTTGATGTGTATCATTAGTATGTCAGGTGCTCAGGCAATAGTCCCTACATGCATAATAGACCATGAGAATAATTATACATTGACTCAATTAAGTCCTCAACTATTATTTAAGTAACTCAATTTAATCCCTGATAATTTCTATCGTGGGACATGTTAGTCCCTATATATTACAAGCAACACACCACATGCACCACAAGTCATATGGACAAGTTTAATAGACACCTGGGCACACTGACAGTATATATCAATAATGTTGTGTTTAGGATGGAGACAAATGGAAGGACTGATGTGTCCCTCTTTTGTCATTGTTAGAGACTATTCAGTGAGTTTTTTTTTCTCAGGAACGAAAAGTGGTATCTTAAACATTATTAGGGATTAAAAAAAAGCCTTTACTCTATATAAAATAACATAATGGGGGTAAAACTACCCATCAAATCCACAGATAGAGTTGACTTTAATAACAATAGACTCAATATTAATATTAATCATAATTTGGGCTAAAAAAACATGCTTTAATAATTGAACTATCCAATTAATATGAGTTTTTACAAAATATTGAATTGACTTATGCTAGTATGCACTTCTAACACTATCATCGTAGATGATGGGGGGACTTGCATCAAATCTCATAAACCTTTTCTTTTCACTGATAAATTACTTATTACAGGTGACTATGGTGATTCAAGAAGTGCTACGTTTATACCCACCAGCAGCCTTTGTGTCAAGGGAGGCATACGAAGATATCCAAATTGGAGACATCAATGTTCCTAAAGGTGTTTGTGTATGGACTCTGATCCCAACCATTCATAGAGACCCCGAAATCTGGGGACCAGATGCGAATGAGTTTAAACCAGAAAGGTTCAGTGAAGGTGTCTCTAAGGCTTGCAAGTTTCCACAAGCGTATCTTCCATTTGGAGCAGGTACTCGCTTGTGCTTAGGGAGGAACTTTGCAATGGTTCAATTGAAAGTTGTACTTGCACTTATCATCTCCAAGGTCAGCTTCTCTTTGTCTCCTGGTTATAGACATTCTCCTGCATATAGAATGCTTGTAGAACCAGGACATGGTGTTTATATCCTCATTAAGAAGATTTGATTGGAGTTGATGAGACTAATTAATCAACTTCAAAGTGCAAGGATATTTGGTTTTTCTATAAATATGTGTATGTGTGTGCTGTTAGATATGAATAAAACTATGAGGTTCCACCTAGTAGCTTTAACTTTAGTAGAATTCCTCTCTTGACTGCCATTCTCTTTTGGATGTACTCCCTTTGGATTCAATAAAATAGTAGTTATATTTTGTGAACTCAAATATAAGCAAAATCTAATAAAGTCAACTCTATTTAGTATGTGTTTGGAAACACGTTAGGATAGGGTAGAAGCATGTCCAAAAAGCAGAAGCTCCATATTGGAGTGCTTCTGGAAAACGCGCGTCAGAAAATGCACACCTACTTTCCAAACATGCTATTAATGTCGGTGTTTCAAAAATATCCTTGATTACTTTTCTTTTTACTTTTCCAAGATAATTAATGTCAGGGTAGTTTAGTAATTGTAACTCAATTTTTATATAAATTAAGACAATTAACTAACTTCCATAATAAGTATGAAATTAGTTAATTTTGCTTATAATTGAGTCCGGAGGGAGTATATATTTATTTGATATGTCTGCTTGATCAAATATATATTTTAGTGTATGATCAGGGGCGGAGCTTCTTGGTGATTGGAGAGAGCCTTGGCTCCCCCAAAAAATTTTAAAATCTTATTTTATCTATATATAAAAATACTAAAAAATCTCATCCTTGTAAAAAAAAGCATTTTAAAGTAATTCCTAGTCATTTACTTTAGAATAAAGGTCTAAATTGATCCTCAATAAAAAAATAAGTTGATATTTAGTTCCTGAAAAATGAAAATTATCAATTTGATCCTAAAAAATGTAAAATGCGAGTCAAAATAGTCTCTGATAGGGACTAAAATGTCCCTAAAAAGGACTAATTTGACCCTTATTTTACATTCTTGAAGATCATATTGGTATTTTTCATTTCTCATGGATCAAAAGGTCAGCGTGTTTTTTGTCGAGGACCAATTTGAACCTTTATTCTTTACTTTAATATTGTTTTTTCGATCAACTTCGAGTTTAAGTTACAACTTAAATTTTAGAAATATTATATGATATTATATATTTGAATTATGCATCAGAATTTATTTGGGCTCCTTCAAATTTTTGGTTCAAGATCCGCTACTGTGTATGATGTAACTAATTGTATTTTATTTTGTACTTCTTGTATTGCATTTTGTCATATAATTTATAACTATAAATACGTATAAAACATTATTGTTAAGTGAATAATAAAAACCTTTCTAATTTCCTTTTTATTTTGAGTAAATACTCAATTTGGTCCCTGAAATTGTAGGGTCGTATCAATTTAGTCCCCCACATTATCAATATTCCAACATGATCCTTGAAATTATAAAATGTAGCAAATACATCCCTGACATTATCCACTTAGTTTCAAATAAATCCCTGACATTACCAACTTAATGTCATTATAGTCCATACAAATTTCAACGGAGGGACGAATCTGATTAACTTTCTGTAATTCCAGGGATCATTTTGGAATATTGATAATGTGGAGGATTAAGTTGATACGATCCCACAATTTCAGGGATTAAATTGAGTATTTACTCTTATTATTTTTTCACATGATATCAGAGCTTTTGTTGCTTCCGATCCTCCACCATTCTATGCCAATATTTGTTGTTGGGTTTTCCCCTCCTAACACCCAACCCCTATTGCTCGCTATCTGCCACCATTCCCTATTGGGATTTGTTAAGGACACCCCCCAATTTGTTAAGGACACCCCCAAATAGTGTATTTACTAAAATACCTCCTGAAAAGTATATCTTTTTTTTTTAATTTGGCTCACTCGCAAATATGATATTTGCGACTGGGCAAATTGTTTGCTCTCTCGCAAATATCATATTTGCTAGCGTGTTATTTTTTTAATTACTCGCTCGCAAATATGATATTTGCGACTGAAGCAAGTACTCGCAAATATCATATTTGCGAGTGAGCAATTAAAAAAATAACGCACTCTTTAAAACCTTTTGATGCTAATATGTTTCAGACATCTAGAAGGAAAAAATGGTAAAAAGAACAATGAGTTCAAGACAGAATAATTTATTAATAACCGGATCTATTTTCTGATAAATGTGTGAAGGTTGTTCCATTTTTTTACAAGTACTCATAGTTTTCTCCCAAATTATATGTGACGCTCGGAAATTAGATATTCGCGAAAGAAGGTATATTTTCGCAAATTAGTTATTTAGGAGAGTGTAAATTTTTGCACACTCGCAAAAATCTAATTTGCGAGTTGTTCTTTTATTTACTCTCGCAAATTAGGTATTTGCGAATGTACAATTTTTTTGTACACTCGTAAATAGCTAATTTGCGAGTGAACAAAAAATTTGTACACTCGTAAATTCCTAAATTGCGAGTGTAATGGATTTTTTTTTTTTAACGTTTTACATATATTAGGTATTTATTTTATTTTGTTTGTTTCATTGTAGTGTTATTAGAAATGGAAGACAACAATATGTTTGATTCTAATGAGATTAACCAAACGACAGTTGCGGACTGTACAGTAAGACAACCCCTTCCTCGGAGGTCCCATCGGTAACCTGAACTCAAATTCTTAACGTTGTAGCGCAGCGTGGAAATATAAAAATGCGGAAATAATAAAACAACCAACACTGATACCACAACTATATATGTCATACATATAAAAGTATGGACTCCATCAGTAGAGCCTACAATAACTGATACCAATTATAAAAGACTTCAGAGTACGCAACAAATAAAAACTGAAAGGATAGTGGCGGAAATAAAAGTACAGATGACTTCCTCTCCTGGCCCCAAAAATACATGGCACTCAATCCATATACTGGCCATAACAACTACGACTACTATCCCCCAATATCTAAAGTCCTCCAGCACCGGGATCCAGGGCTCTCCCGTCAGCATCTGGTTCTACGGGTGTGCCATCAATTTCCTCTGGCAAATCCTCAACAGGATCTTCTCGTACGGTCGAGAATAATAAAATACGACATAGAAAATATAGGGGATAAGAAACAGCAATTCATCATATATGGGAAAACGGTTATATAAAATAATCTATATGGATAGCAACACTCATAGCACAACGGTAATAGCCAAACAACTCCCAGATAATTCTCTCTTAACTACTGTCTCTTTCACTCATGCAACTAACAACTATATGGACGCTATCACGACGCGACATCTCTAACAGATCAAGATATCTCGTTCATCTCTGTGCCACCCCCCGTAATGCAGGGTTCGGTCAAAAGCCCTCAGGCTCAACTCGCGGCTAGGATATTCCCCCGCCCGCAGGCTAGGTCGGAACAATCGCCCGCCCACAACATAACTTACGGCAACAACATATTCCCCCGCCCGCAGGCCAGGTCGGAACATTCGCCCGTCCATTAACAACTCGACTTACTGTAACGACATATCCCCCCGCCTGCAGGCCAGGTCAGGACATTCGTCCGTCCGTCTACAATTCGACTAATGGGTACGATCATCTCCCCGCAAGCAAGATCGGAATCGCCCCTATGCCAAACTAATCGGTACGATCAACTCCCTGCAGGTAAGATCGGAATCGCCCGTATACCAACACAGTGATGAACAACAACTATGCAACATGAATCTCACTGACTTATCTCAGGATCAACACTTAGTGTCTCAACCACGACTCATAAACAACCACAACCAACTTTCATCCGACTTAACCGGGTATCAACTCATATCATAACATCAACAGATTAACTGTATCTCTAGGTTGAGCACTACGACATATATATAACCTCGACTTTCTCACTACACATTCATCACCCGATTTATCAGAAATCATTGCCTAGTTCTACTCAGGTATTAGCAGTCACAACAGTACATCAACAACAGCCAGAATATATATTCAACAGTAAAATCAACTTACAAATAAATAACATTTAATCGATTATAGCATATAATAGACATCATACACATATCACATATAATATACCAAATATTCAATCACAGCACAGACAACCTCAATATGCAGTAAAATCAACCTAACGGTCAAACGACCTCTAGTAAGGTTTGGGTCGCCCTACGCATATCAATATATATTATTTAAAGCTTGCCTCCCCGACGATATTGTGGTTCTTTCCCCCACCTGATAGCAAACGTAGCAACGATCACGAACTCATGAGCACTTCTTGCTCCCCTGCACAGCCTCAAAGCCGCAGTCTCGCTCCTCTTGAAGCTTGAAGAAAAGTGAAGAAGGAAGCTTGCACTTGAAGAAAGTGATGAAGGAGAGATGTGAAGAAAGATGTGAAGAAAACAAAGGAGGGGGAGGGGTATTTATAGGAGGGGTAGCGGCCCCCCTTGATGGGCTTTTTGGCCCAAGGCCCAATTTTTTTTAGATATTTTGTGGCAAAAGAGTAATTTCTCTTAGGGACAAAATTGTCATTTTAATAAAATATCTCATAAGTATCTAGATATTTTCTGAAAATATCTAGATATTTTCAGAAACGTAATGATGACAGTGATGAGTCACAGGCACGCCTTCCCAGGCGATGTGACTTCATGTTCATCCATTTTTAGTCCCGTTACTTTCACGATTTAGTATTTCGCCCCAAGAAAGTCGTGAAAACTTATTTATTTTAAAAAATTTCAAAATCACCAATAACGTTTGCAATTTTATTTAAAGCCTAATCGCTTCGTTCGCGAGTCAAAATTAGGTCATCTGAGCAGTAAAATAATACTGTCAGTGTAAAACGCAGACCGAGCTCCGTCTGAGTTTTCGACCAAAATTTAACCATAGCTTCCTACGATAGCGTAGAGCGTGACTATGGTCTCGGAATAATTTATTTCATTTTCTAGACCCTCCAATAAAATACAATTACCTAAATATAGATTAATTAAAAGAATAAGAAAATCGGGGTGTTACATTACTACCCCCCTTAAAAAGAATTTCGTCCCGAAATTCAACGTACCTTTTTAAAATAGGCTTGGATTTGCCGTTGCATATCCTCTTCGCGTTCCCAGGTAGCATCTCCGGTAGCTTCATCCCATATGATCTTGACCAACGGAATATGTTTACCTCGGAGTTCCTTTATCCTTCTATCCGCAATCCTTATAGGTAGAGCCTCATACTCAAGGTCATCTCTCAATTGTATTGACTCTGGTTCTAAGACGTGTGATGGATCAAGATAGTACTTTCTCATTTGAGAAACATGAAAGACATCATGGAGATTGGATAGGTTTGGGGGTAAAGCGATATGATAGGCTACAAGACCAATTCGGCGAAGAATTTGAAATGGTCCTACGAACCTAGGAGTAAGCTTTCTAGATTTTATTGCTCTGCCGATTCCAGTTCTTGGAGTCACTCTCAGAAAAACACGGTCCCCTTCCTGGAATTGTAATGGTCTTCTCCTTTTATCGCTGTAACTTTTCTGTCTATCCTGTGCGATTTTCATCTTTTCCCTTATCTTCTTTATTTGTTCCGTCATCTGTTGTACTACCTCCGGTCCTAACACTTGACTCTCTCCCATTTCATACCAACACAGTGGTGTTCTACACTTTCTGCCGTACAGTGCTTCGTAAGGTGCCATTCCTATGCTCGAATGAAAAGTATTGTTATAGGTGAACTCGATCAATGGTAAGAACTCTTCCCAACTTCCTATGTGTTCCAAAACACAAGCTCTTAAGAGATCTTCCAATGATTGAATTGTCCGTTCTGACTGACCATCCGTATGGGGATGATAAGCAGAACTCAACCTTAACTTAGTTCCCAAAGCCTCGTGTAACTGCTTCCAGAATCTAGATGTAAATCTAGGATCTCTGTCGGAAACAACACTAGAAGGCACTCCGTGCAACCTTACTATCTCCTGGATGTAGATTTGGGTTAACTTTTCCAACGTGTAACTCTCACCAATAGGTAAGAAGTGAGCACACTTCGTCAACCTATCAACGATTACCAAAATGGCATCATGCCTCTTGTTAGTCCTTGGCAAACCAACCATGAAATCCATAGATATACCATCCCATTTCCATTCTGGGATATCTAAAGATTGTAGTAGTCCTGCTGGCTTTTGGTGTTCTATTTTTGCCTTTTGACACACCAAGCAAGCCAACACATACTCAGCTATCTCCTTCTTCATTCCGGGCCACCAAAACATTTTCTTTAAGTCCTGGTACATCTTGGTAGCTCCGGGATGAAAACTCAACCTACTTTTGTGCGCTTCCTCTAAGATCATTCTCCTTAACTCTATATCCATTGGCACACAAATTCTATCTCCATACCTCAAGACTCCATCTTGATTCATCCTAAACTCAGAAGTTCTGCCTTCTGTCACTTGTTCCTTTACTTTCTGAAGGTACTGATCAACCTCCTGCTTCTCCTTGATCGTCTTCAAAAAGTCACTTGTTACCGTGACCATTCCTAGGTGTATCTTATCCCTAGATGATTCCATACCTAGATTCAAATCTCTAAACTGTCCAATCAGTTCTAGCTCTTTCACCATCATAGCTGATACATGTAAAGATTTCCTACTTAACGCATCTGCTACTATATTCGCCTTTCCTGGATGGTATTGTAGATCGAATTCATAATCCTTTATGAATTCCATCCACCTCCTTTGCCTCATATTCAACTCCTTCTGATCAAACAAATACCTCAAACTCTTATGGTCACTATACACCGTGAACTTGGCTCCATACAGGTAGTGTCGCCAAATCTTTAAAGAAAATACGATAGCTGCTAGCTCTAAATCATGAGTCGGATAATTCCTTTCATGAATTCTTAGCTACCGCGAAGCATATGCTACCACTCTCTGATCTTGCATTAGGACACAACCTAAGCCTTGGTATGACGCATCACAGTATACGTCAAACTGTCCGAAAGAATCCGGTAACGTCAGTACTGGTGATGTAGTCAACCTCCTCTTCAGCTCTTGAAAACTTTTCTCACACTCCTCCGTCCATACAAAGGATATTCCCTTCCTTGTTAGTTGCGTCATCGGCAACGCGATCTTTGAGAATCCTTCGATGAACCTTCGGTAATATCCAGCTAAGCTGAGAAAACTTCGTATTTCACTCACCGACTTAGGGTTTTCCCATTGCACTACAGCTTCAACCTTGCTGGATCTACTGCTATCCCATCCTGATTAATCACATAACCTAAGAATTGTACTTCTTCTAACCAGAATTCACACTTGGACAACTTTGCATACAGTTGTCGGTCCTTTAACACTTGAAGTACGATCCTAAGATGTTCCTGATGTTCTTCCCGATTAAGGGAATAAATAAGAATGTCGTCGATAAACACAACAACAAACTTATCTAAGAACGGTCGAAAAATCCGGTTCATGTAATCCATGAACACTGCTGGAGCATTAGTTACACCAAAGGGCATAACCAGATACTCGTAGTGTCCATACCGGCTTCTAAACGCGGTCTTTGGTATATCCTCCCTCTTGACTCGAATCTGGTGACAGCCAGATCTTAAGTCAATCTTCGAAAATATTACTGTTCCTTTCAACTGGTCCATCAAATCGTCAATCCTAGGCAACAGATACTTATTCTTGATTGTCGCTTTGTTCAGCTGTCGATAATCCACGCACAGCCTTGAACTTCCATCCTTCTTTTTGACGAACAGCGCCGGCGCTCCCCAAGGTGAAGCACTCGGTCTTATAAACTCCTTATCCAACATGTCGTCCAATTGCTTTTTCAGCTCTGCTAACTCCGCTGGAGCCATTCGATAAGGTGCTATCGAAATCAGTCCATTTCCCGGTACGAGATCTATAGCGAACTCTATCTCTCTTTTGGGTGGTAAACCCGGAACATCATCAGGGAAAACTTTCGGAAACTCCCGCACTATAGGCAATGAATCCAACGTAGGAGATTCCTTAGCTTCCATAGAGAGTAGCAACACGTGTTTATGAGATTTACTACCTAGCTTACTATCCTTGGCAGGCATTAATCTAGATTGCTCATGGAAAGATAAGGTCTTTTGAGAACAGTCTAAGACTACATGGTTAGCCGAAAGCCAATCCATGCCTAAACTTATATCAAGTTGATGCATAGGTAAGCAAATGAGATCAACAGAAAAAGTTCGATTCTCAATGACAATAAGACAATTTAAACAGACAGTTATGGTTGTCAACGAATTACTGGTAGGAGTAGAAACAGTTAAGTCATGGGGAAGTAAAGAAACGGGCAACTTTAAATGATCCACACACTCTTGGGATATGAAGGAATGAGTAGCTCCCGAGTCAAATAATACAGATAAGAGTTTACCTGACACTAGGCACATACCTTGTATAAGATCTGGGGATTGAGAGGATTCAGCTCCTCGTATGGTAAATACCCTTCCGGCGGCTTGTGGTCTTGCTGCTTGCTGTCTGGTTCCTTGGGTCCTAATCACTGGTCCCTGCCCGCCTGTGTTGTACCTCGCTCCTTGTGTACATTCTGGCGCTATGTGACCTACTTGGCCACACCGAAAACACTGGCGAGTCTCTCTTATCGGACAATCCTGAATTATATGTGATCCTCCACACCTAAGGCATCCACTTGGTTGGAGTTGTCCTTCAGCTGGTCTTATTGTTTGACGGTCATAAGGCTTCCGTGCCGTCTGAAATCTTCCCTTTCCTCCTCGACCTTTCTGGTCGAATCTCCGGGTAGGTCCTCCAGTTCTGCCTTGTTGCAGCTCTTGCTTCTTGTCGATGTTCTCAATGACTGAACATCTCTCAAGCATCTCAGGAAGTCGGGTGATATTCAGTGGTGCGATCATCATCTGCAAATCATATTTCAGGCCGTCCTCAAAACGCCTGCAAACCCATTCTTCATCGGGGAACCTTTGGTAAAATTCAGAAAATTTGAGTAACACCTCGAACCTTGCAGCGTACTCCCCAGCAGACGTGGTCCCTTGTTTTAGACCCATAAATTCTTTTTCTTTCTCTCTCCTCATCATCCTGGGAAAATACTTTTCCAGAAAGCATTCCCGAAATAGTCCCCAGTTGATATCTCTGTCTTCTGCTCCAAGCATCCTCTGCTTGCCTTTCCACCACAGTTCTGCTCCTCCCATTAGCATGAAGGATGCATAGGTCACCTTTCTATCCTCACGGCAGTGCATCGCTGCAAATATTTTCTCTAGCTCTTGTATCCAGAGTTCAGCTCCTTCTGGGTTGAAGTCGCCATTGAATTGTGGCGGCTTCCCTTTCAGAAAAGTATTCAGTCCAGTGTTTTCCGCCTCCATTCCACCACGCTGATTCTGTCTCTGTTGCTGTTGCATGGTTACCTGCAATAGTTGAGCATTCTGCTGCGTCTGATGCAGCATTGCCGTTGCCAACTCCCTAACTGTCCTTACGGTTTTAGTTGACTTTATCCCATCACCAACATAAGAATTCCCTTCGTAACCATTCCCAAGTTCAGCGGCACTCGTTGTGACCCTTCCGCCATGTCCTTTAAGTCGCCCTTGAGCCATTTAATTTCCTGAGCAAGAAATTTTCAGCTCACATTTGTAAGACATACCAGACCATATTATCATATGCATGCATCATATGCCTCACAAATGTTCGAACAGATACCTCGTATGATAACTCGCGTATCGGACATTCTACCCAACTTCTAAGCATAGTCAATACCCAATGCGGGTTTAACTAGACACAGCCAGAAATTACAACTTAACCCAAGCAGTCATTGATTAAGAATCAAACTGCTCTGATACCATAAAATGAGACAACCCCTTCCTCGGAGGTCCCATTGGTAACCTGAACTCACATTCTTAACGTTGTAGCGCAGCGTGGGAATATAAAAATGCGGAAATAATAAAACAGCCAACACTGATACCGCAACTATATATGTCATACATATAAAAGTATGGACTCCATCAGTAGAGCATACAATAACTGATACCAATTATTAAAGACTTCAGAGTACGCAACAAATAAAAACTGAAAGCATAGTGGCGGAAAAAAAAAAAGTACAGACGACTTCCTCTCCTGGCCCCAAAAATACATGTCACTCAATCCATATACTGGCCATAATAACTACGACTACTATCCACCAATATCTAAAGTCCTCCAGCACCGGGATCCAGGGCTCTCCCGCCAGCATCTGGTTCTACGGGTGTGCCATCAATTTCCTCCGACAAATCCTCAACAGGATCTTCTCGTACAGTCGAGAATAATAAAATACGACATAGAAAATATAAGGGATAAGAAACAACAATTCATCATATATGGGAAAACGGCTATATAAAATAATCTATATGGATAGCAACACTCATAGCACAACGGTAATAGCCAAACAACTCCCAGATAATTCTCTCTTAACTACTGTCTCTTACACTCATGCAACTAACAACTATATGGACGCGATCACGACGCAACATCTCCAACAGATCAAGATATCTCGTTCGTCTTTGTGCCACCCCCCGTAATGCAGGGTTCAGTCAAAAGCCCTCAGGCTCAACTCGCGGCTACAATATTCCCCCGCCCGCAGGCTAGGTCGGAACAATCGCCCGCCCACAACATAACTTACGGCAACGACATATTCCCCCGCCCGCAGACCAGGTCGGAACATTCGCCCGTCCGTTAACAATTCGACTTACTGCAACGACATATCCCCCCGCCCGCAGGCCAGGTCAGGACATTCGTCCGTCCGTCTACAATTCGACTAATGGGTACGATCATCTCCCCGCAAGCAAGATCGGAATCGCGCCTATGCCAAACTAATCGATACGATCAACTCCCTGCAGGTAAGATCGGAATCGCCCGTATACCAACACAGTGATGAACAACAACTATGCAACATGAATCTCACTGACTTATCTCAGGATCAACACTTAGTGTCTCAATCACGACTCATAAACAACCACAACCAACTTTCATCCGACTTAACCGGGTATCAACTCATATCATAACATCAACAGATTAACTGTATCTCTAGGTTGAGCACTACGACATATATATAACCTCGACTTTCTCACTACACATTCATCACCCGATTTATCAGAAATCATTGCCTTTCTACTCAGGTATGAGCAGTCAGAACAGTACATCAACAACAACCAGAATATATATTCAACAGTAAAATCAACTTACAAATAAGGTTAAATTATCATTTTGGTCCCTTAACTTATTTTGTAGTGTCAATTTGGTCCCTTAACTTTTAAAAGTTTCAATTTGGTCCCTTAATTTGTTTTTGTAAACCCAAGTTAGTCCTCTCAGTCAATGACACAAGCAAAAGTGACGAAAGTGCCATATATGTTAATAATTTAAAGGACCAATTTGAAACTCATTTGAAACTTAAGGGACCAATTTGAAACTCATTTAAAAGTTAAGAGACCAATTTGAAACTTTTTAACAATTTAAAGGACCAATTTGAAACTCATTTAAAAGTTAAGAGACCAATTTGAAACTTTTTTGTTTATGTCATTGACGGAGAGGACTAGCTTGTGTTAAAAGAGATAAGTTAAGGGATCAAATTGAAACTTTTAAAAATTAAGGGACCAAATTGATACTAAAAAATAAGTTAAGGGACCAAAATGATATTTTAGCCTACAAATAAATAATATTTAATCGATTATAGCATATAATAGACATCATACACATATCACATATAATATACCAAATATTCAATCACAGCACAGACAACCTCAATATGCAGTAAAATCAACCTAACGGTCAAACGACCTCCAGTAGGGTTTGGGTCGCCCTACGCATATCAATATATATATATATATATATATATAAAGCTTGCCTCCCCGACGATATTGTGGTTCTTTCCCCCACCTGATAGCAAACGTAGAAACGATCACGAACTCGTGAGCACTTCTTGCTCTTCTGCACAGCCTCACAGCCGCAGTCTCGCTCCTCTTGAAGCTTGAAGAAAAGTGAAGAAGGAAGCTTGCACTTGAAGAAAGTGATGAAGGAGAGATGTGAAGAAAGATATGAAGAAAACAAAGGAGGGGGAGGGGTATTTATAGGAGGAGTAGCCGCCCCCCTTGATGGGCTTTTTGGCCCAAGGCCCAATTTTTTTTTAGATATTTTGTGGCAAAAGAGTAATTTCTCTTAGGGACAAAATTGTCATTTTAATAAAAGATCTCATAAGTATCTAGATATTTTCAGAAAATATCGATATTTTCAGAAACGTAATAATGACAGTGATGAGTCATAGGCACGCCTTCCCAGGCGATGTGACTTCATGTTCATCCGTTTTTAGTCCCGTTACTTTCACGATTTAGTATTTCGCCCCAAGAAAGTCGTGAAAACTTATTTATTTTAAAAATTTTCAAAATCACCGATAACGTTTGCAATTTTATTTAAAGCCTAATCATTTCGTTCGCGAGTCAAAATTAGGTCATCTGAGCAGTAAAATAATACTGTCAGTGTAAAACGCAGACCGGGCTCCATCTGAATTTTCGACCAAAATTTAACCATAGCTTCCTACGATAGCGTAGAGCGTGACAATGGTCTCGGAATAATTTATTTCATTTTCTAGACCCTCCAATAAAATATAATTACCTAAATACTGATTAATTAAAAGAATAAGAAAATCGGGGTGTTACATACAGGAGCATTCACTACCATGGAGATATATCCTACACGAGATGATTTATTGTGTTGGACTCGAGAGGTTGGAAAACAAAATAGATTTGTTGTTGTCATTGTGAGGTCAGAAAGAGGATAAAAAGGCGGACGTACAAAATTAATTCTAGGCTGTGAAAGGAGTGGGAAGTATAAGCCTAAGAAACATGCATCTTCTAAAGCAACTGGTACTTGAAGGTGTAAGTGCATGTTCAGAATTAAAGGAATACCTTTATCGACAACTGAAGGAAAGATTGAAGGATAGATGCTGAAAGTAAGATGTGGATTATACAACCATCGGTTAGCTGAAACATTGGTGGGTCATTCTTATGTTGGTCGTTTAAGCGAAGAGGAGAATAAACTTGTTCATGAAATGACCAAAAACAATGTCAAGCCAAAAATATGTTCTGTTGACGGTTAAAGGTCGCGATAAGGAGAACCTATCTACAATTAAACACATTTACAACGAACGTCAAAAGTACCGATCATCTGAGAAAGGCTCTAGAACAGAAATGCAACATTTGCTGAATTTAATACATCGAGATCGATATGTTTCTTAGCATAGAAGATATGACGGTTTGGACGTTGTTAAAGATATATTTTGGGCACATGTAGATTCCGTCCATTTGTTGAATACATTTAACATGGTCCTCATCCTTGACAGTACCTACAAAACCAATAAATATAGGCTGCCACTACTTGAAATTGTTGGTGTTACGTCAATAGAGCTGACATTTACTCTGGGATTTGCATATATGGATTCTGAAGGGGCTGAAAACTATGTCTGGGCACTAGAGAAGTTAAGAGAATTGTTCGTGTTAGATGAGTCAATTCCCCAGGTTATTGTGACAGATAGAGATCTTGCTTTGATGAATACGGTTGCAGTTGTGCTCCCAACAACTCGCAATCTTTTGTGCCAATTTCACATTGGAAAAAATGTCTATGCAAAATGTAAAAAATTTGTATTTGATAACAAAAAACTGGAGGTAGTCAAGGATGCATAGAACAGTGTTGTTTATTCTGCTGACGAGACTAAGTATGAATAATGCCTGATGAGTTTTCATGAAGTATGTGCAGAGTGGCCTATATTAATTGATTATGTGAAAAAGACTTAGTTGGATCCATACAAAGACAAATTTGTTGCGGGATGGACTAACCAAGTGATGCACTTGGGGAATACAACCACAAACAGGTATGATCAAACTAGTGTCAAAATTGTTAATGAATCATGTTATGCTATAACTGAAGTTGTTTTGAATGTTTGTTGATAGTGTTGAGTCTCAACATTGGAGATTGAAGAATTTGTTGCAAAATAGCAAGGGTGACATATGTATGTGTTGGGAGACGATGAATAACATGCTTACGCTGCAACACAACGAGATAAAGACATCATTTGAGAGGAGCATAACCGTGATTGAACACTCACACAACATTCGTATGCTTATTAGATTGATTGGATTTGTGTCTCGGAGTGCATTGCAACATATTATTGATGAGTGGAGCACAACGATGAATGTGGGTGTTGATAAATCTGCATGTGGTTGTACTCTTAGAACTGCACACTATTTACCTGTGCTTGTGAGCTGGCTCATTACAGTATGACGGGTACTCCAATTCCATTGGAGGTAATCCATTTGCACTGGAGGAGATTACATCTTGGTCAACAAGAAGATCAACAACAAATAGATGAAACAGTGTCAGAAGAGGAACTTGCGCTTCAGTGGAAGGTATTGATTACCCATTTTCGCACACTTGACATTGTTGGTAAAAGGACACTATATTGCAAAATGCGAGAACTATGTTGTCCTGAGACAACTTCAATGTGCCCACCGCCCGGAATGGTGAAGACTAAGGGGGCACCCAAATCCAAAAAGACCAAAACGGATGGATTTGATTGTAAACGTGACCCATCTTATTTTGAGCATGTCAATGCAATATACTCTGCACATGAGACTAGTGCTACGCGTTCCTCGTTGAAATCAACTGCCCAAGCAAAGAGGAGACGTTTGCCTTCTTGAATCAATTTCTTGTACAATTTCAGCCATACATTGCTGACATAGTTAACGTGGACAGTGATGGAAACTGTGGGTATTGTTGCATTGCAGCATTGCTTGGTAGAACTGAGGATAGTTGGTCTTTAATCCGTCAGGCGTTGCATAAAGAGCTTACGGAAAATGTTGATTTATATGGCTCTCTTTTCGATGTTCAATTACAAGAACTGAAGTCTTCTTTACGGGACGTGTACGGTGTATGTCACCAAAACAAGTGGATGACACTACCAGAGATGGGTCATGTGATAGTAACCAAATATAGGTTGGTCCTAGTCACTTTATCATCTGCCAGTATGACGTGCTGAACATTTTTTCCTCTTAGAGGTGCACCAACTCCAAACCATCCACTCATTTGCATTGGTTTTGTCAACGGTAATCACTGGGTGCAGGTAATTGATGTAATATTTTTATGTTTTTATTGTTTATGTTAAGATTAGTCGGTAATTTAATTGTATTTACGTTATTTCAGGTATTTTTGAAGCATAGTTGTCCACTGCCTACCATAGCATCACATTGGCGTGGCTTTTCCCGTCCTGAGGCTTATTCATGGCCAACACGATATATTAGTCGATTGCAAGAATGATCTTCAATATTTCCACCGCCTAATCTTTCCCATCATGATGTATACAATCCAATAAACTTAGATGACGATTGACTAATACACCGTCGTTGTTTGTTGTATCTTTATATTTACATTTTACTGTTATTTTATTTTGTATTTCTAAGTTTATTAATAATAAATAATAACAATAACAATAATAATAGTAATAACAACAACAATAATTACAATAGAGTAAAGACCCATTTTGGTCCTTGAAAATTTTCAGGGACTTACTTTTAGTCCCCGAAAAAAATAAACTCACCGTTTAGTCCCTAAAATTTACTTCCGTGAGACATTTTGGTCCCTCCGTCAATCAACCGTTGTTGATCTCCGTTGACTTGCATATTTGTCATGTTAAGTTGCCATGATTTTACCTTTGTAGATAAGAAAGATATCACCGTCTATGAGATCACCCGTCTATGAGATCACTCGTGAAGGAACCCGTCTATGATAACCTGTCTGATCAGATGGGTTATCATAGACGGGTGATCTCATTGACGGGTGATCATTGACAGGTTTCTTCAGTTTTCCCATATATAAGTTGCATTCTGTCTATAATCACACGTCTATGCTCACGTATCTATGAGTTCACCCGTCTATGACAACCTATCTATGATCACACGTGCTCACCCATCTATGAGACGATGACCCGTGAAGGAACCTATCTATGATAACACGTCTATGCTCGCCCGTCTATGATAACCCGTCTGATGCTCTCATAGACAGGTGATCAGACGGGTTATCATAGATGGGTGATCTCATACAAGTTGCATCCTGTCTTTGATCACACGTCTATGCTCACCCGTCTATGAGATCACCCATCTATGACAACCCGTCTATGGTAACCTGTCTGATCACCGTCTATGAGATCGTCAGAGGGGTTATCTTAGACGGGTGAGCATAGACATGTGATCATAGTGCAGTAATTGTTTAACTACTTAATCAATTATTTATGTTAATAATTTTAAATATAAATTGTTGCATATAAACATGCATATCAGGTTCAAATGACAACAAAAAATAGATAATATAACTACTAAAGTATCTGACATAATAAAACAACCCGTCTATGATAACCCGTCTGATCAGAAGGGTTATCATAGACGGGTGAGCATAGACGTGTGATCATAGACAGTTTACTTTAGTTGGGTTGTCATAGACGGGTGAGAATAGAGGGATGAGCATAGACATGTGATCATAGACAGGTTCCTTCGGTTTCCCCAGTATGGATTGTGGAGTTATTTTGCTACAACCACAATGTGTGTATCAATTTCTATGGTTTATAACTTTGTCAGTATTGGTATATAATTTAATTTATTCACTTTTTCTAGGTAAAAAAAACTGATTAATATCCAATTTTACATTTAGAAAAAATTGTAGTAAGCAACATAGAGCGACCCGTGCGAATGCACGGGTATACAGCTAGGGATTTGGCCTTCGCTAAGCGAATTTCTCCAGCTTTGGCTCTTCAAAAGCTTCTGCTCTCTCATTTCTTCACCTAGATACACAAAACATGGTTTTAAGATGCAATGTTCAAAATTTCATATTATATTTACTACTAAACAACTATTTACAACATCAATCTTTTGGGGATCAAGTAGACTAAATTTCACCAATTTAAGTTCGATAAGTACCTTAAACTTCTAATGTTTTCAAGTAAATATGGCACTTATCACATATCAAAAAGGAATGTCAAATACATTACTAGGGCATTGTTGCCAAATACATAACTAAGGCATAGTTGCCAAAATGTAGACAAAACGAAGTTTCAAACTTCCAAAATGGGACCAAAATGGGCCTTTAATAATAACAATAACAATAATAATTACATAATCAAAACTAAGTGTTCGTATGAAAATAAATTACAAAAAAATAAAACAACTCAGCGCTCCTGATCCTCCGCTATCCGAAGCACTTCCCGAAGGTAGTCACACATGTCATCTCCTTTCTGTGCGTAATCAACGACCTGATGCAGCATGGCGGCAATTCTATCCAACCTGCCTACCGCATGAACATAAGCCGCCTACAAATGAGATAAATACATAATAACATAAGTACATTATATAAAGTGTAAAAACTTATTATTCGTTACCCGAGGGACACAATCAACATGTGCATCATGTGGAGCCTGCGGAGGTGAAGCCTGTGGAGGTGGGGCCTGTGGAGGTATCAGCAGTGGATGCGAGTGCCTGTAGTACCAATCCAAGTACTCTGGGGCGCACTCAGCTGGATAACTGACTGACCTCAACCGAAATAGGTATCTAATAGAGTACAGGTGAGGGGACATTCAGTTAAGACTAATGGCCTCGGCTGAGGGACGTCGTGGTGGCTGCCGAGGATTCTCTTGCCTGAACTTGAACTGTCGCAGTACTCTCTCAGGCAGGTACGGCACTCTAGTGTTCCCACACCAAAGGTACCCCGAAAAGTGTGCCACCGGATCGAATGAACAATACTGCCTATACGCGGCCCATGGTGCCCAGCACACGTCATCAGCAGTCAGCGCATCCAATGCCTGCCTATATGGAAGCATCCTCCCATGACCCCTCATGCTTCTCCAGCGGTTAGCGCGTACACGCGCACCCTCGTAACCCTCAACAAGCCTCCGATCTACCACAAAAGTAGGAAAATACGCGTAGATCCAGCCCTGTCACGAATAACGAATCAATTATGAAAACACATCAGAGTTAAAATAATTGTAAATTTAATTTTCTAATTTAATAACACACTGGTACTTAAAAGAGTGTCATGTAACCCGCTAACCCACGACACGCCAACCTGGTGGCGTCGCCAAGATAACCGTACAAGTGGCATGGGGCTAAAGCTCCCAATGACCATTGTCCCACCTGCTCCAACTCATGTAGCAGCTCAATATATTTGCAGTCAATACGAGTGCTAGTCTTATCCGTCAGCAGAGTCATCCCGAGTAGCACCAGTATGAATGCCATTGCTGCCTCGTCCATCGGACCCTCAATACTCCATGCATCATAAAGGTCCTCCAGCCAAGATAAACTGACAGATGCCTACCCAGTGCCTGTCACCTCCGCCCGAGCCTTCTCATAAAATACCCCCAACAACGACTGTAGAACTGATATAGCAATATCTATGTCCATCTCGAGGGGTATAAACAATGCACCTCTGATCGAGATGCCCAAAATGCATGACAAATCATCCAGCGTGATGGTCATCTCTCCGAACAGAAGGTGGAACGAACTAGTCTCCCGGTGCCACATCTCGAAAAACGTTGTCAGCAGCGAGTTCTCTACCATCGGGTAGCTATAATACATAAGAGGAGACAGACCAGCTCGATCGACATGAGCCTATACTGTAGGTGGTAGTGGCTGACGCTCGCCAAACCACTTCTGTCCCTTTTTCCCGTGAGCAAAAACCCTAAGTGGTTCCTCCCGGTCCTGCACACATAAAAATAAACGTCTTGTCATGAATTATACAAAAGTAAAAAAAAAAAAAAAAAAAAACCTTAAATGTTTTAAAAACAGTAAACAATAATTACCTCTTTGTTCCACAAGCTGTAAGCTATGTGGTCCCTAAATGAAGTCAGCAGTGATGTATCAGAAGATTCTCCAGGAAATGGTCCCTCCTCTGCCCGTGCATCAATATGCATCTCGTCCTGTTGTCCCTTGTCCTGAGGTGAATCATACTAAGATGGCTCGTTGTCCTCTTATTGAGGTGGCTCGTGCTGAGGTTGAAGTCTACGACGTCCCCCTCTGCTCGGGCCAGCTCTACTATCAAGCAATCTCCGACGGTGCAAGCAGTCATAGCATCTCGCTGCTGTCGCTGAGCCTCTGCTCTCGCAGCCTCAACCGCCATCCTAGTGGCCTCAGCCTCAACCTCAGCCTCGCTACCGGCCAACCAGCTCGCTCCCCTGCTGTGCGGCATCACTGAAACAATTAAAAAATTAAAATCAATATATTTAAGATAATCGTGCGAGTGAAGAAAAATTTTCCCACTTGCAAATAAGGTATTTGTGAGTGAGGAAAATTTTCCTTTACTCGCCAATACCTTATTTATGAGTTGGAAAAATTTCCTTCACTCACAAATAAGGTCTTATTTGCGAGTGAAAAGGAAATAAAAAAAAAATCGCAATTACCTAATTTGCGAGTGAAGAAGCTATTTGCGAAAACGCAAATGTTATTTGCGAGATTCCAGATAAAATTTACAACTCTCTGAATTTGGTAATCTGCGAGGGTAACAATGGTATGAAAAAAAATTGACTTTTAAAGTTTTTTTTGTTAAGGGTATTTTAGGAATTACACTGTTCACGGGGGTGCCCTTAGTAAATTAGGAGGTGCACTTAGCAATCCCCTTCTCTATTGTTGGCCTATTGCCTCCTGTCAGCGAACTCCAGCCTATTGCCTTCTTGAATCTTGACATTGCCAAGACCATTGTTAAGACCTAAATTTTAAGTCCTTGACCGACCAACATTAGGGAAGCCTCATTATTTCCGACATTTATCATGCTTCTCATACTTATTCATAAGGTTTTAAAATCATAACTAGTCACACAATGTTAGTGGAATTTCATTAACCAGCCAAATACGAAAGTAGTAATAATTACAAACTGAGAGCCTATTTGGTAAAATTAGTTGTTAGCGGATAAGCTAGCTGATAGCGGATAGTTTATAGCGGATAGCAGATGAGGTAGCTGATAGCAGATAGCGGATAAGCTAGCTTATTTTCTGTGGAAGTGTTTGGTAAAACTAGCGGTTAAACTAGATGAAAAATATAAAATGACATAAAAGGACATCTTCATTAATGATTTTACATAAAAGAGAGAGAAGAGGATAAAGGTAGAATTAAATGAAGATAATAAGGATAAAAGCGAAAATAAAAATGAAACGCTATAAGCTATAAGTTCAAACGCTACTTCAAGTAGCGTCTGAAAAAAACGCTATAAGCTCGTGAAAAAACGCTATAAGCTCGTGATAGATGCGCTTACCAAACGGGACTACTTTCTCATCCGCTATAAGTTATCCGCTATAAGCTCGTAGAAGTGGCGTGCCTAACAGGCTCTGAGTAATTAAAAGTAGTGGCAAGACGAGTTTATGCCATTTGGTTGCATCTCAATAAAATAAAATAAAATAACAGGATACAACTTGATACACATAAAGTTGTCCAATAAAAAAATGATGCTACTAATTCATGGCATTTTGTTAGATAAGCTGTGACACATGACATAGACGAGTTAACTTGTCTTTACCAACTCACCACTTAACAGATATCCACTAATGTAGGAGACCAAAACCACGTATTTTCAAAAAACTAAAATTTTGTTTTGGATCTCTTTTTCATAAAATTGGAGAGGCCCATAAGTGGCCTTAACCAAGTTAAGTGTTAGACCTTTAGAGCCACCCTCATCATATGGCCATTGCGAAGGGATGATCTTTTTTCCTTTGAGGGTGCCTTGGATATAAAACTCTAAGTGAGGAATGGCTTGGTAAGCTTTAAGTAGGGATGCTCATCGAGGCATTTCAAGCAAGGATACGAGTAGGGCTGGACAACGACCCGCCACCCAACCAACGAATCCATTCACAAAAACAAGCATGCGGGCGGGTCGTAACGGGTCATCAGGTCAACGAGTTTTAGATTCAGTTTGACATGGTTGGCAACGGTCGAGCTCGAGTCTTTGAAATTATTTCCGTTGGTAATTGACTCGATCGAATCAAATAAGAAAGGGAAGATTTTTATGCTACTAACTGAGAAAGAAGCAAGAAAGAGATTATTTTATACTACAAATTTAGAAAGAATCAAGAAATAGAGGATTTTTACACTACAAATCCAGAAAGAATCAAGAAAGAAAGGATTTTTTTACTACAAACCCATGAAAGAATCAAGGAGAGGATTTTTATACTACATACATTGCATTAGAGGTAGAGGAGTGGACAAACACTGACCACTGTTCGATGTCTGTGTTGTTGCCCTCTATGAACCGCATCGGAGCATCGTTGCTGCTGTTCGCATGGCCACTGCGAGACTTATCAATGGCGACAACTTTTCTCTCGTCCCTTTTCTCTCTGCCGCGGTGGTTGGACAGATCTAGCGCGGTGGTCGGCCGGATCTGGCGGCACCTTTTCCTTCCTCTCGTCATCTGTCTCTCTCGCTCGCCCTTTTTATCTCTGCCAATACCACCAGCTTCTGCTTTCTGGAAGAAGAGAAGCCATAACAAACCCTAAAAAATTTGGCCATTTTCACATTTTAAGTCAAAAAATTATTGGGCCCAAAAAATGAAAAGACCCAACTCGTTATAACTCACCCGCCCAATCTGCTACCTGCAACCTGCCCAACCCGGAACTTCCTTCAAACGAAAATGGATCATATATAAATGGACGGGTTGATTCGAATTGGACTGTTTGGACTTGAACCTGCGCGTTGTCCAGCCCTAGATACAAGGGAGTGCAGCTAGACTATAGAAAGGCATGAGCAACATGATTCCTTTGATACCACAACTGATATTGATGCTCGGGAGCCTCCTCATCTAAACCCACACCTTCACCTTTCAACAAAACGGTAGCCGAACCTTTTTGTACTTTATACCTTTCACCCCTTTTAGTTAGCCACAAATGGGCAAGACCTACCAACACCTATGCTTAGCCTAACATGTATTGTTTCACCAACACCAACTTTGGTCGAAACAAATGTAAACCAAAAAGCTCCGGGGACCTATTCCAATAAGTGTTACATTTTTAGTGACAAATTTTTTTTTTTTAATTGATATGTAATGTCAATTTAAATTTTTTTTTTATACTATCAATCAATCAGAAATTGTCACATAAGTTAAAATATTTGACATTTATCCTAACTACCTTAAAATTCATCCATACCATGATTTTTAATTGATTGTCAGTGTAAAAAACTTTACATTAACAGTACATATCAATTAAATTTATAAAATAATGAGAGATAGACATTTTCCAAATATTTATTCTCTTTTTCCTTTATTTTCTAAAAAAATGTAATACTTTGCCTGTAAATATCTATTTTGGTTCCTAAATTATAAGGTCATATCAATTTGGTTCCTGATATTTTTGAAAATTCAAAAACATCCCTGAAATTTTCAAACGTTAATCAATTCAGTCCTTCCGTCAGGGATCAAGTTAATATGATCTTACAATTTTCAGACACTTAATTGACATAAAAATTAAATTGATACGACCTTATAATTTGAGAGAAGAAATGGATAATTTACTAAAACTTTGCCGTATAAAAAAAAAGTGGAAAGCAATTAAAATTGGTGGGAATTTAGAGTGGCAACTAAAACATACAGTTTTATCCGAACTTGATAACTCTGTTGCGCAAACAAGCAAGCACTCACTCACAAATGGTGGCAATGGGAGTTGCAGCACACACGCAGATACAGATACATACACAGCTACAGAAACACATTAAAGAGGGTTTCGTCTCAAAATCCATGGAATTGAAATGGGTAAGAAGAAGAAGAAGAATCAGCAAAAGCTCACAACTTGAAAGGAGGAAGAAGCAGCTTCTCCTGACACCACTTTTCCCAATTTACATTTCCACCGACCCATGCCACGTGGATCCTCACAGTCTCCGAGACCTCTTCTCCGATTGCAACCACTCTTGCCACAGATTCCCCAACGACGTCGTCGAACCCGTCGATATCCACAAGCTCCGCATTGCTCTCTCTCACAGTGCTGTTCTTGTCTCTGTCTTCTGCAAATCTCACCACGTTGCTGATGCTGATGCTGATGCTGATGCTGACGACGATGATGACGTCACCTCCACCATCAAAATGTCATCTTCGATTATGGGTATGGCGGATTTCTTGCAGAGCGTGACTCCGGTTACTCCTTCCGACGGTGAATTGGTGGGGTTTGGCCGTGCCGTTTCTGATTCTGGACTCACTGCTTCAATTTATGATGTCATGGTAACACTTGCCAACAAAACCTTGGAAAAATGAAATTTTTCATGTTTTTTTTTTTTTGAAAAGCTCATTAATTGAATTTGACATATTGGTTCTTGGGCATGATTGTGTTGATTAGTTTGTTTCTAGATTTCCTTGGTTTTATGATTTGATTATTGCTTGTTAGGCTTTGTTTGTCTAATGTACAGTGAACCAAAGTGATCAATCACTATTTTGCTGAAGTCTAATTAATAAGTACTTGCGAATTGTTTTTTGATTTTGGATTCTCTCCCGTTTTGTAAGGACAGGGTATGGTCATGTTGGATAGAGAAAAACACAAATATTTTGAAATATAATTAGTGGACCCTACAACCGTATATTATGGGTTCTTATATGAAAAAAGTTGTGTCTTTCTCCCACCAACAAGACCATATCCTATTCTTCCAAAAGTGGAGAGGATCCATTTCCTGGTTGTTTTATGGATTTGGATTCTCTCGGGTTTTGAAAGAACAAGATATGGTCAGAGTGAAGAGAGACATAGATTTTTTGAAATGTATGAGGGTATGGTCATGTTGAAGAGAGACACATTTTTTTTTAGATGTAACTAGTGGACTCCACAATCATCTATGGTAGGTCCTTATATGAAAAATATTCTGTGTTTCTCTCTTCAACTGGACCGTATCTCGTTCTTTCAAAACTGGAGAGGATCCATTTCCTTTTTTATGGAAAATGTTGGCACCAATTAATAAATCAAAAAAGTACGTTTGTACTGAGAAGTTTATTTTTAATATAATTAGAGGTTATGTTTTTAGTATTTTAATAAACGTTGAGGACATGTCATAAGTAAACAAGACCTTTATTTATTTATTTATTTATTTTTAATACACGACCTTGAGGAAATCACACACCCTCACCTCTCATGTCGACACAGTTTTTGCTGGCTTATTGTAGCTTGTGGCACCTTGTTTTGTGCACACATTCTGTTAGTCAGGTAGGTGTGACATGTGAGTTTATAAGATGTGTATCAAGCATTTTCCAACTGTAATTTGCGTTTTCCCTTTTAATTTTGTCAAATGTCAGTTATTCTGTTGGCTTCTCGACCAATTAGTTAACATGCATGTATCAATGTGCTTCAGTGATTCGCAGGTTATTCCATCCTTGCGGAGAATGGGAATTGGTCAGATGATAGTTAAAAAAATTGTGAGGTATGCAGGCCCCATCTTCTATGATGCTTCCGTGTTAATTTACATGGCTTCTGATGTTGATAGCCATTTTCACCATGCAGCAGACCAAACTAGTTGTTGCTGAGCTTTAAATCTATCCTTTTTTTTTTTTTTTTTTTTCGGGGGGACGGGGGGGGGGGCATAGCAGTTCTTTTCCACGTAGTAATTGTTGATATAGTATAGATTTCTGTGATGGTATCCATTCACATCAGTCTCCAAGTTGCAACATTGTCAGTTATTTTATTTGAATATGCGTTACTTGCTGTGAAAAAAATGACCAATCTTCTTTCCTTTCCCTTTTTCTCGGCCACAAACCTTAGGTTTTGAATATAAAAGGATGATGGAATAATGGTTCTTTCTATTTTTGGTTAAAGATCAATTCAAATCTCCAAATATCTGGATATGACCTCTTACTTTTGCAGAATGCTTACAAATAGAGACATTTATGACATAGCAGCCCTTTGCTCAGAGAATGAGAGGTTGTTTATTGTCTTTCTAGAGTGCCTAATTAATCTTATTCCTTTGTGATCAGCAATTTATGCTCTCAACTTTTGTCAGGTTATTTTTTAAGGCATGTGGATTTGGAGGTGACATTTTGGGCTCTACCACCATGATGTACACGAGAGCTGCTTCATCAACAACTCAGGAAGGTGAACAGACTTTTACACGTGCAGGCCGAAAGCTTTTATTGGTTCCACCTCTCAAGGGACCCTACAAATCTTCAAAGACAATAATATAAAGATTCAAGCTTCACGGCATGAACAGCAAGCAAAAACAAGGTTATTGTCTGTTCAGCTAGAAGAGGTTCCATAATTGGCTTCCCCATTTTTTTTCTTCATTCTTGGCAGAAATGTAAATTCAAGTGAGCATGGAGAATGTGTAACTGCAAGATTTTTTGCCCCATGCTTTCAGTGTTAATGTGAGAAATATTATGGCTTCAGGATGAACACTTAGTTGTACAAAGCACGTCCGTATATAAATAATAGGATTAAATATGTTTTTGGTCCCCGTAAAATGAGCGGATTTTGATTTTGATCCCTGTAAAAAAATTTCTTTTGTTTTGGTCCCTCGAAAATTTAAAATCACTATTTTTTATCCCTATTGTCATGTGACATCCATTAATTACTTAGGTGTCTAACGTAAGGTCATATGATCATTCCAAGTGACACCCAATAACCTCCATGGTGTCATATTAGCATGACTCCCCTAAAATTTTTCTTGAAAAACTAAAATGAATTATATTTATCTACCCTAAAATGAATTTTAGGGACTAAAAATGATGATATTAAATTTTAGAGGGATGAAAACCAAAGAAAAACAATTTACAGAGATCAAAACTGAAATTTTCTAATTTTATAGGGACTAAAATTAGTGATTTTATATTTTAGAGGGATGAAAACCAAAGAAATTTTTTTATAAGGACCAAAATCAAAATCAGCTCATTTTCTAGGGACAAAAAACATATTTAATCCTAAATAATATTATCAACAACAATACTGTATAACTTAGTTTACTGTATAACTTTTTTTTTTATTTGCTAAGCCTCTACCTTTGCATGTGGAGGCTTCAATTAATCTCCCAATGTGTGTACGTAAACATTTGACAGATTAACAGATTCCTGTCTGCCTATGATACACTTAGCAGGAAAAAAAGGCATAAGGGTACCCCCAAATGGCGCTTTGGTATTAAGAGTTTTCTCACTATCAAAGTAAAGTAGCCTTTGAAATACCACAAAACACGTTTACTTTATCTCTTCCTGTGCAACCCTCATCTACAGAAGCTTATAGGAGACAACATCCCTTTAAGGCTTTAACATCTCAATTTTTCTTCTTTGCACTTTCTATGGGGATTATCTGGGTGGAAGTCTGCTTGATATCTGCTCATGGACTCCACCATTCCACCTCACTTTGGAAGCGTCAATGGTTTGCTGTTGGGTGGATTGATCATAACAGCAAATATTGCACCAAAGTGGATGATTCTGGGGATGCATATCCTGTTTGGAGAACCAAATTTGCCATTCCTGTTGAGGACTCAGCGCCAAACTTCCAAGATTTGGCACTGAACGTGGAAGTTTACAGTTTCGACCCTATATTTCTCACAGAAAAGCTCCATGGCTCAGCAACTGTTGTTCTCAAAGAGTTTCTTGTCAAGCAAGGAAAGAATTCTGAGGTGTCAAGGCCAAGGCATGAGGAAGTTAAGAGCTGCCGATTACGAAATAAGAAATCCAGCAAACCAAGAGGTTTCATTGATATTTCATTTCGTGTTTTTGAAAAGAATGAGCCAAATTCTCACACAGGTATATGATTATTTCACAACCTACAGCCAAAAGCAAATTTGCCTAGCTCTTACTTCAATATACTCATACAGTCATGATATTTGAACATAAAAAAAAGCTCACATCATTTTTACATTTTACTTGTTTGGAAAAAAAAAAGGTAGAGTGAGTGTGTTGAAATGTGTTTCTACTGTTTTATTATCTAAAAAGAATGTTACGAACCCAAGCAAGCAAACTGAGAAACTGATAGAAAATGGAGAAAACAACTATTTTATTACTTGGCTGAAGATGAACAGAACAAGGAAAATGATCTCTTGTAAGAGTTCCCCCTAACAAAGAAACATGTGTAAGAATGATATAAATTTTTTTTATGGGCAAATATCATTTCTGATATGTGATAATTAGTGGCATAACTTAAGGGGAACTTGACAAGTTTGATTAAAGTTTACCTCTAGCTTTTTAAAAAAATTCTTAACTTGATCTGAAGTTCTATGTTTGTTCTGTAGGTAGCAAGGGAGGAATAGTGGTCTTAGATCGTGGCAGTAATACTCAATTGACCACAGCGGGTGGATTAGATCAAGACTACCCACAGCAGCAGCCTCAAGCTTCAACCCTTCAGTCAGAAACTCATCTACAAACAAACATCCCCAACTCCCATTCAGTGCCATTCCCTACTACACCCTATTCTGACCCATATGTGGGTGAACCAAGCTACCATGCAGCAGCTAGACCAAGCTACCAACCACCTAGAACTAGAACCCCTTCTCCACCACCCCCACCCTCAAATGTTGGTTACATTCCCACTTTTCTACCAAGAAATGATGACTTGCCACCAAGCTCCACAGACATGCCACGGGCATTAGCAGCTGGTGCTGTAATATTTGGTGATGATTTCATGTCAGGATTTGATGTTCCTCCAGGCCTAGGAGACGCTAGTCTTACTGAAGAAATTGATCCTCCTTTCTGAACAAGCATTAAGCCAGCTTCTGTGACTATATTTGGCTGCACCCAGCCTACCAGTAACCAAGATATGGCCAATTGCATAAGGTTCTACATTCTTGGGATTAATCCTGTTAAAGAAATAAGTGTCATTCATAGGCCTGAAATATCAAGTTATTTTATTATTTTCTTTGTAATTGGCAATGTTTTCTTTCATTGAGAAGTTGCTAGCTTTAATGGCTTCCTGCTAATGTTTTTGGCACAAAAGAAAAAAGGTAACTTAAAATCAAAATCAAATAGATAATGTTTTTGAAAAAGTATGTCTTGTTACACCGGAGGAGATATATATGCTAGGCCAAATGGCCAATGGTATAAATGAAGCTACAGATCATTCAGACTGGTAAACATAAAGAGGACTCTTCAAGTACTATATCAGGCTAGCAGCAATATAATGCAACATAAAATTATAGGTCATTGTTTATAGTTTATACCCCCAAAAAAAAGTATAGGTCATTGCTTATCAGCATTTTTTCACTTCCAAGCTTTTAATTAGCTGCTAGACAGAGATCATTGTGCTTGAAAAAAATAAGATCATGACTCATTACGCCTTTCAATGAATCTTCGTCCATCTGATCAACTGCGTTAGTGCCTGCCCTGTATTATATGGATCTTCTGTGAAGTAAAATGGGATGCTTTTGTTGTAGAAATTTCACGTTACAGACTGTAGATACTGCTCTGTTGAATCCCCCACTAATCTCCTTAGGAAGTTTTCAACAATTGAAATAAACTCCTCCACTTTTTCTTCATGAGGCAAATGGCCACATTGCTTAATTACTTCAAGTGATGCCCCTGGTATAACTCGTGAAAGTCTCTCAGCATTCCATGAAGGGACTATTCTGTCAGTATCACCAGTGACAATCAGAACTGCTCATTCAAACAATTATCATCAATTATGCTCAATATTCAACTCAAGGTATCAACTATCAAGCAGGGTGGATTGCTATTTGAAAGAGATAAATCATTCAACACTAAAGCAGGAACAGGAACCGGCAACAGTTACAAGGAAATGAACAAATAATTACATAATGAACCTAGAAATCAAAACTACATGCCAATTGATTTGCGCAGTTTATAGAAAAATAACTAGTAACATTGATTGGCACTTTGAAGCTATGTTCTGTCAATAGAATTTCTTTATGATCCAGATTTGATGTTGACACAAAAGTGTCTAGCGGACTGATCAGAGTATAAATAAGGTAAGAGCCTTACTCCATCTTGGTTAATCTCTAGCAAAAGCTTAAACCAGCTAACCTATTAATTGCCACCACCACTTACTTTACATAGCCATTCTAAAATGTCTTGCATTTCTCCCAATTTACTGCCTATTATTCCTGATCTGGTATTCAAAGACAAAGGTTGACAATAAAGGTTAACATTTATAGGATAAGTGACATCACCAGGACATGATATTTCATGAAGTCTTTGAGAAAGAGATGGCTTTGTTTTAGAGTCCTCATCCAGAAGCATCGCTGCAGTGTATTCCACCAGTGCCCTATCCCAATCCTTAGTCCTCAATGGCTGCATTCAGTGGTAACGTCCAGGTGAGCATTGACTATTTGAGTATGAGGGAAATAAAAAAGACAATAGTGACAAATTAAGAAAATATGAAATCGCAGAGAGATTACCCTTGTATAACCACTAAGGATATGGTCAGAGACCTGATTTGGGTCATACCATGCATTTCGAACGGCAGCAGTACCAAACCTATCAATTGCCATTCTTACCTGAGATTCATGTGAACAAAGAGGCCGTCAAATAGGTAGTTTGACCAAAGATCATGACAAATTATTGACAGTGTCAGTTTGAAAATTACAGTCTACCTAAACTAAGCCACCAAAACACTCAAGAGTTATCCAACAAGAAACAATATAACCGGATTTCCCTGATGTAGCACGCTATATGTACTTCAAACTTTACACTTCAGGCTAAGAATTCTAAAAATTGGTGAAAAGGAATTCTACAGAATACCAACTCATTAGAAAGGCTTTCATGAGTTCAATGTAGTTTGTATGTAAGCCTATAACTTCTTGTTTCTCTTGGATTATTATATTTTCCAATAATGATTGAATTGACAAGGTATTAACTAGGAATGGTATTGCATTAGCCATGAACAAGTTCAGTTCATTACCAGCATTATAGCAAGGGAAGAACGCAGGATAGCTGATAAGAATTTCCGATACAAAGAATTGACCATATCTATCATCACCTTCGTTATCTGTGTTATTGCCTCTGCAATGTACTTGGTAATCTTGGAGAACATCTTGTACAGACCAAAAATTGGATTTTTTCTGATAGAACTATTGTCTTCTGTCATTTGGTCATCTTGTCTTGATTCATTGTCTTTAACAATTTTGGGTGTAGTAAGTGGGGCAAAAATTGCTGGGGCAATAAGGATCAGAGCAGCAACACGTTCAGGTGCTTCAAAATATGTATTAACTGCTACAAGTGAACCGGCTGAGTGCCTGGCATGTCATTTTGCATATTCTCAGCTTTAAAAAAAGGGGGCAATGGGGGGAAGCAAATTCTTTACATTGTAATCCAGTACCATTTATACAGAACAAACTAAGATCTGACTTCAATGGAGAAAGGTTATGGTGGGAAAAAAAAGGACAGAAAAGACAGTTAGAAATATGTAAATTTTATTTTGCTTACAGGGGAAATTCATGTAACTAATGTCTGATATACCATGGCTACTACTTAAGAATGGAGACAAAGAAAGCTGATCAATTTAGCACATCATTTGAAAAATGACAATCATATTAATGTAGTGACCCATAAACGTAACAACTAGGATAATCAAATAAATAATGAGTAAATAGTCAATTTGGTCCCTGAAATTGTAGGGTCGTATAAACTTAGTCTCCCACATTATCAATATTCCAACATGATCCTTGGAATTGCAAAATGTAGCAAATGCATCCCTGACATTATTCACTTAGTTTCAAATGCATCACTGACATTACCAACTTAATGTCATTATAGTCTATGCAAATATCAACGGAGGGACGAGTCTGATTAACTTTCTGCAATTCCAGGGATCATTTTGGAATATTGATAATGTGAGGGACTAAGTTGATATGACTCTACAATTTCAGGGACTAAATTGAGTATTTACTCAATAAATAATACAGAAAGATATCCAGATGCTTGGATGCAACATATAAGTGCTTATTTAGCTGGCATCTTATAACTACTGTGGGAAGTATGCTCTACTTAGGTGGATGAAAATTATCTGATATCGCAGAAAGAAAAAAGGCCACTTAACAAAACAGAAGATAGAACATTCACATACCCCACTAAAATTGCCTTCTGAGCATTTAATAAATCAATGAAGTACAAGGTAGCAAACACTGAAAATGCCATTGAGTATGGATTTAGAGGCCTTGCGTCTCCTGTTCCTGAAGAAAGATGGCTAGATAAATTTACCCTTGAAGTCAATCCAAAGGCTGGCCTATCAAAAGCAAGAACTTTTGAACCAGTAACCTCTGCCAAAGGCTTCATAACTTGTTTCCATGAGAAAACTGAGGCTCCAAATCCATGTAACAGAATCAAAGGAAAACCTAGCTTCTTGATTTGACGAGAAACAGTCTGATTCTGGAACATGCTTTGTGCTTGGGATTCAGCATCATATATCTTGTGGTGTATTTGCACTCCTTTGAACTCACAAAAACAACTGTCTAGATCAGCTAAAAGCTTTGGATCCACTAATTCGTCCTGATCTATGCCAGCTATCCCTTTCTTTTTCTTCTTTGTTTCCACATCCAACAACTGCTCTGGAGATATGAGGTTCAACAGAAAGCACTCACATAAATAACCAAAACCAAACAATAATAATTATTTGTCCATGATAAAAATAATATTGATGACAAGTTTTCCTTTTTTCCTTAAAGTTTTGCTATTAACTATACCATATCTGCACACCACTTTGATACTGATCATCACATAATACGCGATGATCACCACATTGTGGTAGTCCATTATCATGTTGAATTACCACAAAATATATGGGGATCAACAGTTATTTGCACGCTTATCACAAGTGTAAAAGTGGTGTGCAGAATTTGATGTACAAATATCTTTTTCCTTTCTCTTTTCGCATAGTATATTCTAGGAACCAAAACCAAAGTCCCGAAAATGAGAGAGAGGACTTTGGTCATTGATCAATGATCATTGGCAAGTTATGCAGACTTTTCTCCAATAATTGATTGATTCTTCCCATCAAATAAAACAGAAGTGAAAGACATAAATGAATATAGAAAATGAAATGAAAAGAATAGAGAAGTTTGATAAAGACAAACAGAGAAAAGATAAGGAAGCCAACATTACCGGAATATTCCGCACCTGAACCGCTAACTGATGAGGCTGAAGAAGCAGAAGCAAAAATAAGACGAGAAGGGTACTTGTGTATCCGCCAACTATATGAATATCTACACTTGTTAATGCAATTGGATAAACAAGGAGGGGTCAGGAACCCCAATTGCTCACAACTCATCATCTGGTAGTAACACTAGAACAAACCTCACTATTCCGACACTTCCAAGTTCCTTCCAGCTTAAGCTTAATGCTTTATTGACTTCATCTCATCTCATCTCATCTCATCTAAAGTTCAGGATAAAATCACCACCACCACAAACTGTGGTCGGTAATAAGTTAAACTATAACGTAATAAACAATTGCAGACACTCCTACGACATCGTTTCATGTTCCTTTTCATCGCATCTTCCAATATGAGTTGCTTGAAAAACAAGAGCCGCAAGTCCGCAACTGACATAGAATCCAGAAGAAACCGTTTTTTTAATAAAAACACTCTAATTATAAGAAGAGTGAAGTCTAAATTAGTTCCAAAAAAATTTCGGATCGTGAAATACTTTAGTTTCTTAGTTCAGATTCATCATTCATTTATTTGTCTACGTATCTCATAACCATCATGTTTGACTCATTAGTGATCATGCGTGACCTATAACAAATTTCCTTTGCGGAAAACGAATAAAAAGTGGAAAAAAAAAACATGCACAACTTTAACTAAAATATCTGAAAATTATGCATTTTTTACTTTTCATTCATTTTTCACAGTGAAAATTCGTCATAGGTCACGCAAGACCATTAAAGGGTCAAGTAGGATGGTTAATATAATATGTAGGTAAGTAAATGAACGTCGAAACTAAACCTAGAGACTAATGTGTCCCGTATTTGTAAATTTGAGGGACTAAATGGTTAATTTATTTTTTCAGGGACTAAAAGTGGGTCCCCAAAATTTTTCAATCACTAATTTGGACCTTCCCTCTTATAAAAAATGTATTATTGAAATGAAGAGTTACTTTATGTAATATAAAATAGGCAAAATTACATTTTTGGTCCCTTAAGTTAATTATTCTGTTCAATTTGGTCCCTTAACTTTTTTTTGTAACAAACTAGTCCCTTATGTTTACCAACGTTAACAATATTGGCCTAAATATTACTCTCCATTCAACTTTGTTAATCATGTCCGTTAACTCCACAACTGGAAGTATTAAGTGATTGGTGACCTAGTTGTTGCCATTGAGAGTGTATGGGTTATCTTCCTCCCCCTTAAATGATGACCTGGAGTTCATGGTTCCCAATATTCTTTCCTACAATCATGGCTACAAAGTTTGGTTTACATCTACCATACTTAAACACCGATCTGAAGTCGCCAAAACGACGTCGTTTTGGCCAAGCCACCAAGCTAGCACCATGTCATGACCCGAATTTCGTAGTCATGACCGGCCGAAAGAGAAAGATTCCCCTTTCCCCTTCGCAACCTCACAAGCATACATAAATCCGATTCATCCAAAGTAAAAGATTACATTCATTAACTACATAAGGAATATAATACATCAGAGTGACTAACAACACATAAATTACAAAGTCCCGCTTTAAACTAGAATCAACTTTAAAACTAAGGGTACCACCCCTCAAATTGTCCACATGGCATCCAAGGCGTCTGGCGGCTTCATCGATACCTGCAACTGAAATGTTCAACGTGGGGTGAGTCCACTGACTCAGTGAGGGAATTTCCCCCAAACACATGCAGGCTTGCAAAAAGAGGATAAAGCACATGCACACCGTCACACAAGCACTCGCTCATATCCATGCATAACTCATCTCAAGCAAACCGCACAATAATAACACATAGAAACATTCATATAGTAAACATAGCTCAAGAGGACATCTCGTCCATTCGTCGAGTACTTGTGGAATGTCTTGCACTTCACTTATTTCTCATATCTCAAATCCCTCACAAGGGATCGGTACAATTATCATGTACACATATCACATATCAATTGTCAAGAAATATTGGCTTCATGCCCTGTTCTGATGGTATTCATCTATATTTATATTACAATCACATTTACAGCTCTTAATAACACAATATTTCTAATTCCTGATTCGTCCTATCTAAATTAATACATACAATTCATCAGCTGATTCTATCCCTGATGTTCAGCCCAAATAATAGGACATCAGAGGAATCATTGATTCCCTGGGACACAAAAGTTTTTTGTAGCCATGATGTAACCCGTAGCAACCACGAACAAGAAAATCAAAAAACCCACTAACAACAAGAACCACGAACCAGAAACAGGGACCACGAACCAAAAACAAAGACCACGAACCAGAGATGAGAAGCAAGAACCAAGAAGCACAACGGAGACAAGAAACAAGAACCTCGAACCAAAGACCAAGATGGGAGGCAAGAACTCAAGCGAGGGGCGTCTCTAGCCAGAGACTCGTGATACCATGTCAAGAAATATTAGCTTCATGCCCTGTTCTGATGGTATTCATCTATATTTATATTACAATCACATTTACAGCTCTTAATAACACAATATTTCTAATTCCTGATTTGTCCTATCTAAATTAATACATACAATTAATCAGCTGATTCTATCCCTGATGTTCAGCCCAAATAATAGGAAATCAGAGGAATCATTGATTCCCTGTTTAACATCAATATCATCGAGTCTTTGGGTATCCTAAGAGGTGGGTTCACTGAGGACCTCCTACCTCGACTGTTTTTGATTTCTTACCCCGGAGATACCGCACTTTCCGGCAAGCACCAACATCCCTCCTAACGCCCGGGGTATCTAACGGGGTCCCCTCATCCCCGACGGTGATATTTATATACCGGAGCCTCCCGCTCCCCGGTCGGCCTACCCAAAGATTCATAACCTTTTCTTGACAATCCATTCCATCAAGTACTGTTCATAAGCTTTTAGCCACTTATATCACTCATAATCACATGAGCATATTTAACATTCTCATAATCAATACTTCCACATTTAACATTCATCAATAACATAATTTATTTCACTCTAGGTCCAAGCATAGAGATATCCAATTTAAATTCAAAGATCGTAGAACCAATTTCATAAACATAATATCCAAGATCAATAGCCACACAAGCATTAATTTATCCATTCATTCATTTAATCTTATCATTTAAGTGTGCTAATTATAATTTTCTCACTAAATAGTCAAAATAATCTTCTATAGCCACCTCAATTCATTTTTAAATTAATACTCAACAAAACATATTATAGGTCTTTTCCAAGCATTAAAATAAAATAAGAAAAATAGTATGATCATAGGTAATAACTTTATAAATCTTTACCATCTTAAACATTTGAAATAAATATTCTCAATATCATCATAATATATTTCCTTTCACAACAACAAATCACATGCTATCATCACTTAATCAGTTCGTTCCAAAAATTTCAACATGAGCATACACATAACCTGTTGGAACCAAAGTGATTATGGTCCAAATAATCCCTTAAGTTTTGATGTTAACAAAGAGCTAATTTAAGATGAACAAAGATTTGTTATGGACTAACGCTTTATATTAAGTGTGCAGGATAAAACTTAATTGAGTCCAAAGACTATCCATAGTCCAAAGACTTTATCTCGTCCAACATTTAATCTTGGTTTACGACTGGACGGTAATATATAGAACCATGAGTCCAAAGACTCTTTCGGTTACTTTCGTAATAGCTAGTCCAATAAATGCTTTTATACTTCAAACGCGAATATCTTGTAAAAGCATTTGAATTTATTATTCCCTGTAAAAGGCTTATATCCTTGGGACAAAACATTCTTTGTAATATTCGTACAAATGTAAAGCGTAAGCCAGAATGTCTCTATCACTTTAAGAAGTTGACCTTCTTCTTTTGCAAAAACAAAAGGCAACTTTCGTTCTAATCAGAGGATATGTCAGCACCACTTTTAGCTATCATCCTGACAGCCTATCCTGCTGATCAGAAACTTCAGAAGCTATCAGACTCAACGGATCAAATGTATTCAATGCTCATCAGAACGGATCCTTTTCCATCCGTTGAAGAGTGAAGTCTGCTCAAAGACAAGAGGCTATATATACCTCCATCCCCTGAAAGTGCAAGGTCACCAGACAAAACTTTGAGCAAAAATACAAGTGAAGCAACACTTAGCAATTCAAAATCTTTTAAGAGATATAAGCAAACATTAGCTCAAGAAATCAAAGAGAAAATCTCAAGCTTGCAAAGCTAGCAAAGCTACTCTGATCCTCATTTTCATATTACTCTCTGTTTAGAGTTATTTTTAAGAGTCTAAGCTTTAGTTTCGAATTCTCACATTTAGTGAGTTAGTAGAACAAACTCTTTTCAAAACCTTAGTTTGGTTGAGCCTGAAGAGGCTTGTCAGTAAAAGAATACTTAGAGAACCTGAAGAGGTTGAGAATACTGCCTGAAGAGGTGTTGAATACTTTGTAACAAAAGGTTTTTGTTATAGTGGATAAAGCTCTCAAGTAGAGAGGACTGGACGTAGCTATTTGGTGAAGAGTGAACCAGGATAATATCTTTGTGTTCTTTTCTCTCCCTTACCCTTACTTTAGTTTATTATCTAACTAACTAACTGGGATTGAATTGCCTTTTACTACGCTGCTTTCTTATCTTAGTCAAACTAAGTTAGCGTCCAACTTGGTGTTTGGAAGAGCTCTCTTTGCTTTTAATCGTTTTAGCGTCCAACCTTGCGAAAACTATTATCTGCTTACGAAAAGAATTTAAAATCTTCTAAAACACAATTCAACCCCCTTCTTATGTTTCAAACAGGTTCCTTCATAACCAACAACATTTCGATCCATTTCATATCATTTCATACCATAATTCACATCATTTCACTATCACCATACACCTTCATAAAGGAATAACCATCACATAATTTATATCACAATTATACAGCATTATGTCCATAGATTTCTCATAATCCATACCATCATATAATGGAACTTACCAATAAAGTCATCAACTCATTCCATTACACAATACTTTCGATAATGCAATCTCAAGTACAATTCAATACCTTAATCTCATAACAAACACTTCACATAGCAACTCATCATCATCATGTATATACACATCAATTCACCTATAAATATCCCATAATGTAAGATAGACATCAAAATGTGCAAAAAAGGTTTCTGAACACTTCAAAATGCTCAAAAGACATGTTTTAAAAAGGTAAGAGAGTGTGACGATCATAAACTATGGTAAACCATCATTTTTTTGGAATATAATATCTTGACCTTTGATTACCATTTCTATCATAACTTTCCAATTATTTATAATTTTAATCTGAAACTTGTTGCACATGAAAATAGACTCAGAGGGCTTCCCAACAAGATGTCATTTACCCGAAACGGATAAGGAATAAAGAAGTTATGAACATTTAAAGTTGTCTTGTTCTACCTATAGCGCCCAGCGCCACATATGGGCGCCCAGCGTTATCTGGGAATTGCAGAAACGCAGCCAAACGCTGCTGTTACATGAATTTTCACCCCCAAATCCCATTTTCATGCTTCCAAACTCAAATCCAACCACCAAAATACACAAAATACCAACAAAGATAAGGTCCATGCAAAGATTTGTAGAATCATTAGCTTAACCATTTATATACATATTATACTCCAATTCAACCCAAATGACAAAAGAGAGGAACAAGGCATACTCATACCATTACCAAAGCAAAAATCAAACATAATCACATAAATCCCTCACCTTACATTGAAGATCCATGATAGCCTTTTTCTTTTTCTTCTCCTTCTTTCCTTTCTCCCTTTCTTTCTTCTTTTCTTCCTTTCTTTCCCTTCCTTTCCCGTTTCTTCTGCTTCCCTTTCTTTTTAAGAGAGTTTCCACAACTTTCTATGGTAATGGGCTACTACAAAGTGAGCCTCTCTCCCTATTTAAATACACTCTTAACATTTAAATAAAATACCAATTAATTTCATATTATATAGACAAAGCCTAGGTATTATTTTTAACACATCTAAATTTTTAATTATGCAACTAGGGTGTGATAAACTATACACTACCCACTACTTAAATTACTTGCACACTTAGAGTAAAACTCTTAACGTTTTTTTTTTCCTTCCTATTTAATAAATTAAAAATTTTCACAAAACAAATTTTTTTTTTTACGTACGTCCGGAAGACAAAGAGTATTATTATTATTGTATTATGATTATCATAAGACTGTAATTATTTAATAAAATTTTACGGATATTACACACCATGCCAGCGCCATGTTGGATACTTAACGGACACGTAAGACCGTTTGAGGCGGTATTTACTAATATTTAGGTCAACATTGTTAATGTTTGTAAACATAAGAGACTTATTTGTCATAAAAAAAAGTTAATGGACCAAAATGAAAAAAACAATGAAGATAAGGGACCAAAAGAGTAATTTTGCTTATAAAATAAAAGTGATGATGTGATATGAAGGAGTCGTAAAAAAAAAATGAGTTAAGCAAAAATACCCCTATATGCATCTTTGGATATTTCTCTTGGTGTGTAAGTGTATCATTTTGGTATGTATCAATGTTGTTAAAGCCGAACCCGACAACAAATCAGAAAAATTTCGATTCAAGTTCAATCAAATGGTCTAAACGAATGATGTATAACATAAATTTTTCTCATATCTTATAACATGCAATAATAATAAACTATTATAATGATTAAAAGTTAAAACAAGAAATTAGAAACTGAATTAACCATCTTTATAATATAATAATATTATTATAAGGTTTTTAACTTAATTCGTTTTAACTTTTAAGTAATTTTGAGGATTTGTCTCTATCATCAGTTTTTGACTATTTTGTAACTCAACGACTCGAGTGTGTGAAGACTGAGAAACCACTTCTATTGTTCTGCACTGTTGTCGTTATGAAAGAAGGAATACCGGATTTGAAATAGAGGATTAGCAAGCCAATTGAGTTTTCTCTTTTCTATTTCATTTTTTCACTTTTTTCTCTTTTCAATTTTTAAATTTCAATTTTTTTCTTTTAGAAAATTGGTCGTATTTGGTTTAATCCCATCCAACCTGCTCCCACCGATTTTTTTAAATCAAAACAGTCTAATTATAAAAACAATTTTAACTCCTGACTAGAACCAGACAAAAGACCAATTCTCGGTTCAACTGGCCGGTCCAGTCCGATTTTCTGAACCTTCGTATGTACGTATTTCGTGTAGGTATGTATTGTATAGGTAATTTATTTTTGTGGAAATTCAACTCTTACTTACCAAGATGACACATACATACCAAGAGAAATACACATACATGCCAAGGTGATATACTTACATATCATGAGAAATATCGAAGGAAGCATATAGGGGTATTTTTAATAAGATGCACAGTTCAAGATGCTATTAAATCCTCGGTTGCTGTCAACTTTGCATAGAAAAATGGACTACAATGACGGTAGTTGAATCAGAGGGCTAAGGGAGCGAACCACAAAAGATCCATCTTTGAATTAAAATTCAGATTATATATTTAAACTAGATACAATAATCAATCAATCAACCATCCTCAAGACACTAGAAATGGAAGCCCTATTATGCAGAAAGTTGGGTGATCCAACGGTGTCTGTGGAAGACAATTCAAGCCCAATATTTGTGTCCAACAATCACCCAATTCCTCAACTCAACTCTCCCACTGATGTAAGAGTCAGAATCAAATCAACAAGCTTGAATTTTGCGAATTACTTGCAGATATTAGGCAAGTACCAAGAGAAACCATCTTTGCCATTCATCCCAGGATCCGATTATTCTGGCTATGTTGATGCCGTTGGCCCTAAAGTTTCAAACTTTCGAGTTGGGGACCCCGTTTGTTCCTTCGCCGCTCTTGGCTCTTTTGCTCAGTTCATTGTTGTTGACGAGACCCAATTGTGAGATACCCCACTTTTTTTTTTTTTTTTTAATTTTGCTGATAAATTTTGGAAGTTGTTCATCGTGACGTGTGTAAAGTTGTGAACTTTAAAGGTTTCGAGTGCCGGAAGGTTGTGATCTTGTTGCTGCTGGAGCACTTGCTGTGGCATTTGGTACTTCTCATGTTGCACTTGTTCATAGAGCTCAATTGACTTCTGGTCAGGTATCTCATGCTTTCCATTTCTTTTTAGTTAATGGTTACTTCAGTTGTTGTTGGGTTATGGGTATAATATGATGCATATTTTTCTGTCTCTTGGGGTGGTTAATTGGGTGATGGAATTGTAGGTGTTGCTGGTTTTGGGTGCTGCAGGAGGTGTAGGCCTTGCAGCTGTGCAGATTGGAAAAGCATGTGGTGCCACTGTCATTGCTGTTGCTAGGTACTGAATTGTTTTATGGGTCTCGCTAACCTAAAGGCACTAGTTAAGGATTCAAAGAGAGAATTTTTTTTATTAGAAAATGATGTATTCAATATATTGAAAATTTGAAAGTTATCGTTTCCCATAAAACTTTCCATTTTTTATTCCTTAACCTTAGGGCACTAGTTAGTATTTGCCTAGTTTAATTATATTATATGGGTTTCATCATATGACATAATGTCATAAATCCTTGACTGGATTTCTGCATTTTATAGTTACCCCTATCTAGTTAGTATTACGTGTCCTTTGGGGTTGAATCTTTCTTGTTTTGCATAATCTGGTGCCAGGGGAGCTGAAAAGGTGCAGCTTTTGAAATCCCTAGGTGTTGATCATGTGGTGGACTTGATTAGTGAAAATGTTACCCAGAGTGTCAAAGAGTTCCTTAAGGCTAAAAGGCTTAAAGGGGTAGATGTGCTGTATGACCCGGTTGGAGGTAAACTTACTAAAGAAAGTTTGAAGCTTCTGAACTGGGGAGCTAACATTCTGATAATTGGGTTTGCAAGTGGAGAAATTCCTGTCATCCCTGCTAACATAGCTCTTGTTAAGGTACAGCAGGAATGATGTTTCCGACTATGAATTTACCTTGTCTAACCTAATTTCCTTGCTCACTAGATTACGTTATGCTTGTCTTGATATGATCATGCTTTATTACAGTCTTTGAATTTAAAATCGTATCGTGGAAGAAATAATTTTAAAACAATTGGGATATGGAGGGAAGCACACCTGACAATGGGCCATCAACTTTGGTTTAACCTTTTCATTCTTCTCTTCATTGTCACTTAATATAACAACTGTGGCTTCTGTTGTTAAGGAAACCACTACATGTTCCAAGTTAGCATCCCAAAAATAATATCATCAATTATATGTGAACAGTCATTGTACAAATACTAGCTGATCCAAACAATCTGTGCATTACTCATAGTGCCACTTCCTTGATATTTATTCATTATTAAGTTGCCAACCAAGGCTTTTAATTAGCCGCAAATATTTTCATCTGTAGCCTGAATATCTATCATCACATAGATGCAAATCTATGTTTGGTCATGCATTTGCAATGATTGCACATAGTTTTACTTCACGGTTATTTCATTAGCAGATAGTAACGAAAATGCTTAATCTGGCTTGCTATGATGCACATCTCTCTCTCTCTCTCATTTTTCGGAAAAAAATAGTTTGTCTCCTTGACATGCAAGAATTCTGCAGAAGAGTTTATATTATAACTACTTGGTGGTTGTGGTGTAGGTACATGTTTTATCTACTGAAAATGGCAACTTTTGAATAGTCCAGGTGTACTTTGACAATCTATGCAGCGGTTTAAGTTTAAAAGCAGCTGCTTCACAGTTTGCTTGATTTTGACTGCTTTGACCACCCAAGCTGTTGTACTAAAAAAGCTAACCACTGCATATATCATTGCAACATGCTGAAATGTGATTTAATTTTCTTTTCCTTTTAGAAAATGATGCTGAAAATGTCTTCTTAAATACAATGAAAACTTTATGCTATGTTTTTTAAGCAGCACAAAACCAGAAGCCAAACGGAAACCCAGTATGATGCATTATCTTTCTATCTTAGCACTAAACAAAATCAGACTATATTACACAAAGATAGGAAGAAGATAACCAAGGCATCACACCGAAGAGACACATCACATGCCTAGAAGGATAGGGTTCTCTAAAATAATTCTTTATTCAGTATCTTATAACTAGGCACATTACTTAAATAGGAGTCACTTTTGAGGCCCAATTTAAATAACCAGCCACTGATAAACAAGATAAATGCCCACATAACTTAAGTCAAGCCCATGCCCCATACATAAATATATGACTAGACTCTTATACCCTGATGTAAACTACCGAAGCGCTGTTGTGATTAAATTACTAAAACATTTGTTTGACTGAAAATATTACAATTAGCCCCTACCTTAACATTAAACCAAACTAGTGATATCTCTTTAGCATCTTTAAACTTTTGACTTCTTGGTTTTTCTGCTGCTTGCATCGCATACTTACATTAATTATGCCATTGCACAAGTTCCTGTCTCTGGTTATTGTTACGTGCTTATGATATAAACATGCAAACGTGTTATATATGTGAATGAAGTATATTAGAATAAATTGTTGGAATCCTGCATCACTAGATTATGACTTCTCTTATTTAAAATCAATATTGCCAGAATTGGACAGTGCATGGTCTTTATTGGGGTAGCTATAAAATACATCGCCCAGGTGTTCTTGAAGATTCTCTGAAGGAGCTACTGTCTTGGTTGGCAAAAGGCTTGATTTCAGTTCACATTTCTCATTCTTACCGCCTGTCAGAGGTCAGGAATTTCTTTTTCACAGCTGTTCTACTAATTTGAATCGTTATTTCTTTTCTCTAATTGAATACACATTCTAAGAATTAAGCTATTAGTTTAAAGAGATTTCACTAATGCTGTAACCCTTTGAAAGGAACTATACTTATGTTCTTACACGGTTACACTGTAGACATGAATATGACAACGTTTATCTAAATATCTGATATACTTGTTGTAATGTCAATGAACTGTGGACGAGTGTAAATATGATTATCTTGATATCCTTCTATCCTCATTAGTTTGAAATATTTTGGTTAAATATTTGATGATTCATATTGGTGTTACTATATTGTTCACTATTTTTTAGGTCAAATTCAATCCACAGTTGGCTGCTTATGTAAAACATTTTAAACCTTCATTAGGCCATAATTAAAACATTCTCATATATTGGTTGAATTTATCATTTATATTTATTTTTTATAAGTTTTTGTTTATAAGGCACAGGTTAAGGAATTACAATATAAAGTATTAAATAAAAATTAGAAGAATTTAATGCTTTCTTCTTTAGTTAAGTAGACTGATTTAATGAAGGGTAATGAATGCTTCTTAACCTGTACCCTAAGGAATAAGGGCAAATGTTAACAAAACCTAGTGTTGCTGAGAAATTTACATTTTTATTATTTAGAAATTGTATCACTTGCCACATTGTCTTTCCGTCTCTGTGCTTCATAGATGTTCACTGGGGATAGTACTATATGGTTTAACAATTTCTTATCCTTGCAGGCCAACCTCGCCTTTTCTGCTATCAAAGATAGGAAAGCTATTGGGAAGGTGATGATTGTTTTTGATGAGAAATCTACAAGATCTAAGCTGTGACCCTCTGCCAAAATTCTGCTATAGGTTTACCTTTGCGTCCAACAACAGATGTTTAGTTGCATGAAGGAAGAAAATAAAGGAAGAAAATAATTTAGTTGCCAAAATTATGTACACATCCTTCCCCACCAACTTTCCAATCTCTACATCTTTATGTAAAATGATATTAAATTCTCGTAATCAACCAATTTTCCTAATAATTCTCTTAATCATGAAATAAAGAATTAAATACTTTTTATATTATCGTAATATTAAATATATTTCCTTTATATAACAAAACTCTTGCATGCCAAGCACCAGCAAAAACAAACTCTGCAAGTCTTTAATTGCTAAAATTGAATTTTGTCAAATTTTAGTTCCGGTTCCACAAACATTGCCATTGAGATGATACACGTATGTATAAAAGCGACATAACTGTACATATGTAACATGACTGAATACTTCAGCAACATATCCCACGGGATGATGTTAGTAACATATATTCAACAAGTGATTTATTTATAATGCAGCTGTTGCTATCAGTATTACACCTTTGCAATTTCATTTTCGTCTTTTCCCCAAAATATACAGTAATAGATAGCAATGTCTCTCAAGGTCCTCCAATATGGGAGCATCATATCATACACATAAATGAGAAGAGTTTATTGCCTGGTGCTGGAGACATCATATTTACACGGCTTGAGAAGAGCTTACTGATTTGTGTTTATCTTGGCTTAGTTTCAAATTTTAGAAAACGAACATATTCCTCCTGCAACATCTCTCCCCCATGCACTGGATCAAAGCTGCACCTGTAGAAACTGATATCAAAGAAAAAAGAGAGCTGAGGTTGTGAGGATGTGTAGAATAATTATGACTAAGTTCCTTAGGTGATCTTGAAGAGGCTAAAAAAAGTACTACAGAAGTCACATACACTAAACAGTGTTAGAAAATTTCAAAAAACCACTTTTGAGGCTTAGAAATTGTAACATGCAATCAACCACAGAGCAGGGGGGAGGGGCGTGTAAGAAAACAAATTATAAAGAAACAATGATTATAAATGAAGGTGATGAAACTTTCTCAGCCTTTGAAAATACATTTTATATATGTGTGTGCATGTTTGGGAATCCACTCCATGGAATAAAATTTTATAAAATTTCACAGAATTTAAATATCAATTGGTACTTCATTAAACTTGCTTTCAGAATATAAATAATATCACATGATTCAATAGTAGGACTATGACTCTAGGTGGGTATATGAGCCATTGAGCCAGCCCACTCCGCAACGGACCACAAATAAACGGACCAAGCCAGGTTGATCTGCAACATAAATGGGCCAGCATAATGCCAGCTTGCATCTACTCTGCTTTAGATTGCAGATTTGTGCACTGGTCTGCAGCCTGCATTTTTTTTTTTTTGGGGGAAAAGAACGTCCAATTTTTTAAATCTTTAATTGAAAAAAAAAATTGAAACAGGTTGAGGTTAAGCCTGAGACTGACGGTGAGCCCGCAGGTTTGGTCGTGCATGGACGAGACTGGAAGCGTGGCTGTACTTTAGGTGTGACATTTCTCTACTTTCATTTGGATTCAGTCAATCTCATTGTATTTCACTTCCAAAATGGGGTTCCTTCAGTTCCCTTTACGAACCTTCAAATACTAGATTTTTTGCTACTCTCTCTGAGAATGCCATCTCTGGTCCGAGGTGCAGTCCTCATGAGACCCAGATGATTCTGTTGCATCACTGCACTCTTTTTCAAACCATAAAATTAGAATGAACAACTACCCATTTGGATCCGAAGTTCCCAATAACTACCATTCTGTTTCTCACCACCCATTTCGAAGGAACCTCAAAGCTAAGCCACCGACAATCAACAAACACATACTGGTCTCCTTGGTTGTTTTTCGGTCAGAGATGATGACACATTGGCAAGATGAAGAGAAATTTGTTGAAGCAAACCTTTTTGTCATAGCGGAGAAGTAGAGAGCAAGGAGTTTGACGGCCTGGAGAGGGGTGAAAGCAGAGGAGTCAACATCGGGGATGATACAGGCCAAGGGCGACATAGCAGCAGTGTTGGGGAAAGGTTGGTGGCGGCCTGCTATGGTGGTGCAGTGGTCAGAGAAGAGGCAATGGTTTGCAATGACAAGAGGCATGTGACTTTTTGATTGGGTGTCATAATCTCACCCATACTTTTTGATCTAAGAGCTAAAAATAACTCCTCTCACCTCTCACATAGAAATAATCATCTCACTTGATTTGTCCCCTATATATGGAGCTACTCAGGTGAGATGAAAACAATGAATCTTGATCGTTGGATCTTATTTGAATCGTCAAGATTAAAAGATAAATGCACATGATAGTTTTAACTAGTCATATGACCACTAAACAACTTTTAATCTTGGTCATCCATGTATGGTTGTATAGACAACTGTTCTAATTATATATGCTGCCTATATATATATATATATATATATATATATATATATATATATTGACACACATAAACATAATCTAAATTAGTCATTAATTCAACAGGCATGCATCATCTTTTTTTTTTTTTTTTGGATGTGAATAGCCATGTGTCACTTTAAGATATTATGTTTACCTCAACTTAATTTGAAAAATTTAAAGATCAACGATTCAATTTAGAGGGAAAAAATGGGCAAAACACACAACTGACAAGTCCACAATAACAGTAAGATGATGATAGATACACATACCTCCCATCCATGCCAACAATTATGACAGAGTTATGAGATCCAAATGCCACGATGAACTGTGTGTTTTCAGGTAAATGGAACTGTGCAAATGACCATTCTGAGCTAAAATATTTTGGTAAAACACCTACAATGTTGTCGATGAAGAATGGTAAGCACAAAAAAAAATTAATATGTACCATAAAGATTATGCAGCTTCCTATCTTACAAAGCTTCAGAACCATGAGTTGATTTAGACTTTAGATAACAGAAAGCGCACACCCTTCAAAAACATGGGTTCTGTTAGAAAAGATGATGTGACAGCAGCAATGATTTGCAAGGACTTCATTCGGAAAAGTTTAATGCTATGTGGACAACTCTTGAATAAACAAAAAAGCACAAATAATGTGCATAGCCATTGATTTCATGTAAATTTGTGCAAAAACGTATTGATGTAACCCTGCACAGATTCAAAGATAAATCTAAAGGAGCAAAAGAAAAATAATTTGTGTGTTATATATCTAGAGTTCCCCTTCAAAAAGGAATGGACATTTCGAACAGGGCCAACAGGCACACACAGCCCATCCCGGGGACTGGGGAGGTGAGTGATATTTTTTCATGATATCACATTTTATACATAGCACTCTACCTAAAAACAGGAGACTTCAGATATTTGATTAGATGGGACTCAAGTGATGCCATCAAGTTTTCTAAATCTATACAAAGGCCCATGAATTATCATTTAAAAAACACACACAATCTAACTTCCTGGATAAGTATTCAAATACGTAAACTGGACAAAGTTGATGAATCTCCAAATTATGATAATTCCAATTTTCAAGCGCTCAGCAGTCAGCATTATGCTTAAGAAAATCAATTTTACCTCTCATGAAAGACAATGATGAATTGGGGTTGGCACCAGTATTTGAAGAAACCAAGGGATCTAAAGAAGTTGAAGAATTCTGATGAAACAGTGCAGGCCCTTGAGCAGAGTTTGGATGAGTGAAACTATCCTCCCCAGACACTCTCACTCTGAGGCTGAATATATGAACAGTGCCTTTGTCACTCGATGCTGCCAACCACTGGACGTTTGGAGACAGAGCTATACTGTTGATTTCAGCCCTATCTACCCCTCTTCTTACCTAAGGAAAAGAGAAAATGAATGAGAGAACATGGAAATAAAAGAATATTTTTGATAAAGATCAAACCAAATCCTACTGAGGAAAAGTTCTACTTTCAGAATTTTTGTGGACAACTCATGAATATTGAGGTGTAAAAGCTTCTTTTCAGAAGCAATGTAAAAAAGAACAACTACAAGACATACTAAAATGTTATTGTTGCAAGTAGGCTTCCAAAAGTTGCACAAGAAATTGTTACATCCTATATGTATTTAAGAATGATCAAGTGAGGGGTATGGATGAATGTACCTTATGTACTTGGTGTTATTAAATTCTAGAGTACATAGTTGGTTGTTTTCCCACATTCAATCAATTATAAGAGGAATATGGAAAATATTTCAATAAAATAAAGTGAAAGCGTTAAAAAAGAGGGGGGAAAATCATTTTCCACTCCATCCATCTTATACTATGACAATATGAAAATTAAAATTTCTCAAAAAAATAAATATATAAATAAAATCACACAGCATGAAGTTAGACATGATAATGATTATCACAATAATTAACTTCATCGCGTAGCAACCTACTTCTTGTAAACGAGACCCATCCATTGTATTGAAGATTCTAATCAAAGTGCCCTTTACACTAGCAGTTGCTAGAAGGAGCCCATCCATTGTCAGAGTGAAGCATGCAATTTGAGAATCATGAGCATTGATTAATTTTGTCACATTGAGTCCAAAGTGTTCAACCCGAACCTGTCCTTTGTGAAGACCTGGACAAGCCAAAACAAATGTAGTTGAATGGTGTGAAAGACAGCACAACCCCCTAGGATTTGCCAGAGTCTCAATCTGATGAAGAAGCTTCAAATCCATAAAGTTATAAACATATATCTTGTGCTCAAGAACAACAACAATTCGATCACGTCTTAATTTCACCCCACGAACTTCAGACCTAAATGTAAATTCACCAATGCACCTACTCTGATGATCATCCCAAATCAAAACTTTATTGGGTGGGTAATGGGAGTTAGCTACAGCACCAACGAGTGCTAGAATATTGCAGCGGAACAGCATCTCTACAATTTTAAAACCTCCACTTTTTAAATCACGTCTGAAAGTTTCTTTGAAAGGTTCACAATTATAGATACGAAAACCATGAGTTGTGCCAGCTGCAAAGCAACCATAGTCCTGATTCCATGATATTGAGAATAAGTCCGCTTCATCATTTTCATTCATATCTGCATCGGACCGGAAAGAAGAAGAAGAGGCCCCAACATTGGGGGATTCAGGATTTCCAATCCTTGAAGGTGGAAATATTCCTTCAGATGTTGAAACGGATGAACTCATATGAAATGAGGGTTCACCTGCCAGCATTTGCTGCACTCAATAACCACGGTTGACTAAGGTATAGAAAGTGAAGTGCCACAAGGTGATTTCTGTCATAACAGACAAGAAAATTTCATTGATATTGCTTGAAACATTATTAATTAGACTAATGTTTGCAAGTATTGCAAACGGGGGGATGAAAGTAGTGGGATGGAATTAAACAGATAATAATATCATATATATAGTAAACTTCAGCCTGTTTCAGCCTCTACACCACAATCATAATTTGAGTATAGCACAGTTAACACTCATTACTTGGATCACATTATTCATATCGTCCATGAACCTGTGTGTCTGAGATTTACCTTATAGTTGCAAGTCCTACTAATTCTATAACTTATCTGTTTTCATGCATCAGTTCAAGCATCACCAGAATCCCCAAGTCCCTAACAGCTATGTATCACTTAAACTCACAACATAGGATTCCAAATTCATTACACTTTTCTACGCAACTATAACTTTGATGCCCTTCAAAGTTCAAACAGATTAATAATTTATAGAAAAGGCAATGTTAAGGTAATTTATCTGGTCTAGCAAATAGCCAACATGCCCATAAAGCAACTTTATTATGCAAAAAAATAAATCAAAATCAAGCTTTCAATCATTAAATACAGATTGATAAAAGGTTTTATTCTCATCATATTTTTTTATGGTTGCTATTACTTCCCAATTCCTATTGATACAGGGTTAGTTGGAAACCAACATTATGCAGTTAAGCTGTAATTATTCCAACCCAAAATAAAATAACTCATTATGAGTGTCTACCAACAAAATGCATCATAGTTACATCTTGATATGTCAACAACAAAGGGTATAAATGTGATTGATGCAAGAGAGTACCGGGGGAAACAACCACTCAGAGCAACTCTGACCAAAAACAGCAAATTCTCACTCTTCCCAGCATCGATTTTTCACTTCATCAAGCCTGCATATTTATCCCATGATCACAAGTTTCAAAATAGAAAAAATAATGCAAACTTTTTCTTTGGGGAGAGAAAAGATGCAAACTTTAACTCCGAAAACAAGGAACCCAAGTAGTAATCGATGAGAACTTAGATACGGAAATTAAAATTAGCGAGTTATGAAGTTTCATTTGGATTTGGGAAAATCGAATTGAAAACCAACGAAAATTGAAATTCCCAGTAATGGGTGTCTGAGAAAATGGGTACCAAAGCAAAATAAAAAAAAAAAAATTGCATATATTAAAAATTATATTGTGGAAAAATTGAAGAATTGAAGGGAAGGGAATGAGAATTGAATTAGAAGAACATGTTTGATTTGTTACCGACAGCGAAGAAGTTGGGATGAGAATGCGAATGGTGTTTGGGTGCGATGAAATTCTGAAAACATCTGAGTCAGTCCATCATGTTAATGTATAATTATGATTTTGAGGTTAAAACGTGAAGTAGACGTTTTCTTAATTCCTATCTCTGTTTCTTTGTGTTCGCTCTCTCTGTTCTTGTTTCTCAATTCGATTTGTTTTCTACCCTTCTTCCAAATCGAGGGATCTAAATTCATGTCTAGATTCCGAGAATTACTACGGCGTTATTTTCCAATACTTTTTTTTTTAATTAATTGGCAGTAGTTATTAAATACGCTAAAATATACCGATATATATTATTGATCCGACTGCTAACGAGTTCGAAGTTCTTAAGTAAGTGATCAGGGATTTAATTGACTTTTGCGTACGAAGAAAACCTGGTTTGGAAATGTCAACCCTTAAATGTCGTTCAATACCTCGAGGAATTAGTCTATGTAGTTACGCGTGGAGGATACCTAGGAAACCAAAAAAATACACTAAAATATAATTTTGGTTCCTCATCTTATTTTCAAAATTCATTTTGGTCTTTTATTTTTAAAAAGATCCATTTTAGTTTTTTATTATGAATCCAACGTTATACAAAATAATACTTTCTGTCAGTTCCGTTACTAACATCGTTAAATGTGCCTTAAGTGAAAGTTAACTCTCATCCTTGAGAGGTGACATGGTATCTCTTCCACCCTGAAGCTGACATAGCAGGTGACATTGTAGCTCTTCCAATTTTTCACAAAATAATATTTTTTTTATTTATAGAAAGTCATCATCAGTTTAGAGGTTGTGGTGCTTGAAGTTTTGGGTTTTCTGCGATTATGGTTTGGGGTGAGATTAGGATAAAGATGTATGGTTTTTCGAATAGAATGCAAGAAAATATATCGTCATTGAGCACAATTTTTTTCGTAAACTTATTTACTTTATGTGAAAACAAAGAGAATAATAATGAATACAGATAAACCCAAAAGCAATTAAATTGAATTGAATGAACCTGAGAAATATGAACTGTGCCAACCAAATAGACTTAAAAAAAACCATTGGACTTCCGGAGTGTTTATTCATCATTATCCACAAAAATTGTAATCTTCAAGAAATTCACGAGCCTAGATTCAAAGAAAAAGGGAGGTCCAGAAGAAGAACCTCCTTCTGTCCTCTAACACTACAAAAGTGGGATTCAAACTAACCTTGAAGGCGAATCACAGCGATTAAAGGAGGGCTTTACATTATGAAGGTCATCATTGGCATGAAAACCATGCCCTTGTAGATAAAATTCCTCTTTTTGACAAACAATTATGTCACCATTGTCAGATTCTAATTGGGAGTGTTGAAAAGGATACTAATCCATCGAACTTGTGAATGTTTTTATTTACACTAACAACAAAAACCTTATTACTTCAAATGAATAGAGATTGAACATGCGAATAATTGTGGGTTGGAGTAGAGTGAAAACTCGAACCCTAAACCTGGGCAACAACAACATCCAGAAACCCTAGGTCATCAATTTGGAGAATAAGACTCGATTTGATCCTTTATCTTATTTTTTTGGTTTCAATTTGGCCATCCCATGTGGCTACAACACATACTCTCATGTGGATGACGTGCCAACTCAACTGTCCGGATCATCACTAAACTACCACGTATGCTAACATTAACGGCGTTAGTAATAGACATGACAGGAATAACCATTTTGTATAACATTTAAAAAAAATGAATATTTTTAAAAATAAAGGACCAAAATGAATTATGAAATTAAGACGTGAGACCAAAAGTATATTTTAGCGTATTAAATATTTTTGAATTATTATTTTATTTATTTTATGTTCTTATTGATTATTTTTTTGGGTACAATATGGAAAAAAAAGCAAGAACAAAAAAGTAAGCAAGTAGCCTTTATTAATTTAACAATAAATAAATAGCTCAAGGCAATCAGACTTTCCTCCCGAAAATGCATCCTCAAATAGGTCAGTTTGTTTAAGATTAAAAAAAAGGTGATTTTTGTATAAAATAATCTAGTGGATCACTTTTTAGAGATTTTTAAGTAAAGAAAAAATTAATCTGTGTTTGTTTATAATCATAAAAATCACTTATTTGAATATTTTCTCTCATCTCCTGTATTAGTTTTTTATGAGAAGCTACTCAAAATAGCTTCTCATTATAATCAGATTTAGATATTTTCAAAAATCAGAATATGAAAATATCTAAAATCTGATTAAAATGACTTAAAATGTATCAGATTTTATACTATTTAGAAAAGAAGACGATCGTAAGATTCATTAAATACTATTTGAAAATAGTTAATGAGTTGACCCAGGCATACAAGGATCATTTTCTTAAAGTCAAAAGGAATCATAAAAACATCACTGTTTTATAGTACTTGACATAACACTTTTGGTATGCAACAAAAGTCACTTTACATCTGGACTTTTTGACTGGTTGCATAAAAGAAGGAATCCACGCTGCTCAAGACAGTGATGCTGCTCTGTTAAATACAATGCTCCCACTAAAAGAGTATCTTCAACGTTCTTCACCACTTAATGTATCCTCAGAACAACTATATTGCATTAATAATTTCTCATAACACTTGAAGAAAAGCAACTATTGAAGAAAGAATGTCTCACAACGGATTTATTATTGTGAGGACTATATAAAGAAGACCCTGAAGAATAGAAGAACAACTAACAACGATCATTTATTGAACGCACTCAAAGCTTAAGTTATTCTAAGTTCATAAATTCTTCTTTCTTTTAGTACTTCTCAATCATTTTTATTTATTGAGAGAAGTTATTACGTAGTCATATCATTCTTCATATTTATTCGCTTCGTAAGTGTTTATCTGCTTTACTTGTAATCTGTCAAAAAACCCTTTTCATGCACTACTCTTGTTGAGTGTTAGAGCTTGAAGACACTAAGTGAGCAAAGAATACTTATTGAGTCTGGAGAGACTAGGTGTGCAAAGAATACTTACGTCTGCAACCTTATCAGTTATAGTGAAACTCTTGGTTAAACCTAGGGGTGGCAAAATGGGTTGGGCCCAATGGGTCAACCTGTTTAACCGTCTATTTTGGCGGGTTGGGTTGGGGTTCTCAACCCACCAACCCGTTTTGATCCGCCCCGCTTAACCCACCAAGAATGCGGGTCAGAGGCGGGGACCAGCCTATTCTAAAAATATATATATTTTAATTAGTTTTTTTACTATTTTAATAGTTTGGTGGCGGGGCGGGGTAGGTTGACCCGCCAACCCATTTTCGATTTTTATGCTTAATTTCTATATTTTATAATTGTTTTTTTATTTTTTTATTTTTTGGCGGGTCAACTCGTCACCCCATCAATCTATTTTTCTAGTTTTTTGTTTTTGGCGGGTCAACCCGCCAACCCACCATTTAACAGGGTAGGTTAGGAGGTCTAACCCGTCTTGTTCAAGCGGGTCAACTCGCCCCGCCCCGTTTTAGGTGGGTCAATGGCGGGGCAGGTTGGCCCGTTTTGCGATCCCTAGTTAAACCAAGGACCGGATGTAGCCCAAGGTTGAGGGTGAACCAGTATAATTGCTCTATGTGATTATCTCTTTCATAAACTCTCTGTATTTTGAACAATTTGCTTGGAAAAGTTGTGAAAAATCTTCAGACGCATCTTAAGCGTCTGTAAGTCGTTTTCAAGCGTTTGCTCCTTTGGCTTTGCGAAATGAATTTCTGTTTTAGCAAAAGCTTTAGGTAAACACATTTCAACCCCTTCTAGTGTTTACTTTGGTTATTTCAGCTGGTATCATAGCTCAACCTCTGGGTTGATCACCTTAACAACTATAGAGGAAAAGATCTTGGACAACAAAAACAGAAATGGATGAACAAACTGTTGGATATATAGGATGTGCACCTGCAACTGAAGGAACATGCATGACCAGCCCTCCTTTCTTCAATGGGATAAATTACCTCTATTGGAAGGAAAGAATCCATTGGTTCATCATGATTACAAACTCAAGATGCTAACCTTTGATCGTGAATGGACCATACACCCCACTTCTTGAAAATAGTGAACTCAAACCTGAAGATGACTGTACAGATGCTAAAAGAACAAAGTGGGATCTAAACCACAAGGAAAAGTATGCACTCATGTGTGCATTAAATCAAGAAGAGTTTGAGAATGTTCATGCTTGCGACCCTGTCAAGGAAATCTGGGATACCTTAGCTAATCTCCATGAGAGAACAAGCAAGGTAAAAGATACCAAAATAAGTATCTTGGTCAGACAATATGGATTGTTCAGTATAGAGGAATGAGATTCTATTCTCAAGATGTTTAGTAGATTCCAGACCATCACCAACAATCTCAAGTCTCTTGGCTCGATTTACACCACACAAGAAAATCTTGCCAAAGTCCTAAGAAGTCTTACAAAGCCATGGAGACCTCTTGTCACTGCTACCACTCAAGCAAAGGATTTATGAATCTTAACTATGGGGATCTGATAGGGACTCTGGAAGTGCATGAGCAAGATTTGAATCACGACAACCCCACTAAGAAAGGGAAGTCTATTGCCCTCAAGGCTGAGAAGAAAAGTTGTAAGGAGAGACTCCTAAAGCTTTGAAAGTTGAATAGCCATCAGAAGAATCTGATGACTCAGATGAAGATTATGTTGATGAGGAAATATCCCTCCTCACCAAAAAAAATGAAGAAGCTCTGAAAGAAAAATAGTTCTAAAGCTTCCACAAGGACAAAAGCTACAAAGAAAATGGGACTTCTGAAAAGAATCCTATCGCCTGATATTAGTGTAGGAAGCCAGGACACATGAAGTCTGAGTGTCCTCAGCTCAAAAGTCAACCTCAGAAGAAGTTTTTCAAAAAGAAGAAGAGAGGAGTGATTGTTACCTGGGAGGACATTATTGGAACCAAACTGGTTATGGTTTATGACTCCTAGAATTTTGATGTTAACAAAAGGATTAAATTATATGAACAAAGATTCCTTGTGGGCTAATGAATTTGTTTTAAGTGTGCCGATATTTAAGTCCAAATACTTAAGAGACCTAAGATCATAAAGTCTATCATAATGTAAACAATACGATTAATGGACTCGATCTTTTGGACTGAGATCTAGAAGCAAGTGTGAGTCCAATGACTCATACCACGTCTTGTAAAGCTTTCTGTTTAAACGTTATATATTTGTTTGTTCATTTATTAGACTAACGTTTTAAGCGCGTGTTTGCTAAAAGCAATATTTCAAACATATTGTTTATTATAAAAAGTACTCCGAAACATAGTACCCTTGAACGAATTTATGCCTATCTGTTCCTTCACCTTTTGGATCAACTAAGTTGACTCTACTGAAAAAGGAAAGACAAAAAGCAACTTGCGGGTACAACACAGAGATGACAGTTCTACTTTCAGCTCTCTGATAACCTAGTGTGCTTTTCATAAGACTATGAACAAGTTATCAGACTCAATGACCATTTGCATTTAATGCCCATCAGAACGGCTCTTTGCCTCCGTTGAAGAAGAATGTTGAGAGTTGAAGCTCTATAAATACCTCAAGCTTTGAAGAAACAAAGTGGCTGAAACTTACAAGCTTACAAGTGAATCAAAGCAATAAAAGCATTCAAGCTCACAAGCTTTCTCCGATCTTTAATAATTCATATTCACTCTCTACATAGAGTTGTTTTTCAGAGTTTGTTCTTAAACTTTCAATCTTCACACATAGTGAGTTAGAACTTGTTTAAAACTCTTTTCAAATAATCTAGTTTGATCCTGGAGAGGTTTGTATGTAAAAGAATACTCGATGATACTTAAAGAGGTTGTAGAATACTTGTACTTGGAGAGGTGGTAAATTACTTGTAATAGCTAAATAGTTTTTAGTGGATAAAACCTTCAAGTAGAAGGAATTGGATGTAATTCTTGGGTTAAGAGTGAACCAGGAGAATATCTTTGAGTGATCTTTTATCTCTTATCTCTGCGCTTAAATTTCTTTATCATTAACATCTGAGATTGATATTTTTTTCTTAACAAATGTTTTAAAGAAAACGTTTAAGCATGCGTCCATCGTTTTCCTATTTACACGTTTTGTGTCCATAGCTTTGCTTTTGCGACTACGCTTTGCTAAAAGGTTATCTGTTTTGCAAAAAAGGTTTACGAAAAATTAAGAAACGCAATTCAACCCCTTCTTGTGTTTGAAACAGGTTCCTTCAGACATAGATATCAGTTCAGCTGAAAGTGACGAAGAAGCTGAAGAAGAAACCAATCCCTGCCTGTCTGCCTGATGGCAGACGCAGACTCTAAAAAAGAGGCACATTCTGAACTAGAGGAATTACAAGATGCATATGATAAGCTAGTTGAAGAATTCTCCAGTTTAACTAGAGCCTTCAAAGCACTCCAAAGGCAGTATGTCAAACTCTTAAGAACATAAAAGCCTAGAATGTGCTAGATGGTCAAAAGAAAATTGTGAGCTAAAGGCTGAAAAGCCTATAGCTGAGATCTATAATGAGAGACTACATTCTGAAGAAGTTTTAAAACTTCAACAGAATGTCGAAGAGCTCACTTCTGATCTTGCCAGATTTGTGTATGGTAGAGAGAATCCTACAAAGCTTCTTGGCTCTCAAAGACAATCCCTAAACAAATCATGAATAAGATTTGATGAACAGACACAACATCAGACATCTGTTAAAATCATATCCCAACTATTTTAATTAAGTTTTTTCGCCAATCAACATATCCCAAATTTATCTTAAAGATCATCCAATAAAGTAACCTAATGGCTAATCTTATCGCAATACATGTAGAGTTATACCTGGTCGAAGACAAGAATATAATAAACACATGTTTTTGTTAAATGATAAAACTATACTTAATGAGTATAGTTGTGATGACTAATGTTTTAAAAATTAAATTAGACATGTTAATTCGATCAATTAGAGCACGTTTGGGAAAGAATAATTTTTCTCATTTCAGCTATTTTTTGGCTTAAAAATTGTTTTCAATTAGCTTAAATTTATAAAAAAAAAAAAAAAACTATTTTGGGAGAAAAAAACTGTTTTATGTCATCTAATTTGTTTTAGCTTAAGATTGTTGTGATTTGATTATTTCTCATTTTCAAAACCCTCTTCCCTATTTATCCCTACAAAACTAACTTCCAAATAAATATTATTAAATTATAAAAATAACTTCATACCATTTTTCATAATTTACTATGTAAAAGTGATTTTTTTTGCATCATCCAAATGAAATAGATTATCTTAAAATCGCTTTTCATCAAACATACTCAAACAAAAACAGATTCTGATTATAATCGATTATCAGCCTAATCTATTTTTTTTAGCTTTCCCAAACACACTCTTAGAGCATTAAATGGCCATGTTTTCGATTAAATCATTTTTTTAGAATTATTCATAATTTGGATATATGTTTGTGATGATAATGTTTAATAATATTTTGGCTCAATTGCACTTTTGGTCCCCCGGGTATCATGATAGTACAATTTTAGTCCCTCATGTTCTAATTGCGCCAATTGGGTCCCCGGAGTATCATGATTGTGCAATTTTGGTCTCTCAGGTTTCAATTGTGCCAATGGGGTCCCTCAGGTATCACAATTGTGCAATTTTGATGCCCTAAATATCACGATTGTGCAATTTTTAACATCAATAGCTTACGAAGCACATGTGGGATTGATTTGACACTTAGTGAGGTCAATTTGGCAATTTATATGTCATTTCCATCCCGCACTTAATGATGTGCATTTAACCATTAAAGTGTGTGAGATGTTAATGATGCCACATAAAAATGTCCCGTAAGTTGCTAAGTTGACCTCACTAAGTGTCAAATCAGTCCCACGTGGGTCACGTAGGCTACTGGCGTTAAAAATTGCATTATCGTGATATTTAGGGGACCTAAATTGCACAATCATGATACCTGGAGAACCAAATCAGCACAATTGAAACCTGGAGGACCGAAATTGCACAATCGTAATACTTGAGGGACCCAATTGGCGCAATTAGAATCTGAAGGACTAAAATTACACAATCATAATACTTAAATAATCAAAAGTACAATTAAGCCTAATATTTTTTTTATTAAAAAATAGGAGGTTGTTATATTCAACTTAAAGATTCACGATGCGTTTGGAATAACTTATAGAGAGCTTACGAGAATAACTTATGGAAATAAACTTATGCAAATAGTTTATGAAAATAGTTTATGATCTTCTTATAAGCTTTTTTTAGTTTATTTCCATAAGCTTGTTAGAGAAGCTTAAGAAAATAAGCTGTTTTTAACTTATTTGAAAAAGAGTTTATTGAATAAGCGTTTAATTTATTAAGCTATTTATCCAATCAATCATAATGAAAATGACTTCTTTACTATTAGATTTTTTACTAAATAAATATGCAACCTCAATTTTGTTTTCATTTCTATGAAACATATATTGTTGTACAATAATAATAACATTTGTAATCTTGAGTCAGCTTATTTGGTTAAGCTGCGAAACATGAATTGTGAGTGCATGAGTTCAAACTCTCACAATGTGCTACCCCTTTCTCATTCCCTTATTTTCTTTTCCCTTCCCATTATAAGGCTTCTTAATTATAAGCCTCCTCTTAGACCAAAAAAACATTTATACATTAATTTTTTTTGTTCTTCTAGCAGAACTTCTTCTTAATAATAAAACAACACATGCATTATCAATTGAGATTGACGTGAGTGATTAAAGGTCTCTCGCCTCTTAACCAAAGATCTCGAATTCGAGTCTTGGATATAGAAAAAACCTCAGCTGCGAGGGATGCCACTCATCGAGGTGTCGAACAAATTCCCACGAGAGATTAGTCTCCGTCTCAGGTTGACAATAAGATACTCGTTAAAGTAGATAAAAAAAAACAACACATGCATTTTTTTTTTATCTTTTCTTTTTTAAACTAAAAAAAAGTGTAAAAATGATATAAAATAATATAATTTGCTGTCTTACAACTACCAGAGTGATATTCTGATTGAAAATATCAGAGTCATATACATATGATACGCAGTTCTTGAGATTTGAGTCCATCTACGAATTTAAATGATTCATACATGCACAAACATTTATATGATTCACAAGCCACTTGAAGAAAACAGGAAGCTTCAGCTTTATGCGGCATATAGTATAATAAATTTGTCTTTCACTCACACGTAAAATCTATCACAATATATTTAAAATCTATAGGTATATATATGAGTTATATTCATCTATGATCAATCAAATCGTTCATTATAAGAGATAAATAACTATGGAAAATACGGTAACTGTATGTTTTACTTATGATCCACAAATATTTATCTGCAGTTATATTTGACTGTCAATAAGCTTTATCTGAGGTTCATTTACCTTTACATATCATTTGACTGATATTAATATCTATACCTATAGTTTTAATGACTATCATTAAAAATATCTATAATTATATGACAAATTTGTTATAGTGATATCAGGATACAGGACGCCATTTACCACTAATTTATATACCACATTCACATTCTGAACGAAACTCATATTATGTGGACTGTCAACAGAATCTGTTAAGAACCAATATAAATACGATGTTAATGAATATAACAAGAATTTTTGAATTTGGTCCCTTATATATGTTTTTAATATAATAATATATGAATTCTAAAATAAATTTATTTTCAATAATATATAAAAAAATTATGCAAAAAATTATATATTACTTACATAACATCAATAACTGTGTTGCGGGCATAACAATAAAATCGGGCTACGTCAGGAGAAATTGGATTAGGTATGAATTCGATTACAAAAGAGCCACCAATGACTTATTGAATCTAGTCTAGACACAAGGGTGAACCTAGACTAATAATGGGTAAAGGAGCGTGAGTCTTTCTTAATGCATTATCTTCTTCTTATAACTTTCAAGATGCATGAGGTGTGTGACTAATTCAAGGGATCAGGACCTTATTGGACCTCTTTCAACAGACTATGCCTTAAAATAGGACCCCTACCAAATATGGTAGGACAAACTGCATATAGATGCAAATTGTTCAGACCAGAGGAAAAACAAAACTAATAGTTATACATCACTTTTATTACACTTTTTACATTATATTTTGAATAATAAAATTACAAATTCTCAATAAAAATAAGATTTTAATTATTATGTATTGTCAGTATAAAATTCTTTATATTGTTAACAAATCACAAATTATGATATGAGTGAATTTTAAGGTAATTAGGATAAGGATCAAACATTTTTAATGATGTGATAACTTATGATTAATTGACAGTATAAAAAATCTTTGAACTGACAATACAAAACCAATTAAATCGTAGAATAATTAACTTGTATAGATTTATAAATTTATAGTTAATAACATTTATTGGTTTTCGGTAAAAAAAAAAAAAACATTTATTGGTTGGTTTAATAAATTAACAAACTATAAATAAAACAACAGCAGGGCTATACTGCACGAAAATTCAGTTCGTCAAATTTGACGAATACAAATATAAGGCAGTTATTTCATTCAATAAAATAAAACAAAAACATAGAAAATGTGGCAACTTTCAAAAGCATCATTCTCTTTCTAAACATTGCTAAATGTGTTTGTTGTTTCACGAAATTCCTTTGGCACCATTCAGCATTTTTCATAAAACAACTAGTATATTATTACTCAATCTATGCTTACATATTTACATTTTTTTATTACATTTCATTAATTAATGTAAAAATAATTTAAAAATAGTATGGATTTTTTTTATAAGCAAAAAAATATATTAAAGAAAATATAAAAGTTACTCTAATCCATATATAAAAAACATCCAAATGAATATTAAATATAATTACATGTAAAAACATCACAATAAAAAATTAAAACTTCTTCACACTACATATTTCTCTTTGTTTATATCAAAATAAGTAAATAATAAAATGGTGCAAGAAAATGATATTTGGAAGAAAAAAAAAAGTGGTGTCAGCTGCAATTATTTAAACTGATTGCAGTCTCCTATGAGCTTGTCTGGCAAGGCACTTCAATGAGCTTATAACGGATAGCTTATAACAGATGAAAAAGTAGCCCCGTTTGGTAAGCGCATCTGTCACGAGCTTATAGCGTTTTTTCACGAGCTTATAGCGTTTTTCCAAACACCACTTGAAGTGGCGTTTGAGCTTATAGCTTATAACGTTTTATTTTTCTTTCCACTTTTATCCTTATTATCTTCATTTAATTCTACCTTTATTCTCTTCTCTCTCTTTTATGTAAAATCATTAATGAGGATGTCCTTTTATGTCATTTTATATTTTTCAGCTAGTTCAACCGCTAGTTTTACCAAACACTTTCACAAAAAATAAGCTAGCTTATCCGCTATCCGCAATCAGTACCTCATCCGCTATCCGCTATAAGCTATCCACTATCCGCTATCAACTAGCTTATCCGCTAACAGCTAATTTTATCAAACAGGCTCTATGTATCTATTCAATTTCAGAATCGAACATCTACCTCTACTAAGGGTGTGGGCATAGGTACGGGTCGACCCGCGAACCCGACCTACCCAATCCAACCCAACCCATAAAATCTAAGTTATTGGTTTGGGTTATTGGGTTGGGTTGATGTTAAAAAAAGTATACCCATAATCTATGGGTTGGATGCTGGGTCTGAAGATTGTGAAACCGAGCAACCCAGCCCAACCCGCTAAATTTAGGGAAACATGTAATTAATGTATATTCCAACTATTTAATGGAAATTATACTCCAACTATGTTTTGTTTTTCAAGTTTTCAATCATGCTATTACTATTGGAAGTCCAAATTAACTAATGAAGTTATGGTTTTTTTTTTTTTATTTTTTTGTTGTTTTTTTCATTTTTTTTAAAACAAATATTTTACTAATAAACTCGATATCCGACCCAACCCAACTCATATGAGATCGGGTTGAGTTGAGTTGGTTTGGGTTATGTTAAAAATTATAACTAAATTGACATAATCCAACCCAGATATATTTGATTGGGTTGGATCTTTAAATACACCAAAATTGATCAAAACCGACCCACGTCCATCCCACCTCTACATGTTCCGTAACATGCCTCGGGAAATAGAAGTGGAGTGCATGGTGCGCACTGCGCAAGAATTTGATATATTATCTGATTTCGAAAACTAAGTCCAAATTAACTTATATGTTAATTTATAGAATTTAGTTTATTTAATGTGAGTGAAACTCTAAAATGAGAAAGTAAAAGATTATTTATCATTGATTTGAATAAGTACATAGAGATTTCAACCCACTAAATGATCTAAGGATGGATAGCCCCTTATTTTCTCACTTTAGAGAAGCCAAATCCTAATTTATATATGATTTCCATGTTGATAAGCATATTTATTTATTATTATAATTGAGTCTAACTCCTCTCTAAAAGTTCGCTCATAGAAGGAGGTTTGTCTAAATATTATAAATGACTCTTTGCATTTCCAACCAATGTGAGATTTCTTTATTCTTCAACAGTCTCCTTAAGTCCAATTGGCTTGGACCAGTTGTGACTTGTTTATTTTTTTCTTCAATTTGGACTTATACTTCAAGTTTTTTTTTAGCCTCAGAGGCCTCAGATCCTTATTCATTTTTATTATCTGAGCTTATGTTTTTTTTTTTTTTTGAGTTTCAGAGGCCACAGGTCCGATAACATTTTTTTTCTTTTTACTTTGGCTTTTTTTTATTATTTTTTTATGAAGTCAATGAGTCTATATGCTCTGATATCATATTAGAATAATTCTCTTAACTTTACTCTAAAGCTAACTCATAGATAGAGATTTGTCCAAATATTATAAACGACTATTTACTCATATTTCCAACTAACGTAAGACTTCTTTATTCTCTAACACATTATTATGATTACCAATTTACCATACAGTGGACTTAGGATGAATGCCATCATGAAGTACCTTAGTAAGTGATACATGGATGAAACACAAATTTAAGCCATTGGATATATTAATAATTTATTCAATATTCCACATTTGACAATCCAAAAAAAATGGTAACATTGACCTAATAGTACAGGTAACCCAAAAGATTTAAAATGTCAATTTTGCGCTTCAACCATCACACCCCACCAGTGCGGCCACCACCACCTGTCCACCACTGCCATGGACTCTGACCACCATCCATGGCAGTGTTCTCGGTCCAAATGTGACGAGCCCGCCGTCACGATGGCAAGCCGACCGGTCATAGCTCCTCCGCGCAACCGTGGACATCATTGTCCTCTCTACCTCGTCGTACGACCAACTCCACCACGGATCGAGCCCCCACGCGCAACAGTACTGCCACTCTAGGTTTCCCAGCCACCGCGTCGTGCTCAGACACAACTGCGAACCCAGCCGCCGTCAACCGCTGCTCGCCTTCCACCATGTCTCCACTTGATCCCTTGTTCTGCGTTCAGACTTGGGCTCGAGGGTGGGAAGCACGACGAAGGTCCTCTCCTCTCTTTCCCTCTCTGTCACAGCCCATATCCCATTCAAATCAAACCGCTTATCTCCCCGAATTAATGGTGGTAGTTGGCGCGACGGTTTCAACTCTAGAGATGCAACGAAGCAAAAAGAAGAAGCAAGTGAAGGAACCTGTTGGATCATTTTTTGGTCATCTGTGATTGGGAAGGGGAGGAGGAGGGGAAGGGGATGAGTGTAAAAATGGATTTTTCTAAATAAAAAAAATTTAAAAATAAAAAATAGAAAACGTGAAAACTTATTATTATAGGTCAATTTAGTGGTACATGGATGTACCACTTGATAATAGGGGTGTTCAGATCCAAACCGAACCGCTACAAAACCGCAAACCGATCCAAATTAACCGAAAACCGATAAAAACCGACTCGGTTTGGATTTTTTTGGATGATATTTGATGAGAACCGATCGGTTCGGTTTGGTTTGCGGTTTGTTTTTCTGAAACCGAACCGAACCGCAACCGAATCGATTCATGTAATATAACATTGCGCTTTACGTTTACTACCCACGCACACGACACATCACTGGTCACTCACTGTAGTCTAAAACTTTCTTTTTGGACCATCTTTACTCTTTAGGTGTAACTTAGTAACTTTTCACTTTAAAAAGAATCAAATATATAGAATTCAGTTTTTCTGAAACACTTATTGCTTGATGTAGAACGTGTTTGTATGTACAAATATTTGTCTAAGTAGTAAGATTATTGTCTTCAACAAAAGACGCACTGTTTGCTTGATTTATGGCTTTGTGCCCTTGTAGTATGAAATAAACTTGTAGTATGAAATAAATTAAAAGAGTGGAAAGAGGGCAAACCACATTTAATTGACCATGTTTATTTTTACCAAACCGAACTAACCGAACCGATCCAAACCGCATTTAATTGGATCGGATCGGTTCAGATTTTTTTAAAGAAGCAAACCGAACCGAACCGAACCACATGATATTTTACTCTTTGGATCGGATGGCTTTTATACTCAAAATCGAACCGAACCGATCCGCGAACACCCCTACTTGATAAGATACTTCATGCTAGCATTCATTTGCGGTTACGGATGGAAAAGAATTAAGATTCAGTTTTATACTTGCAACTAGTTAGTTTTGTACAGACAGAAACAAGTGAAGCTGTTACACCCTTTATGACCTAAATTTGCTTTTCCAGAACTGAAAAGCGTAAGGAGGGAGAGAGGGAGAGAGGAGAAGCTAGTACAAGAAACCGGAAATTAAGGAAAGTAGTAGAGTGTTGATCTGCTTCCTGAAAATGTAAAAGTAATCACACAAAGTTATATATAGCCCCATGTGAGTGATCATTTTTAAAATTTAACAGAACAAAGTAAATTACCATGTTTATGAGAGACATGTGAAACTGCTCGCGTGTCTATTATATAGATCTCTATCCATGTTGGACATCATGACTGCCAAGTGAAAAGTACTAATTAAGTGGGGCATCAAGCTATTAAACTGATCATATGCAACTGTTCAGATTTGTATATATGCTGAATCTTGGGCAATTAATCGAGTTCATACTTACAAAGTCCTTGAAGATGATGTGTAACATCAGCCAACAGTAGTAGAGTAGTAGCTGCACCTTTTTGTGCCAGCAGGCATATAAATATTAAGCTTATAAACATATAAAGTTGTTTTTTAGACAAAGATACAAATATGGAGGGAACAGAAATAAGGAGCTCCCCTTCAGTCCAAGCATAGAGAAAGAGGGATGCAAAATATCTCCCGCTTCATTCACACAACTGCAGTAGTAGCAAAAGAATCCTCAATATTTGACCCTACTGAGATTGTTTATGAATGAGTCAGTAGTTACTTCAGCAAACCCTTTAATCCCCCCATATCCATGAGTGGACTGAAGGAAGCTCCTTCACTCTCTATCTCTTCCAATGTGAGTAAACTGCAGTACTAGAAGAATTAATGCTTATGTACATTTTTCCTTCCTGACATATGAGTATGACACAGAAGATAGTATTATATATATATATATATCAATCTCATTAAAAATACCAAAAAATGAAGGCTAATTAATTAATTAATTTTCTCCAATATATATTAACAAATATTTGAGAATACTTTATAGCAGGAAAAGGAATATATGACCACCAACAATATTAATCCAGTTTTAAAGAGAAATTAATTAACTTCATGCAAAATATATGATGAACTGGGGTTGAGTACAGCAACAAATTAAAGGTTCCAAATCAATATATGGACAACTATTGACTTAAAAGTATATATATTCGGATTTTGTCAAATAAATCAAAGAATGCAAATCAGATGAGAAAATATATAGTTTTCAAAAGTCGTAAGTACTCTTTCATGTTGGAAATTTATATTTCAACCCAAATCTAATGTAATTGCAAAATCCAACTAACTGCTTATAATTAATATGAAAACTAGAGAAGAAAACACTGAAAAGGCAATTCTGTAGGCCCAAAACAAGGAAAGCTTCGAATATAAGAAATTTTAAAACTAGAAAACGATAAGAAGACTAGTACAGTACCATAGCTAGCGCAGCAAAAAAAAACAGATTCTTATGAAACGAGCTAGCACTGGATGGTATATGTCCATGCAAGTTTACAAGCTCAGCATGTTTCACTTGAACAGCATTTTCATAAAAATTGTTACCAACATATTAGGCTATATACCATAAATCCAAGCACCTAGCTAGAAAAATAAATAGGCTGTACTTGTAACAAAAAACACTGAATGCAGCAAACCATAATTTTGAGAACAACATGCATGAACCGTGATGAAGAAAGGTCAATCCAAGTATCCAACAGCATAGAATTGCTATCGAACCCCACTAAATTATTTTTTGAAATATAGCAAAAGATTGAAAGAGTATCTTTATTAAGCATGGATGTACCGAATAGAACACAAACTTGAACTTGAGTAACTAGGAAGGACAAGCTGATGAGACCAGAGGCTCAAAAGCAGATGCTGCCACAAACCCTAAATCTGGCATGTTTTTGTGGATATCTGTGCTGAACAGAAGAAAGGAAAACGAGACTGAGTTATAAAGAAATGAGAAATAGAAAGGACCTTGGAGGCTATGAATGGCCCATAAAGAAAAAGAATTGATTAATTTATCTAATTGGTTACCTGAAGACTCCTAATTAATATTATTACAGTAGCAACATCTCCGCTCACTACCATATATATATATATATATATATATATATATATATATATATATATATATGTAATCATCTTATAGGTACGAAGTATCCATCACTGTTAGTAGTAAAGCTGGGTATGCGGACCGATCTGATCCGATATAGTCCGGTCCACATTAGTCTGCACATACACGGACCGGGCTTGAATAGTCCGAAAAATAAATGGACTTGTATTTATCAAGTCTGCGTCCAGTCCGCATAGTCCGCGGGTTAAATGGACTGGTCCACGGACTCAAAAAAATAGATGAACAAATTTTGTAGGCCGGTTCTAAATTTTATTTATTTGTTTATTTTCGTTAGTTAAAACTTTTTTTATGCTACAAAGACTGAAATTGGTAAATGTAAAATCTGAATATGACTTGCTTTAATATCCTACATCATTTTCATGCAATTTTATCTAAGAATTCTCCAAAGCAAGTAATATTTGACTCAAGTACATCAAACATGAATCAAACACAATTCAAAGCAATAATATCTTAAACACAATCCATACTGAACGCTAATCAAACATAACCCAACAATGCTCTAACAGAAACAAGTACATCAAACATAATCCATAACACTGCCAAGTACATAAAAAATAATCCAACAATACTCCAACACAAACAAATACATCAAACATCAACAATAATATTTGACTCTCTCATAGAGATAGCTGGCTCCTCCTTTGGCTCAATCACCTCATCTATATCTTCATGTTTTCCTACAAGTCATAATTCATAACATAAATAAGATTGCAGTTAAAAAGCAAAACATAATCCAAAGCAAGACATTCTATTTTTATACATAATCCAAAGTAATTATTTTTTTATGTGTAAGTCTGCGGACTGGTCCGCGAGTCCGCGGACCAAGTCCATTTAATCCACGGGTTAAACGGACCGGACTTAAATAGCCCGCGTTTAAATGGACCTGAAATTTGTCTAGTCCAGGCCCGCGCAGGTTGCGGTTTAAACGGACTGTCCGCGGATCTAGGTCCATATACCCAGCTCTAGCAGTGACTAATCTCCATCGGGGAACCTGTTGGGCACATAAGGTAAGTTCTCCCCTCCCAACCAGGTTTTCTCCATAAACAAGAGTCGGGATTCGAACTCCTGACCACTTGCTTAAGCTGTCTAAGTCTCTTATCACTCGGACCAACCAAGTATTGATATATATATATATATAAGGCAAAATAGGTTGATTGGTCCTAGACATTTATTTAAATTTTTACATTGGTCCTATAAGTTTTATTTTTTTCAAATTGGTCCTACACGTTAGGTTTCGTTTTCACGTTAGTCATTTCCATCAATTTCGACCTTACGACGTCAGATTAAAAGTCACGTGTAGCACTAATATCATAGCCACGTCAGGTCAAAATTAACGGCGTTAGGTCGAAATTGACGGAAAGGACTAATGTGGAAACAGAATATAACATGTGGAACCAATTTGAAAAAAAATAAAACTTATGAGATCGATATGAAAATTTAAATAAACATATGGGACCAATCAACCTATTTGCCTATATATAAACAGGTGAATTCTATGGTACCCCTAAGTAACTTTATCCTGTCTAGGTCGTCCAATCATGTTGTGAGAATCATTTGACTTGACCCATCGATATGACTCATTTAATTGAGGTGACGCATTCTGAATGGACATGATAACTTTTATCCCAAAATTATTAAAGGTACCGGAAAATGCACCATACAAATAATGTTATCTAATTTTACTCATATAAAAATTAATTGAGTGTCGCACACGATATCCAAATAGGTGGTAAAAAACATTTTTCTTAATTGTTCCTACTTTAGACAATGATGGGTCATTGTCCCATGAGAATCAGACACAGGAAAGCGAATCCAATATCTGAAGAAGCAATTAATTTAGTGGCACAACAAAGGCAATAATGGAGGATGGAATGGATGGGCAGTAGGGGATAATCAAATTTTCACTAAGAGTAATGTAACAGTACCACTCTTTTTGTTAAAAAAATGAAGAAACTTGTACTCCTTATAGTAATTTTTACAGTGTTAGATCCTTTCCTAGTTTATTCACATTTGTCATCTTGTCTTCATAAATTTTTCACAAACTTGTGGTATGCATATCGTGTGTGCCGACGCGTATTCACAGCCTAACAATTTTCGGTACAACTTTACTATTTGATTACTTTAATTTGATATTTAAATTCATACATCTCACATCTATATCCATAATCATTTCCTTCATTTTGAAATACGGTATACCCCGATCCGGGGAGCCAGAAATTTAATTTGAGAAAGTCAGAATCAAATCAAATATATAACATAAAGAAAATTTAATTTAAGGAGCTAGAGATCAAACCGAACATAAAGAAATACACCAAGACATAACAAAATTGGAAAGGAACGGGGGTACCTTGTAACACATGGGACTGACGAGGGAGGGAAGCGATCGTCGATGCATGAGGTACGGATAAGGAACGATTCCTGGCAGGCTTCTAGGAGGAGGGATATATGAATAAACCGATTCACTCCGGAATGAGAGGGATCCTGAGACTGTACAGGTAGGAGACTGTATAGTTGAAGAAAAGCTTATAAGAATTGATTTGTATTACCTATACCAACAAGATACATCTTCTTTTCGGTAGCCCATCGCTTAAGAACTCCAAAGTTAAGCGTGCTTGACTTGGAGTAATTCTGAGATGGGTGACCTCCTGGGAAGTTTTCCTAGGAAGCGTGTGAGTGAGGACAAAGCACGCTGAAAAGACTCATGTTGGTTTGTGGGGACAGTCGGCAATCCTGAAATCAATCCAGGCCGTTACATACCTAATCCCCGAAATTATCCCAAAAAATGGTGTATCAGTATCCCCCACTAATCAAAGGCCGAGGATGTACATAAGCGTTAATGAGTTAAGATTTTATTTATTAAGTGATAGTCATTAATGAGGGACAGATAATGTGACAGAAAAATGAGATAAAAGATTTCCACCCCTAATCCCCCTCCATCTCTCTCCCCCTTGACACATAAGTTTACTCATATCAATATATGGTTTTTGCTGTTTAGAGGCAAAAATTGTATTGATTTGAGTACCAGAAGTACTCTACCAAGAGAATCAAAGAACACAATATACTGCACTAAGCAGTTATGATCCTTAAAAAATTACATCACCAACATGAACAGAGTGCCTATTCTAAAACAAAAATAGGATACATGTAACGCCTTTCGTTACATTAGTAACCCAAATTAATAATTTAAATAAAATCAGGAATATAAAATTTTTCTTAAATAAACACTGAATAAATACTTAATATAATATTAGTTCAAAATAATTGTTTACATTAATTCAAAAACCGAATAACATAATCTGTTTCAAAACTTCAAAAGAGGACGTCTATAACATATCGCATAAGAAAATAACTAAAAGATAATAAAGGTCTTCCTGGCATATGCCATAAAATACTAACCAAGCTCTAAAACTAAATAGATAGTCTTCAAAACGTCTGGCTGCTCAACAGGGACATTCTCTGGCTCTGAAAACAATACTACCAATGAGATATAAAATCCTAGTGAACAGAAATACAGTTTAAAGGGTTTTCACAAAAGCATTATTCTCAGCCGGTACGGTAACCGGAAAAACTGTCCATGGTACCCGCTATTTTCAAAATAATTAAATAAATATTATATACTCAAATAATGATCATAAACATTCAACTGCACATCATAAACAAATACATCATAACTTAATATACATATCAAATATTCTCCACATTATCGTAAATCAAATATGACAAGATCTCATATATCAAATAATCTCAAATATCATTATACGTCATATGACTTTCAAACTGCACATAACAATGGCGTCCCATTGCCTACCTTACTCATGAAGGTATTTCGATGTCACCTTCTCTTCAGTGACATTACTCATTTCGATACCAACCATTGTACACTGGTGGTATTACTCATTTCGACATCCCAACGTGTGCCGATGTTACTTTTGATACCCCATCATGGCGGTATTTCATATTTCGACACCCCAATTCATTGGCAGTGTTACTTTCGATACCCCTATCATAGGCGGTATTGCAGCAGACAACATTTAACATATTAACAGTTACTAAATTATGCCAATATCACAAATATCATCACATAGTGCATATAACCAGATCACGTATGCATCATATATATCATGTCACCAATCACAATAATAAACATTTATTTGACAACTGAAACACCTTAGAAGGAAAACCCTCAAATTTCTAAAATCAGAATTTGACCAAATCAGGATTATTTTCCAAAAAAACGTATTTTTAAAGCATAACCCAAATCCCAAGACAAATTGCATCATGGAAAGGGTGAGAAAGAGTATTTCTACTCACCTCTTGAAGTCCTCCAAGAATTGTTGAGTCTCCAAATGTCTGATGTGCATTTACCTTAGTTTTGATGAGATTAAAACAGTTATTCAATGATTTAATTGAACCCGTCTGTGGTATTTAATTCATCAACTTAGTGTACAGATTAAAACATTAAGTGTCTATATGAACAATTCACTCGTCTGAACTTAGATAAGTTCACCCGTCTGAAATAACTTAAGTTCACACGTCTGAACTAACTAAAGTTCACTTGTCTGAACTGAGATAAGTTCACTCGTCTGAACTAGCTAAGGTTCACTCGTCTGAACTAAGAGAAGTTCACTCGTCTAATGAAGTCTTCAACCGTCTGATCAAAGGAAGACTCACCCGTCTAAAAGACTTTGCAACTGACGTCATCTCTTTGTTAAAGAGTCAACCCGTCTAATGAAGCTACTCATCCGTCTAGTGACTAACGTTAAAGAATACATTGGATGAAAGCTGTCTCGACTCTGATAAGGAACTTCAACAAAGTGCTTTGCCTGAACACAACTGCATCTTACACCAAAAGGGAAAGTCTTCCCTCTGCAAACAAAAAGCACAATACAGACCAGCTGAGACCAAAGGTATATCAGAAGTCTGTATCACTATGATGAAAGAGAACGAGCAAAGTTCGCTATGCTTTAATGGCTGATCAGAACGGCTCTATTGCATTTATTGAAGATCTGCAAGAAGCCAAGCCTTCAGACTTTGTGTCTAACGGCTTTAAAATCTTGAAGCCTATTTAATGAAGAAGACTTCGAAGATTCAAGCAGACAAGAGAACGATCAAAGCAATCAAGAGCAATTACCCTGTGCATTTATATCTTCATTCTTTCATTATTTATTCTTCAATCATTTGAAGTTATTACGCAGTCTTTTAGAACTTCACATTTAATACACTCGTCTGAGTGCTTGTGAAAGACTTGCAAAGTGTAATTTTTTTTACAACTTCTCTCAAACAAACCCGTCTGAGCCTGAAGAGGCTAAGTGTGCAAACAATACTTGTCTGGAGCCTGGAGAGGCTAGGTGTGAAAACAATACTCGTCTGGAGCCTGAAGAGGCTAGGTGTGAAAATAATACTTGTCTGTCCTGTAACCTAAATCAGTTATAGTGATAAAACTTGGTGCTGCCAAGGACTGGAAGTAGCCTCATTGTTAAGGGGTGAACCAGGATAAAACCTACTGAGTGTTCTCTCTTTCCCTTAACTCTTTAGTTTGATTATTTTTCTTAACTATCATCTAACTAAAGGGGTTTATAATTGTGTTTATCAAACCTTTTTTTATCTTGCATGATTGTGTGTTTTCTGTGAAAACCTTCAGACTAGTTATCAGTCTGATTGACCTGTCTGTGTTTAGTCATCTATCATAACCCGTCTGTGCTTGCGAAAAGGTTTCTAAATTTCGCATAAATTTGTCAAACACCATTCCACCTCCCTTCTAGTGTTTGCATCTGTCTATTTCAAGAATCTCCAAGTGTACCCTATGGCGAATCCTAGATGTCTCCTTCCTCAGTCTTGAATCCCCTTCTCTTTCTCCTTCTTCTTCATCTTCTTTTTCTTCCTCTTGTTGTTGTTGTTGTTGTTATTGTTATTGTTCTCCTTCCAAACTCATTGCTTGTTGCAACCCCATCTCCCAAGCATGAAGGTTCTCCACAGCCGTTACTAAGATGTTTTAGGGTGCAAAAAAGGTTCCTAGCTGCACTATGGTGTTATAAGAATGTATATATATAGTGTTGCACTGATTCCCTATTTTTAAACCTATTTTTAACGCATCTTGACATAGAGACTGATTTTTGAATTAAGTTTTAGATAGAGTCTAGATAGAGTTCGTTATTGAATAAGTTTTAGATAGAGTGTAGTTAAAGTTTGTTATTGAATATGTTTTAGATAAAGTCCAGACAGAGTTCTGTTATTGTTGCAGATTTTAGTTATCTTTTATCCTTTCTAATTAATTCAAAGGCCCAAAACATGCAGTCTAAGCCTCCCAAAAATTATCTAATTTCTCTAAAGTTATTATCTCCAATTATTTTTATTTTTAGAATGTTATATTTTCTCCCCTCCTTTAAGAATTTCGTCCCCGAAATTAGCTCCACTCTCACTTACGAAGCAAATAAAGAGTCTGGGCATCGGCGAACCAAGTCTTCTTCTACTTCTCAAGTAGTTTCTTCTGGAGTTACATCCTTCCTAACCACCTTCACCAAAGGGATTGTCTTGTTCTGCAAAGTCTTAGTGCTCTTATCGATGATCTGACTAGGCCTGGCTTAAATATTAAGTTATCCTTCAAGTGTATTGACTCAAGAGCTATTACATGAGACATAACTGACACAATTTTCGAAGTTAAGAAATAAGAAATACATCATGATGGTGTGACAACCATGTTGGAAGAGCCAATTGGTAAGCAAATGGCCCGACTCTCTTGAGGATATGGAAAGGACCCATAATAACAAGGAATTAGTTTTCTGACTGACATTGACCCCCACATCCCAATCTTAGGAATGACTATCAAGAATACATGTTCCCCTTCCTAAAATTCTAAAGGCTACTTTTCCTTGTCGGCATAACAATCTTTACCTATTTTGGATTAAATCCTAACTGTGGTCTATTGGATTAAATCCGATCCTAACAAGATCATCTCACCTACATTGCTCTATCATAAGAGAACCTACATCCTTGATACTCTCTAAGCATACATCAAACCACTAGGCTGAAGCATCGATTAATAATTGCACAATTCATGACTCTTGACTATAAGCATATATATAAAAAGAAGTCAATAATAACACGTATAATAAAATCACGCACATAAGCATTTATTTTTCTCCATCCCCGTAGAATCATATTACCTTCACTTGAATTTCATCATTATAAGCATTCTCAAAATAGATTTATAACAAACAATTCACAAAGAAATTGAAGTAAAGTTTTATATCATCCATACGTAGATCTTATAGTCCTTTATATATATTCCACACCAAATTTATTATATTATTTACAGTACAGAGAAATTTTTATAAATAAATAAACAAATAAATAAAACAAGAAAGAACATAAAAACAGTAGAGGCACCCACATACTAAGTATTATCTAGTCCAAGTTGATAATTTCATAAGAAAAGAAATAATTTCATTTTCTATAAAGAGATGGTCTTACTAAAATCAAAATTTGGTAACAAAAACAGAATAAGATTTAGTTAAGCTGAAATTAAACTGTGCAGTCATGGAGTAGATACAACTTTCAAAACAAACGTTACCAATAAATATCATAGTAGAACTAAGAAATCAATTTCATTTTAATTTTTGAGTAAGCAAATACAAATAAGAAATAACATTTTTTTTTTCTTTTCGGCATTTGATAGGAAATGTAAGTTTATTAAGATTTGACATGCCATTAATCTATATGGGAAACAAATCCAAAGAGTATATTAATTGTGATTAATATTTGGTCATTTGAGAAACAATCTGAAATTTCAAGAAAAATAATTCTCAAAAAAATATACAAAAATACAACATAATAAAAATGAGCATATAAGTACAAATTCTTTAATATAACATTCATTCTTATTACCATGCATTAATAATTTTCTTGAGGTCTTTTTACATCTTGGTTATTCATGGATGTAAGATGAACTTTCCCTTATGTATTTTTTCTACCACTTCCCCTCTAAGACTCCTTAGGAACAACGATCCTATTCTTAAACGACAATAGACCATCATCACATAACTCTCTTGATCCTAAAGAGATTGCAATTCTTAGTCTAAAACTGCTCTCGGTTAATCTGTTTTCTATGGTCATTACAAATTTCAACCTATTCAATTTCAAGCTTAAGGCATTTAAGGTTACATTGAAATTCAGGTCCATAAACTCTTCTAAGATATTCATCTCTAGCACTAATATGCAAGGATTTTCTATTTAGAGCCTCTACCACTATATTGACTTTTCCTAAACTGTAATTCAACTCAAATTCATAGTCCTTAAGAAATTTCATCCACCTTTCTTGCCTCATTTTTAATTCTATTTTTATTTTCTAACAATTATTTAAGGCTCTTATGATCATTAAAAACTTCGATTTTATTCCATATAAGATATTTTCCTTTCCTAGTCAACTTGATCAGAAGTATGGCTAGCGTAGAGAACTCATTATAACTTCATATAATACGCTTCCAATTCCAAGAACTTCTTACACCTCTCACTTCTTAGGTTGCTCTCATCCTATCACTGCATCTACTTTACTTGAATCAAACGCCACTCTACTCAAATGATCTAAGGTTATTTATTTTAGGAAAAAGATATCTATTCTTAATAGTTATTTTGTTTGGTCATCTAATGTTCACACATAGGTTCATATTCCCATAATGTTTTTTTCCACTAGAAGCACTTAAAAAAACTTATTATAAATCAAACACATTCCTCAATTATAATTAAAGAAAGATTAGACATATACTACAATTAAATAATAAAGATTAGTATAAAAATAAATAAGTCAATGCATGCCTCAGGAAACATGAGCAAATTATGATTCCAAATAAATAAAATAAAATAACGCAAATCAAGAAGGTGAAAGGATGCATCAAGGTAAGAAGGTTTTAATTCACAATCAATTTGGTTTGACTAAAAGAAAAACAATGATGCACAAAGATATTTCTATTTATGAATTGAAAACTCATTGAAACAAAAGAAAGTTAAAAACGTGAATTCAAAATAAGCGAGACTCTCTTTAACAATTTTACTATCAAGGAAGAATATCACAAATGATAAATGAAAAGTAAAACTATTTATTTTATTTTTTTTAAAATACAAAGAATATACATCTATCAAGCAAATTCATCAAACGACATAAAAATATATTTGAAGAATATAATGTTAAGAATTAACAACCTTAAATTTTCAACTCTCTTTTTTTTTTTTTTTTAATAAACAAATTCAAGTATAAAAACTCATTTTTTTAGCAATTCCTCTAATTGTTTCTTAGGCTCATTTAACTCTAAGGGTGTCATTCTAAGACGCTACTGACAACGGTCCACTTCTAGATACTAAATCTATGTTAAACTCAACTCCCATATTTGATGTAAGGTAGAGACCTCTATATGAAACACATCTAGAAACTAACAGACAACAAGTAGTGCCACTACATCACTGTCAGTCTCTATCTTAACAGAAAACAACAATATGGATCATTAAACTTTCTCAACTAAGAACTTATTACATGGAAACGAATACGATATGGTTTAACATAAAAGAGTCATCAAACATAGGTTGTGAAGTACATAAATATTTCTATTTGGACAATATTATTAGACGATAACGAAACCATACTAAGAGTGACATCCAACACAACATTTGAAAACATATCAAATCATAAGATAAATTTTGGTGTATCGAAGAACTTTTTAAATAGGTAAAAGATGTAACCAAATTATCTTTGACAGGGGTAGAAACACACAAGTGGAAAGATAATTTAGAAATAGGCAACTCTGGATTTTTGACAAAAAAATGGAATGCTCCTGAATCAAACAATGTGATAACCTCTTGCTACAAGCACAGTTTGTCTTCGGCTCCTCTAACTGCTGCAGCATCTAAGCTGTCCCGAAAAAATGACGGTTCGTCCTTCGAAAAAGCGATAACCCCACGTATTGAGGTTTTTGGGGTGTTACCTCCCCATATCCCCTCGTATGACGGAAAGTCTCCATCTGCTCTTGCAAATCTATGGTCACACGGTCCATAGCTGTTACAAGTGCATCATTCGTCCCTCGCCTGGTAGTCATTATAAATATGCTCACTATCAATGAAACATTGAGTTGGGCAGGCTCAATATCCAAAGCATAATATGCAGCATCTATAACTCTAACAAGCATCCTATGCGCCCAAGTTGTGATTTTTGAAAAACCCAATAACTACAGTCTAATTTAGGATTGAACTGCTCTGATACCAAAAATGTAACGCCTTTCGTTACATTAGTAACCCAAATTAATAATTTAAATAAAATCAGGAATATAAAATTTTTCTTAAATAAACACTGAATAAATACTTAATATAATATTAGTTCAAAATAATTGTTTACATTAATTCAAAAACCGAATAACATAGTCAGTTTCAAAACTTCAAAACAGGAGGTCTATAACATCTCGCATAAAAAATTAACTAAAAGATAATAAAGGTCTTCCTGGCATATGCCATACAATACTAACCAAGCTCTAAAACTAAAGAGATAGTCTTCAAAACGTCTGGCTGCTCAACAGGGACATTCTCAGGCTCTGAAAATAATACTACTAATGAGATATAAAATCCCAGTGAACAGAAATACAGTTTAAAGGGTTTTCACAAAAGCATTATTCTCAGCCGGTGCGGTAACCGGAAAAACTGTCCATGGTAACCGCTATTTTTAAAATAATTAAATAAATATTATATACTCAAATAATGATCATAAACATTCAGCTGCACATCATAAACAAATACATCATAACTTAATATACATATCAAATATTCTCAACATCATCATAAATCAAATATGACACGATCTCATATATCAAATAATCTCAAATATCCTCATACGTCATATGACTTTCAAACTGCACATAACAATGGTGTCCCATTGCCTACCTTACTCATGAAGGTATTTCGATGTCACCTTCTCTTCAGTGACATTACTCATTTCGATACCAACCATTGTACACTGGTGGTATTACTCATTTCGACATCCCAACGTGTGGCGATGTTACTTTTGATACCCTATCATGGCGGTATTTCATATTTCGACACCCCAATTCATTGGCAGTGTTACTTTCGATACCCCTATCATATGCGGTATTGCAGCAGACAGCATTCAACATATTAACAGTGACTAAATCATGCCAATATCACAAATATCATCAAATAGTGCATATATAGCATGTCAATTCAACCAAATCACGTATGTATCATATATATCATGTCACCAATCACAATAATAAACATTTAATTGACAACTGAAATACCTTAGAAGGAAAACCCCTAAATTTCTAAAATCAGGATTTGACCAAATCAGGATTATTTTCCAAAAAAACGTATTTTTAAAGCATAACCCAAATCCCAAGTCAAATTGCACCATGGAAAGGGTGAGAAAGAGTATTTCTACTCACCTCTTGAAGACCTCCAAGAATGTCCAAGCGTACCCTATGGCGAATCCTAGATGTCGCCTTCCTCAGTCTTGAATCCCCTTCTCCTTCTCGTTTTTCTTCATCTTCTTCTTCTTCCTCTTGTTATTGCTGTTGTTGTTGTTGTTGTTGTTATTGTTCTCCTTCCAAACTCATTGCTTGTTGCAACCTCCTAAGCATGAAGATGCTCCACAACCGTTATTAAGATGTTTTAGGATGCAAAAAAGGTTCCTAGCCATACTATAGTGTTATAAGAAGGTATATATATATAGTGTTGCACTGATTCCGTATTTTTAAACCTATTTTTAACGCATCCTGACATAAAGACTGATTTTTGAATTAAGTTTTAGATAGAGTCCAGATAGAGTTCGTTACTGAATAAGTTTTAGATAGAGTGTAGTTAAAGTTTGTTATTGAATAAGTTTTAGATAAAGTCTAGACGGAGTTCTGTTATTGTTGCATATTTTAATTATCTTTTATCCTTTCTAATTAATTCAAAGGCCCAAAACATGCAGTCTAAGCCTCTCAAAAATTATCTAATTTCTCTAAAGTTATTATCTCCAATTATTTTCATTTTTAGGATGTTACAATACACAGAATCAGCAGAAACATGTTGCAGGACCCTTCCACACCAGTGCAGCAAGAACGATATAGTAGCAGCAATAAAAAGCTCACAACAGCAAGAAAAAACACTCAGCTGCAGCATAAGGCACTATTTTGTAATGAAGAAACTCGGATTTGAACACCAGTTTGAGAACGCACACGGAGCACCCGAAGATTTAGCCATTAGCCATCTTCATGATGACACCTTCACCCGATCCAGTAGATAAGTCATATTCGGTTGATAATCTTAAAAAAAAAAATTCATTCCTTAATTCCCAAAATGACCAAATCATCGCGTGTCAAATCATAGTCCACCCTTTTTTTTATCCCAGCTCTTGGGGCAGCTGCTTGGAACTGAATATACAGTTGTGACAAGTTTTTCGGGATAGGGAGTGACACTCCTAACCATCGGAAGATCGCATACCTTGTGTCATGACTAATGTCTAGAATGGGGCAGCCCCTCCTAAATGTCATGACAGAAGATACGAAGATATGGGAATGTCGACATCTCACATCTGTTCTCTCTCAGTGCTCTCTTTGTTTTGCAAGGTTGAAATCAATAAGGTAGAGAGGTAACATGATTACCTACGTTTAAAAAAGCTCTCCTATGCTACAAAGAGGAAGGGGAGGGCTCAAGCACTAATGTACACAATTAAAAATATGAGGTTGTTTCAGCAATATTTATCCCCTCAATGCTCTCTTTGTTTTGCAAGATTGAAATCAATAAGGTAGAGAAAGAACAACTTTGATTGGAGAACTTCAACAAGCTCTTGTTGTCATGACAGAAGATAGGAAGATATGTGATTATCAGGTCTTGAAAGGGGAAAAATCTTTTAGCCTTAATTAACTTCGTGAGATATGATGTCTTGGTCATTCTCCACCATTTGTTTTGATCTTGACAAATGATAAAAAGATATGGGAATGAAGCAAATGAGATTCAAAGCAAGCAAAAGAACATCAATGATGAAAGACCTTTTGTTGTCTTCACATCAATTTATTTTTCTAGCTGTATGAAAGAACTATGTATTCACTATGTGAGTCTGTAGCTAGTGGTAAATTAGCAAATATTGTAACTCTTGTTGTCAATGATAAAAGAACTTTTGCTTCATTTTTTTGAAGCTGTAACTCTGATTATAATTCCCAAAAATATATTATTGCTCTTAAGAAAGACCAAACCAATAGGCCTCAAATTTAAAACTTTACTAATTCATTAAAATATGCATTTTTGAAGCTTGGTTTATAGAGCCGTATTCTTTAAAATTCATAATAAAATAGTCAAAGTTTTTTTTAATGATCATGTGTAAAAATAATCAACCTAACAAAAAAATGATAGGGCTAACATTAACAGAGTTTCCTCTAGGAAATGCTATTAAATGTGATTTAGGTAACCTTTAACAACGCTTTAACATGAAAACGCTATCTTTCCACTATTTTAATAGACAAAACACTATCTAGGACCTGCTTTCTGGACAATTTTAAGAAGTGAATTTGTATTTAATTTGATGATGAAAAACATCCTTATATCTACAATTTAATGCAATGTTTGTTAGCCAAAAAAATATTTCACTGCAAGGTCATCTTTCCTTTTATTGATATATACATGACATTTCCTTAAAATATCTAAGTTAGTCATACAATTGTTGCCGCTTATAATTGGTTCTTGACATTTTCTTATAGGTGAATGATAAATAGTTGATATTGAGAGTTAAACTTAATTAGTATAAGCAAGCACTTGTCAGTGGAATTCATCACGTTAGATATCGAGGGGAGCATAGAACAATAATGAGTAGAAATAAAGCTTCAATGATAATAATGAAAAGCTTCTTTATACAAATAGATAGTTCCTAAGGATTTCTAAGAACAGCAAAAAAACTATTCAGGCCTCCCTACTGTGAAAATGACTCTTCTTTTCTCTTCTTGTTGGGTAGATATTCCAACCTTTCCTTGGCATGAAAAGATAGCCCGACATTCGGATAAGCCTCTCTATACTCACACTTTCGTTTTGACCAAATCTCCTCCGGGTCAGATCCAGATGGAGGCAGTGGTGAGGTAGGCTCTTGATACGTATATTCTGAAGAAGATGAAGAGTCAAAAGGAGAGATAACTCTTAGAAATGAGAGTTATCTATCCTTTCTTGGCAGAAACATTTGGAGAAGGTGTTGATTTCAGTTGCTGAAGCAAGGAATTGCTTGGAAGAAAAGGAGTCATCCTCTTGGAAAAACTGCTGGCTACCTCTCTCCCTTAGTTTATACTTACTTCTCCATTGTTAACTCACATTTCAATTCTCTAATGGATTCAGTCTTGGTTGTTATTTTCTCTTTTGTTATTTTTAAGCTCATCATGAGCTAAACTTGTTGTAGCTACGGGTTTGTTGAACTTGTAATGATATCTAGTAATGTTATGTGATGATTTGCTACTGCATTTTCTCTTATTCTGTTTTAACTCCATTTTTATTTAAGCTTGATAATCTTAAGTAGAACTTCAGCTTGTTGTAGCTTGGAAAGGTTATGTAAGTGGATTTGCTTAAGGGATAAGGGTTAATTCTCTATCTAGAAAATTAGTAGAAGTTGAATGTATTAGGAATAATCATTCCAGTCCTTAGGCTAGCTGGAACATGCTTATTATGAAGAGGGCATAATTAATATGAACCTAGGAATAGGATGCGTTTAATGAAACCTAGCTTTTAAGTGTTGGAAAACACAACTTTAATTTCCTGGAGCCATGTGCTGCAGCATTCTCAGAGCATAACTGACACTAGTATGAAATTACAAGGGATACTTACCTGTAGTTGTTCTACCACATCTGCTAACTAACCTTCATTGCTCTATTTTATTACTGTCTGTGCTACAACTTTTTAATACTAAAACTGAACACATACCCACTTATTTTTGGTTATTTTTTTTCTTAGCTTAATAGAATCATTGATTTGAACTTTGAGCTAATACACCATTCTAATCCTCGTGAGAACGATCTTTACTTACACTTTATTACTTGTTACAATTGTGTACACTTGCACATAACACAATTTTGCACAACAAGGAGCTGGTTCAATACCCCTAGCTCTGAGGAATGCCGATGCTTCATGCCAGTAAGCTTGATTAGATCCAAAGATCCAAATAAAGAGTATTCAATAGGGGATGCTTCCATCATTCCCGCGAAGACGGTATTTTAGATATTCCATGATGAGAAATGGAAGGTTGATTTTGGAGTAGGTGAGGAGGTGGTAGACCACAACCATTTCGGATTTTGATAGGTGAGGAGGTAACAGACCACTGGGGGGAGAATGACATGTCGGCAACACTCCAGCAAGAATCTAGCCTTGTTGGTCAGTAATTTGGGCTCATTCTTCTTCTGACCAGCGTTGTCACCAAACAGTCTCTGATATACCTTCTTCAGAGAAAGGTCTGGATTTTCCTTTATCCACTCCAGACTTCTGAAACTCTCCAAACCCTTGTTTGGAGCTCCCGTTATTTTAGCAACAAGGGTCTGGGTGATGGTCACTGGTACACCACCACTTATGTGCCCAATGATGGATCCATCAGCATTGATATCGGCATTTGACAAGAAATCCCTGATTTCTATAACATGGATGATTCTCGACATGTTGAAGTAATCAATCCATCCTTGAAAAGCAATCTCTCTAGTTGCGTCATATCCATTCTTTTTAAGATCTTCAAGATTAATTCTCCTCATTGTAACGGGATGAAGTTTAGACGCCATTTGGGTTTTGGAGAGTGAAAGGTTTCTAAGTGTGGAATGGTTTCAAAGTATGGAAGGGTTCTATTTATACCACGAGTGGATGTGCAGACGTGCGTTTTCAAATAGAAGTTACAACGTTGGTGAAGAAGACTAAGAGATCACATGCAGTTGTGCTTTGTCACTCGGTATCATTCCCGCAAAAATAAACTATCAAGATATAATAGTGTTTCTCCAAAGGAGCATTGTTAAATAAGCTATCAAGATATAATGTTTCCCAAAAAAAGCACTATTAAATATATGGTCGACTTAAAATAGTTATTAATGATAACTTTTCCTCTCTCTGAGATCACTATTACTCTTTCAAACTCGTGCAGGCTCTCAACTCTCCTTCTCGCGCTCTGTGACCCCCTCTCTCTATCTCTCCCTTTCTTAGAGTCTCACCGCCACCACCATATATGGTATTGGATTATTCAGCCGGTGTGTTTCCTAGTCTTATATTCCCATCATCAAAATGCCACAACCTGTCAGAGAGATTACTTCACCGGCATTATCAACCCACGTGCATTACGCTCAGTGCTCCATGACAAGTTTGCAGCTCACCCTCTAAGCTAATTCTCCATTTCTCATTGGGATCTAATGTTTACGTACATAAAGTGGCTGCGGGCTGCAACTATTTCCTCATCATTCAACCTTATTGGGTAACTAGCAGAACAATATACGATAAGGGTATGCACTAATGCTCGAAAATAATTCGAGTAATTGACCAAACTGACCACTTTTAGAAACTATTTATCAATATAACTTTGTTTTGAAACTATTTACCAAACTAACTCACTTTTAGTCACGTGACATTTTTTATTATTTTTTTCTGACACTGAAAAACATTACTTTGACTATCATTTTCTAAAAACGCTACTGTCGGTAGCGTTTTTACCAGATTGTGCCACGCTACTGTCAGATTTTACTAGAGGTGTTACCCGTCTGAAGCTGAAGATCTTCACCCATCTGATGTCTATCAATTTGTTCACCCGTCTAAAATCAGACGGGTGAAGAAATGTTCACCCGTCTGATACGTGAAGATCTTCAGCAAGGCCGACGCTAAACGTAAAATTTTTAAATTTTTTTACAGTGGCACAATCTTGTAAAAATGCTACTGACAGTAGCGTTTTTAAAAATGCTAGTCAAAGTAGCGTTTTTCAGTGTCAGAAAAAAATAATAAAAAATGTCATGTGGCTAAAAGTGGGTTAGTTTGGTAAATAGTTTCAAAACAAAATTATATTGGTAAATAATTTCTAAAAGTGGATCATTTTGGTCAATTATCCAAATAAACCAGCAATGTAACCATATAATATGAGAAAAGAGAGAAAAAGGGTAGAAACTATGTTCTGTATTGAATGAATATGAAAACTGAGTATTACAAAGGAAGTCACTTGCTTATATATATGAGCAAATGAGTGGGAACAGTTAAAAACTTGTTACAACTAACAAACTAACTTTGTAACTGTCTAACTAATTGCTAAGTGGGCTCTGAATTAGGCTCAGACTTCTTAGAATGCTTCATCGTGGGCTGGTCTTCCAATGATAACAGTGATACCCCCCCCCCCCCCCCGCAAGCTGAGGAGTGGAAAATGTTAATCAAACTCAGCTTGTCGAGAAGGTGCTGGAAAACTTTGGGAAGAAGGGCCTTAGTGAATACATCAGCAGTTTGGTCAGTGGAAGGAATAGGCAAGAGCTTCATGGGTCCAGATTGGCAACGTTCACGCACCACGTGACAATCAATTTCCAAGTGTTTGGTGCGCTCATGAAAAACGGGATTGGCTGCTATGTGCAAGGCGATATGATTATCACAATACAAAATAGCCTGCTTAGAGCAGGTGATGTGGAGATCAGCGAGCAAGAAAGAGAGCCATTGCAGTTCACAAGAGGCGGCTGCCAGAGCCCGATACTCTGCCTCAGATGAAGAACGGGCGACAGTGGCCTGCTTTTTGGAACGCCATGAGACAAGGGACTGACCAACAAAAAAGCAATAACCAGAAATGCTCCGTCGAGTATCGGGGCAACCCCCAGTCAGCATCAGAGAAGCCCATCAGCTGGAGAGGAGAGTCCCTGGGAAAGAAAATGCCTTCGCCAGGACTGCCTTTAGGGTAGTGGAGAACCCTTTGGGCAGTCTGATAGAGCAAAGTCGTGGGGTTGGATAGGAATTGACTCAACTGCTGAGTAACAAAACAAATATCTGGGTGGGTGGTGGTGAGGTAGAGCAACCTCCCAACAAGCCGTTGATAACCAGGAATGTCATGGTGTGGAGGACTGTCAGCGTGATGAAGGTGCAAACCAGGTTCTATGGGAGTAGTAACCGGTTTGGAACCAAGAACACCACAGTCTTGCAGTAAATCCAGGCAGTATTGGAGCTGGCAGAGAGTGATACCCGGAGCAGAATGAGTAGCTTCCAAGCCTAAAAAATATTTGAGAAGCCCCAAATCCTTTATACCAAAAGCTGAATGTAGTGTGTCCTTAACAAAAGCAAGCTCATCAAGGGATTTCCCAACAAGGACAATATCGTCAACGTATACCAATAGAGCAGTGAAAGAACTTGTCGTGTGTTTGACAAAAAGGGAATGATCAGAACTAGCATGAGCATAGCCACAGTCTAAGAGCAAGGAAGAGAACTTCTCATACCACTTTCGGCTGGCTTGTTTGAGGCCATAAAGTGATTTGTTAAGCTTGCAAACTTGATTGGAGGAAGAACAAGTGATGCCAGGAGGAACCACCATGTAGACATCTTCTTGTAAATCACCATGCAAAAACGCATTGTTTACATCAAGTTGATGGATATGCCACTGCTGGACCGAGGCTAAAGCTAGCAGCAGGCGGACTGTAGTGATCTTGGCCACCGGAGAGAACGTATCAAAGAAGTCTAAACCCTCGATTTGAGTGTAGCCCTTAGCAACAAGGCGAGCCTTGTACCGCTCAATGGAACCATCGGCCTTTCGCTTTATTTTGTAGACCCATTTGTTGCCAATGGGAATCACACCATGTGGGAGATCAACAATGGACCAAGTGTGGTTAGCCGCCAAGGCCTCCAATTCAGTCTTCATGGCAGCTTGCCAACAAGAATGTTTATTGGCCTCAGTGAAAGAAGTAGGTTCAGTCATGCTAGCAATAGATAAGACATACTTGCAATGAGGTGGGGAAAGGTTATTGTAGGAAAGGTAGTGGGCAAGAGGATGGGAGGTACTAGAGGAGACTTGGTTACAATGGTAGTCAAGGAGGTGAGAAGGCTGCTTTTTGATTCGGGAGGAGACTCGAGGTTGAGGTGGAGGTAAGGAGGGTAGCAGGTCAGGTGTAGGCTCAGCAACAACAGGGATAGGGGGAGATAGAGATGAATCGGGGGTAGGGGAGTGGAGTGGAGGATGAGGGATGGGATCAAGGTACTGCCAAGGTGGGTTAGTAGAGGTAGAGGTAGTGGATTTGTAGGGGAAAACCAGTTCATGGAAGCTAGCATTCTTGGAGACCAAGATGGCATAGGTGTGCAAATCATAGACCACAAACCCTTTTACCCCAGGCTTGTAGCCAAGAAAGCAACACTTGTGAGCTCTTGGGTCAAATTTGGATCTTTGTGCCATCAAAGTAGAGATGAAACATAGAGACCCAAAAACCTTCAACTGAGAAAGATCAGGTAAGCTGCCATGAAGAACTTCATAAGCACTCTGGTCTTGTAAGACTTTGGAGGGAACACGATTGATTAGGTAGGTGGCATGAGTGACTGCATAACTCCAAAACTGTTTAGGTAGACCAGATTGGAATAAGAGAGCCCTTGCCACATTGAGAATGTGCTGATGTTTTCGTTCAACTCTCCCATTCTGTTGAGGGCTCTCAACACAACTACTTTGATGGATAATGCCTTCAGAAGCATAAAAGGAAGGCAGGGAGAACTCAGGGCCATTATCTGTCCTGATTTTCTTGATTGAGGTGTTGAACTGATTTGCAACAAACAAAACAAACTTCTGAACTTGATTTTGAACCTCAAACTTCCCTTTGAGCAAAACAACCCATGTGTATCTACTGTAGTCATCAACTATGGTCAAAAAGTATTTGTGACTGTGTATGGATGAAACGGAGAAGGGTCCCCAAATATCCATATGTAACAATTCAAATGAATGTTTAGCTCTACTATTACTGATAGGATAAGATGCTCTCTTCTGTTTAGCAAAATGACATACATCACATACTCCAACTTTATTCAATTTCACATAAGGGAGTTTAGTACATAACTTCTGCAAATGAGAAGAAGATGCATGTCCTAGTCTAAAGTGCCCTAATGCACTCTCAGGTATAGTAACTGAATTATAACATTTATTTCTAACAGAAGCAGGTATAAAGGAAACTGTATCACCAGGTAGTGTAGTAGAATGGTGATCGAGGTAATAGAGTCCTCCAATCATTTTACTCGAACCAATCATCCTCTTTGACTGGTCGTGTAATGTGCAACAGGTATTAGAAAACTGAATGGTATGATAAAGCCTGTGACAGTTTTGAGACTGAAATCAAATTGAAGGCAAACATTGGAAGATAGAGAACATCATGAAGAGTAATGGACTGTGATAACACTACAGTGCCTGTATATTCTGCAGAAGCTATACTTCCATTCGGCAGTTTTATGGGAATAGCAGTGATTCTCCTATAAGATGCAAATAATTTGAGGCTACAACATATGTGATCTGAAGCCCCTGAGTCAACTATCGATGCATTGGCATTACTAATTACTGAAGAACAAGTGGCAAGAGTGTAGGTACCTTCCATATCAGTGGCGCGAGTCAGTGAGCAAGCCTGGTTCACTGAGAGAGTGTTATGTGGCCCATCAATTGCCAACCTCCCAGAACTGGACTGCAGCAAAGATCGTAGAGCCTTGCACTCTTCTTGTGTGAAACCAGACATTCCAAGGTCCTTAACCGAACCATTGTACTCACTCCTGCAATCAGAATCATCATTAGCAAGGGCACAATTTGCAGAAAAAGCATTGCCTTTGGACTTATAACCAGGTGGAAAGCCATGTTTCCGATAACATGTATCTATAGTGTGGCCATTTCTGCCATAATGAATAAAAAGTTTACTAGTGGAGGAACCTTTCCCTTTTGTATGAAACTTCCTGTTCTCAACAGCATTAACAAGAACCTGATCATCTTCTCCAAGTTCATCCTGCCTCTCATGCTACAAGACCATAGAGAAGGCTCGATTCAGAGGGGGCAATGGCTCCATAAAGAGGATTTGCGATCGCACCATAGAAAAATTATCATTCAAACCCATGAGGAACCTCATTAGCTGATCATGTTCTCTATAATTCTTCACACTTTTCAGCATCACAAACACATTTAACAGGACAACTACAATGGCGAATTGGTCTATAATTATCCAATTCCTCCCACATGACCTTCAATTCGGTGAAATAATCGCTGACTGAGTGTGTACCTTGCTTGTATTGGTATAATTCTTGCTGTAATTCAGCTACTCGAACCGAATCCCCTTGCGTGAACCTCTCCTTCAACTCATGCACCTCTGCAACATTCTCAACATATACAATACTCTGTGCAATTGAGGCGGAGACCGACTTAAGAATCCAAGAATGTACCAAATTATTGCACCTTTCCCATGCATCAAAGGTATGATCGAATTTATCTGGAGGTGGGATCGAACCATCCAAAAACCTGAATTTGTTTTTGGAAATCATCGCCCTCTTTATCGCATGCGCCCAAGAATGGAAGTTTCTACCATCGAGTGGTGGATTTACCAACGCAATTGCTGGATTCTCACTAGGATGCACAAAATATGGGCTCATCGATGGATCCAGTTGAGGCGATTCAACAACGTGAACATTGGACGAAGAACCATTGCGATGGAGCCTCGGCATCGTGAATACGCAGCTAAGCTCTCTCTCCTAAGAGAGCTTTGATACCATATGAGAAAAGAGAGAAAAAGGGTAGAAACTCTGTTCTGTATTGAATGAATATGAAAACTGAGTATTACAAAGGAAGTCACTTGCTTATATATGAGCAAATGAGCGGGAACAGTTACAAACTTGTTACAACTAACAAACTAACTTTGTAACTATCTAAATAATTGCTAAGTGGGCTCTGAATTAGGCTCAGACTTCTCAAAATGCTTCATCGTGGGCTGGTCTTCCAATGATAACAGTGATAGTTAGGTTCGAATCTCGAAAGAAGAAAGAATAATAATCTTCAGGGACAATAATATCTTATTTCTTCTTTCGGGAAAGTGCTGCACATTTATAAAATCTTCAAGAACATAATGCCCATTTCAATAACCTAAAAAAGATTGGATTTAGATTTTCTCCTTTTATTATCTTTGATGTTTTTTATCATGTATGAGAGATAAAGATATAAAAATAAGAGGAGTGCTAGCAACACATTTTCTAACACTCTCTTTTTAATACACTCTTTCCTATTAATTGAAATTCATATGGGTCCTAAAAATTTTAAGTGGGACCCACATGAATTTCAACCAATAGGAAAGAGTGTATTGAAAAGAGAGTGTGTAGCTAGCATTTCACTAAAAACAATTTTGCTTTTCTTTTTGGGATTCATTCGATTAAATTTATTTTTGTATCTTTCTCGTACCTCTCTCGTAAAACATGAGAAAAATGAGAGAATCTCAATCCCTAAAAACTAGTATAACTAGGTAGAAAATAAAAAAATATCTAGAGAATTCTACATTAAACGTAAGTGGACCCGGAATGCCTCTATAAATAGGCAATATTGTATCATTTGTAGTGTATGGTGGAATTTACCTCCAATCCACCAAGTGTAGGCGCGGTCGACCTCCAACTAAGGATGACAATCTGACTCATACCTGCAGATAAAATCCACAATGGGGTACAAGCAGATAGCTTAAAGCGTACTCAAGATAAAATAAATGAGTATTTTCTCTACCCGCTTATTAATGGGGCGGAGGCAGCTATTGAAGTACCTATACCCGCGAGTACCTGTATCCAATATTGAAATTACTTAAATATCTCGATAATAATTGAAATTTGTAGTATGGTTAATTTGAGATTTAGTAACATTTATCGTATGATCATTTTTGTCCATTCTAGTTAAAATCGTGTAGTATACAATTAGGTTGGTAGGTATTAACACTTTTAATACGTATATGAACAATATAGGTATGTTGTTGATTTCATATTTTCTAAAAGTTATTATTACATAGAATATAAGAGAATGACGTATTGTTGTCTTCATTTTTCATTCTGAACGTATGTAGTATTATCATTTTAATCGTAGTTTATGAATTTTCATGAATATCTGTGAATACCCGCGAATAGTTATAAAATCCTCTAAAACCCGACTAACGGATATCCGCACAAGTAGGAGACAGGTACGAGAAGGATTTTCATCCGGCGGGACGAGTGGCGGAAAACTACTACTCGTGCCCGCCCCGCCCCGCCTCGTCTCATTGTCATCCCTACCTCCAACCCACCAAACCTTTGTTCAACATCAATAAATTATATGAATTGAACCCTCATCTAAAACCCACCAATTCTTATTCCTCTAATTATGTCATTCTCTTATTAAAAAAATCCTATCTATCTAATTATCTCATCTCGTCCTAAAATCCTACATTTCTATTATTTGAATTGAACCCCTATCTATAATACAATATCCAAACACATAATTGATTGAAATATATACATATGATATATTTAGTTTTATTTAAGTTTCATCACATATGATATAAATGATAACTCTAAATTATATGTTCAAATCACACTTAGATATATATAGTGTCCACCAAGTATCGTATTCCGATATAATTAAAGAACATTTTTCATAATATTTATGCACGTCGTAAACTTATTACAGTACTGATATATAAAATTCAATATATTGCACCAATTTGTGGTTGGTCTGAGTGGTAACAAGTTTGGATCCCTTAAGCAAGTAATCAAAGGTTCGATCGAACTGACTTTTGTGCATGGAGAAAATCTCGTTAGGAGATGTGAGCCCTTAAACAAACAAATAAATAAAAGTTAAATTTTTTTTTTTTTTTGATTTTCCTATTCATCATTCATAGCAAGCTCTAACAATAATGATTTTATCATAAATAATGTCAATTTTTCTCTCCTTCTCGACTAGATATACATCTAGATTCTGAAAATGCTGTTGTATGAGTGATAAAACAATGAGATTTAGGAGCTGCTGTATTTAGTACTACGCTAAGTTTCATTGCAGTTAATTGAAATTATGCAACAGCTACTTGAAATAAGACAAAAGTAAAACAATTAAACTCAGGAAAGAAATGTACATGTGAGAGAATCGGAGAAGGAATGGAAAAAAAATAACTCCCATAAAAAGTGGAAATGATGCAGAATATATTATATGAGTCCACAGCCCCAAGTAACCAAAGTCATTATGCAAAAGCATGAACGTTAGCACTTTTGGTGGAGGAGGAAATTTGTAGACTTTCAGTGATGCAGAAGGGGGGAAGAAAGTATATATATATATTATACACCCGTGGCGAAACAGAGTTTGTGAGAATGATTATATATTTTTTATTTGGAAATTTGTTTTTTTTTTTATTTTAAAAATAGTAAGATTATAAAATATTATCGATAAACAAATATTACATAAACACAATCCTCCTAATTAAGGTAACACGAATACAATAGACTTGTGTATCACACGTGTATCCTTGCGATGCATACGTAAAATATTTGTTGTAATAATTTATTTTGTAAATTAAAAATTATAAGATAAGCAAAAGTTATTGACAACATAATATTAACATGATATAATAAGATCTAAATGTTTTTAGAAATTATTATACTTCAACATTCATTTGCTCTACTTTCTTCAACTGCCAATTATTATAGAAAACTCATTATGAATTACTGATGGCGTGTTAGATACAATATACAATAAAAACATAAAAATTATATATCTCAAGATTTGAAATTTTCAGCAAAAATATCATAAAATAATTATACTACACAATCTAGTTTTAAAATATAGCATACAAAATTTAAAAAAAAAAAAAAAAAGGCTATATATAACATCAATAGTTTTAAACATTTCTCATGCCATGCATGGGTGAAGTATATGATGGGCTAAAATAAAAAATAAAAAGTATATATTAGAAGATATAATTTTCTTTAAATATATTGTAAAAAATTCATTATAAAGTAGTGATAGCCCGTGCTATCTATGATATTTCTTAGAATTCTGGGTTTGGGCCTAACTCAAATAGTGCTGAAATATAGAAAATGAAAACAATAGTAAATGAATATAGAAATCTAACTGTAAGAACCCTACACAGCAACATAACTATGGTATATTATAAAAAAAAACATACCTATAATATGATGGCCAGTGCTACGCACGATATATGATAAAAAAAATAAAAATGTATATTAGAGAATATAAATTTTTTAAAATAATAGTGTTGAAAATTCATTATGAAGAAGTGGACACGTTCAACTTGGATTGTGACAAGGCCCGAAATGAATCATTTGAGGTACCTATTTCCCGCCCACACAAAAAGGAGGATAAATGAAGAGAAAATTTCAACATACTTTGAGGTAGCAGAAAATTTAAACTTAAAAATACACCACATTTATGATAGAATGGAACTTGCCCAACTTGGGAATATACACCACATTTATTTGACTGAAGGAGAACATAAAGAGAAAGATTAGGCATATATTTTCTGCTATCTTCTATGTTTTTTAGTACAACATATTTTATGTCATGATGGTATATACATGAAATGATGCATATACCTCTCCAAGGACAATTGTAGCTCTACGTCCCTGATTCTTCATAATAATTGATGAGTAAAACAAAACTTTATGTCACATTTGGAGAAGATTATTCACATTAACTGACAGAATTTGTCTGCTGCAAGTCCTACAGAGTCTCAAAAGCTTTAGATTCTGAATATATAATACATCAAGCAAGCATTTACGTAATAAAATTAAGATCCATAAAAAAGTGAACCCCTTAAACTATAGACTAAGTCAATCATAACTCGCAATAAAAATTTGTTGAGAAATACTTCATCACTTATATTAGTAAGCAACGAAACAACAGAATAACACTTCTTTGGATTAATGTACAACAGCAATCAAGAGTTACCAAGATAGGATATCATTCTGCACTTTCTGCCTCATTATGTGGAGAGCCCAAGACCCCGAAGGAACTGGAATTCACCAAAAACAATAACTACAGACAATAAGTATGCATATTGCCATGTTCACTATTATTAAAAAACACTAAAAAAATTCAAAACCAAAAAGAAAAAGAGAAAATAAAAAATGGGTGGATAGTCCAAAATCCCAAAAAGAAAAAATAAATAGTGTAAAATTTGATACATGGGTATGTCTTTATTGTCTTCAATTTACTTTCCTAATCTGAGGTATCATTGAAATGTGCGTGTCTGTAACAAAGGGATTGGAGATGGATAGCGATAAAGAAGAATGATAGTGAGAGGGGATATATAGTACCTTGTTCAAGACATTCTACTATGATATTAGTCTTTTCAATATCTCTCTGAATTAGAAATATCAACAAAAAAAAACTTCCCAAAAGTTGAGTCACTACAACTTCCAATAAACGTTGGGTTAATGAAGAGTTAATTTAACAATTAATATTTTATTTTATAAAAAATACCCCTGTATAACCTATCTAATACTCATTTTGTCCCTATTAAATATTACAGAAATACCCCAAGTAACCCTAGAAAACCCTAAACCTATTTCCTACTGTTCCTTACTTTTATATATAACCACTAACCAATCAACAACCACTCGTCTGTACCAAACCTAATATTTTCAAAACTAACAAATTGGAATTTATGAGTAGTAGTCCTAAGCTTTGTCTCATTTTGTGCAACCAAGAAATTCTCAACGACATACGATGACCCTTCCTCAAGCTTACTTTCGAATTTGGCCATTACATTATGTTTCACTGTTGTGTGTATCCTTGCACACTACAAATAAACAAAAATAAAACAAAATTGTCAAGTTAGTATCTACATTTTCATGGGTCAAAATAACTAAGCTAACCTTTTCATCAAGTAAAATCATTTCAAGGCTATTGATTTATAGTAGATCCTTAAACTTCGGAAGTTTCCAAAGGCGACTTACACGCACCCTAATCTTTCAATCTATTATTCCTGGAACAATTTCTGCAATCAAGGTAAACCTGTGTTATAGTAGTGGAATTTGGAAAATAGTATAAAGACATTAAAGCTGATGTTCACATAAAAAAAGTAATAAAAGGAAATTATAAACATGAATATCATTTTGCGAACTGATTTTTGTGTTGAATTAACACATTCGAGCAGCGAACACGTTAGCCATGCAGAGTGTCAGTAGGGGAAGTGGATTTTTTATTATAAAAAGTAGGGAAAAACGCTAATATTCATGAAGTATATATAAAATGGATGTTTGACGGCTTAAATTCATGAGCATGGAACGGGATTTTAGAAAGAAATGTGTTCCATTTCCGCAAATGTAACAAACCAAATTTGTCAAACATACATGCTGGTATGGGGTTGGAGTAGATGCAGGGAGAGATTGAGACTTATGAGGGCGAGCAATAGAAGGAGCTGATAGTGTATTTCTTTTATAACTTTAAAATGTGGAAGGCATAAGGAAACTAAAAGGACATTAAAAATTCCTGTAATTTAATTTCATTAAGGCTGACCGTTTTGGAAGTATTGCCAATTAAGGCAATAAGAAGGGACCAATAAAATGTAACTTGTACGAAAATATTGTCATATACACATTATACACATTTAAATTATATCTTAATATCGTGTATCAGTTATAGAATTAAGGCCGAATAATGGAATAAGAACAGTAAGAATTAAATGTGATTACCAAATAAATAGAATTTGAAATTTAAAATGTGAAAATAGAATTAAATGTAGAAGAATCTCATAATTCCTAAACGAACATAGAAAGGTAACACTATTTAAGTGTTGGAAAATTGGAAAATAGCCTAAAGACATTAAAGTTTTTTTTTTTTTTTACTGGAATAAAGACATTAAAGCTGACGTTTAGGAAATTGGAAAATGTAATAAAAGGAAATTATAAACATAAATATCATCTTGTAAACAGATTTTTTATTTTAAAAAGTAGGAAAAATCGCTAATCTTTGTAAAGCATAAATTTCTAACAAATCAATGTCCAATCACGTACTCCTATATATTTACAGGATATATATAAATATTCTTATTGATAAATATTCATTTGATAATTATTCAATCAAATAACGTTCAAAAAAAATTCAATCAATTGATTGAAGATAAAAGGTTCCAATAAATATTTTTTTAACTTTTAAGTTTTTGTAATCATTAATTATTTTTTCAGCTATTGATAAAGAAGTTTTTTTTTTTTTAAATAAAATACTTTAAGAAAAAATTTATAACAAATTAATATCATATTTACCCCCTAGGGCAACTAAGCACTTCTTTCCTTATTTACCCCTATAACCTATCTAGTACCCATTTTTTCCTTATTAAATATTACAGAAATATCCTCAAGTAACCCTAGAAAACCCTAAACCTATTTCCAACTGTTCCTTACTTTTATATATATAAAGATATAAAGATATATGGGCTGTGAATAATGCGATCTCTCACAAATGCAACAGTGGGGAGCAGCAGCAAGACCACCAATGGACCCCAAAAGATATGGGTGTATAATCTTGATCTTGTCAAGATTCGGTTTAGATTTATTTCCTAGAGATACACTTAATTACTATATAATGTTGACTTCAGCATAAGCTAGGTTTGCACAATCATGTGGTTCCAACTTTACTTATTAATGAATCTATATAATGTTACCTAAATCTAAAAAATTTACTTTTGAATTGATAAGGCAGAATTCCTTCTGTTTTATTAGAAAGTTGTGTATATTTCAAGAGAATTCAAAAGCATGTTGCATATTCCAAAAAGCTATAAGAATAAAGAACTAGAAAAACAACAAAAAATAATAAAGAATAACTTAGAAAATATAGTATTATGTAGAAAATCAAGAAAAATCTAGAGAACATCTACAAAATTCTGCATATATAGTACTTAGGTGGTGCAAGGATGTAGCAAGATTGTATCATTTGTAGTGTGTAGTGGAGTCTATATGTCTCCAACCCACCAAATGTGGTAGAATCTACATCTACCTCTATTTATAACCCACTAAATCTTTGTTCAATATCAATAATAAAATCATATGATTACTCTGATCCTTCTAACTATATGTCGTTCTTTTCTTAAAATCCCCCCAATTATTTCATCTTCTCTTAAAATCCTACAATTGGTATCGGTGCGGCTTAAAATCCTATCAATTTGCTTAATTACCTCATCTCCTACGAAAATCCTACATGTTTGTACCAATTTGTAAAGTTGTGTATGTAAGATTATTCTACTTTTCTTCATCATTCTCCGAAACCACATTGTAAATGACAGTTTTATCATCAGTCTTTCTCTATCCACCGACGTTGGTGAGTGAGCATGTATTTTTTTCTCTATTTGTTGTAATTTTGGCCGAGTGAACAAAACTTGTTCCAAACTTTCGAGTCCTCTGTGGTGCATCATGCTAAAAGTGGTACACTCATGCTCTTTATAGATTGATCAATGTGGACCATTGATTTGTCCAACATGGATGAGTACATTTGTCTTTTTATATTTCTAGTTGAGATGTGAGACAAGTGACCTGGTAAACCGATCATTGATGATTATTTTTAATATTTGAGGACCAGTCCTTTGATAAATGTCTTTTATTTTACGTAACTATTAAAAAAAAGTAAATGAAATTAGTTTGTTAGAATATGGTGGATTTGTTCTCCAGCCACCGACGACTACTTGGAAAGTGGTGTCGCTTCGGCGGTTGATGGTGGGGACGCAAACACGACATTTGCTTGATGAGGTGTCATGCTAGTCTCATAAACTGTCTCCTTCCCAGAGAGGTATTGATGATACAACCTTACCCCAACCCTTAACCAACGCAACCCTAGGATGTTGTGGTGGTCGTTGTGGAGGCGAAACCACAACAGTGAGGTGGAGCCGTGACATCAAGGCGCAACGGAAATTAGATTTGTTGCTAGGCTAGCGGATCTCAGGAACATTGTCTGGGTCACGACAGTTGCAAAAGCAGCGACGAGGAGGCAAACAGATCTGGTCTCGAACATTGTGATATTCAAATGTAGTGAATATTCCAATTTTCAAGGCAGGGAATTAAGACAGTTTTTTCCTTGGGTTCCTCCTCTTAGGTTCAATCAACAAAATTTTCAACCCTAATTATTCTACCTTTTGCTTTGCTTCTTTATTTTTTGGATGATAAAGTTCCTAACTTGGAATTTTCTTGCTTGTTTTGGTTCTTGGGAACATGAGTTTCTTCTCAAAGGTTTCATTTCAAGTTCAGAATGCGAACATGAGGCTTAAAGATGCTGAAATTTGTGTCCCAATCGTGTATATGCGAATATTGCATTTGAGAAAATGTGTGTGTCCAAATTTGTTCTTTGATTACCCAAAAATATTAGTTTTACCAATTATTTTCAATCTTGCAACTAAACATGTATATGCACGAAATATTGCTTTAATTGCACATATATTCTCAATACTCATTCAAATATTGTGCATGCATTACCATTTAGCATGCAAGCATATATACCACATCCCCATAAATGGAAGAAAACCCAGCGAAGAGCCATTGTAGCCCATGTTTACACTTAGGTCGCCGCTCAGACAGAGCAAGCTGTGATGTGCACCACACACACATGCGCATGCGTGTGCCACAACCATCTCACAGACACGTCGGGGCACCAGCCTCACAGAGGTCGTTCTTTGTTATGTGGTGTTTCTTAGAGAAAAATGCCCCTTTTCACCCGATGTCCCACACAACACACCAATACACTCAAAACAATCTGGATACATTCACCAAACAAAACCCCAGTTTTAGGGTCTGTTTGGTTTAATGGAGAGGAGGGGAGAGATTTTAATTAGCTATTCTGTTTGGTTGGAGGAGGGGAGGGGAGGGAAAATAACCTTTTTCTTGTTTGGTTCACAAGGGGGAGAGATTTTAAAACTAATTTACTTTTAGACCCTTTGTGTATATCATTTGAAAAAATTAAATATTTATATTGTAAACTGAAATTGTCTATGTTATGCACGTTACAAGTGCATATATTATTCTTTTGTTTGTCCAGGAAAAGCAATCAACTTGTGCCACAATAGAGACACTACCGAGGAACATAATTCTTTACTACTATCAATGGACTCTACTAACAGGCGTGGCCACATGTTGCACATTATTGGAGACTCTTTTCTTCATTTTCCTACTTTTATTTTCTTTCTGACTTTCAGACATTGCTTGTAAATCCTCAATAATTTCTTCACCTGAATATATAGTTATCTTCACCTCCTAGCTTCTTGCTTCCAAGAAAGAAAGAAAATATATTAAACATTTGTTTTAACTCCTTCATAATTTTTCTTCGAAAAGCAAATATTATCTACACACTGACATTGCATAAAGCACAATCCTAATCAATGGAAATTGAGTCATCAAATCACGTGAGGACATAAATCTGTTGCACAGTTCCATCCCATATACCTAGTTTTGCTGCATAGTGAGGACATAATATTATATACTTAATCTGATATACATACAACATAAAAGGGCAAATAACTTAATCTGATGCAGCATAAAAACAATCCATGATTTCATCAAAAGTTTGTCCCAAAATAGGCATCCTATACACACAATGTCTTGAGACTGAACATGGCAACCTCCAACTGATATGCACCTCAACTGATAAACTTATATTTGCAAGTCTGATAATAATACAATTAGAAAGACAATATTTAGAAGATTGGACTCAACAATTTCAACAAAATATTCAAGTTTACCCTATAATACTAATTAACAAAATGTTCGGTAAAACATGGTGACACCCACTAAGCTCAAGTCTTCAATCAAATGCATCATCAATCAAAGACCATTTTCATGATCACTGTCTTGCGTGCTTCAGTTGGCAATTGAAGTTACCTATAACTCTTCGGCGCAAATCAAACCATCTATTGACTGTTATTTCCCGATCTTGATGATCCATCTAACACAGTAAAACATTTACAAAATTAAAGTAACCAATAAAACCACTTTTAAAATAACAAAAGAGAGAGTACAATACACTACAAGAAAATGTGTTTTTAGCGACCGAATTTGGCGACCGAAATAAATCGGTCGCCATTAGCTACCGAATTAGCTACCGATCCTGATTTATTAAAAAAATGGTTTCGGATTTCATTTAGCTACCGAATTAGAGACCGAAATTATTGGTAGCAACAAATCGGTAGCTATTCCCGTCGCTAAATACATAATTTTGAAAGTCATACTTGTTGACCATTTAGCTACCGAATCTGCGACCAACTGGGTATTGTTTTTTGTTTGCGACCGCTAACGTGTCGGTAGCTAAAAACTTAAGAGATTAGAGACGGTATTAGCGACCGATTTATATCGGTAGCTGAAACCTTAAGAGCTTAGCGACGGTATTAGAGACTGATTTATATCGGTAGCTAAAAACTTAAGAGCTTAGAGACGGTATTAGCGACCGATTTATATCGGTAGCTAATTACAAAACTTAAATCCCGTCCATCCCCCCCATTTTTCACTCTCACTCTCTTTCTCTCTGCAAAACCTAAATCAGCCATAGCCACCGCCGCCGCCGCATCTCCTCTCAGCGCCGTCGTCGCTCTCCCTCGGTACCCATCCCCGCCGCGCAGCTGCATCTCCTCTCAACGTCCGTCGTTGCTCTCCCTCGGTGCCCATCCCCACCGCCGCAACTGCTCCTCCTCTCAACGTCCGCCGTAGCTGCCTCACCACCCAGCTCGAACGCCGGAGCTTCCATCAACGTTTAGGCTGCTGAACTGATGTTTCCAGCCCTCCTTTTTCCCTCTCTGTCTCTCAAATAAAAATTTTGCTACTGATCAAAAATACCAAAGCCTTGGGTTGCTTCACCAGATTTTGGTGGTGTTTCTTTGCTTGTTTATAAGGTATGCTTCTTTGGTTCTTGCTTCATGTTTTTTCTCTTTTTCTTCTGTATGGGTATTTGAATTTGAGCTAAAAAATGGATCTTTTTTAAGTGTTTTGAATGTATAATGTGTTTTTTTGCTTGGTTGCTAAGAAATTCTCTGAAAATGATGTGTTTTGAATCATGGGTCTTGGCCTGAGAGTGTTATTGTGTTATCTCTGAAAATTACCAGAAGAGTTGCATTTGTATTATGTAACATTAGAAGAGTGGTTGGGAATCTTTCTGACCTCATCTAGGCAACAGCCCATGTGCTGTTGTAAGGATATTTTGAGGGACAAATTAGGTGGGTTATGGTGTTTCAAAACCTAATTTTTTACAAAATTTAGCCCTAAAAGCTGTACAAGATGAGCCTAAGCATTTTGTCTCTTGAAGCCTAAGCATCTCCAGCTCAAGGTGAGGGAATATATGTATTATTTTGTATATGTTGTAAGGGTTTGTCCATTCTTTGTTTCTAAAATTGTTGGGCTGGGTACTGTGAAAATGCAAATATAATCTTTAACTTGTTCTTTTCCTTTTATGCATGATCTAGGCATGTAGTTTTCTTCATATATTTTTTTGTACTATAATGCCCTGTAAATGTGGTGCCTTAGATGTAATAATATATAAATAGAAGTTTGATGCATCTCCTTACCTTGGGATAAAGCTCACGTGAATTGCCTAGTAAATTAGAAGGTGCTATAGTTTGGAATTTGAGAGTTTATTTAGGTAGGTGTGTAATGTAAGCTGCTGGAATAGAGCTGGGCAGCACCTTAGCCCAGTTTTAGTTTGGGTGTTGCGGCTTTTTGCTGCTAAAAACCAAAAGAAACAGGGGATGTTAGCCTACTGTGGGGATGTAAAAGAAAAATAGGTAGTTAGGTTGAAATACTTAGTACTAAGAGGTATGTGTGTGCTAAATTAAATATTTATTTAATGATCATGTAAAGTTATAAATTATGCCAATTTAAATTCTAATGTGACTTATGTTAATGAAAGTATGTATTGGGCATTATTTGTGAAAAGCTGGACTTTTTGCCTAAAGAGTTGTACTGAGGTTCAATGGATTTAATCTCTATTTTAATGTATATATTTTAAAGGTGCTCTATATTATTTTCTCTTCTTTTTATGAAGGTGATATGAGTATGATGATATAAAGGTTCAACAAAACCTCCCAAGATCTTCCTTTTGCACCAGCTTGCATTCTCTGAGTGATCAACTCCTTAGGTACCAACTCTTTGAGGTTTCCTACAGTTGAATGTTTCCTTTTTTCCTATGTGCTGATAGTTTGCATAGCCATGACTTTCAAGTTCTTTTTAAGATAAGACAACGTGCTTGGTAGTTTGAATATATTCTGTTTGATGAAAGTATAAAAGCCAATCTGTTTCTAGCATGTTGTGAGAATATAGTGGATCTGTAGATCGTTGTTGATGACTGAGATTTTTTGTTGTTGTTAAATTACTCCTTTGTTCTTTTTAGTTTCATGAAATTTTTAAATAGGTCTCTATAGTTTAACACGTTTTAAGTAGGTCCATATACTTTTTTAAATAGGTCCTTACTAG